>BSBN01000476.1:4282500-5532500 GCA_027924645.1 Cunninghamia lanceolata | reverse complement strand
TATCCAACACACTATATTGGAAGATAATGGCTACCACTTTCCATCTTTAGGATTCAAAACATGCTCTATACCACTTGTTGTAGTCATGGATAAAGGGTTTAATTAAGAACAATCTAGCCATGCAACATTAATGTGCAAATACTCACAAGATTCACATAGTGAAATGTGAAACACACAAAATATAAAATAGAACAATGAATTTATTAATTCATAGTTTGAATTGCATCAACATATTTTTCCACAAGGGCTCACAATCAATATAAGACCCCAGTCTTTAAAATATAATGAATTATAGGCATGTAATCAATGTGTGGTTTCTCATTATGATGTCTTCTAAGCTAATATATAATATGATGCTCTCTTCTCCTCTATATTATGGATCTACTACTAAATTTGAAACTAAAAGATATACCTCTCTATGTGGAATGAGTGATCTATTATAGTAAGTGTTGATGAAATTTCTTGGCACCAACCAAAAATGTGGTACTTTGCCCTATGCACCTATAATGAGAATCTTGGGTCCAGTTTTGAATGATTTCACCTTTGATCTTCATAAGGAAACATGTAGAGAATCTCTTCTATGATGTGTGTAGCAAAATACATATGCATTAGAACTCATTTTGGTCCTAATTATGAACCTCCTTAGGACCAATTACCTTATGTATGATATTATGAATTGGCATGAGACTCAAACATTTGGCGCATAGTTGAATTAGGTCTTCTTTAAGTGAATTTGACAAGTTATATCACACTATCCCATAAGAAAACCACTTAGGATGAGGTGGCCTTATAGAATACATCTCTATGAAACTCTAGTACGAATTTGAAAGTTTTTTTATACAAATGTGATACCACACAATAAGAATGTTATTTGGAAAATTTGATGTGTTAGAATGTTGACTATACTAAGAATAAAACATTGTTGTAAGAATTGATCTATGTGGTAAGAATATAATGATTGTAATATATTTATTGAAAACCTCCAAAATTTAATTAAAAAACACAAAAGAAATTTATTTTTGGTTGATGCAAAATTATTCTTATACCCTAAATACGCATGTATCATTAATCTAATACAATATTCCAATATAATCATTTTATGTGTAAATTATTTTATTTTGATAACTCTATAAAAGTAAGACACCTTTAACTAAATTAAATTCTTGAGATTGAGATTTTATAATTTAATTCATGAAAGCTCACGATTCTTTTTCTTTTCTAGAAGTATTATATAAAAACTATAGTGCAATATTAATCTATAAGGGTGCATGGTATTACATGTAAATTCCAGAATCCTTATTGGGTTCGTTTGAATTGAGGAGATTGGTTGAGTTGTTATTTTGTGGTTGTTTCCGAGATCTAAATCAACAATTAAAACTATTATAATTTAGGAAGGAGTTAGTAGGCACAATCTTTAAGATTTTAGTTCGAACCATGTATGTAGCCTATCCTCATTCTATGGTATGTGATATCAAAGTCTCACATGCTCGTATTGTTGACCATCAAAAGCAATAATTCATGAAATGAGTGGAGAACTATTTACCCACCCCATTTTTTGGTATAAAAGACAAGTTTGCCAAATCTTTGAGAGTAATTCAACATTCAAGGTTTTGCATATTTTGGTGCACTAACTTAGGAAGTGGAGTAAGGTCTTTTAAACTATCCTTTTTCCCTTGATATCTTTCATTTAGATTACCTGCAATATATAATTTTTAAACTAAATGCTTGCTTACATGTGCAATCTATTAGATTAGTGCAAGGGAACTTAATCATATAAGTGGACTATGGATGACGACAACAAATTGTAGTTTATACGGAGATTGGATAGTGTTATTTCAATAAACAAATTTATATAAAATAAATGAATTTATATAGAATAAGGAGATACTTGTAATGGATTTTGGAAAAGTAAAATGAAATAAATTGGTATTCAATATGAGACGATGGTGTAGTTTACAATGTTAAGAAAGACAATCTTAAATATGATGCCTTAAATAAGGATAAAGACTCATTTTCATTTTCCCTTTTGCATAAAACTGTTCATTCTTCTTAAACAATTTTTAAATTAACTTTTAAGTTATGTTCCCTTACTTAATAGCTTTGTAAAAGAATTAAAAATCTAAATTTCATCAAGAGATGAAAAAGTTATGATCATTTTGGTAATTCTATCTCAAACCACCACAAACACACCAGTTAAATAAATGATGACGATGATGACGATGATGATAAAAGCATTAGCAGAGCCCTAATAATAGTGAAAATAAATTATAATAGATCCTAAAGAATCCATTTTTACCATTATTAAAATTCATTGCAGATTTAGAATTTTTGGTAGCTTGTGCATATAAAATAATAGGAGAGTGGGTTGAGTGGAGGGGAGTCTATGCACATTAGAGGTTAGCCACATTGCCCTTCTCTACTTACCTCACCTTCACTAGTATTATTAATCCATGTGAGCTCTAGTGGCTTAGAAAATGACACACTTTTAAAGTTAAGTCTCATGCACGACATGCACAAGGAAAAGCACCACCAAAACCTAAACCTAATCTTCTAATATTTAAACTTAAAATAATACTAATATAGTGGGAATTAATAATCTTACAAAATAATTTAATCAAATTAACTAGATATGCCATATTAAAACATATTTGAGGGATATTGGATAGGAAATCCAATGGTGCCCAAACCAATTAAAACAAGAACAAAAAAAACCATGTAATCGAATAATTTGGGATGTGAACTATTATGAATTGAAGAAAAGTATAACCTAGAACTTTGTCATAAAGCACAAGTAAATGATGTGTGTGGTAGTTGATTTGATTCTATATGGTTTGCAAGTTGGAAAGGGTTGCATACTCACAATTTGAAATATAATATAAATCATTTTAGTTATTAATCATTATAGTTGTTTTGGGTGGTGACCACTTCATTCAAGGATTTAACCTTGACAAGAATTAAAATCTGTTTAAAACTCAATCATTCGATGTGTGTCAATAACCATAATAGTAAGTCCCCTAGGAGAACTACATGCTCTTGATCCTTTAAATATGATCATATGCAGGCAGTCCATGGTGGATGGACTTGGCGAATTAGGTTGAGCCTTGGGATTTGGTACATGATATCAAGGACTTACCTTAAATATAAGTTATAAGAATGTAGGTTTGAGCAATCTAGTTGAGTTATAAGACTATGAAACATGTAGCATGTCATATAATATAAGTTGAAAGGTTTCATGAATATTGAAAAATAAAGGAAATTTAATATTACAAACTACTTATTTATTTATCCAGTGAGCTATCACAAGTATCACTATCATAGGTCATGCAAGGAATATACTATTCATAAATCATGCAGACAAATAAATGTGCTACCATATGTGTGGTAGAAGAACATGATGCCAATAAAGATTAAAGGATCAGATCTAACATATTGTAAGAATATATTGAAATCCTTGATGTATGAATGTGCATATAGTTACACTAAGAATAGGCACTAATTACAATCCATAATGAAAGACTTAATAATATAGTAGAAACCAAGATAGGGTGGGGGCAATGAGAATTGGAGGGGAAACAAATAATGAAAGTCCAAATCCTAGGTAGCACTTATGAATAATTAAATCTTAAAAATAATGTGAAAATTTAGACTAATTAGATTTGGAACTTAGAATTGACTAGAATTATCTAACCTTAAAGGCTAGACATGTAAGGTATTGGTTCACTAAAATACAAGGATGAAAATACACCCTAATAATATATAGGGATAATAAATTATCTTTAAATAAAAACCCTAAATATATGGAATAGTTTCATACACATTAATTAATTCTTACAAAGATAGTAATTAGATGTGCAAAATTGAAATGAGAGGAGTTAGGGTTTTGCATACCTTGAAATGTGAACTTACCTAATTACATATTGTGATAGAGGACTATAATTGAGAATTCAAAATTGGATTACTGATTAACATATTAAGATGAAGGGTTTGTAATTCAGATATTAAGGAAGTCATTACTAGTTGGTGTCCTACCTTATCTCATCCCTAGCTTGTTGAGCTATGGAACCAAACTATGCCCTGTCTTGGTTGGACCTTATGGAAAGAACACAATAATCAAATATTTAGGGACACTGCTAGGGACACCTCTCAAGTTCTTCATTCCTTTGCTAAGATCCTCATGGAAAGTGTGACTAATTCCCACATCAAAATTGCGGAGAAACCTCTTTCTCATGAGGAGGAGCAAATTGCGGCTAATTGGAAGATCCTAAACCAAATTCTGGCTCATAATAATTCCAAATAGTTGCAGAGATTAAATACTAGATGGATTCCCCAGAGGCCTAATTGGCTCAAACTCAACTTTGATGGGGCATCTAAGGCGGATGGCAAGGCTAGTGGTGGTGGGATTATAAGGGATGATAAAGGGTGGATGGTTGCTGCTTATGTTGGCAGGATAGGCTGTCAAAGCAACAATTATGCTGAAGCCACTGCTCTTCTATGGGAGGTGAAGTTGGCTATTTCTCTTAGTATTAGGCAATTGTATGTTCATGGGGATTCCAAACTGGTTATTCATGCGGTTAATAATGTGTTGACTTGTGGTTGGAAGTTGAAAGATCTTATAGTGGATATCCAAATCCTTCTATAGAGGATTCCCAGCGTGGATATATCTCATATATATAGAGAGGGTAATGGGGTTGCGGACGCCTTTGCTGACCTTGGCCAACAATTTTCAAATTGGCGTTGTTAGCGCCAAGTTAATCAAATCCCTTTAATCATAAGGGACTTAATTCAAAAAGAGGTGACATGTTGATGAGCCAGTATTCTTGGAAAGACAGCTCTCTCCATCAGCTTTGTTGGAAGATGTTGACGTGTATCTTGAAGTACATGATTTTTGTACTTCTCTGCTTAATGTCACTTCTACCTTATTACTCCCTCCTGGTAAGGTGAGTTGCTTACCTGTTAATTATAGCGAATGCCAAAAAATCATGATCGAGCATGGGAAGAATAGTCGTCAAGTTTGTAAGGCGGCTCTCATTAATGATAATGCATGCAGATTTATTACCACTATCATTATCCCTGATCAAGCTGCTAATGTTACCCTGCACACTAACTCTATGAAGTTTTGGGGTTTCTGTGCTTTTGTCTAGAAGGCTAATATGGGTGGTGATAGAATCTAAACGGAACCCGTTTCCTGTTGTGAGTTTAAAGACAATCCTGTGGTCTGGCACTACTGTAAGGAAGGTGGTATCAGCCCTTATTTGGAACATCTTAATGGTTATGATGAAAATCTGTCTGAGCAATTTGCTAGGTCTTGGCAAAACAAGCGCATCACTATGGGGGGAATTAGGTTTGAGATTTCTGAGAATGTTATTGCTATGGCATCTGGCATGTCAACTCAGGGGACCAAACTACAGAGGAAAGCTAAAGTGGTGGACCATTCTAACCAGAAGTTATTCCTTGGGGATGGTGAAGAACTCGTTCCTTATCAGGGAGGATTTGAATGCGCTAAGCTGCCTAAGCCATGGGATGGGGTGTGTTTTCTCCTTATGAAGTACTTCACTCTGGAGGGGCACTTCACCAGGTTCTACAATTATCATCTTCCCCTTCTGAATCACTTTAGGCGTAATGCTCATATTAGTTTTCCGTTTTATTTACTGTCTTCCCTTGAGCATTCGATTCTTAGGGTTAGAGCTAAGTTGGCCAAGAACCTTCCAAGAAACCCATTCCCCTGCATCAGGGTCTCATCCTCTTCTTATACAATTTCCACCTAGCCTTGGAGCCGTCTAAGCCTATTCAGTCTCATAGTGGGGAAATGTCTACCAACCCAGAGGATACTGTTGTTTCTGAAGAGCCGTGCCCTTCCCCTGTTTCTCCTAAGATGAAAGGGGTTTCATTTTCTACTACTGAGGAGATTCCCCTGGCGACCACTACTAACACCCCGGTCTCTAAAGTTAGTGCGAAGAGCAAGAAGAGGAAGATAAGAGAAGTGAGAGGATACTATGGGGGTTGCTATGGGGACCCCTAAAAATCTTTGTAGTACCCCTGTGGGGCAGGGCAGCAAATCTAATTTGTCTGCTAAGGATATTAAGGAGGGCTTTTCCTCAAGGGTTAGGCGGTCGGGGAGGATTGCTGGAAAACCTACGCCCAAAGCTAAGCTTATAGATTATTCTGAGATTGCGTCTGACAAGTCCACTCAGGGTGATGAGGCTAAGGTTATGGAAGTGCAGGAGATTTCCGAGGATGCTAATGGTAAGAATAAGAACAAACTGTTGGAGGATACTGATGGGGCTGTTGGAGATTCTGAGGGTAATGCTGACGAAGAGGGAAAGATGTTTGTGGAGGAAGTTGCTGATGAAACGGAGACAGATGCTGGTTACAAGAATGACATTGCTGCCCTAAGGGGCCGTGTTGAGAAGCTGGAGCAGTCCTTTTCCACTATGCTCAGGCGTGCTGTTTTGCCTAATCTTTCTGTGCTGCAGGATCCTGGGGCTACTGTTGCTGCTGACACAGATGAGAACTCTAAAAAGTTGGATGATTTTATTGATTCCATGGCTAAAAGAGGAGAGAATCTTTCTCCTTAGGTCTAGTTTCTTTTATGCTGTCGCTACTCTACTTCTTCATATATATTGTCTTTAGACTGGTTTTGCTGTCTATGTTGTTTTTGTTGGTTAAGCAGGTTATGTTGTAACTGTTTCAAGGCTCTTTTGTGTTGATGCCTCTGGGGTTTCTTTTTGCTGTTTTGTAAGGGTTCGGCCCCTTGTTTTAGCCACCTTATATTATCAAAAACATATTAAGATGATTGAATCTCAATCAAATGAGAGTCATTGATAGAATCACAATAGTGATCCTATCATGTAAAACCACGATCTTGTCCCACAAAACTATAATCTTATTCTACAAACATGTGATCCTATATTTTGCAACACTGGATCTTCGGTACCTGTAATAAAGAGTTTTCCTCGTGTTATTCGATGTAAGGAAAACATTGATGGTGCTAAGAAGCATTGTGGGGCAAGCTATGCTAGGGTTTAAGTCAAAGACTTTCTAAAGCCTTAGTGAAACCCAGTGACTGAGTTAACAATAAAATGATAGAATGACTATGAAGGTGCATGTCGAATGCTAGTGTAAAAAATGAGACCATTGCACTAGACCTACAAAAAATATTAGAAATAGATATATAAATGTGTTGTCCTACTTCAATTTTTCGTGACTATATGATGTATTGATGATGTAAGAATGATTTCTTCAAATAAACACTCTAAACATTTAACTTAAAGCCTTTAAAATTCACAGCCTCATATATATGTCCCTTTCAAAACATATGTTAAAAGTAATATAAAACAAAAGGAAAAAAATGTTGAGGTATGCATTATTTTCTCAACACTTCCAAAAAAAGCGACATTCTGATTTTGAAAATGGGGCATCCTTTCCGGGAGGTAACATGGCAATGGGTAGAAAATGCCAAAAAACAAACTTTGACATTGTTGATAGAAAGATATAGTTTGTCGGGTGTTTGGGATGAATAATCTGCTAGTTATTTTTCAACTGTAAGGAGCAGTTGGCTTGCCCATTTTAAGGCGTGACTATGGATGTCAACAAGTCTCTGAATTTATAGTTTTGGTGGTCCATAGAGAACAGCCCAAATGTCCAATCTATTTATTATCCATTGACAAAGTGAAATTGTATGTTCATACTTGGATTTAGACAACTAAAATCAATCTTCCACTTAATATGGATGGGTCAACTTATTTCCGAAGCAACAAGCAGTAAAACGAAGACAACTAATATATTAATTGTCTTTACCAAGAACTAATATATTGAAATAAATGCCATGAGACGACTTGGGAAGATATGGCTTCAATATTAGATTAAAAAAATTGTATGTTGTTTTTAAATTATTAATATATGTTTTTTTTTCAATAAAAAAATTATTAGATAAAAGTTATAGATTGTTTTAATCATTTTTTTCATTTTAAATATCTAGTTGCTACATGGTGTGGAGGGGCCTCCCTCTAGAATCTTAGTAATGGGAGAGCTTTAGACCTAACATTTTACTATATTAAAGTCTATGTTGAATGTACTTTTTGGCGTGGGGTGGCTTTAAGGCTTGCCAAGTACCTTGCCTACCATGCAATTGACTCGGGATTATTTTGTTTCTTTCTTGGCCTCTTCCTTGGGTAAGATTCACATGTTTGAATTTTTACAAGGGTCAATGCCAATGAAATCTGCTCATTTGGGGAAGTGGGCATGAAGGGAGCACTGCATTTTGCCTTGGAGTCATAGTAGGTGCTTTGAAATCATCTACCCACTTATGTTGTGGTATTGTCTCTACTTTTGATTGCATGCCAGGGGGACCATCTTCACTATTTAGACATAAATCTATGTAAAGGCAGCCACCTTCTTTGACAAAGAAGAAAAGTGAAGCATGCTGGTTATGAAATGTGTGAATGTACTCAACATTTTTTTTAGAATTTTGGAAAAGGATTCCACTCCTATGTAAAAAGCTACTTCAACTACTTCTATTCAAAAGCAATCCAACTTTGTGTAATTTTTTCCAAAAGCAACGCACACTTAGAGTATATTTTCCAAAAACAATGCACACGGGCAGTACATTTTTATCATGCACTTCTAAACTTTTCTTCTCCATTATTTTAGGCATTTCAATAAGTATATTGTCATAACGTGTTTGACACAATTAACTTATATGTTTGAAACCATAATGGACTTTTTATTTATTGTCTCAGTGAAACATAGTTTGATTTATTAGGTTTCTTGTTTTTTATTATATAGTTAAAACAAGTTTTGAAGGGATTCCAAAACCTTTTACAATTAGATAAAAAATATCATAATCACAACAAAATATTTGTCAATAACAAATCAAAAGTTACGTAAAGAATATAACCCAGAAACAAGCAAAAAGACACGTAACACCTGGACCTTACAACTTCTTCATAATCTTAGTTGCCTCAAACTCCTGTTGGTAGAAGCTTTTGTGCAACTGCATGAAGTCTTGGAAATCTTTTTTCTCATCCTCATAACTTTTCTTCTTACTGCTTCTAGTCCTATCACTAGGACCCACGTTCACATTCTTACCCTCCATGATTAGAACTTTAGGTCCTTCCATTGTTTCTTTGAGTTTTTATAGGATTTTAATCCCCATGGAACTATTTTGTATGGTGCACTTGCTGACTTGAATCACCTTGTTGAGATTTTCCTTTATCCCTAACAACTCCTCCTCAAATATAACTAGTCTATTATTGTGGTCTTCTTTCCACTACTCCAACTCAACTATCACAGTGACAATTTTATCTTTCAATTCACTAAGATCTTGGTCTAGCTTCTTGACCTTAGGAATAGCATCCCAAATTTGAAAGATCCTTACATTTTCCTTCCCGTGCACTTGAGTTTGACCATCAACATTTTTCTCCATTAGAGATAATTTTAGGCTCAACCTATTTATCTCCACAAAAAAAAATTGGTAAGAGAGTGTTGGGCATCCATCACCTCTTGAATAGTTCTCAAAATTTTTAAAATTTCTTGCAGAGAAGATGAGTTTGACAATAGAAGAGGGAAGTCCTCGAATAGGACAAGAGTAGGGTCTAGGATTTTAGGGAAGGGAACATCCACTAAGGGTTTAGGTAAGTATTTGGCCTATCCTTCATCCTTATCTCTTTGATCTTCCATTTGTGTATGAATATCTTGCATATTGTCAGTTTTCATCTTTCCTTTCTCAGTAGTAGCCCTATCCTCTGAGGTCTACCCTCTATTATATTCCTCCTTTTTTTATCATTGTTAGATTATCTGACTTGGATTTAGGGTTTTGGACAACTCTCTTTCTTTTAGCCCCTTGGGAATTTTCATATCTTTCCATATCCTTTTTCCCATGACCCTTTTGATCATTAGGGCTACTCTCCTTAGAGGAGGAGCCCTCAATTTCAAACTCAGTAGTTTTATGTTTATCAACCTCCTCCTAGGAATCAATCAGGGACTATTCAGTGTTGTTGGTAGAGGAGTCCAAATAATTGATAACTTTTTTCTATTTTTCTTCTCTAGTTTTGATACCTAAGAAAGGATTCATAAGTTTTTGGGATTTCGTATGGTTTACAATGAGTAGAATGAGCCATGATGAAGGGGAATCATGCCAAGAGCCCATTTACAATCCTTAATAGATATTTCCGAAGAGGATAGAAGGAAGAATAAAAAGGAAAGATGAATCATGTGTCTAAAATGATTCAATAAGATAAAGTGGTATCTATAAACTGATTTAAACCTCCCTTCCAATGTTACATTCCTCATGATGCAATGCATGACTTTACCCCATGGTGGATTCAAGGAGCTCTTGGCATGGCCAAAATGTAGCTTGAACAGTTCCTCACTAGGTTTTAGAAAGGTTGCCATTGCATCTTCACTAGACCTCTTGTCTTTAGAACTTTGGCCCCTTCCATAGACAAGCCTATAACATGAGCTAAGAATTCATCAACTATGATACATTCCATCCCATGCACCATCACCTTTCTTTCTTTCTATCCATTTTCAAATGCCTACACTAGAGCAATGTCAAGCCCTTTCAGTCTCTCTAAATATGGAGCCAAACCACCTTTTGATAAGATTTTCCATATTCTTTCATTCTTTCAAATTCCACTACAAATGGATGGCTCCCCCTAATTCCTATATCCTCCCATGGTTGATCTAACCCTATCTCTTTCTTCCTTGTCCCACAAAATCTCACTACTATGACTAAACTTAGTTGATGAGAGTGATGTTGGAGTTATTGAAGAAACTACTATAAGGTTGAAGCTTTTCCAAGTATACTTCATCATTACAAGTGATGTAATCTTCACTCATGTGAATGATAAACCTGATCCTTCATAGGTGGTGTGAATTCATGATTTTATTTATCATCATTAATCAAATTTATAACTTTTATGATTAATATGCCATTAGTCATCTAGTTGGTGACCCTTTTGTTCATGAGACCCCAATTTACAAAATAGTTAGCTAATTTATTAGCTTCACCATATATATGACCAATATGCAAATCTTCAAAGTTTTGGCTTAGTATGATATTGGTGCAGGAGCACCCCATTACCGTCAAGAAGCCCCCTATTATCATTTTAATTATTGTAAGGCCTAGCGCCAATTGTTTTGATTTGGACAAATGTGTCCCCTAGATAGTCCCATGTTGTGAGCCGATTTGGCATAGCTGGCAAGAAGTAGTTGTAACTGTCCGAGTTGTAACTGTCATGTAACAAATGGCAAAGGTGATGAATCGATTGAGATTCCACCATGTGTAACTGCCAAGAAGTGAGCCTTTAAAATAGGCAGTTCTTGTTTGTTAAAGCAGGAAGGGAGGAAAGAGAAAAAGAGGAGCAACAGAGAAGCGTGTAATCTCAGAAAGAGAAATAAAATTTAGTGTTTTGTAGAGCAATCAAGTTTTGATTCATTCCACTGGTCGAGACCTCGGTCGAGACTAGTGGAATGCCAATCTGTTTTTAATTTCTCCTCTCTGTTGTTCTATGCTATTTTGCTTTTCTGTATTAGTTTAGAAATATGCATGTGTATAGTTGTAGAGAATGGCCATGGCATTGTGGAAGACAGTTAGAACCCATCGGGAAGAAAGCCTCACGAGATCTATAGAAGTGATCGTAGAAAAGAAATGCCTGTATGCTATTGGCATATTGGCAGGAGTGTTGACTAGTTATAGCAAGTCTATTAATGTGTATGTGAAGTAAAAGAACATCGGCATGACCGATGATATCGGTGGAACAAATGTGAAGTCTACTGATAGCACGAGGTCTCGTCGATAGCAAGGTAGATATGAGGCTTCGGTGTGACATTCGTTATCGAAAGACAAGAAGAATGTGCGGCCAATAATACATGCTTGGGCGATGGAGATGTGGATTTCGGCGTGAGGTTACATATCGGAAGGCGAGGTGAAACTTTCACCGACGGCCTGAGTCATAATGATGGACTACATGCATCAGAGAGAAGATGGGGATCGGTGGAGGCGTTTTGGGGCAGGCTGATAGAAGAAGTCTTGCCGATAGGCAATAAAAAAATGAAACAACATTGGTGAGAGAAGCATTATCGGCCGGAGGAGCAAATGTTATGTTGAAAGAGGAAGTCTTGGCAAAAGTGAGTGGATTGTTCGTCGGGAAGAAATTCAGAAGGTCTCGGCAAAAGTAGAAGGCATATCGGTGTGAGTTTGTAGTTCGGCGAATAAGGAAAAGGCTACATCGATGGTGAACATCTTATCGAAGGAAGGGACTGTTAGACTCATCGGCACGAGTGATGCAGTCGGGGAGACTTTACGCCTAGCAACCGACGAAGTCTGTCTGGCCGATGGGTACACAAGAGAAGCCGCTCATCGGAGTAAGATGACATATCGGCGGAAGAATATGGAAAGTGACCGATAGCGTAAGGTCAAGCCGATAAGTGAGGGAAAGTATATTTTGGGGAGACAATAATGTATTTCTTGCCGATAGCAAAAGAAGAGGGTATTCAAAGGAGACTAAGCTAAACCCTAGGTTGGAGGGTTTTAATGGGTTGTTCGCCCTGTTTAGTATGATATTGCCCGTTTTCCTCCACATCAAATTGGTATCAGAGCTAGCGAAAGCTCTGGGAATCTAAGTGAGAGATTGGTGTTTTGGTTTTGCTAATATTTGTGGTTGCAGATGCATGTCCACAAGCTGCAAGTAGGTAGATAAGAGATCTGTCATGGAACCACAGGAGATGGTTCTAGGGCCTGAGAAGGAGGTCCAGTGAGTGTCGCCAAAAGTCCTGGGGAGAGAGGCAAGAGAGGACTCCTAGGTGAGGGACAGAAGTGTTGGTGCAGCATTAAGGTTGGACTTATAGCAGCATCTTGAGGACCAGCCAGTTAAACTCCATTGAGAGGAGTCATAGTTGAAGGGTACAAGTAGCAGAGGCGTCAAGTTTGAGGACACCAAGAGAACAGAGTTGTTGCAGTTCTCACCGAGCATTTCCATGGGACATGGAAAATTTTCAAGTCTGGAAGTATGGTGCAGGAGCACCCCATTACCATCAAGAAGCCCCCTATTATCATTTTAATTATTGTAAGGCCTAGCGCCAATTGTTTTGATTTGGACAAATGTGTCCCCTAGATAGTCCCATGTTGTGAGCCGATTTAGCATAGTTGGCAAGAAGTAGTTGTAACTGTCTGAGTTGTAACTGTCGTGTAACAAATGGCAGAGGTGACGAATCGATTGAGATTCCACCGTGTGTAACTGCCAAGAAGTGAGCCTTTAAAATAGGCAGTTCTTGTTTGTTAAAGCAGGAAGGGAGGAAAGAGAAAAAGAGGAGCAACAGAGAAGCGTGTAATCTCAGAAAGAGAAATAAAATTTAGTGTTTTGTAGAGCAATCAAGTTTTGATTCATTCCACTGGTCGAGACCTCGGTCGAGACCAGTGGAATGCCAATCTGTTTTTAATTTCTCCTCTCTGTTGTTCTGTGCTATTTTTCTTATCTGTATTAGTTTAGAAATATGCGTGTGTATAGTTGCAGAGAATGGCCATGGCATTGTGGAAGACAGTTAGAACCCATCGAGAAGAAAGCCTCACGAGATCTATAGAAGTGATTGCAGAAAAGAAATACCTGTATGCTATCGGCGTATCGGCAGGAGTGTTGACTAGTTATAGCAAGTCTGTTAATGTGTATGTGAAGTAAAAGAACATCGGCATGACCGATGATATCGGCAGAACAAATGTGAAGTCTACTAATAGCACGAGGTCTCGCCGATAGCAAGGTAGATATGAGGCTTCGGTGTGACATTCATTATCGGAAGACAAGAAGAATGTGTGGCCGATAATACATGCTTGGGCGATGGAGATGTGGATTTCGGCGTGAGGTTACATATTGGAAGGCAAGGTGAAACTTTCACCGACGGCCTGAGTCATAACGATGGACGACATGCATCGGAGAGAAGATGGGGATCGGCGGAGGTGTTTTTGGGCAGGCTGATAGAAGAAGTCTTGCCGATAGGCAATAAAAAAATGAAACAACATCGGTGAGAGAAGCATTATCGGCCGGAGGAGCAAATGTTATGTCGAAAGAGGAAGTCTTGGCCAAAGTGAGTGGATTGTTCGTCGGGAAGAAATTCAGAAGGTCTCGGCGAAAGTAGAAGGCATATCGGTGTGAGTTTGTAGTTCAGCGAATAAGGAAAAGGCTACACCGATGGTGAACGTCTTATCGAAGGAAGGGACTGTTAGACTCATCGGCATGAGTGATGCGGTTGGGGAGACTTTACGCCTAGCGACCGACGAAGTCTGTCTGGCCGATGGGTACACAAGAGAAGCCTCTCATCAGAGTAAGATGACATATCGGCGGAAGAATATGGAAAGTGACCGATAGCGTAAGGTCAAGCTGATAAGTGAGGGAAAGTATATTTCGGGGAGACAATAATGTATGTCTTGCCGATAGTAAAAGAAGAGGGTATTTTGGTCTCGTTTGGACCTTGAGAAGGATATTCAAAAAGCTATTGAGCTTTATAGTGTTGGTATTGTGGGTTTGGATGGGTTTACACCTTGTTTAGAAAGCTATTGCCCATTTTCCTCCGCATCAGATATCATCCTTAATAAAATTATAAATGGTCCAACTAAGGGTTTTTTCCTTGCAAGATATTTATGATGTTCATTGATTCCCCCTCAATGATTAATTTCTTAACTTCAAGCTAATGAGCCATTTTTATGGCGTTATCTAGGTTGCCACTATCTCAACTGGCAAAATCCTCAAATAGATCAATGCCACGTTCATTGTGATTATCCCCAAGAAGAGCATCATGGATTCCATGGCCGACTTCCATCCCATTAGCCTATGTAACACCATTTTTAAGATAATTATGAAGACTCTAGTCCTCATACTTCAACCGTTGTTGGACAACATTATCTTAGATTGTCAGAAAGGCTTTGTCCCCAGTAGATAGATTATGGATGCTGCTATATCCACCCATGAGATCATTCACTTGATGGATAGAAGTAATAATCTAAGCATGGCTCTCAAACTAGATATATCTAAAGTTTATGATAGAGTGTCCTGGGATTTCATGTTTAAAGTCCTTATGAAGATTGGGTTCAAAGATAGAATGCTTACTCTGATAAAAGAATATGTCACCACCGTGAAGTACTCTGTCCTAGTCAATGACACTCCTCAAGGGTTTTTCAATGCTAGTAGAGGTATCAGGTAGGGAGATCCCCTCTCTCCCTACCTGTTTATAATTCTGGATGAGGTACTTGGTAGAAATATCGTATCCCACCTGGATAGTCAATCCCTCAGGGGTGTCAAAGATGTGTCCACCTTAGGTCCATCTACTGTCCAATAGTTTTTGGATGATACTATGCTCTTTAGGGCGGCTTCAGTGGTTGAGCCAGAAGATGGAAAAACCTGCTGAATGCCTCTGTGGAGGTTTCTGGCTAGTGCATTAATTTTGAAAAGAGTAATGTGTTCTTCTTCAACATTGACTTGGAGCTACAAGTCAGGGTGAGAAACATCATTGAATGCAACATGGCTAATCTCCTGACTACCTACCTAGGACTACCCCTCATAGTCAAGGAGGTTACTCCAGCTTTCTAGAATACCATTCTAGAAAGAATCTAAAAGAAAATGGAGGGATGGAAAGGTAAACTCCTAAGTCAAGCTGGTAAGCATCAACTGTTGAAGGCCTCATTGTAGGGTATGCCTACCTATTTTTTATCCCTCTTTAAAATGCCAAGATACATGGTAGAGAAACTGGAGAGGATCCAGAGAACCTTTCTCTGGATTGGAGTTAAGGAAAAGTAGAGGATCTCACTAGTTGGATGGGACAAAGTCTGTCTGCCCAAAACTCAAGGGGGATTGGGAATCAAAAAAATTTAGGTGATGAATAAAGCGTTATTGGGCAAAATTGGGTGGACCTTCCTTAAGGAGGAGAAAGATTGGGCTCAGATTATGAAAGCCAAATACCTACAAAATGGGGATAAACATGGATTTCTTGACAGAGAGAGCCATCCCAAAGGCTCTATTATCTAGAACAAAATGATCAAAACCAGAAGCACTCTATCCCAAAGCATCAAAGGGAAGTTGGGTAAGGGAGTTAAAATCATATTCTGGTAGGACAATTGGATCAGGGAGGGGCCCCTGGATAGTAGGAAGAACAATATCACCAAGGAAAGAGTTATCAACCATTTTGGGAGTTTGGTCAGCAATTTCATCACTACCCATTCCCATAGCCAAAGGTAGTGGAAGAACCTTTCAAACTGCTGGAACAATAGTCAGCCAGAGAATCAGGAGTGTCAAGCTCTGTAAATGGAGCTGAACAAGTATAGAATTCTGATATTTCCTAGGGAGGGTGAAATGCTCTAGGGATAGGACCAAAAGGGGAACTTTTTGGTTAAATCTGCTTACATACTGTTGACAAACAATGGTCAAAGGAATTGGTTTTGGAAGAATGTCTAGAATAACAAGTTGATCCCTAAAATAAACTTCTTCTGGTGGGATGTAGCTCATAATAAAATCCTTACTACTGATAATCTCAAAAAAAGGGGGTTCCAGTTGGTTAATAGATGTGCACTTTACCTTAAAGAAGAAGAGTCCATTTAGCACCTTCTTTTCCATTGTGATTTCTCTAAAGAGATCTGGGGAAGAACTTTAGAGAAACTTAACCTAGAGTGGGTTTTCCCAGAAAACCTAATGGATTTCACTCAAAGTTGGATTTCTCCCTTCCCGCACCCCAAGATTAGAGAGCTATGGCAACAAATTCCCCCACACCTGGGGTGGAGTGTGTGGAAGGAAAGAAATAATAGAATTTTCAGAGATAAAGCTTGATCTACAAATGAGGTCTTTTACTCCTTGAGCAGGTTGGTCTCTGAGAACACGTCAGCCAACACTCTTCATGTGGCTGAAAAACCCCCCACTTTGGTGGAAGTGCAGATTGCCATGAATTGGGGACTGACAATGGACATGACCAAGATTGACAATTCCAAAAAACTGGCCAGACAAAACACCCTTTGGAGACCCCCTTCCAGGGAGTGGATCAAACTAAATTTTGACGAAGCTGAAAAAAAGAATACTAGGATGGCAAGTAGGGGAGGGATATTCAGAGATAGTTAGGGAGTCTTCATTGTTGCTTATGCCAGGTACATTGGCATCTAGTCCAATAATGTGGCAGAGGGATTGACCCTGCTATGGGGTCTCAAAATTGCTCTCTATGGGAATGGATAAATTACAAGTGGAAGGAGATTCAAAAATCATCATTGAGGTGGTTCTTGGCAGGTCTAATAGTGGCTGGAAGCTGAAGGTTATTGTATACACCTAAAATTGGCAAAGTTGAATTAAATAAATATTTATTATTTATTTTAATTCCTATTCCTCTATAAATTAAATGAATATCCCAATTTATTTAAATGATACACATTCCTCCAATGATTAAATAAAATCAATTTATTTAATTAAAATCCCTAAATCTTCTATTGTCATCCCTAATTAAATAATTCTAAATTATTTAATCAATCATCATATCCCAAAGTCAAAAGTCCATAATTCCATGTCACCCAATCCATGTCATCTAGTCCACCTCATTATGTTGCACATTTAATTAAACATTTTAATATTTAATTATTCTATTTTCCCTCACCCACATGTCCTATTATTCCTCCAACCATCCCTATTCACATGGATGTGGTCTCTCCATGTCATCATGGTCAAAGGGACACTTTGTGACACTTGTTCCATAGTCCCTAGAATCTTTCCAACCTCCCTATAAGCAAGGTCTCCTTCTTTGACCTTCTCTCCTTGGTCCTGGTGAGCCTTGTGACATGTGGCCTCATGTCACCCCTTTCTCTCCACCTTGTCAAGGTGAGAGGAACATCTTCCATATTCCTCTCCCTCATCCCAACCAACCAAATCTAAACCGTACACATCACAAGACCAAGTCTCCACCATTGAGATCATGACACTTGGAATTGGCCCCTCCTTGGCCTATAAAAGGAACCCTCATTCCCTCATTTCAACAATCCAAGCTTTTGTAAACTTACTCTGTAGAAATTCTACCAGCGTACCTTTGGTAAAACTCACTCATTTGCATTTGCATAATCTCATTATCATCACAATCATTCAACCATGGCATCATATCTCCATTATCAATTATCTTATAGTTGCATTGTAGTGTATTCTTCATTGCATTATCCATCCACAACCATTCTCCTATTGTCATCTTTGACAACAAAGAAGTACACACTTCTAAGAGCTCAACTCATTCATAAGATCAATACGAGATAGACAACAATGGAAGCTATGAGGTGAATCGATCTACGAAGGTATAATCTTTGTTTATTTGTATTTACATCATTTCCATTGAGTTATTGGATATTTAGTAGTTTAATGCTTGTGTTCATATTTCCTCTAACATTTTTGGCACCCACCGTGGGGCCTTGCCTCATTTTTAACCTCCATTTGAGTTTTTTGTGAAGCTACTGTCGTGATAGGTCATTTTGGCGCATTCACATTCCAGTCATGTGCATTCATGGCTTCCTGCTATGCATTCATCTTTCTGCACATTTACGCAATATTTCCATGCATCCATCAGGTTTTGTTGTGCATCTACAATTTATGTGCATTCATTGAGCAGCCCTAGGCATACATGGATTCTTCCTACGCATTCACGTTCCTGTACATTTGCTAAATAGTCATGTGCATTCATTGTCTGTTTCTACGCATTTACATTCTAACATAAAAGTTGTATTGGTTTTTGCAAAGATTTCTGTACTAACTCTTCTTGCAGGTGTAGGAGCTTGGTCTAGTGATTTAGTTGCATTATAAGTTCATCTAGATTTAATTAGGGGGAAGTAATTGGATATCTTCATGCACATTTTCACTTAGATCTAATTAGGAGGAAGTAAATTGTTTTGTTGCATTATAACTTGCACATAGTCCCAACCTAGGTGGATAAAATTGAACAAATTTTTTATTTTTCTATCTTGCACTACAAACTCTCACTTAGCTTAAATAGGGGAAATTAAATTGTTTGATTCTTCAACAACAATCTTCACATAGATTTGTTTAGGGGGATAAAATTAACCATCTTTTCAAAGTTTTTTCTATCTTGTCAAATGGATTGTGCTTGGTAGAGTAAACCACACTTAGATTCTTTTTTATTTTTAACTCTAGGAGGATAAAGAACCAATGTACTCTATGTTTGAAAATGATGATAGGACTATGCTCTCCCATTTCTTGGGTGACCAAAATGACAAACTCATCATTTTATTTGTGTAACCTTTAGAAGAGGCTTACCCTTGGAATTCTGTCTTTCCAAGCAAGATGACCTCAAGCGATAACGGGCTAAAGCCAAGACACTTCTGTGTCACTATAAATAAATTGTGTTTGTGACGAAAGTTACAAACAACGAGTGCTATTGTGTTACACCGACAAATGTTTCCCCCAAAACCCTGTAGAGCATAAACTCTGCAGGCTGGGAAGCCTCCTTATCAGAGTGAATTACTGCATGTGTAACCACCCAAATGGATGTCCATACTAAAAATCCACTTGTTTTAGAAAGCCAAAAACCCCTATTTGTTGACGCAGGAGGAAGTCCTCTGAAGCTGTCCAATGTCATACACTCATCTAGTGTGGAGACAAAAAGTTCAACTCTTTGGAGGAATTGTAACTTGGTATGCGTGAGAAGTGAGTGCTGTGGAGGTGAGTTGATGCTACCAAGTTACTAATTGTCCACCTTTATGTAAGTGGCTGGAGTAAAATCCAAGTTGGAATTCAATGAATATTATCCTTGCCATCCTTGGGATTGTACTTGCTTGTTTTTCATTTATCAAAACTTATATCAAATAATCATGACAACCTCTTGTTTACTGTGTTTTCTGGCAATAACTTGAGTCAAAAATAGTACTACAAAAACTTTAGAGCAACTTAGGAAAATGTGCAAAACCAAACAATTTGACAAACTGAAACAAAAGGCAAAACCTCTACAGTCTTGCGCATTTACACTATATTGCTACGCATTTACAAAGTCTTGTTGCGCATTCACTTCTACTGTACATTCATACAATCTTGCTGCACATATACACCATACTTCTACACATATACACCATACTGTTGCGCATACACAATACTACACATTTACAACATAGAACTATGCATTTGCTAACTATTCTTGTGCATTCACAACAGAGAGCTATTCCATACATTTTGAGACAAAACTGAAACCATTTCTGGATACCCTTTTTGCTCTAGTTTATACTTGGAAAATAAGTTCAACCTTGCAGTCACACCTTCATACCATTTTCACAACATCGCCTTTGCATACCATAGTCTTGCTATCCAAACACATCAAAAACCAAACCAAGATTTGTACCAAGGCATAGTTGATATTCTACCAAAACTCAAACAATAGTTAGTTAGTTTCATATTAGGATTCCAATCATCCTTCACATTGAAACTATACTTGTGTATCTTGATAAGAGAATAGTCTATATCAATAGTGGTGATCATCTATCCCTATTTTGACTACCTTTTAGCTCAAGAGCACATTGTTTGGACAACATAGAATCAATCTAAAAACCTTAGCAAAATCTAGTCTACACATATCCAATCAAGTTCACCTCATATCATATCAAAACCAAAAACATCAAACCAAGTTCTCCAAGTCTTAGAATCCAACTTCACTCACATCTCAAAATTTGCATGGTTCAAACTAGGTCCCAATTGAAACAAAAGCAAAAGATGGCTTCCGAACACAATAGTGGGCACAATTTTGATGATGAGGAGATTAGTCAACAAGAAATCCTTAAACAACTTCAAGATCTAAAATTTCAAAAGATAATGGATAAGGTTATTGCCACAGATCCTCATAAGTATTTTCTCATGTTAGCTCAATAAGGAGCAAAATTACCTGCAGATTTTGATGTCTCAAATCTAAGAGAAACCAACTCCTCAAATGAAATAGAGTCTTCAAAAGATGGCTCCAAAAATGACAATGATGGATCCAAAATTGATAAAGATGCTTCTAAATTGGAACAGGCTAAGGATACAGCCAATCCTTTCGACACATTAACGACACAAATCCAAGCCTTACAAAAATAGTTGGTAGATATCCAAAGTGGAACAACCACAAAACATTACTCCCTTGAAGATATCTCACCTTATCCCTTTTATAAATCTTTGCTCATGATACTTTTTCCCTCAAGGTTTGAGGTTCCAAAATTTGACAAATATAGAGGAAAAGGTGATCCAAGAGATTATATAAGGGAATTTAGTGCCGCAAGCCTTGAAGTTGCACACAACAAAACATATCTTATGCGACTATTCCCAAGAAGATTAGGAGGACAAGCTATGGAGTGGTTCTCACGCCTACCTCCTGGCATCCACACTTTTGATGAACTAGTAGACAAACTTGTCACACATTTCTCATACAATATTGAACACAAAATCTCCATGTTGGATCTTTGTAATAACAAGAAAAAGGGGGGAGAATCCTTCACCTCTTTCCTACAAAGATGGAGACAACTTGCAAGCAAGTGTCCCTACCACATACTGGAGAAACAAATGATAGAAATGTTTGTTCACAACCTAACCACAGAACTAAGTTATCAAATCAAAATACAATGCCTAACTAATTTTAGTAAGGTCATTGAAATGGGGCTACTCATTAAGAAAGCCTTGATAACAAAGGGGACAATTAAGCTATATAAAGACACCCCTAGTTCAAGCAACAATGCAGACAAGTCACGATTTTGGACCAAGAACAAACCCATAGTAAATGATGGTGTGGTAGATGCTAAATATGTGGTGCAAAAACAACTGATCTTCAATCTATCAAAACCACAAAACAATACACCATCCAACAAGCCTCCAAGCAATGAGCAAAGACCTACCAACTTTCTTCCTAGGAGAAAGTTCACACCACTAGGAGAGTCTCTCGAATCCACCCTTAGGAAGTTAATAGGGGGCAACCTCATAACACTACCGCCAATGCATGATTATGAACCAAAATTCAAACCCTCTTGGGGGAGTGATTCCAACTTTTACGAGTATCACAGAAACAAAGGACATAAAACTAATGATTGTCAAGTGTTAAAACATGCCATTCAAGACTTGTTGGATCAAAAATGGATATCAATTGAAGGGCATACCTCTAATGACAAACATATAACATCCAAAAATCCTCTTGCTCACTATGAAAAAGGAGGACCATCCAACCAAAACAACAATAGTGCAAACAAAGCAAACTATAATAATGTTTCTTACAAGTACACTGTTAATCATATCTCACATAGTGATTCACACATCAATGTAATCACTATCAATGATAAGCCTGACTATAATGTGACTACTCATCGTGGAAACATTACTCTACAAGGAGCTCCACCCAAGTCATCATCCACATCAAACCAATACAACATCCTTAACCAACTCCACAAAACACATGCCGACATATCCATTTTGGAGTTATTGCATCTATCCCCATCTCATAAAGCCATCTTAGAGAAGGCCATCTTAGAAACAACTATTCCTACAAACCTTGCTCAAGAGTAATTCCAAGCTATGGTGGGTAATCTAACCATGCCACATTTCTTATTTTTCATAGAGAAAGATGATATGTCCATCAACCAACCACACAATGTGTCCCTCCACATTGACGCCCAAATCTACAAACACTAAATAAAAAGGGTCCTAATAGACGGAGGTGCTATTTTAAATATATGCATGTTAAAGTTAATCCTTGCATTGGAGTTTTCTAAAAATACCATTGATCCTAAAAAAAAATAACTATCAAGGCATATGACGAAGAAGAGAGAACTTCCAAAGGAACTATGGTCTTACCAATACGAGTTGGACTAGTAGAGAGAGATGTTGTGTGCCAAGTTCTAGACATGGAGCTAGCATATAACATTCTTCTAGGTAGACCTTGGATCCATGCTATGAAGGCTGTTCCACCATCAATGTATCAAGTTCCCACATAATGGCCAAGAAATTACCATACAAGGTGACCCTGATCCATTCCAGTATTGCAACAACATCCAATCAAAACTAGAAGTTATCATCCCTACCAATCAAGCAACTTCCTCTTCTTCAAACCATGTGGATCCATGTTCTCTAGCTTCTACCTCCAAAACATCAGAGCTTAAAGTTAAAGTCAAAGACAAAGGTGTTGGAGAGTATGTCATTGAACAATCTTTTTGCTAAGCACAGTTGCCTATATCACCAAAATCTTATGGAAAGCCATCCATAAACAAGGCCAAGTCATTGAAAACTTCTAAGGGTCTTTTCATTAGATGGGGAGACCTATCGGATGAGAGTGATGAAAATGATGTCTTACAGTGGCTTTACAAAGATGAAGATAGTGAAACCACATCAAATGACTATCAATCTAAGCTACCCATAGAACAATATGGTCAAGGGTTTTCTATTTTACAAAGGATGGGATATGAAGGACATGGTCCCATAGGATTAAGGAAAGATGGTCTCATAGAACCAATCCAACCTTCTACCTCCACAGCTCAAGACACTACTAGGTTGGGTGATGCAGAGCGCACAGAGGAAGTGTTCAAAACTTATCAATAAACTGATTGGTGAGATGTGACCTATGTCTTGGCAACCCAAACCTTGTCGGCCAAACATATCCCATCGGCCACCTTGCTATTTCTCTGCCTGATCTATCAACTCTCCCTGACAGCCAACTCCACTTAGTCTTCAGAGAGACTTAGGAGAGACTTCCTCTATCGACGGTGTCTCCAAACTTCTTGTCGATACTCTGATGGTGGTTAGGTTTACACTTACTTAACCATAATGGTTAGTCATGACCCTGTCGGCCAGACTTAACTCATCGGCAAACCCTTGAGATCATAGGCCAATGTGCCGATACAACCATCGTCGGTGAGACTCCAAACATCGGTGGAGCCTTAAGGCCTTCACCTCATATGCTGATACGTTATATAGCCTTCAGCAAGACTTCCTTCGTCGGTGGGATCTTACACTTGTCCCTTGATATTACCACTCACGTCGATATGTCAAAATATTCTATATGCTTTACATGACTTGTTATTGCCGGTGAACTAATGTTTCTTTACCCTGATTTCACCGTTACTACCAATCACCTTTTGTATCCAATGAAATGTATATTCTCACATACATTCTCAACATACATTTGCGATATGCCTTCGCAATACACCTTCGGTGAGACTAAAGACATCCCTCACCGATGAACCTCCTACTATCGGCCCAACACCGTTGATTAGTGTAACTTTCAAAAGCTTCTCTGAGGGTTATGTTACACCAATGGCAAATCTATAACTCTGCAACTCATAGACATTCAACAAGAACTCAATAGAACAGAAGAGGACTACAATCCTCTACAAACACTTGATCACCCCATCAATTTGGCTACTCCACAACAACACTTTTCCTATTGTTTCAATGACTAGTCACATAGAGATGCCTAGTCAACTCCTACCCAAACTCCATGGATCCCTGGGTGTTGACGCAAAACAACAAAAAACACAAAACTTACACTGTATTCCCCCATCACACTGAAGATGAGAATCTTGGTTTCAGTGGACAAAGGAGATATAGTCCATTTATTTACAGAACCCTAGTTTTGAGGGTTTCAGACTAGTCTTTGCAAAAGGAACAAAAATTCACAAACTACAACACTTCTAGACACCAGACCACTCTTAAATGAAATCTACTTCACTACATGAACATTTCTAATTAGTTTCAGATGAACAACTATCCATACAGAATGACTGTTATAGAAAATTATTCAGAGCAAAACAAAGTTTCAATACACCCAAAACTCCAAATCTTCATTCATGCATGCCTTCCCTGCAATTACATCCAACTCCTTCACCTATAGAAGGCTTGGAACATCAGTTACATTCCTCCAACCATGCAAAACTGATTTGAAAAATAGTTAGCCATTGGTTTCTCCCCTCACAAGAAAACTACATGTTTTCATTGTGTGATTACACCAAACTTGACCAAACATGGTCTACATAGGTCTAGTGACCAAATTGATATGAAAACCTTATTACAAACATGATGTGGCTTAAAAGCCTTATTGAAAACAAAACAAAACACGACTCCTGCACCATAGAGAAGGTGCTCCTGCACCATACTCCCCCTGTAGAAAAAACTCAAGTCCCTTGAGTTTCTAACTGTTGGAGTGTCCTCCCATGCTTCAAAATGTCTGCCTCACTCATCCATGTAGCTTCTGAATTAGGAAGATCCTGCCATTTGACCAAGTACTCCATGTACACACCCTTCCTTGTCTTTTTGTCAATCTTAGAATCTAAGATGCATTCCAATTGTAAAGGCTTACTTGGAGGTAAATCTCTGACCCAATCTTCCTCTTCAATCACAACATCTGATCCAGCTTCAGCATTCAATGGAGATTTGAATGGAAATATGTCTAAAACATTGAATATGGGAGAAATACCAAGACTGGATGGCAGTTCTATTTCATAAGCATTTTGACCAAACTTATGCACTACCTTGCACGATCCTATTTTCTTCATCAGAAGTTTGGTTGGTTGTCCTTTAGGCAACCTTTCCTTCCTTAGATAGGCCATCACCAAATCTCCCACCTTGAATTGTACATCTCTTCTTTTGAGATCTGCCCTATCTTTGTATTTGGAGACTGTCTTTTCCAACTAAACTTTGACTTGATCATGAACTGCCTTCATGGTGGCAGCAAAATCTTCTCCCAGAGCACTCCTCTTATCCCAACCTTGTAGATCTTTGAGTTCAAGTGGTCCTCTTGGATGGAAACCATAAACAATTTCAAATGGACTCTTCCCAGTACTTCTATTCACTGAATCATTGTAAGCATACTCAGCTTGACTGATAATCAAGTCCCATGCCAACCCATGCTATTTGGTAAGGCATCTAAGAAGGTTTCCTAAGGGCCTATTAACAACCTTAGTCTAACCATCAGTTTGGGGTGGTAGGCTGATGAGAAAGACAATTGTGTTCCCAATTTTCTCCATAAGGTCCTCCAAAAATGACCAACAAACTTGGAGTCTCTATTAGTGACAATTGAAAGGGGCAAACCATGGATTCTGACCACTTCTCTGAAAAAGAGACCAGCAATGTGAGATGCATCATTTGTGCATTTGTACGGCACAAAATGAGCCATCTTACTAAATCTATCCACAATGACAAAAACACTGTCCACACCCCTTGCTGTCTTAGGAAGACCAAGTACAAAATCCATACTAATGCTCTCCCAAGGCCTATTGGGAATAGGAAGGGGTTGGTAGAAACTAGCATTGGAAGACATACCTATGGCCCTTTGGCATATGGTACAACTTGCAACATATCTCCTGACATCTGATTGTACTTTTGGCCAATAGTAGAATCTAGTGACTTGTTCCATAGTCTTGTCCAACCCAAAGTGTCCTCCTAAGGTTCCATTGTGCTTCTCTTTGATGATATTATCCCTCATTGAACATTTAGGAACACATAGCAAACTGCCTTTAAATAAGAGACCTTCTTGCAACACAAAATCTGAATATTCACCATAAAAAGTGTTAGCCAAACTAGCAAAAACTTCATAAGTAGCCTTGAAATCTGCATCCTCCTTTTATAACTCCTTCAAACAATCTATCCCCATGCTTTCCATCTGTACTTCTTGTATGACCAGCATCCTTCTACTTAAAGTATCAGCCACTTTGTTGGCAACGCCCTTTTTATGCTTAATAGTGAAGGTATAGGCCTGCAATTGTTCCATCCACTTGACATGCCTATGATTCAACTTTTCTTGACTATTTAGGAAGCTAAGAGCATGGTTATTAGTAAAAACAATGAAATCTTTGGGCAGCAAATAGTGTCTCCACTTTTTGAGAGCTGGCACCATTGCATAAAGCTCTAGGTCATAGGTAGAATACCTTTGTTTAGCCTCATTCAACTTCTCTGAGAAAAAAGCCACTAGATGTCCATCCTGACTAAGAACAACACCTATTGCTTGCTGACTTGCATCACATTCCACTACAAAAACTTTATCAAAATCTAGGAGCACCAATGTAGGTAATTCAACCAGTTTCTTCTTTAACAATTCAAAGCTATCATCTGCTTGCTTTGTCCATTGAAATTTGCACTTTATTCCACCCTTGATGGTATTGAGAATAGGAGCACTTATGTGACTGAATCCTCTAATAAACTTCCTATAAAAAGTTGCCAAGCCATGGAAGCTTCTAACATCTGCCACTGTCCTAGGAGTAGGCCAATTGAGAATGGCCTCAACCTTTGTGGGGTCCATCTTCAAACAACCATCAGAAATCACAAAACCTAGGTACACAAGTTTAGTTTTCATGAACTCACACTTATCCAAGTTGATCATCAACTTATTCTTGTGCAACTTTTGCATCACTTGTCCAAGATGCTTTAGGTGTTCTTCTTTTGTCCTGCTAGAAACAAGTATGTCATCAAGATAAACAATTACAAAATTGCCAATGAATTCAACAAGTACCTCATTCATCAAACGCATGAATGTGCTTGGGGCATTGCTACTGCCGAACAACATGACAAGCCACTCATAGAGACCTTTATTTGTCTTGAAGGTAGTCTTCCATTCATCTCCCTGCCTAATTCTGATCTGATGATAACCAGATTTCAAATCAATCTTTGAATAGTAACATGACCCTCCAAGATAGTCCAAAAGATCCTCAATCCTTGGCATAGGGAATCTATACCTTATTGTGATCTTATTTATGGCCCTTGAGTCCGTACATAGTCTCCACTTCCCATCTTTCTTTGGAGAAAGTACACTAGGGACTGCACATGGACTAAGACTCTTTCTAATCAGTCCTTTCTCTAAGAGTTCTTGAATTTGTCTACTCACCTCTTCATTTTACTATGGTGTCAATTTATAGGCAGCCTTATTGGGAAATGTGGCACCTAGAATCAAGTCAATTTGATGACTTATATCTCTCATGGGTGGTAAGGAGTTAGGAGTATCCTCTACCACAAGATCTTGGTACTTATCCAACAATTTCTGCACTTCTAGTGGAATCTCTTTCTACTTTTTGTCTTGCTGTCCTAATTCATCTTTAGGCTTCATTATCAAGGCATACCCTTGGGTATCCTTCTCCTTCATGAGATGTAAGAACTCTTTGCCACTAACCATCATGACATTGGTGTCATTACTCTTCTCTCCAACTTGTTCTTGCATAGGATCCATCCTAAACTTCCTTCCATTCTTGGTGATGAGGTATGTGTTCTTCTCACCATCATGTTGTGCCTTCACACCATACTTCCATGGACATCCAAGAAGAAGGTGACAAGCATCCATAGGAATAATCTCACATAGTACCTTGTCCTTATAATCACCTATCTCAAACTCAACCCAGGTTTGTTCTTCTACCATGTAATTTTGATTCTTATTCAACCAAGAGATCTTATGAGGACTAACATGGGGCAACCTTTTCAACTTACACTTCTCTACCATTTTAGTAGACACTACATTCTCAGTAGAACCTGAATCAACAATGATTTTACAAAGCTCACTATATGCTATACCTTGGGTTCTGAAGAGAGTTCCTTTGTTGGGGCTCTTGCTTCAATGACATCTTCATCAAGGTCCTCTTGATCATCATGCTCTCTCCTTCAAGGACTAGTGCAACACTACTAATGGGTAAATTCACACCTTGGAAATCATCATCTTTCAACAACTGATTCCTTCTTCCACCATCATGGGAACTAGTTGCCTTCTCAGGGCATTTGCTCATAGTATGGCTTACTTGATTGCAGCCATAGCATCTACCAGTGAAAACTACAGGTCCTCTACTTGCACCACCACTTCTACCTCTGCCATTTGGTCTTCTCCAACCTCTAAAACCACCACCTCTATGATCTACATCAGAATGAGACTCTTGTTGACTTGAGTTTTCATTTCTGCTTGATTGTCCTCTACCAAAACTGCCTCTTCCCCTATTATTTCTGCCACCTCTTCCTCTGGTGTTTTGATCACTCTTTCTTTTCAACTTCTCCTCTACCCTAGAGGCTAATTGAAAACACTCATCCACTATTTTAGGAACCACCATACTAAATTCGTCTTGTATGTTATACCTCAAACCATCGAGATATCTGGCCACCATCTCTTTCTCCTCCTCCTTGTGATTGGCTCTCATGCTCAATCTATGAAATTCTTCAGTATATGTAGCCACATCCATATCCTTTTTTCTGAAATGATTAAAATTCCTAATGGTTTGCAACTCATAATCAGATGGCATGAACTTGTCTCTTAGCATGGCCACCATTCTACTCCATTTGGTGATAGGGTTCTTTCCAACTTTCTCTATTTCACATTGCATATAGTTCCACCAAACTAAGGCAGAACCTCTCAGTCTTGTCTTAGCAAACTTGACTTTCTTGCTGTCACTATACTCCTTGAAGTCAAAATAATTACACATGGATTCAATCCAATCCATGAGGGCATCTCCATCTAGTTTCCCATTGAATGTAGGAACATCCATCTTTGGATCACCACTATCTCCCTAAGCACCTTTGAGTGCATTCAAGAATGCCTTTTGGTCTGCAGACATACCTTGTTCTTGAGGGCTATCCTCTACCTCTTCTTCTTCTTCTTCATCAGAAGTACTTCCATCCTCTTTACTCTTACCCTTGGACCTCTCTTCTTTCAATCTTTCTTCAAGCATCTCCTCTACCATCTTCTTGATGGCTCCCTGGCTCATAGACTTGGGAGGCATTGTGCTAGCCTCAATTTCTTTCTCCTCGTTTGACATATACTACTCCAATTCAAATATTGGCTTTGATACCAATATGATGTAGAGCGTACAAAGGAAGTGTTCAAAACTTATCAATAAACTGATCGATGAGATGTGACCTATTTCTTGGCGAACAAACCTTGTCGGCCAAACATATCTTGTTGGCCACCTTGCTATTTCTCTACCCAATCTATCAACTCTCCCTGACAGCCAACTCCACTTAGTCTTCGGAGAGACTTCCTCTATCGACAGCGTCTCCAAACTTCCTGTTGATACTCTGATGGCGGTTAGGTCTACATTTACTTAACTGTAATGGTTAGTCATGACCCTGTCAGCCAGACTTAACTCATCGGTGAACCCTTGAGATCATAGGCTGATGTGCCGATACAACCGTCGTCGGTGAGACTCCAAACATCGGCAGAGCCTTAAGGCCTTCACCCGATATGCTGATACATTATATAGCCTTCGGCCAGACTTCCTTCATCGGCAAGATCTTGTACTTGTCCCCCAATATTACCTCTAACACCGATATGTCAAAATATTGTATATACTTTACATGACTTGTTATTGCCAGTGAACTAATGTTTCTTTACCCTGATTTCACCATTACTACCAGTCACCTTTTGTATCTAACAAAATGTATATTCTCACATACATTCTCAACATACATTTGTGATATGCCTTCGCAATACACCTTTGGTGAGACTAAAGCCATCCCTCACCGATGAACCTCCTACTATCGGCCCAACACCGCTGGTCAGTGTAACTTTCAAAAGCTTCTCCGAGGGTTATGTTACGTTGATGGCAACTCTGTACCTCCGCAACTCATAGACATTCAATGAGAACTCAATAGAATAGAAGAGGACTACAATCCTCTGCAAACACTTGATCACCCCATCAATTTGGCCGCTCCACAATAGCACTTTTCCTATTGTTTCTATGACTAGTCACATAGAGATGCCTAGTCAACTCTTGCCCAAACTCCATGGATCCCTGGGTGTTGACTCAAAACAACTAAAAACACAAAACTTACACTGTATTCCTCCATCACACTGTACATGAGAATCTTGGTTTCAATGGATAGAGGAGATACAGTCCATTTATTCATAGAACCCTAGTTTCGAGGGTTTCAGACCAGTCTTTGCAAAAGGAACAAAAATTCACAAACTACAACACTTCTAGACACCAGACCACTCTTAAATGAAAGATACTTCACTACATGAACATTTCTAATTAGTTTTAGATGAACAACTATCCGTACAGAATGACTATTACAAAAAATTATTCAGAGAAAAACAAAGTTTCAATACACCCAAAACTCCAAATCTTCATTCATGCATGCCTTCCCTGCAATTACATCCAACTCCTTCGCCTATAGAAGACTTGGAACATCAGTTACATTCCTCCAACTGTGCAAAACTGATTTGAAAAATAGTTAGCCATTGGTTTCTCCCCTCACAAGAAAACTACATGTTTTCATTGTGTGATTACATCAAACTTGACCAAACATGGTCTACATAGGTCTTGTGACCAAATTGACATGAAAACCTTATTACAAACATGATGTGGCTTAAAAGCCTTATTGAAAACAAAACAAAACATGACTCTTGCACCATAGAGAAGGTGCTCCTATACCATTGGGATACTAGGGAAAATAGAAGATCCAAGGTAAGGAGAAACTCCATGCAAAAGACAAACAAGTAGTTACCATTAACCTAGTGGAACAAATTCACCGCTTACAAGAAGCTAGTGAAACTGATTCCAATGAGTATGAATGGGACAACTTCTTAGAAATGCATTATGAAGATAAAGGGGTTGACGTGGTTCAACAATATATCTCTACTCATATGACGCATGAGGGACAAAGCTCTAGGGATAGATCGCTAGAGTTCGATCCGTAATATGACGAAAGTGAATTTCATGAGAAGAGTACGATGTCACATTTGACAAACCAACTTGAGGAGAGTACCATAATAGACCTTGTCAATACCTCTACCTATTCAAATGACTCCTCCATTCTAACCATCACCACCCTTGAATTAGATCAGCCAGATGATCTGTTACCCCTAGTGCATCCTGAATTAATATACTGGGATTTACATGACACCACCCCTAAAATGGATACATTCCAAAATGATGATGCCATCATCGATTATCTAGAGCTTAGGGACCATTTAATCATAGGGGACCACAAGGATGGATTCACCATTGAACTTAACGACATGTCATACTTTGGAGAGAGTGCCAATCCTTTCAATCAAAAAAATATAAAAATAAAAAGTAGATGTAATGGTGAAAACTGCTCCGCAACAGTGTTAGATCAAGAAAATGGAAAAAGAAAAGACGTATCTAACAGTGAAAACCTCTCTGAGGCACCAATAGATGAAGGGATTGACACTCTCCCCTACCATGCACATCAAGAAAGATCTTCAGTATTGATTGAACTAGCTCAACTAGAAAACATCGACACAAAAGAGAACCCAAGAATAATCCATATGGCACAATCATTATCTGCACAAGAAAAGCTAGAATTCACTAAATTCTTCAAGCGGAAATAGCTTAAATTTGCTTGGTCATATGTAGATATGCAAGGACTGGATCCAAACCTTATAATACACCATCTTTCACTAGCTCCAGGAGCTAAGCCAGTTAAACAGAAACTGAGAATAATGCACCCACATATAGCATTAATGGTCAAAGAAGAACTAAAGAAACTACTAGATGTGGGGTTCATCAGAGCCATTGATTATCTAGAATGGGTTTCTAACATTGTACCTATTTCCAGACTTGATGGAAGGATAAGAATTTGCAATGACTTTAGAGATCTAAACAAGATTTGTCCAAAAGATGAATTTCCTCTACCAAACATAGATATCATTGTCAATCTAATGACAGGGCATACCATGTTGTCATTAATGGATGGTTTCTCCTACTATAACCAAATCAAAATAGCACTAGATTATCAACACAAAATAACATTCACATGTCTGTGGAGTACCTATTGTTGGTGCGTCATGCCATTCATACTAAAGAATGCGGGGGTAACATATCAGTGGGAAATGACTACGATCTTTCATGACATGATGCACACCATCATGGAAGATTATGTAGATGACATCCTAGCCAAGTCACTCACCACAAAAGGGCATATACAAGTCTTGGATAAAATCTTCACGAGACTAGAACAATTTAATGTGTGGTTAAATCCAAAAATTTATGTTTTCAGAGTCACATCCAGTAAACTCCTTGGATATATGATATCAACTAATGGAATAAAGGTGGAACTAGCCAAGGTAAAAGCAATCATGGAAATGCCACCACCTAATAATCCGAGTCAGTTGTGTTCTTTACAAGGAAAGTTGTAGTCTATCAAAAGGTTATCTCTCAACTGGTAGATTGATTGTCATTGATGTCAAAAAGGTGTTGAATTGATGATGCAAAGTTGTTATTAGAGAAATATTCATATGATCACTCATGTTGATTAGATTATGTGCCAAGATGTGTTTATCTCATTTGATATTAGATGTTGGTCAGGAAATATGGAGGTCAATGGTCCTTGTGTTTTGTGTTTGGTCTTCATATGATAGGTGTGTGGGTGTGGGTGTGGGTGTGGGTGTGGTGTGTGTGTGTGTGTGTGTGTGTGTGTGTGTGTGTGTGTGTGTGTGTGTGTGTGTGTGTGTGTGTGTGTGTGTGTGCGCGTGCGTGCGTGCGTGTGTGTGTGTGTGTGTTATGCTTCATGTTTGTGATAAGATGCAAGGTAGAGAAGACACAAAGATTTTATATCATGAAGGTGTTGATCATCTTAGTGTTGGTATTGGTTCAGGATTGTTCATATTGGCACATGTTGCTTTTATGTTTTGGATGATGATGATTGTCTTCATAATGAGGTTATGATTCATATTTCTAGTTGATGAAAAAGATCACTTGGTGATTCATGTCCAAACTCATGAGAGTTATTTTATGACAGTCTTCATGATAAGTTCATATGATAGTCTTCATGTACTTCATATTGATAGGTTGCTTCATGGTTGAGTCAAGAAATGCAAGATGCAAGTTTGTTGTCATGAGAAGATATGCAGAGATTTGAACTCCAGCTTGATTCCAATCACTACCAAGCACTATGCAATCATGCCATGTTTGAAGTTCAAGTTCATATGTGCCATTAGTGTCTTACATGTTGAACTATTGGATCTTGTGTACTTTAAGTGAAGGTGTGCCTTGTAGTTGTTAGTTGTCATCCAGGTTTAGTATGCATTCATGTAATATGTGATTGATGATGTCAAATGATATCAGCTGAAAACAAGAAACTCATCCTTGTTGAGCAGTGCTAGGGTTGGTTTGTTGATTAGGTGTATCTTGTCTGTAACCTTTGAAGTTCTTGGATCAATTATTTGATGATTGGATCTTGCACTCTTTATTGTTTCTTGAAAAGACCACATCTTGTGTCTCAGTGTACTTGTTGTCTCAAGTTACCTTCAGTTGGTTTATCATAAGTTATTTCATAACTATGTAGTTGGTATTCAATGGTAAGGGTTTTGCAAAAAGCAAGATTGTTAAAAGTATGAAGTGATATGGAGAGAGTTTTGATCTCTTGGTGTTCTTATAAGGGATGACAAAGTTATATTCTTGGAAGATCTGCATCACTATGGTCTGTATGTTTTTGAGGAGTTCCTTAAGGTTAGAATTTGTATTGTTCCAAATCCTAAAAATTAGGTTGAAGTCCTAAAAGCCTATATTAAACTCTAATATACCTGTCACTTCTTCACTTACCTTTTTGTTTTAATGTGAAGTTGACTTGCTATAGAAAGTTGGGTCACTTAAAGTGACCTAGTAGAGGGCACTTAAGTCATGAGTATAACCGGCCCTTCACCTAATCTACCAAACACAAGTGGTTTGTATAATATGCATTTGAGCGTGTAAAGGAGATTGAAGGCTATTTTTCAAAGTTCTATTAGGCGCGAAAAGAAAGATCAAAGGCCCATATTTAAATTTGTCTTCCATGAATTTGCAGTCAACAATTGAAGTGCATTTAAACATCTATTTATATGCCTTCATAGAATAATGCCTTTTTTAAGGCTATTTTTGGTATGTTTAAAAGGGTAGATCTTTGTGGAATTTTTAAGCAGATTTTATGCAGATTTTCTTTCTATTTTTTGTGTCTTCTTATGCATCGAAGATTAGAAAGGAGGAAGTTTCTTTTTATAATGAGCAGTGATGAGTGAAGTTTAAAAGTTTTTTTGTCTTCTTCTCATGGAGATTGTGATAAGGTTTGAAGAAAAGGAAAGAAAGACTATGATGAAAGAATTAATTTGTGTTCAATGCAAAATGATTTAAATATTTTGTTGTTGCAGATCTCAAGATATTAAAGAAATGAAGGAGGAGTTTTATTGTGAAATAAATATTTTTTGACATTATTTTATTATGGAGTCATAAGATTAATAAAGTTTTTTTTCAGATTGAAGATATTTGTAGAGAGAAGAAGAAGAAATTGAAGGGTCATTTTTTTTCTAATAATATTGCAGATGTAGTATGAAAGATTTTATTGAGAACAAAAATGGAATTTTGAAGACATTTTTTGTATGAGGTCTTGAAAAAGAAATGGCAGGTGATTGGATGAGATGATTTTTTTGAAGAGAAGAAATATGGAGAGAAATTGTTTTATTTTTTTTTCAGGGGCAGAATGATTAAAATTCATTGAAGATTTATTTTTGTGAAAGGAAAAATGAATCAGAGAAAAGAAGAATTTGAATGGTTATACAAAGGAGAAGAATATAATCTTATTTTTCTTCAAGTTCATGGATTGAAATTGTTATGCAGAGAGGAGAAGAATGTGAAAGGACATTCTATTTTTTATGTAATGGTTTTGTAGGTACATTGAAAAATGAATTTTTGGTGTGGATTAATATGTAGCGATGAAGACATTATGCAAAGAACTTACAGATTGAACCATGTCAAGTATGAAGACAATATGCAATTGATCATGAGACTGATATGTAGATTGAATTGAGTATGATTGCAAAGGGATATGCAAACTCAAGGAAGAAAGTTATTGTATTCTTTGTATAGTGATTGTATTTGAATCTTTGTATGAGTGATGAATCATAGGTTATGTAATGGTGCAAATTAGATTGACTTGCAATCATTTCTTGCACACTAAGCATTATGTTTTGATGATGGTGATTGTATTTGCCAGTGAGGCTTTATGTGCTAGTGAGGCTTGTATGGTCAGTGAGACCTCTTTGTAGCCAGTAAGGCTTGTATGGTTAGTGAGACCTATTTGTAACGAGTGAAGTTCTTGATTAAGCTAGTGAAGCATTTCAGAGTGGTTTTTCTTCCCCTAGAGGGTTTTCCACTCATCAAATTAGGTGTCATGGTTCTTGTTTGTCTTCATGTGTTCATGTGCTCTAATGATTTGTTCTTAAGGTCCTGATTGATATTTTTATTATCATACTTTTGCATATGTGTTTAACTAATCATTGATGTCTTCCGTTCTCTTTGTCTTGTAAGTTAAAAGGTGCAAAAAGATTTTAAAAGTTTATACAACACTGATTCAGCCCCCCCTCTCAGTGTTGTCCTAGACTCCAACAAGTGGTATCAGAGCATAGGTTCCCTATTAAAGTCTAATTGGCTTGGGTAGGTCTTGATAGTGGAGTACCATGGGAAAGTGTAAAAGAAAAAAGAGTAGGAGAAATGTCAAGCCACATACTGGTCAAAAGATACCACCTATACCAAATTTATATGTTGATATACAATCAGTTGATAGAAATGTTTCACAAGTTGAGTCAGGTATTAAATTAGAGAAAGAATTTTTTGGAGTCCCTTTCTTTGATGGTTCAAATTTCTCTATTTGGTATATTAGAATGCAAGTCTATCTATCCTCTTTAGGGTATGGTGTTTGGATGTCAGTTGAGAATGGATATTTTGTCTCCTCTCAATCACCTAATACTAAAAATAACAAAGATGCTTATGAATGTAATCATATAGCAAAGAAGGCCATTCTGTCTAGTTTATCTAATGAAGTTGCTTGTAAAGTTATGCATTGTGAAACAACTTAGGATGTGTGGAAGAAATTGATAAGAATCTATCAAGGTGATGCATTTGAAAGAGAGGACATCTTGTTATCTAAGAAGAGTGATAATGACGGAAGTCATTCACATGAAGGAGATGAGGTACAATCTGATTCAGAAGAAGAAGATCACATAATGAGTGATTATAATCAGGAGTATGATGAACAAGAATGTGAGGTTGGTGTTGAAGGAGAACTCATATGTGCTCTGAGTGAAATCAAGAAATACAAAAAGGAGAATCAAAGACTGGAGTTGCAGCTACAACAAGAAAAAGACTTAAAAGACAAAGCACTTTTAGACCTTGAAAGAGCATCTTCTGATCTTGAAGAGGTAAGAAATCGGATTATAGGATTTAAAAGTCATGTTGATGAATCTGATAGATTGATTATTAGACTAAAGATTGAAATTGAGGAAGCCAAAAGAATAATAGATGTAATAAAGTCTGACCTTGAGATTAAAATAATTGAAAATCTAAAATTAGAGGCTGAAATTATCAATCTTAGAAAAGATTATGAAGGTTTCAAGGTTTTGTCCAAGAAGTATCAGGAGTTTGAAGAAAGCACAAACAAGTTACATGAAATGTTGGGAAAACAAAAGTATCATAAGGACACTGCTGGTCTAGGTTATGAAGAAGGAGAGTGTTCCAAAGTCAGAGAGACTCTTAGAAAGAAAATTGATCTAAGTTATCATGCTGCTACTCCTGAAGGTAAAAAGAAGATTGAAGCTGAAATGAAGACCAAAGATGAATTTGTAAAAATGCACAATCAAAGAAGAAATTTAAGAAGAACTACTCCAGTAAGACAAGCATATATGTACAGGTATAATTATTCATTTAATGGTTATTGTTATACCTATAATAATTTTGGACACAAAGCAGTTGATTGCAGAAGAAGTCAATTTACTTCAATAAGGAATACTAATCTTGTGTGTTTCAAGTGTAATTCTCCTGGTCACAAAGCATATAGTTGAAGAATGTATGAAAGAATAGCATCACCTGGTTTAAAAATTTTGAAAAGGAAAGAGGCTGAAAAGGTTTGGAAGAAGAAACCTAAACATAAGAAAGAACCTGTAAAAGTTTGGAGAATAAAACAAAGCAAAGAGAAGACAGATTATAAACTTGTGCGTCTTGCACAAGTCACATCATCAGTTGCATAACATATGGCATGAAGTTAGGGGGAGTTGTCCATGTCCTATCACTTATCCCCAAGAAGTTTTAGGGAGGAGATCATTTGATGATTATCAATATGGTGATCTTGTTTTTGGATTCATGCCTAATAATGGTTGCTAAGATGCTATTCATACCAGTCTTGTGAAATGAACTTCTTAATGGTACTGATAACTATGTTGATCTTTAGTGTGTGACAGTGATATAGGATGATCTTCATTATTTATCATATCAAGAAGTGTGTGCAGGAGTAGATTGGTTGCAGGTTGTTGCAGATTGATTGTCCATCTTGTAGTCACTATCATGGAAGTCTTGGCAAGGTCATCTCTTGTGTGGTCATCGTGTCATCAAGAGTTGGTATTTGTTAGTAGAGATATGTTAGTTTTCATCTTAATCTTCATATTGGTGTTGTAACAAGAAGTGGTATTTGTTGATGATGATTGTTAGTCATAAAAACATGCATAAAAATTTGCACAACAAACCTTTATTATCTTGTAAAGTACGATCAGCTTAGGATAAGTTGATGACTCCAAGTCTCCGTTGATCAGGTCATGATCGTCTGATGTTACTTAGAGGTTGATGTGATATGTTGTTTTCCATTTCAAGGGGTCTTACATTTGTATTGATGATCAGTAGTGTTCTATTTCCTATAAATTTACTCCACAGAGAGGTTATTTCTACTCTATTTCCAAAAATAGCTGATATATTTACAAGTTTGATCAATTCTTCTAATTATTGATCATCCTGAACTTGTCCTTTCTTCTACACTGTATATTTATTCAAATGACGTGTCTATAAGTAGATATCTGCATGAATTTCATGGATACTTGTATGAATTTGCATGATATTTGTCAATTTAACATGCTTTTACTCTAAATATGCTCTTTATTTTCAATTATCTATGGGATATCAGCATATTTCATGTTATTTGCTTTTAATTCTCTGTTATTTGCAATTACGGTGATGATCTATTATGAAATTGAAAGAAATTTAAAAGAATGCTTCTAATTTTAGTGAATCTTTAGTCATTGAACCACATACATACAAGATACATTCATGAGGAGAAGAAATCAAACCATATGTCACCAAGATGTTCCACAGCTAGATATGGATGATGCTAACTTCAAATGTATTAGGAATGAAAACAACACATGCAGACTGACAAGCACTCCAAGGGACGTAGCTAATTAATGCATGTATCCAGATTTCAAACAAAGCTTACTCAAGATTTATGATGTTTTGTAATAAAAAAAATGCCTTCTCTTTCATTCATTATGCATAACATGTACATTTACAACAACTTTGAAATGAGTCTTGATATTTCAGCAATCAAATTTCAATTAAGTTTTTGAATGTTCAAAATATTGCACCCCTGCACCTTTTATAGAATAAGGTGAGGAGGCAGTTACAAATGACCTACAGTTAGGATTTGTCAATTAAGATCAATGGTAGATAATTACTCTTTGACTTAGTCAACTCTTCCTCGTGGCACAGGTTGCCAACTGGAAACCATTTGGATGACTCATTATCTTATGAGTACCCGATACATATGCTCTCTTGGTGATGCATCTTCATTCATTCTTCAGGTTCCTCCTCTTCATTTTCTTCTTCTTCATCATGGTCATCATCTTCATTACTTTCAGTATCACTATCACCCTGATGTACATCCTCCTGTATGTGGACCTTCATTGCTGTCCTGATGTGCTCATATCCCTGCACTATTTTATTCACTTCCCCCCATCTTGGATTCTATCTTTTGTTACTGCATTCTTATGAGACTGGAATTTGGCTTTGATCGTTTCCAACTTACATTTTCTACTATTTAAAGTCTCATTATAAGTTTCTACCATGACCTTTATTCTCATGATCTTATTCATCACTTCTTCTGTCAGGTGGGTGAGGGGGTCATCTGCTACCGGCTGGAAATTACCATGCCGAGCTTTGATAACAAAGTCTGTGTCTTGACTTTCAATCTTTCCCTCTACTTTCCCTTCTAAAGCTTCAAGGATCTCTGCTTCATAAGCCATTATGCTGTGCAGCTTTATGGTTATATCCCTGAGCTTGCCATTGCATTTCTTCAAGATATCACATTCGAACCTAATATCTTCATACCATATGTCTATCAGTAGGGCAGTGTTATTATTCAACACTTGATTATTTATTAGGATTTGAGTATCAATCCTCTTCATTTCATTTAAAGTAGTTAGGTCCTTTTCCAATTGGAATGATCGTTTCCCTATTTCATTTTGCATTTTGTCTACCTTTCTCTTTAAACTGCTTAAAGAATTCCACCTCTGTAAGGAGGTTATCAAAACATCCCCAACTCTAGTGAGGGCTGACAGCATCCATTTATCCATGATCATGGCTTCATGCTTCATGAGGTCCAACTTAGTGACCTCCTCCTAGGATATGACAGTCAATGGGACTACCGGATCAATTGGTGGATTATTAGGGTTAATCAACCACTTTATGTAGGAATGCAGCTAAGCAATGTGCTCCTTATGCTATTTATTTTTCTCTTTCTCCTTCTTTACCCTTTGGGTTAAAGAATCAATGATGTCCTTCCCCTCTTGACCCTCTTGGTCTTCATTGGCAAAACCCAACAGTTGTGATTTGGAACTCTTTGAGGGTGATCTTTCCCTTCTCTTTCTCTACCATGGGAAGTGCTACTTATGTAGTCCTTCTTCCTAGAGCAGGATCTCCCCTTATGGCTGATGTCAATCTGGCCTTCCTCTTTGGCTTCATTATTGTCCTTGCAAACAAGTTGGAAACATCAAATTCTTGAATTTCAGACCCTTGTTCCATACCTATTTCTTTCTCCAACCATTGAGGCACATCGTCTTCAGATCCATGATGTCCTTTGTCAACATCATGTCTACCCTTTTCTCTAGTATCTACTTCTATTCTTGGTGGAGAAGGCAATTTCTTAGTTTCTTCCTCATGGAGTTCCTCATGAGGGGGATCTTGTTGCATTTCTTCTTGTTGAGGGACTTCTTTTTGTTGAGGAGGATCCTGTGGAATGTCCAAATTATGATCTTGAGCTTGATCCTATACTCCCTCTTTCTGACTTTCATCCACTTTAGTGTTTTCCTCATCTTGAGGCATATTGACATCAGCGGTTGTCTGTGTGTTTGGGCCTTGTGCATCACCCTGATCTTGGGTCACTTCTTGTTCTGCAACTGATGCATTGATGTCTTTTGTCTTAAGGTCCTCATGAACTAATTTATTTGTTTCTCCTATGGCATCTCCCTTATTTCCATGAGTCTAGGTAGCAGCATCACCTGATGTATCTTTATCATCTCCGCCTTTCTGTTGGACTTCTACAATTTTTGGCTCTACAGGTATCTCATGCTGTTGCTGACCCATATCAGGAGCATTGCACTCTTTTTCTATTTACTTTGCCACTTCAACCTTTTCTATCACCTTAGGTGCACCTGCTTTGTCCTTGGGACTTACATCACCCCTGTATGTTAAATCTATAACTGCAAGGCTAGTCACCTGATCGACCAACTTATCAAGCCTGATTTGTTGGGCTGCCCTCTCTGGGCTAGTTTCTTTCACTTCCTTTGTTTGCTTCACCTCCTCCAATACTACCATCGGTGCTAATGGGGTCCCATGTGGAGTCATGCAGGTACTGGAGACGAGAGTCTCCATATTTTGAGAGGATACATTTTGAACTACCTCATCATTTGATAAGTTGACGGTGTCCTCCAAGGAGAAAGGACCACCCTGACCTGCTTTGGAAGCCTCTTTTGCTTGTTCCTCTACCTTCTTAGTCTTAAACTTGATTATGGTGGAAGAGGAACATCATGTTGCAGTTCCTTCCTAAATTCTTCACCATCGGCTCCTCTCAATACAATGGGGTCAGCCCTGATATCACTCTGCATGGATGTTCTTTGCTTCTTGGAGGGTGATGTCAGTGACATCACCTTCCTCTTCTTACTGGTCATCATTAGGTCATCACCTAGAGGTTCCTTGTTTACCTGCACTTCCTCAAATGGGCTATCTTCTTCCACCTCATGCTGTGAGGTTTGGCCCTCCTTTTGTACTTCTACAGTTTCAACAGCTAGCCTCAGGATCCTCTTTGTCTTTGGTTTGTCTATCAGAGGTGGCATAAATGATGTGAATGCTTGTCCTGATGATGATGCACCTGCAGCTGGTGTGGCAACCCTTTCAATTATTACCCCCTTAGGTTCATCTTAATTTTTCTTACCTCTAGGGGGACCCTTCCTCTATTTCTGTGTGGGTAACCTCTCTCCATTGGATTTTCTTTTCTCATTGAGGAAGTCATCATACTCATCATCAACTAGTTCTTGCCTTTTCTTTTTGGCATCAACTGTAAGGGCCATACCCCTTTTCTTTAATCTATTTATTTCCTAATCTACCCAAGCTTTGGTTAATTGTAGCACTCCACTTGTAAACTGATCCAGGGAAATATCCTCCGACTGTGTTAGATCAGGGGTTGATATGGTGTCATTGTACACCTTCTTGTCTTCATATTCGTTAGATACAATCTTCCCATCATCCTTCCTCAGCTGTGTTGGCACTAGGATGTAATCAAATATCTTTATCTGGTTCAAGGTGAGCCTCTGGTATTTTCTTTTTCTCACCTCAGCTTCATCCTCACAGTCAGTCCAGAAATCCTCTAGATGCTTCTGATGTATAGGTTTTCCCACTATTTTCTGCATCCTGCCATAGGGGTCATAAGATCTAGCTAGTGGAAATGGCTACAGATACATCAGTTTCAGACCTCCCATGACATGTTTTATGCTCTCTGAGTCTGAGCACATATACCATCCCATAGACACTGGAAATAATACTAGAGGTATATTCTTTTATTCTTTGTATGCTATAACTATGGTAGATACTTGTCTAAGAAACTCCATCAGGACAACCCCATCAGTAGGGTATCTTGGTAGCATAAGGGGATGTCCTTCTGTCCTTATATATGAGAAGGTGGAAAACTAGATGAACCAAGCGCTATGTCTGTAAACAACTTCCTGAGTCTCCATGCTCAGTCTCTTGGTTCTGTCTTCCTCCATGGTTCTGAGTAGATGCATAGAGAATGCATCATTTACCAATTTGTAATCCAGGAGATAGTTCTTTCTCTGTAGCTGAGGAAGGTGATACCCTATGTGGGCATCATCTACATCACTGCTAGCTTTACCCACTGTAGTCAAGGCATCAAAGGTTCCCTTGTAAGCATGAGTACACAACGTATGAGGTCATATGAAACATGCATGCCTGACCTCCCAGGTTCCTCATGCCTTCATCTAGTGCATCGCTGATGACCTTGGCCCATAATTGCTTATTATTTGTGTATAGGACCATCTGGATGATTCCAAACATCTAATTCTCAAAATTTCCTGCATGAAACTTACCTATCATCCTATTTAGCAGGGCAATCATGTACTGGTACTCATCATCAAAATCAAATTTGTACAAGTGTACAAGCAATTTAGCTGAGGTAGTGTAGGTACTGCTCTTCAACCTCCACTGATACATCCTCTTCCTTGCATTCTTCTTATTGTTGTTGTATTATGTGTCCAACTTATGTAGATCTACACTCACCACCTTCCTTCCAACTGGCAGATTAAAAGTAGAGGTGATGCCCTTAATTGAAAAGTCGGCATATACTCTTCCATGCTTCTCCACCTGCCTAGTCTCAGGGTTATAGTTCCTAGCACATTCCACTACCAGCTCTGGGGTGTCATGGCATACATAAATCTAGCTGCATGCCACATTCCTAAAACATATATTGCATCCAAAAGGGTATTGTCTTTATCATGATCTATTCTTGTTGACCATATTGCCAGGTCTGTATCTCCTTGGTGAGTGTCACCAATGATGCCATACTTAAATTGTACCCCTTCAGGATGAACAAACATGGGCTTAAGAAATTTTGAATCAGACCTATTCCATCTGAGATCTACCATGGACTCCTGTAATAAGCATGATCTGTCTTACTTTACAATATCTATATGTATTCATACAACACTATGTATCTCTACGGCATCATCCATACTCTATTCATTATTCTTTACTTCATCATGATATGCATATTTACAGATTCAAACCACAAAAAAGAACATACTACCTGAACATGAAGAAAATGACAACATGAAGGTTTTCAATTACTTACCTGACAGTGATTTCTTCTTGGGTTAGATGGGTGATTACAGAAAAGGGGCTGCAAATGCTGAAAATCACCCATTCTGTTACGTTGAAAGATCTAGTCCATTAACAGGTAGCAATATGAGGGTTTGACTTCTCTGCTCTATAATTTCTCATTTTTTCACAAGGTAAATGAAAATAACCTTGGAAAATTACCTTTAAACGCATCCGTAGGGCAAATTAGGGTAAAACTATGTTAGAGAAAGTTAAATCCGTCGATCTTCTGTAGAGGATTCATGGATGATGCCAAGTGTTTGATTTGTATTTGCAATTGGTGGGAATCTATCTACCGCATTTAATTACATTTAATGTCAAGAAATAGGAAAGGGGTGATCTTTGAAAGATCGGGGGATATCCAAAATATGACCCCTCGCCTTTGAGCGACAAAACTAATGCAAAAGAATCAGGTGATGTGGTCAACGTTGACCACATGTATATTGGGTCATGAAACTAAGATCAGAGGATGTTCAAAATATGACCCCACAAATAAAATGACCCCCTTGTGAAAAAGATCAGGGTGATGTCATAGTGTTAGCAACCTTGTTTAAGCGTTGTGTTGCAATGACTTCACCGTCATGTTATTGAATATGGTAGACATCGGATATATACCTCGGTGAGGTAAAATGGAATAATGACATCATCATCATGGTGATTTCCTTCGTTCATTGGGTTTAGATGATGTCATCATCATATTGGCATAGGGTGATATTTTGCGAAGAGGGTGATATTCATAAGATGATGAATATTAAAAATATGACCCCCCACAAAATATGTGAAGTTGTTTGACGGGCGGATAACAACTATCATGTAAAAATTAACATCCGCACTTCATGGATCAAGTGATTATTGGGTGATAATGCAATATCGGGGTGATCTTATTTAAGATGTCTGATGTTTGAAATATGAGCACCCCCAATCAGAATATCAGGTTTGACCAAACTTTGAATCAACATAACTTTCTTCCCTTAAACAATTTGAGGGTGATCCAAAAGGCAAACTTGCTTGGAATTTCGTACACTTTCCAACCATGAGGTTAATAATGTGAAATACTGAATTTGACAACTTACTTCATCATAGGGACCTATCCATCCCCTGTAGGGTGTTCATGCATGACTAAGTTTACCAGACCACCCAAAATAGAAAAACAACAAGCCAAAGCAGCAAAAAAAAGTTGGGTCCCTATTTTGTCAAGTCAAAATGGGGCGTGTTGTGTAACCACACAACAACTTGCCATCAAAGAACATAACTAAATTCCAATGATTCAAGTGATGTGATCACATTCTAACATAGTATTTTAACTCTTTCTAAGTATAAGTATTATAATATTTTTGAATGATAAGGTTTTCATCATGGTAGCAATGCTAACAAAGGATTAGTTATGTGCAGATGATTAATTATCCTCATCTTGAAAGTAAGTTGAAAACATGAGTAACTGATGTTAAGCTACATAGTTTGGGACTATCCCTCATAGCCAACCTGGATAGAGCCTTGCTGCCAGCAGGCGTCTATAGCCCCAACAAGGTTATCTATACAATCCCCCTAAGTAGAGCCCCATTACCAGTAGGCATCTATAGCCCCGGTAGAGTTACTTAGATGGCCTAATCTTTATTTCTTTTGGATTTTCTATATTTATTCTCTCTATTCATATGATGACATCGTGTAAGATTAATGTGCAAGGCATAGTCACTTGCCAATTTAGGTTGGAGATTGCATTGGTAGCAAGGGAGTCCCTTTAGATTTTTCACTTAACACCTATACTTGTGTGTTCCACAAACCCAAGGCTGTTAGGTGAGTCATTGTGAAAAAATCACTTTGGTCAAGAAAAGGCACCCTGATGAAAAGATACCACAAACCTGATCACCAACACTTCTCAAAATGAGTCATAACCTATATAAGAATTTGTTCTCATCACTTGAATCTTAACAATTTGTCTATTTTCTTAGGGTGATGAGCTACATCATCTTGACTAACCAAAACAGAACTCGATAAGCAAACAAGCAAAACAAAACTAAACTATACAAACAACTATACAAATATGCACACTATGATACACATGACTTACATGACACTGTTTCAGGCTTGAAAATAATACTTGAGAAACTGTCCATTAACTGGTAATGGGACATCATCACCGGTTAAAGTCTTTAGCCTGTAGGTGCTGTCTCCTAAGATTTTTGAAACTTGAAAGGGACCTATCCAAAGTTTATCAAATTTACCATGATCTCCTTTCCTTTCATGTGCTTTGTCCCACATAAGGACTAAATCTAAAATTCTAAAAGCCTTAACTCTGGCTCTTTTGTCAAACCAACGCTTGACAACAACCTATTGTTTAGCAAATTGATCAATTGCTTTATTCCTTTTTTCTTCTAGGTGCATTAACTGAAGCAACCTGACTTCTTGTTTGTTATCTATACCTAGATATTCTTGTGCAAACTGTAATGTGGGGATCTTTAGGTTAACAGAGAGGATGGGATCCACCCCATATACTAGGTGAAAAGGAGAATTACCTAATGCGGCCTTCATCTTGGTTCTATCTACCCACAAGGTTTACTTCAATAGGGTGTTCCACTCCCTTGGGTTCTTTTCTATCAATTTCTTTATGATGTTCAATAAATTCTTGTTTGTGGATTCTGCTAATCCATTCCCTTGAGGATAGTAATTTGAGGAAAATTTCAAGATAATTCCATGGTCAAAAGCCCAACTTGATAATCTTATGGATACAAAGGCAGACCCATTATCACATACTAAAGCATAAGGAACTCCATACCTGGTTACTATGTTGCTTTCCAAAAACTTGATTACATCCTCAAAATTACATGTCTTCCTGTTGATAGCTTCAGTCCACCTGGTACAATAATCAATAACAGTCAACACATACATATAGCCTGAAGATGATGGAGGGTTGATAGGTCCTATGAAGTCCATTCCCCATTGAGCAAATGGGCGCATCTCTATCACTGGTTGCAAAGGTTGAGAAACACATCTTTCTCTATTTGCAGCAACCTGACACATATGACAACATTTGATATGTTCAACAGTATCTTTAAAAATAGTGGACCAATAATACCCTGCTCTGAGGATAGCATGAGTGGTAGCTATGTATGATCCATGTGCAGTGCCAAACTTGTGTAATTTTGTTAGCACCTTGTCTGCTTCTTTCCTCTCTAGGCATCTAAGGTATATTCCCTCATAGTTCTTCTTAAAAAGGACTCCTCCTTTTATCATGTATTTCTATGATCTTATCTTTAAGGCTCTCCTTTATGAGGCCTGTAATCTTGAAGGGCATCTTCCAGTAATCAAGATGTGCCTGATGTCTGAATACCATTCTCCATTTTCCTTTGTATTTATGACATACTGCTAGCTTATGATGTTAGGATCAATTTATGATATCATCTGACTCAAGACTTGTCCTCTCACTAATTTCATGGGTGTTATGTCTATATCATACTCTTGGAGGATAGTTATCCATTTGGCTGTCTTCTCGCTTGGTTCACTTTGCATTAAAAGCATCTTTACTGCTGCATCTGGTACTACAACAATCACTTTACTTCTTAAGATGTAATGTCTAAACTTCTTGACTGCTCTTGTCTTTCAACATCCATGTATCTGAGTTCTGCATCCCTAAAAGGACAACTCATGAAGGCTATAGGCGTTTCTTCTTTAGCTTCATTCCTTTATGTTAATACTACTGTAGATGTATGCTTTGAAGCAAATGAGTAAATGTAAAAATCTTTGGTATAATTTGGACTGATTAGAATAGGAGCATTAGATATGGCCTTCTTGATATCTTCAAAATATTCTCTAGCTTCAGGTGTCCACTCAATTTTGGCATCCTTCTTGAGTATGGCATTCAATGGTCTAACAATTTCTGTAAAACTAGTAATAAACTTTCTAACAAAATTAATCTTACCAAAATAAGATTTGAGCTCCTTCTTACTTCCAGGAAGTTGTATCTTCATGATTGATTCTACTCTCTTAGGGTTAATGATGATCCCATTTTCTGTTATCAGGTGACCTAATAACTTCCCTGTGGTTAACCCAAATATGCATTTCTTAGGGTTTAGGGATATTCCATAATGTTCCCATTTCTTTAGTACCTTCCTAAGGTCTTCTACATGATTCCTTCTCTCTTTAGAGAAAACTATGAACTCATCCATGTATATGACAATACATTTACAATTAGCCCTCTAAAGGCTATATCCATCACTTGCTGACATGTTGCTCCAACATTTATCAATCCAAAAGGCATGTGCCTATAGGCGAATATTTCCCACTTTGTGGTGAATGCAGTCTTCAATCTATCTATCTTGTCTACCATCACTTGGTTGTAACCTGAAAAACCATCCAAAAATGACATCATCTTTGTACCATTTACAATCTGCAAGACCTCATCTAGAGAAGGCAAAGGATAGTTATCCTTTTCAGAAGCTCTATTTAAATTTTTGAAGTCTACACACAATCTGATGTCACCATTCTTCTTTCTTACTGGGACCAAATTAATCACCCATGTGGAATGTCTCACAGGAAATATGATCTTGGCATTAAGTAATTTCTTAACTTCTTCAAAAATGATGGGCTCTAGCAAAGCATTGACAGGTCTCTGCTTTTGTCTAAAGGGCTTGACATCTGGCTTTAAAGGTATAGTATGAGTGATAATTGATGTATCATAAGTTTTCAACTCATCATATGTCCAAGAAATAACATGGATATAATCTTTAAGTGCTTGGGTTATCCCTCTATTTCTTCTTCTGTACACACTTTTCCAATTAGGACATTCCTTTTTTCATCATCATGTCTTATGTTAACTTGTGAATATTCTCCTCCATCTTCTTTGGAGAGATCTTTTTGTTTTAGCATGTTGTCTAAATCGAAAGCTCTTTCCAATTCTATCATTCCTTTAGGAATCTTGTTACTGGGCAGTTCTAGGATCTCTTCTTCTTCCCAGATATGATCTTCCACATTTCTTTCACCTATGATCTGTGCATCAAAGACATCTCTGTTGGATATGAAGTCTAAAATATGCTAGTCATCATCAAATACTTGAAGGTTAACTACATTATCTGGTATAGAGGATACTGAAACTAATTCAACTAAAAACCTCTTCAAACCACATATGGACAATGGTTCCAAAGTACTTGTGACTTGGGCTAAAGCATCTTCCCTATGATTTTTTTCTTTGGGTACATGGGTGATGTTAAATGTATGAAAGTCTTCTATCAAGTCCCATACCCTATGTCTATAATTAGACAACTTCTTGTAATTGCAAGAATATATACCTCTTACTTGTCTTACTACCAATTTTGAGTCTCCATAGACATGTAGAATCTTCACTTTCTTTCTGAGTGCAAACAATATCCCATGAATTAGGGCTTCATACTCTGTAACATTATTTGTGCATGGGAATTGCAATCTATATGCTGCTAAGTAGGATTTACCAGCTAGATCAATAAGATCTATTCCTACTCTAGCCCCTTGTTTTGATTTGGAGCCATCAAATCCAAGGATCCATGGCTTATCTTCAGTTAAAGGCTTGTCTGGGCCTTCTCTTTTCTTTTTAGCTCTGGTAGCTGCACCATTTGATATCCATTTTAATTTTGGTGTTTCAATTTTCTCAAACTTCACCCTATCTGGCTAATGTGAAGCTGATATTTCTTCTTTTCCTCTACCATCAGAAGGAAAATCTTTTGGATAGGGCAACATCTGTCTTTTTAGAATATGCAAACATAATGAACAAGTAGTTTCTGAATGTGGTGCTCCATGTAACCTGCACCATCCCTCAATCAGGGCATCCTATGGAGATCTTTCCTACTGTATCATCTTTTGAATTTGTTTTGATAAAAATTCTTCATACTTGGACAAATTACTGCCTCTATCTTCCTTAGATAATTCATAATCTGATTCAACCAAACAATCACTTCTTGGGGTGATTTTCTTGTTACTCTTAGCATTACTCTTGCTGCATACCAGTATTTCTTCTATCATCTGAATAGGACTTTCATCATGATATGTGATTTCTTCTGTTCCTACGGATGACAAACAAAAATTAGTATCACTATCACTATCTATAGAACTTACCTCAGATGATGATGATGATGCCTCACTGCATGCTCGTTCCAGTTCCATCATGTCTAAGCCAACATCACATGTCTTTTTAGAATGCACCTTATCATGTAAATTGCACCATCCTTTAATTAGAACATCATGAACAAATACTTTTAACAATTGGCAATGTTGCACCTCTTTGGACAAATGCATCTCAAAATTCTTGAAGTGATCTATGTCTATCTTATTTTCAGAGCTACAATTAGATTCTAAAATTATTCTATCATCTTGATGATTATCATTATGAACATGAACATGAACATCATACATAACAATCTCCTCTATCCTGACGGTCTAGGGTCTGATGGAGTAAACTTTGGGTTCTACATCTACATACATGATCTCATTTGTTTTATTATATTTAGTGATCATATGTTTCATGCGAGGCTTAGCATCTACCCTTATTTGATTAGGTATTCCTTTCCAAGGTAACCACATGTGACTAAAATTAGTGGACATGTATCCATTAAGTGTTTTTGACCAATCCCTACTGAGAAGCATCCCATAGGTATCAGATATATCCACTACCTGAATATCAATGTAGTATTGGATTCTTGGATCTAATGCTAATTGCATATGAATATGAGTCAATTCTCCTACCACACTCATCTCTGTTTTATCTAACTGTGTTACTTTCTTCAGTGACTTAGCAGGGTGCAGCCCTAAGGCATTGCATATAGACAAGGGCATTACATTGGTAGATTCTCCTGAATCTACTAAGCAATTATGCAAATTCTTACTGAACATCCTTATGGTAAGAAGAAAAGGAGGTGACTCAGTTTTATCTTAGTAAAGAGTCAAGTGTGAAGTCTCTGCAGCTTGAATAGTAGCTGGAGCTTTGTGTTTAACATTAATATCCCTAGCAGCATGATCTTTATTCCCAATCTAACTTGAGGTATGATTATCCTTTTTTGGAGTAGGATCATCTAAGGATTTCATGAAGGCTTTTTTGATAGCTAGGGTTTTGAGTAGTTCTGATAATGACAGGCTAATCTTGATCTTTTTCATTTCATCTGCTAAGTATGTGACCAATTTATCAGACTCAGGAGGTAGGTTACCAGCTTTTGGTATTGTATTTTGTGGTGCTAAGTATTGAGCATTAACTTTGGGAAATCCAGGGTTATTGCTTGCCTTAGGATAAGGAGTGTTGAAATTATTTGGAGGCAAGGATGTGGTCAAAGGACTAGCAGGTCAGTTGGAGTTATTCCTTAGATTGTAACTATGCCTACCCTGATACTGCTGTTGATAAGCATGTACTTCTTCATGTTCAATTGATGGCTCATTTTCATCTTCAAATGGAAAAACATAATTGGTTTCAAAAGCCATGGCTAACTCTTCACATGCTAAGGTGTAATTTTGATGAGGTGACATTGTCTACTGATGAGGATGATTGATGAAACTTTCTAGTACTAGAGTAAAATCATATCCACAGGGGACAATTTCATTTCCTTCAACACAAGGTGGATTACCTGAAGTATTAGATACTTCAGTTTGGAATATACTAGCATCAATCCTGAACTGAGGACAATCCAGCTTTGCATGAGCATTGGTGTTATGTATCTTGCACTAGTTTGTAAGGGCTACCTCTGCCAGGTTCACTCTAGTGGTCTGCTTAGGTTCACCAGGAGGCTGATTATCTAGGGGTGATGGAAGAGAACCATTGTTTGGCCTAGTGTTCCACACTCTAGGCTGTCTAGGGGGATTATTGTTACCATTATTGTTATTGTAATTGTTATTGTATCCCCTATCGAGATAATTAGGTCTATCATTGGCATATCCTCTATTCTGATTTGGTTGAGAATAGAAATTATGACTCCTCAAATGAGTGATCTTAGTGGTGAGTTTCCTTAGTTGTGCAGATATCTCTTTAATTTCTTCATTTTCTTCTTGAACCTTGGCTACTACATTCTCTGTTTGAGGTTTGAAGAAGGACTCTCCATTGTTATTGTTATTAGACTATTCCACAACCTGAGGTACCTATGTATGTCCTAGATATTGTAACATTTGACCATTTCCATTTGGAGGTGGCATAATACTGAGTGGAGGTTTTTGCAAAGGACTTGGCATTGTAGCTGGAGGTATCATGGCTCCATTGGTCTGTTGCTGAGCAGGATATGTAGGATAAGCAGGGAGTGTAGGAAATGCAATATTAGGTGTTGGAGCAGGAATCAACTACCGATTGAATTTGACAGCCTCTTCAAAAGTGCCTGTCAAGGTTGTGACACTAGGATGTGCTCTCCTGATAAACATGGAAGTCAGGGGATCTAAAGCTGAGTAGTATATGCTTCTGGCAGCTTCATCTATTACAATATAGGGAGCAACTAGCTTTGAGAGCATCTTTTGGAATCTTGCATTGAAATTAGCAATAGGTTCTCCTTCAAATCTATTAATTGTGGCAAACAGATGATAATTCATTGAAGGATCTATAGGTATTTTGAATCTATCCTTAAAGGCTTTCTCCAAGGTGGCTCATGAACCGACTGAACCTTAACCAAGACTGATATACTAGTTATATGCCTCTTCCCCTAAGAAAAATGGAAATAACCTACATACCACATCCTGATGTTCAATTCTAGCCCTACAATAGGCTTCCTTGAATGTTCTAATGTGATCATCAACATCCTGATATGGATGATATTTAGGACAAATCTTATCAAGATTTTTAGGTAAAGGATGATATGTAGTAAAAGTCAAAGGTGACTTTGTAGTAAAGAATGACATTGTGATTGGTGGAGGTTAGACCTGAGGTGTGACAGGTGGTCTTGTAGGTGTTTGTAACCTGATAGGAGTTACAGGAGCACATTTAGGTGAAGCTCCTGATGCACTAGAACCAGGAGAATGATGAATATCTATTGTTCTAGGTCTAAATCCCCGGATAGGCAATTCTTCAAAGAGTCCACTAGATCTGGACCTAGTATTTGGCCTGAGAGCTAGGATTTGTTGAATTTTGAGGAAATTTGGCTTGTTTACTATAAAGATCAGCTACAACACCCTAGCAAAGGCTATATTTATGATCAGGATCTAAAACTAACTGGATATTTATGCAATATTTGTAGAAATGATGCAAATATGAGGTGATATGAGACTTTGGGACACAAGCAACTCGATATCAGGTCTCTAAAGTAAACTACCTCAAAGCTTTAACAAAAGACTTGAAATAGAGCTTATCTTTGAAACATTATGGTTATCAACCACAAAGCTTCAAATATTTATGCTCAATTTTGAAAACTTTGCAATGGACAAACATGGACGGACTTAAAACAACAAATCTTTGCACGAGTATTACCTTTTTGTCTGTGTCATTAAATCAGACAAATCTACTGATGAAGGCCCTCCTTCTAGCACTAATTTATGTTGATGATGAATGTTAGTCATAACAATATGCATAAAAATTTGCACAACAAACCTTTATTATCTTGTAAAGTATGATCAGCTTAGGATAAGTTGATGACTCCAAGTCTCTGTTGATTAGGTCATGATCATCTGATGTTACTCAGATGTTGATGTGACATGTTTTTTTCCATTTCAAGGGATCTTACATTTGTATTGATGATCAGTAGTGTTCTATTTCTTGTAAATCTACTCCACAGAGAGGTTGTTTCTACTCTATTTCCAAAACTAGCTGATATATTTGCAAGTTTGATCAATTCTTTTGATTATTGATCATCTTGAACTTATTCTTTCTTCTACACTGTATATTTATTCAAATGATGTGTCTATAAGTAGATATCTGCATGAATTTCATGGATACTTGTATGAATTTGCATGATATTTGTCAATTTAACATGCTTTTACTCTAAATATGCTCTTTATTTTCAATTATCTACGGGATATCAACATATTTCATGTTATTTGCTTTTAATTCTCTATTATTTGCAATTACGGTGATGATCTGTTATGAAATTGAAAGAAATTTAAAAGAATGCTTCTAATTTTAGTGAATCTTTAGTCATTGAACCACATACATAAAGATACATTCATGAGGAGAAGAAATCAAACCACATGTCACCAGGATGTTCCACAACTAGATATGGATGATGCTAACTTCAAAGGTATTAGGAATGAAAACAACACATGCAGACTGACAAGCACTCCAAGGGACGTTGCTAATCAACGCATGTATCCAAATTTCAAACACAGATTACTCGAGATTTATGATGATTTGTAATCAAAAAATGCCTTCTCTTTCATTCAGTATGCATAACATGTACATTTACAACAACTTTGAAATGAGTCCTGATATTTTAGCAATCAAATTTAAATTAAGTTTTCGAATGTTCAAAATATTGTAGCCCTGCACCTTTTATAGAATAAGGTGAGGAGGTAGTTACAAATGGCCTACGGTTAGGATTTGTCAATTAAGATCAATGGTAGATAATTACTCTTTAACTCAGTCAACTCTTCCTTGTGGCACAAGTTGCCAGTTGGCAACCATCTAGATGACTCATTATCTTATGAGTACTCGATGCATATGCTCTCTTGGTGATGCATCTTCATTCATTCTTGAGGTTCCTCCTCTTCATTTTCTTCTTCTTCATCATGGTCATCATCTTCATTACTTTTGGTATCACTGTCACCTTGATGTACATCCTCTTGTATGTGGACCTTCATCGTTGTCCTGATGTGCTCATATGCCTACACTATTTTATTGACTTCCCCCCATCTTGGATTATAGCTTTTGTTACTATTTGGCTTTGATTGCCTCCAACTTACCTTTTCTGCTGTTTAAAGTCTCATTATAAGTTTCTACCCTGACCTTTATTCTCATGATCTTATTCATCACTTCTTCCATCAGGTGGGTGAGGGGGTCATTTGCTCCCGGTTGGAAATTATCATGCAGAGCTTTGATAGCAAAGTTCGTGTCTTGATTTTCAATCTTTCTCTCTACTTTCCCTTCTAAAGCTTCAAGGATCTTTGCTTCATAAGTCATCATGTTGTGCAACTTTATGCTTATATCCCTGAGCTTGCCATTGCATTTCTTCAAGATATCACATTCGGACCTGATATCTTCATACCATATATCTATCAACAGGGCAGTGTTATTATTCAACACTTGATTATTTATTAGGATTTAAGGATCAATCCTCTTCATTTCACTTAAAGTAGTTAGGTCCTTTTCCAATTGGAATGACCGTTTCCCTATTTCATTTTGCATTTTGTCTACCTTTCTCTTTAAACTCCTTAAAGAATTCCACCTCTCTAAGGAGGTTGTCAAAAACATCCTCAGCTCCAGTGAGGGCTGACAACATCCATTTCTCCATGATCATGGCTTCATGCTTCATGAGGTCCAACTTAGTGACCTCCTCCTGGGATATGATAGTCAATGGGACTACCGAATCAACTGGTGGATTATCAGGGTTAATCAACCCCTTTATGTATGAATGTAGCTAAGCAATGTGCTCCATATGTTGTTTATTTTTCTCTTTCTCCTTCTATACCCTTTGGGTTAAAGAATCAATGATGTCCTTCCCCTCTTGACCCTCTTGGTCTTCATTGGCAAAACCCAAATCAATAGTTGTGATTTGGAACTCTTCGAGGGTGATCTTGCCCTTCTCTTTCTCTACCATGGGAAGTGCTACCTGTGCAGTCCCTCTACCTGTAGCAGGATCTCTCCTTATGGCCGATGTCAATCTAGCCTTCCTCTTGGGCTTCATTATTGTCTCTGCAAACAAGGTGGAAACATCAAATTCTTGAATTTCAGACTCTTGTTCCATACCTATTTCTTTCTCCAGACATTGAGGCATATCATCTCCAAATCCCTGATGTCCTTTGTCAACATCATGTCTTCCCTTTTCTCCAGTATCTGCTTCTATTCTTGGTGGAGAAGGTGATTTCTTAGTTTCTTCCTCATGGAGTTCCTCATGAGGGGATCTTGTTGCATTTCTTCTTGTTGATGGGCTTCTTTCTATTGAGGAGGATCCTGTGGAATGTCCACATTATGATCCTCAGCCTGATCCTATACTCCCTCTTTCTGACTTTCATCCACTTTAGTATTTTCATCATCTTGAGGCATATTGACATCAGTGGATGTCTGTGTGTTTGGGCCTTGTACATCACCCTGATCTTGGGTCACTTCTTGTTATGCACCTCATGCATAGATGTCTTGTGTCTTAAGGTCCTCATGACCTAATTTATCTTTTTCTCTTGTGGCATCTCCCTAATCTCCCTGAGTCTGGGCAGCAGCATCACCTGATGTATCTTTATCATCTCCACCTTTCTGTTGGACTTCTACTATTTTTGGCTCTATGGGTATCTCATGTTGTTGTTGACCCATATCAGGAGCATTGCTCTTTTTTTCTATTTTCTTCACCACTTCAACTTTTTCTGTCACCTCAGGTGCACCTGCTTTGTCCTTGGGACTTACATCACCCCTATATGTTAAATCTATAACTGCAGGGCTAGTCACCTGATCGACCAACTTATCAAGCCTAATTTGTTGGGCTGCCCTCTCTGGGCTACCTTCTTTCACTTCCTCTATTTGCTTCACCTCCTCCAATACTACCATCTGATAAGTCGACAATGTCCTCCAAGGAGAAAGGACCATCTTAACCTACTTTGGAAGCCTCTTTTGCTTGTTCCTCTACCCTTCTCAGTCTTAAACTCGATTATGGTGGGAAGCAGAACATCATGTTGCAGTTCCTTCCTAAATGCTTCACCACCAGCTCCTCTCAATACAATGGGGTCAGCCCTGATATCACCCCACATGGATGTTCTTTGCTTCTTGGGGGGTGATGTCAGTGGCATCGCCTTCCTCTTCCTATTGACCATCATTGGGTCATCACTTGTGTTGGTGCCTGAATTGACTGTCAGTTCTTGAGCAATTTTTATGCAGGCACCATCCCAAAAAATCCAAAAAATTTTCCAATTTTGGCACCCCTTCAGTGTTTTGTAACATCCACATCATCTTTCTTGAAGGGGGGGTCTTCATGTTTTGTCCATCGGCATGAGTTTGGAATGTGTCTTGGCGATCATGATTGGTACCAATGGCATGTTGTCTTCTATCGCTAAGACTTTACCTATCGGCATAGGTGTTTTGTGGCTTACCGACAGACTTGGTCTCACCGACGAGGGTTTTGGAGTGCTATCGCCAAGACTTTGGCTATCGGAGTGAACGGGCAGATTGTTGGCCGATGGCGCAGGTCTGGCTGATGGAGTTTCCATCGGCGAGTATGGGGTAGTGTCTGGCCGATGGTGGTAATAGAGTTCGGTTTTGGCGTGACAGGGGCTATCGGGCTAGGTTTTGAAGGGTCCGCCGATGGAGAGTGTCTGGCCGACAAGGGTGTCATCGGCGTAAGTCACACTGACAGGGGGGCAATGTAGTGTGTGATCAGCAAGACAGTTGTCTATCGGCGAAGGTTTTTTGGGAGTTGCCGATATGTGGGTGTCTGGCCGACGGGAGATGTGAAGTAGTCATCGGTGTGACTGGCGTATCGGTAGGAGAATTTTTGGGCGTGCCGACAAAGTGGTATCATGCCGAAAGATATGATCATCGGGGTGACTTTGTTCATCGACAGAGGTGTTTCTTGTTGGGCCGACAGTTGGTGGTCTGGCCGATAGGTGGAAGTGTCGTCGGCATGAGTTGAGCGGTCTGCGAGAGATTTTTGAGAAAGGCCGATAGTGTATGTCATGGCGATGGGCTGTGGGCGAAGGGCCGTGTGTCAAGCGCGACAAAACGCTCGACACCTATTATACATGCGGCCCTGCTTTTAAAGCGTCGAAGTTGTCGCCACACCATGCATGTGGGATTTTTCCCCTTGCATTATTTTTGAACCTGCGAAGGAGGCGTTTTGGCGGGAAACTTCTTTTTGACTGCAGCGACGGTTTTCTAGCGACCGCGGGTGGTTGAGGCCCTTAATGGCGACTGTAGCAGGAGTATGGGCGATGGTACAAGCGATTAAGCTGCCTGATCATGGATGAAGACTTTCAAGTGGTGGCACAAAGCTCAAGATCCCCCCTGTCTGTCGCATTTAATCTGTGGAGGCCATTTTCAAATGGAAGGAATGTATCTGGCGAATTTTTGACTTTTGGCCATGTAATTAATTGCTGAATGTACACGGTTCTGTATAAATGGTTTGGGCTGTGTTACTTTTTGGGGGGTTGGACGTTTTTGGGCTTTCTGCTCTGACTCTGAACATAAGGTGTTCACATTTTGAAAGGCATTTTTTGCTACAGACTCGGTCCTTAGTCTGGTGTACTAATCTATCTTGGCTTGTAAATGATGATTTTCTCTGTGATGGCCTTCTATGCAGATTGATTTTAAATGAAAAACACATGTGTGTGTATTGTTTCTGATTGTCTCCTGTATGTCATTTGTTTTCCTTTCAAACAAGGTTGTCAAGGGCTTCCAAGTTTTTCAGTATGTGTATACTGTGTGTCTGATTTATTGCGTCTACTCAAGGAGTAGTTAAATAGGCTTTTGATTAGATACAAAGGGAAATAGATTGCATCATAGGATCTGTTAAGTATGATCATTAATGATACTCTTTCTTGGACATGTTGCTGTTAGGCAGTAGCATTATTCTTGGGTCCTCTGGATATGAATTTATGTTGTCATGGGGAGACATTTACAGTCTTAGATATGACTCTGCTGCCCAGATAAGGCACTGGTTTGGGAATCTGTCTGTTCAATGGGTCTAGGAAAGTCCCATAACTCCAAACACCATTTCAAACCATCTCATCCTTCCATCTGTTAGTTGTAGGATTAGGATTAGGATCCTTGCATGCTCTCATACCCAACCAGACATCATGTCCAAGAATGTTGCCAACCTTGTGATTTGTTACACAAATCTTGGTCCATACATGAGAGTATTCTGCCTGTTGATGTCAAGTTAAATCCTTCTGTCATTGAGCTAGTCAAGGTTATACTTTTATCAAGTAGGGAAACCCCCCTTGGTGCGGCAGAACCAGAAGTGAAGGGGAGAAGCTCATGCAACCTCCTGTATTCAGTTGGCTAAATCTGCCTGTGCATTAGAACTGGCAAACCCTAATGCTGATTCAGAAAAAAAAAAAAAAAACCAACAAAATGGCGACTCTACTGGGGATGTTGATGTAAAGTTATATCCTGCAGTCTCTGGTGAAGTTTTGCTCTGCTGGTGGTATGAACTCAGAAAAACATGTGTTGAGCTTTCAGCTGCTGTAAAATTTTGTCCTCTCTGGAGAGGTGGCGACTCTGCAAAAGACCTGAATGCACATGAAAGTTGATGTGTGTTGTGACAGAAAATGTGCTTTTCAGACTTCAGCATTTGTATGAGAAAAGGTACCCTGTTTCCTCCCACTTATATTTATTGTTCTACTGCATAAGTTAGATGCCAGGGGAGGCTATAGGTCTTAGGAATGCAAAGGATGTCTGAAAATAGAAATTTCTTGAATCCAAGTATGAATTATCCCATACTCAGTGGTGAAATGTTGGACAAAAGAATAGAAGAAATAAGAAATAGGTTGATATTCTTAGAGGCTGAGCAGGCCCAGTTAAAAAACAATAACCCTGTTGTGTCTGCTAGTCAGAAAGCTAAACCTCCTATCAGCCCTTTTGATCATTTGTATGACCAACTAGATTTGTCATGGGTTGATTATAAAGTAGAAACTATGTCTGCCAGGATATACTGTCAGATGCCCAGATTTAGTGGTCACAGTGTATGTGATGGGAATGCACATATCCAAAATTTTCATGAGTTCATGGGAAAGCATTCATTCAGAGATGAGGATATGTGGATGAGGTTTTTTGTTAGGTCCTTTGATGCAAAAGCAAAAGACTGGTATTTGAGCTTTTCAAAAAGATCCTTTGCCTGTTGGGATGAGCTTGCTGACTGTTTCAAGGAAGAATTTGCAAAAGAACCGGCTGATCTTGTTGCAGAATTGATGAGAATCAGAAAACAAGATGAAGAGCCATGTGTTGTTTTCAGTCATAGGTTTGCAGTAGCCCTTTCACAGATCCCAGAAGTCTTCAGACTTGACACTTCAGCCTGTGTTGGCATATTCTTTGAGGCTTTTGAGGAGGGCTCTAGTGCAATACTGAGGGATTTCAAGGTAACAGGTATGCAGATGGCATACAAATTTGCTAAAAATATAGAAAATTTTAGAAATGGATGCCTGTTGATACCCCTGTCCCCAGGCCTTGGTGTGAGAAATGGTTGTGAAGCTGCAAATGACCAAATGATTATGGCATCATGTGCAGATAAAAATGAAAATGAAAGCATAGAGGTTGAGACTGCTGTATTTGAACATAATGCTAACAATACTGCTCAACTGGATTGTTCACCAGTTGAGGATGCCAGTGAAAGGACTAGTGAGGATTCCCATTGCAATGTTGAGGCATATGACCATGAAAACAATAACGAGGTTGTGGACAGCAATGAGCAACTGTTGGAATGGACTTGTGGGGATAATTGTGAGTACTGTACTCAAGACAGAGAAGATATAAGCAAACAGAGAAGCAGTCCTATGTGTGACCCACTGCCTTCCTTTCAAACACATGGAGATCATGAAGAGCAGTCAGAAATTGAAATAAGTGCTAGTGCAGAGCATGATTGTTTTTCATTTGATGGTTGTTTTGCTTATGACACACAGGCTGATACTCCTCCACAAAGGGAATCCATTGGTGATGAAGATGCATGTTCTGCTGCCCATGAACAAATGGCATACTATGATCAAGCTGATGTACCTGGATCACCCATCTTTGACACATATGGTGATGAGGATCTATTTGAGTATGGTGAGGATCTAGACATTGTTTTTGGTTTGGTATCTGTTTCTCATCCTGATGAAAGAGGAAACAACATGCATCAGGTAAGTGACTATGAAAATGTGCCTAATTTGAAAGAGATGCCAGAGCCTGATCTTTTCCAGGTTGGTGCTACTATTGGTTGTGTACATGATGTGCACAATTGTGAATTTGAAAGCTTTTCTTTTGAGAGGCCAGCATATGAAATGAGCTCTGATTTTCCTAGCTGCATGGTGGACTTTGAATATTTTCAGTTTTCAGTCCAGCCAGGAGATCATTTTGCAATGCATAATGCTGATACAAATGATAACCTGTGTTTTATGCCGTGTGAGTATGCATTGCCTGATACATTCTGCATCCACTTGTTGCCGGATGCTAAGGGTTATCTGCACAGGGATGACAGTGACAAGCTAAATTAGAAGGTTGAATGTGCAGATGACCAAGTTTGTTTATGGTCAGATCATGGTAGCATTCTCAGGCTTGACCCAGTGTATGCAGATGAGAATAAGGTATTTGATAAAGGGAAATATTGGTTCTCCTTTTCTTGGTGGCCTTAGGCCATCAAGTTTGATTGGTGATGCAGATCATTATAACTTCATGACTCTGTGCCCAATGGATAGGGGACTAGTCTGCATCCCAGAGTTCTGTGGTTCTTGCCATGCCTACAAGAGGCATGCATCCTCAGACAGAGCCACTATTGGTGCCTGAATTGACTGTCAGTTCTTGAGCAATTTTTATGCAGGCACCATCCCAAAAAATCCAAAAAATTTTCCAGTTTTGGCACCCCTTCAGTGTTTTGTAACATCCACATCATCTTTCTTGAAGGGGGGGGGGTCTTCATGTTTTGTCCATCGGTATGAGTTTGGGATGTGTCTTGGTGATCATGATTGGTATCAATGGCGTGTTGTCTTCTATCGCTAAGACTTTACCTATCGGCGTAGGTGTTTTGTGGCTTACCGACAGACTTGGTCTCGCCGACGAGGGTTTTGGAGTGCTATCGCCAAGACTTTGGCTATCGGAGTGAACAGGCAGATTGTTAGCGGATGGCGCAGGTCTGGCTGATGGAGTTTCCATCAGCGAGTATGGGGTAGTGTCTAGCCGATGGTGGTAATAGAGTTCGGTTTCGGCGTGACAGGGGCTATCGGGCTAGGTTTTGAAGGGTCCACCGATGGAGAGTGTCTGGCTGACAAGGGTGTCATTGGCGTAAGACACACTGACAGGGGGCAGTGTAGTGTGTGATCGGCGAGACAGTTGTCTATCGGCGAAGGTTTTTTGGGAGTTGCCGATATGTGGGTGTCTGGCTGACGGGAGATGCGAAGTAGTCATCGGTGTGACCGGCGTATCGGTAGGAGAATTTTTGGGCGCGCCGACGAAGTGGTATCATGCCGAAAGATATGATCATCGGGGTGACTTTGTTCATCAGCAGAGGTGTTTCTTGTTGGGCCGACAGTTGGTGGTCTGGCCGATAGGTGGAAGTGTCGCCGGCATGAGTTGAGCGGTCTGCGAGAGATTTTTGAGAAAGGCCGATAGTGTATGTCATGGCGATGGGCTGTGGGCGAAGGGTCGTGTGTCGAGCGCGACAAAATGCTCGACACCTATTATACATGCGGCCCTGCTTTTAAAGCGTCGAAGTTGTCTCCACACCATGCATGTGGGATTTTTCCCCTTGCATTATTTTTGAACCTGCGAAGGAGGTGTTTTGGCGGGAAACTTCTTTTTGACTGCAGCGACGGTTTTCTAGCGACCGTGGGTGGTTGAGGCCCTTAATGGTGACTGTAGCAGGAGTATGGGTGATGGTACAAGTGATTAAGCTGCCTGATCATGGATGAAGACTTTCAAGTGGTGGCACAAAGCTCAAGATCCCCCCTGTCTGTCGCATTTAATCTGTGGAAGGAATGTATCTGGCAAATTTTTGACTTCTGGCCATGTAATTAATTGCTGAATGTACACGGTTCTGTATAAATGGTTTGGGCTGTGTTACTTTTTGGGGGGTTGGACGTTTTTGGGCTTTCTGCTCTGACTCTGAACATAAGGTGTTCACATTTTGAAAGGCATTTTTTGCTACAGACTCGGTCCTTAGTCTGGTGTACTAATCTATCTTGGCTTGTAAATGATGATTTTCTCTGTGATGGCCTTCTATGCAGATTGATTTTAAATGAAAAACACCTGTGTGTGTATTATTTCTGATTGTCTCCTATATGTCATTTGTTTTCCTTTCAAACAAGGTTGTCAAGGGCTTCCAAGTTTTTCAGTATGTGTATACTATGTGTCTGATTTATTGCGTCTGCTCAAGGAGTAGTTAAATAGGCTTTTGATCAGATACAAAGGGAAATAGATTGCATCATAGGATCTGTTAAGTATGATCATTAATGATACTCTTTCTTGGACATGTTGCTGTTAGGCAGTAGCATTATTCTTAGGTCCTCTGGATATGAATTTATGTTGTCATGGGGAGACATTTACAGTCTTAGATATGACTCTGCTGCCCAGATAAGGCACTAGTTTGGGAATCTGTCTGTTCAATGGGTCTAGGAAAGTCCCATAACTCCAAACACCATTTCAAACCATCTCATCCTTCCATCTGTTAGTTGTAGGATTAGGATTAGGATCCTTGCATGCTCTCATACCCAACCAGACATCATGTCCAAGAATGTTGCCAACCTTGTGATTTGTTACACAAATCTTGGTCCATACATGAGAGTATTCTGCCTGTTGATGTCAAGTTAAATCCTTCTGTCATTGAGCTAGTCAAGGTTATACTTTTATCAAGTAGGGAAACCCCCCTTGGTGCGGCAGAACCAGAAGTGAAGGGGAGGAGCTCACGCAACCTCCTGTATTCAGTTGGCTGAATCTGCCTGTGCATTAGAACTGGCAAACCCTAATGCTGATTTAGAAAAAAAAAAAAACCAACAACTTGCAGGTTCCTTGTTTACCTGCACTTCCTCAAACAGGATATCTTCTTCCACCTCATGCTGTGAGGTTTGGCCCTCCTCCCGTACTTCTACAGTTTCAACAGTTGGCCTCAGGATCCTCTTTGTCTTTTGTTTGTCCATCAGAGGTAGTGCAGATGATGCAGATTCTTGTCCTAATGTTGATGCACCTGCAGTTGGTGTGGCAACCCTTTCAGTTATCACCCCCTTAGGTTCATCTTTAGTTTTCATACCTCTAGGGGGACCCTTCCTCTGTTTCTGTGTGGGTAGCCTCTCTCCATTGGATTTTCTTTTCTCATTGAGGAAGTCATCATACTCCTCATCAACTATTTCTTGCCTTTTCTTTTTGGCATCAACTGTAAGGGCCATACCCCTTTTCTTTAATCTATTTATTTCCTCCTCTACTCAAGCTTGGGATAATTGTAGCACTCCACCTATAAATTGATCTATGGAAATATCCTCTGGCTATGTTAGATCAAGAGCTGATATGGTGTCATTGTACACCTTCTTGTCTTCATATTCGTTAGATATAATCTTCCCATAATACTTCCTCAGTTGTGCTGGCACCGGGATGCAATCAAATGTCTTTATCTAGTTCAAGGTGAGCCTTTGGTATTTTCTTCTTCTCACCTTAGCTTCATCCTCACAGTCAATCCAGAAATCCTCTAGATGCTTCTGATGTATAGGTTTTCCCACTATTTTCTGCATCCTACCATAAGGGTCATAAGATCTAGCTACTAGAAATGGCTGCAGATACATCCGTTTCAGACCTCCCATGACATGTTTTATGCTCTCTGAGTCTGAGCAAATATACCAGCCCATAGACACTAGAAATAATACCGGAGGTATCTTCTTTTGTTCTTTGTATGCTGTAACTATGGTAGATACTTGTCTAAGAAACTCCATCAGGACAACCCCATCAGTAGGGTCTCTTGGTAGAATAAGGGGATGCCCTTCAAATCCTTCTATCCTTGTATATGAGAAGGTGGCAAACTGGATGAACTAGGCGCCATGTCTGTAAACAACTTCCTGAGCCTCCATGCTCAGTCTCTTGGTTCTGTCTTCCTCCATGGTTCTAAGTAGATGCATAGAGAATGCATCATTTACCAATTTGTTATCTAGAAGAAAGTTTTTTCTCTATAGCTAAGGATAGTGATCCCATATGTGGGCATCATCTATATCACTGCCAGCTTTACCCACTGTAGTCAAGTCATCAAAGGTTCCCTTGTAAGCACATGAGTACACAATGTATGAGGTCATATGAAACATGCATTCTTGACCTCCCAAGTTCCTCATGCCTTCATCTAGTGCACCGCTAATGACCTTGGCCCATAATGGCCTATTATCTGTGTATAGGACCATCTGGATGATTCCAAACATCCAATTCTCAAAATTTTCTGCATGAAGCTTACCTGTCATCCTGCTTAGTAGGGCAATCATGTACTAGTACTCATCGTCAAAATCAAATTTGTTGAAGTGTATGGGAAATTTAGCTGAGGCAGTGTAGGTGCTGCTCTTTGACCTCCACTAATACATCCTCTTCCTTGGATTCTTCTTATTGTTGTTGTATTCTGTGTCCAACTTATGTAGATCTACACTCACCACCTTCCTTCTAACTAGCAGATTAAAAGTAGAGATGATACCCTTAATTGAAAAGTCAGCATATACTCTTCCATGCTTCTCCACCCACCTAGTCTTAGGGTTATAGTTACTAGTACATTCCACCACTAGCTCTGGGGTGTCCATGGCATATAGAAATCTGGCTGCATGCCACATTCCTGAAACATATATTGCATCCAGAAGGGTATTGTCTTTATCATGATCTATTCTTGTTGACCATACTGCCAGGTCTGTATCTCCTTGGTGAGTGTCACCAATGATACCATACTTAAATTGTACCCCTTCAAGCTGAACAAACATAGGCTTAAGAAATTCTGAATCAGACCTATTCTATCTGAGATGTGCCATGGACTCTTGCAATAAACATGATCTGTCTTACTTTACAATGTCTATATGTATTTGTACAACACTATGTATCTCTACGGCATCATGCATACTCTATTCATTATTCTTTACTTCATCATGATATGCATATTTATAGATTCAAACCACAAGAAAGAACATACTACCTGAACATGCAGAAAATGATAATAGGAGGGTTTTCAATTACTTACCTAATAGTGCTTTCTTCCTAGGTTAGATGGGTGATTATGGAAAAGGGGCTACAAATGCTGAAGATCACCTGTTTCGTTACGTTGAAAGATCTAGTCCGTTAACAGGTAGCACTATGAGGGTTTGACTTCTCTGCTCTGTAATTTCCCATTTTTTCGCAAGGTAAATGAAAATAACCTTGGAAAATTACCTTTAAATGCATTGGTAGGGCAAATTAGGGTAAAATTGCATTGGAGAAAGTTAAATCCGTCGATGTTCTGCAGAGGATTCATGGATGATGCCAAGTGTTTGATTTGTATTCACAATCAGCGGTAATCTATCTACTGCATTTAAGTGTATTTTATGTCAAGAAAGAGGAGGGGGGTGATATTCGAAAGATCAGGGGATATCCAAAATATGACCCCCTCTGGATAAAATGACCCCCCACCTTTGAGCAGCAAAACTAATGCAAAAGAATCAGGTGATGTGGTCAATGTTGACCACATGTATATCGGGTCATGAAACTAAGATCAGGGTATGTTTAAAATATGACCCCACAAATAAAATGACCCCCTTGGGAGAAAGATCGGGGTGACGTCAGTGTGTCGACAACCTTGCTTAAGCATTGTGTTGTAATGATGTCACCGTCATGTTATTGAATATGGTAGGCATCGGATATGTACCTCCGCGAGGTAAAATGGAATGATGACATCATCATCAGGGTGATTTCCTTCATTTGTTGGGTTTAGATGACATCATCGTCATATTGGCACATGGTGATATTTTGTGAAGAGGGTGATATTCATAAGATGACAGATATAAAAAATATGACCCCTCGCCAAATATGTGAAGTCGTTTGACAGGCGGATAACAGCTATCACGTAAAATTGACATTCACACTTTGCTGATCAAGTGATTATTGGGTGATAATGCAATATCGGGGTGATCTTATTTAAGATGACTGATGTTTGAAATATGACCCCCCCAATCGAAATATCATGTTTGATGGAACTTTGACTCAACATAACTTTCTTCCCTTAAATAATTTGAGGCTCATCCAAAAGGCAAACCTACTTGGAATTTTGTGCACTTTCCAACCATGAGGTTAATAATGTGAAATACTGACTTTGACAACTTACCTCATCATAGGGACCTATCCATCCCCTGCAGGGTGTTCATGCATGACTAATTTTACCAAACCGCCCAAAATAGAAAAACAAGCCAAAGCAGCTAAAAAAAGTTGGGTCCCTTTTTTGTCAAGTCAAAATGGGGCGTGTTGTGTAACCACACAACAGTATTGTGCTGAGAATATGGTACAATTGTTACCTAAATTTCACTACAGCTCATTTAGGTAGATTTTTGATTCAAAGTTTAAAAGGTACATTTTATCTGATCCTTATTACATTACATTCAAGTACATAAATGAAATAATTTAAAAGATTATGATTATGAAATTTTTGCATTTATCCAAGTACATGTAACATAAGAAAGATTTATACAAATCCTTTCTGAAAAATAAATAATCTTTATTGAATGTAAAATGTGCATTATCTCACACAAGCCGTGAGATTAACTTTTCTTATTCAATGGAATTGAAGAACAATCTATACATGAATAAGTAAATGAAAGTAAAAGTGCATGTAAGGATAGAGGCTAGTCATTGCCTGAGAATGACTGGTTCTAGTTTTGGTGTGTTGTCCTGTTGCCCCAAGTTGTCTTTGTCCATCCTAATTTCAGGTTGCTCCTAGTTCCTGCATCTAGCAAAAGAATGATGTTAGAGCAATGCTCTAAGTAATGAATGGTCCCTAACCTGACATGAACAAGTACCTATGCATGCATAAACTGATCCTCAAATGCATTAAACAAGAAATGGATATCTTGGATGTCCTGGAAAACAAGAAAGTCATCAAACACATCCAGAGTATGCATTTATTTTTCTAATAAGTTTGCTTCATCTGCATATACAAGTGAAATTGTGTTTCTGAGTGATTCATCAATTTATATTATGAGTGGGGATAATGTGGCTCCCACAAGAGTTGAGCCCAGCTCATAATTGTTACAGAAGCATTTCATATGTATTCATTAGATGTAGAATATAGTCTTTTCATAAGTAGAAAGGTCAATTGAAAGACAGTGTGTAGACATCATCAGTCAAAGCATATTGAAATATTAAGGACAGTCAACTCATGACCTAGAAGACAATCATTAATGACTGTCACTTGAGAAAGGAGCAACATCTTTCATAAACATCTATAGGAGCAGTTATTTAATGCTTAAAGATAGTCAATTACTTTGAGGATAGAGGCTGAAATGAGAACAATCATTAATGACTGTCACAAAAGTCAAGAGGATTGTTATGACAGCACATTGTATGTTTACAACAACAGTCACCTAGGAGAGGTAGGTTTCTGTCCAAGGTTTTGTAGACCATGTCAAGTCAAAAAGGGGCCAGTCAAAGGGCAACATACACACAAATACAGTCAAATCCTTCAGAAGATACAGGGATCCACTTGAGAGGTTGGGTGTTTTAAGCTTCACAAATAGGGAGTTAGCTGTTCAGAGTAAGAATGAGGTCTAGAACAGTCATGAATAGTGAGCAGTTATATAAGAAATCTCAAATCTAGGAAATAAGCTTATGAGGTTTTGAGGTCCAAGACAAGAAAAATATATGAAGAATATAAAGAAGGGAGTAGCCTCTTGACAGTTACAAAATCATCAGCTAGCAATTACAATATATAATGAGGTCATTATATTGAAGAGGCAGATCAGTCAAAGAGCAACCAATAGAAGAATTGACAGACCATCAGGGATAGTCACTAAAAGTGTAAGAAATGGAGACTAATAGTCATCAATCCATATGGACAGTGAGCACAAGGCATCAAAAGGACAATCAATATGAGGAGAACAAAGAAGAACACAAAATAGATAAAGGATAATGGCATCTAGATCAGGAAGTTAATCATGCACTGCAAAATATTCAGAGATTGTGTAAGCATGTTCAAATGACAGTGAGGTTTGTGAACTTAAGGAATGACTATGAATATTCTTCAAAGAAGGAGGAGGACTATGAAGACTGGATGATATAGATATAGGTTGAAGATTAGTGTTTGATCATGTAGATAATGAAACTGGAAACCCATACATGAAGATAGCCATGAAATCTAAATGGATGTTTTGAAAGTAAACAGAGACTGAGTTTTTAGAAGTATATTTCCCTTCACATTCATTATGCACCATAGTGTAGTGTCTACAACACCATGTAGACCTTTCCATAAAGGTTTGAGAAAGCTTGAAGCATGAAGAACCCCCTACAAGGTTTTCAAAGTTCCATCTAATGAACAACATTGTAAGCATATCATCATGGAGATAGAGATAAGAAGCAATAGATAATAATGATTGTTAGTGATAGGGGCAGTTTTGATGCAAACAGTCACAAGGCAAATAAGGAGGTTATATCATCTTGACAAGAAAAGGATGTTGTAGCATAGAATATGACAAAAGAACATGATGTATGTGAGTAAGGGATAGCCACAGTCATGTTAGAAGTCAAATAGGTGCAGCAAATATAGGGCATCAAGAACATAGCATGATACAAACAATCCTAACATCACTTAAAATGCCAAGAAGAGCTATTTTCTATAGATATAATCAGTGAAAGAAGTAGAAAATTTAGTATACTGTGTAGGGTTTCAGTCACAAACCCTAGTGACAAAACCTTGCTTCTCAATGTTTTAAGATAGTAGAGCTCCATTTTTATCAAGGAAAGAATCATAGTAAGATTTATCATTGTATAGATGTTCATAATAGAATGAGAGTTTTGTTTGTTCATCAAACCCTAGCTTCATTTTTTCAAGTGATAGAAGGAAGGAAAATCATTGTGTTTCTTCACTTTTAGAGAAGAATAGTAGGGTTTTTGAGTAATTTTCAGAAGTTTTAACTTCTATTTTTACCCATGTTCGAGAGGGTGTACAAACCCTAATGGAAAATGATTCTTGTTTTCATTATTTCTTGACAGAAAAAAGCCATACTTAGAAAAAAAATCACAGACAGAGGGATGTTCAGTATCAAACACAAAATCATATATCTTGCTACATTCTGTAGCATTTTTACATGAAAAGCTTTCATTTATGCATGAAATACAGTTCTATATCATGGTCATAATTGAAGATATAGTATACAATATATACAAAAGCTACGATCACTACAGAAAGTCATGAAATTTGTATTTTTGTTCCAGAAAGATGAAATAATCATGGTTACCTTTAGTTTCTGGAGCAGAAATGTCAAGAAATGCAGTCAAAAGGCCTTGAATCATCTACATAAACCTCAAGCATGAAACCTCATGTTGGCACAAAATGGGCAGAGAGCAAAATGACAACATTGTAAAATTCAAAATGAGGGAAAAAAGGTGCCTTTTGGCATTTAGGGTTTCAAAACCCTAAGAACCCGAGGGATCTTTTGCATTTCTTTTAAGTTTGCTTTTTTCTTCATAAGAGCTGTGGTCAACACTTGTTCATTAGGTATTGGCATGTATCTCTTAGGCCACAATGGGATATGTGCCCCTTAAAGACCTTTTAATTACCTTCTTTCCTATTTGGTGTTTTAAATTTTGCTTTATTTTTCCTTGTATGATATGCAAATTGTAAAACACTTAAACTTAAATGGTGTCATTATAAACCATTTAATGTTTATTGTTATTTTTATATGCAAAGGAGAAATATAAAGAATGTCATTGATCTTAATTAGCCTTGAGAGAATAAGTACATGGAGAGTGAGGATGTGGCAGACACATGCTAAGGGAATAGGTGTTGTTTTTGCTTTGAAGGAGGAGATTGACTAAGTTAGGAGGCAGTTGAACATTTATAGTTTGACTTGATAGTTGATTGTTAGAGGGTATCTAGGAGTGGTTTTATTACTCTTAGAGTCCTTTTGTATTTGTTTTCATGACTCTTCATGTTTGACTAAGTCTTGATGGACTTTTTCTTGCATTATGGACACTTTTGGAGAGGATGTAGGCCCTAGATTTTAGGCTTTTTGTGGGCATCCGACCCCAATCAGTTTGAGACTCCTTGTACCGTGAAACCACTTGGATAGTGGTGGATATAGTCACTATTGTGACTTTTTTGTAGGAGAGTTTTTACATGTAGATTTCAGAGACTTGTGGTTTTTATCCTTGCTAAGATTTTGTGAGTTTGTAGTTCATTTTCTTTTGGATATGTATACCAGTGATTACCTTGGAAACCAATAAAGATAAGTTATTTTACCTTCTCAATTTTCTGCTTTATTGTGTGCATTCGAGTTGATTGATGCAATTACTTGTGAGATTATCTATTTCCTTGTAGTTTTATCTCATTTTTAGCATCTTTTGCAGAAGAATATGCAATTTACAGGTCATAGGATGTGTTGAAAATGCAAACATTTTAGTTGTGAAAATATATTTTCCTGCTAGGAGTAGACTATACAAACCTTCTTATGAAATATTTATGTAAAAGCATATAATTTTGGGCTGTGTATGTCAAGTTATATTGTTGAAACCAAGTGTATACAAGCTATGTTTACAAGTCCTATTTAGTTTTGGTGCATCACCTTAGTCATAGATTTCATTTTTTATGCAATTTCTTCTTCACCCTTTTCCTTGTCAAAGCAGTAGTTTAGGTGATAACCATAGGAAGTCAGCCTTCTTTGGAGGTTGACCTCCACTTTTAAAGTTACCCACAGCTTTAGAGGTCTTCCCATGTTTCAATAGATTGTTAAACTTTATGATTAATAGGGTGCAAATCTCATTGACAACGATTTTTGGCACACCTGATTGGACCGATTGGACTATCATAGCCCACAAGTCTATTCATTGTTGATATTTGGTGTGTATGTCAACAACATTAGCCTTTGGAGGCAATATTCACACACTTGGTGACTCTACAAGTGAAGAATCAGCTGGTTTTAGTAGTCTAGGTACAAGTAACTAATGAGGTTGGTGCTACTTGTTAGTTTTCTACCATTTGAAAATATTTTCTCAGTACTTGGTGACTCTATTGGGTGTTATAACTCATTTCTTACTGTTTCAAGACCCCATTGTCTATATACATTCCAAATCAATTATCTAGACTTGCCTATGTTTCATGTTTTGCTCTTGCAATGTCTAATTATTAGCACTATGATGGTTTTTCATCTCCATTCCATGAAAATCATGCATAGATGCCCTCTTACCAACCATATCACACAGAACAGCTTCTTGGTTTTATGCCAAATGATCCTGTAACAACATATTACCAACAATCCTATCATGTTTTCCACCTACCCATCCTTGCTCAATCTTAATATCAACTGATATATGATCAAATTCAACCCCAAGAAGAGGTTTTTTATGCCCACCAACATGATTATTCACATAATCAACCTCAAGAGCACCCTTACCAGAATGTGTTGGATCTGATCCAAAAGTTTGCCTATGTTTTGTGGGTTTTAACCCAAAAGCTTGAACATATGAAGATTGGTGATATTAGTAAGGAGTTCTCACACATGTATTGGATGTTGGTTGAAATTGAGAAGCAAAAAGAGATTATCTTGCAGAAGCAAGAGTTGGCTGAGAAATTCGTTGTTTATGATCAAGAGTGGGTGACAAAAAGAATACAGTTTGAAAGAAATCTTGAAGGAAAGATAGCTGCTAAAAAGAAGCAAATGAAGTTTTTGTCAGCTCAAGTGCAAAGCAGTTGAGCTTACTTAGATTATCAATGCCAAAAAGGGTGTGAATCCTAGGCAACCCTTTGTATTCCTAGTTTCAGTTCAACTCTTCCTGTAAAGTTGAATCATCATGTGAATGAAGAAGGTTTGAGTTTTTCTACTTCAACAGTAGTTTCAGAAAAGCAAGAAGACATCGAACAATTTGAGGAGTTGCTGATTGATAATAATTAGTATGAACATGGAGCCTTGGATCATGAAGAAGAGCATAAATTTGAACCTAACACCATTTTCCAAGTTATGAGCTTTGATAAATTCAAGCATGTTATGCATGAGAAAGCTAATGTTGAGCTTTTTGGAGAAATGTGCACAGGCATAATTGAGCAGTTTTGTTCAATGTTGGATGACAAGGAATCAGACCTTTTAGGAGAAGTTGATAACCACGATGAACTAGAACAACAAGTTCATAAGCTTGAACAAGTGTTGAAGCAATAGGAGTATGGTCCTGATAGAGAGGAGTTCATTCTCTCAAGTCAAGAAACTTCTCATGAATCTGATTTGCAAGGTCTTAGCTCGTTGGAGGAGCTTCCTTTCTTCTGTTCTGAAGAGCTTGAGGCTAATTTATCAACTAAAAGTTTGCTTCAAGAGGCTACTTCAATGTTTGAGTTTTTGCCTTCCTTCATTGAAGAAGAAAGTCTTGATTTGAAGTGTACCTCCTTGAGTGATAATGAGGATTTTGAGCTTGAAATAGTTGTCCCTAAGAGCTTTCCAAGAGATGATAGCTTTGAAGAGTTGTTAGACACCCTAGTGGAAGAGGAATCAACATGGCAACTTATTATGCAAGGCAAAGGTAATGCTATTTTTTCTAAGCATCTAGATTATTTTGCATATATTGCAAACTTAGCCATGAAGCAGGACAACCATGAAAAGCAGGAAGAATGTGAAGCAACCAACAATGGGAGTCCAAGTTTTATCTATTCTAGGGGCTATCTAATTAGATATTTAGCTAGCATGGAGGCCACTGAAGTACCAGAGGTCATACTTGCACCCAAATATGAAGATGCAATTGAAGATGAAACTAATTTTGGAGTTGTAGCTAAAAGTGATCAAATTCAACTCACTTGTCCAGTCTAGGACAGCAATAGGCATGACCAAAATCAAGGTGTAAGTGAGTTTATTTGCACCTTTCATGAAATATTGCAACATTCTATTGAATATATGCATGTGTTTCATGTTCTTTCAGCAATATATAATCATGTAATGCATCAGTTGTTGATTAGAAAGGTGTGTTATTTTGCAAAGCCAGTTGATGGTTTTGTTTGACCAGCTGCTTTGCTGGTTAGGATAGGTTAGAATAGGTTTCCAGATATAGTTTTCAATTCCCTAAGTGTTGTCGAGCACAGTTAGATAGGTTGCTTTCAACATTTTGCTTTTTAGTTTAGTCTCCAAGTGTCTTTCACTACTTTTCTGCTGAGTTACAAAAGTCAAAACTGTTTGTCTAAAGTGTTTTGAAGTCTCTGAGTGACCTTGTGCCCAATGGATAAGCTTTAGGCAACTAGTCTGATGTTTAACAGGCAAACATATAGAAAATGTCACCAAAAAATGTTACCTAAATTTCACTACAACTCATTCAGGTAGAGTTTTGATTTAAAGTTTAAAAGGTACATTTTATCTAATCCTTATTACATTACATTCAATTGCATAAATGAAATCATTTAAAAGATTATGATTATCATATTACTGCATTTATCCAAGTCCATGTAACATAAGAAAGATTTATACAAATCCTTTCTAAAAAATAAATAATCTTTATTGAATATAAAAAGTACATTATCTCACACAAGCCGTGAGATTAACTTTTCTTATTCAATGAAATTGAAGAACAATCTATACATGAATAAGTAAATGAAAGTAAAAGTGCATGTAAGGATAGAGGCCAGTCATTGCCTGAGAATGACTAGTTCTGGTTCTGGTGTGTTGTCCTATTGCCTTGAGTTGTCTTTCTCTATCCTAATTTCAAGTTGCTCCTAGTTCCTGCATCTGGCAAAAGAATGATGTTAAAGCAATGCTCTAAGCAATGGATGGTCCCTAACCTGACATGGACAAGTACCTATGCATGTATAAATTGATCCTCATATGCATTAAATAAGAAATGGATACCTTGGATGCCCTAGAAAATAAGCAAGTCATCAAACACATCCAGAGTATGCATTTATTTTTCTAATAAGTTTGCTTCATGTACAAATACATGTGAAATTGTGTTTCTAAGTGATTCATCAGTTTATATTATGAGTGGGGAAAATGTGGCTCCCACAAGGGTTGAGCCTAGCTCATAAGTGTTACAGAAGCATTTTATATGTACTCATTAGATGCAGAGTACAGTCATTTCATATGTAGAAAGGTTAGCTGAAAGATAATGTGTAGACATCATCAGTCAAATCATACTAAAATATTAAGGACAGTCAATTCATGACCTAGAAGATAGTCATTAATGACTATCACATGAGAAAGGAGCAACATCTTTCATAAACATCTGTAGGAGCAGTTATTTAATGCTTAAAGACAATCAATTACTTTGAGGACAGAGGCTGAAATGAGAACAATCATTAATGACTATCACATAAGTCAAGAGCATTGTTATGACAACACATTGTATGTTTGCAACAACAGCACCTAGGAGAGGTAGGTTTTTGTCCAAGGTTTTGTAGACCATGTCAAGTCAAAAGGGGGCCAGTCAAAGGGTACCATACACACAAATATAGTCAAATCCTTCAGAAGATAAAGGGATCCACTTGAGAGATTGGGTGTTTTGAGCCTCACAAATAGGGAGTTAGTTGTTAAGAGAAAGAATGAGGTCTAGAACAGTTATGAATAGTGAGTAGTTATACAAGAGCTGTCAAATGTAGGAAATAAGCTTATGAGGTTTTGAGGTCCAAGACAAGAAAAATGTATGAAGAATATAAAGAATGGAGTAGCCTCTTAACAATTACAGAATCATCAGCTAGCAGTTACGGTCTATAATGAGGTCATTATATTGAAGAGGTAGATCAGTCAAAGAGCAACCAATAGAAGAATTGATAGACCATCAGGGACAATCACTAAAAGTGTAAGAAATGGAGGCTAATAGTCATCAATCCACATGGACAGTGAGCACAAGGCATCAAAAACACAATCAATATGAGAACAAAGAAGAGCACAAAATAGATAAGGGATAATGGCATCTAGATCAGGAAGTTAATCATGCACTGAAAAATATTTAGAGACTATGTAAGCATGTTCAAATGATAGTGAGGTTTGTGAGCTTAAGGAATGACTGTGAATATTCTTCAAAGAAGGAGGACTGTGAAGACTGCATGATATAGATATAGGTTGAAGATTAGTGTTTGATCATGTAGATAATGAAACTGGAAACACACACATGAAGATAGCCATGAAATCTAAATGAAGATTTTGAAAGTAAATAGAGATTGAGTTTTCAGAAGTATATTTCCCTTCACATTCATTATGCACCACAGTATAGTGCCTACAACACCATGTAGACCTTTCCACAAAGGTCTGAGAAAGCTTGAAGCATGAACAACCCCATGCAAGGTTTTCAAAGTTCCATCTAATGAACAACATTGTAAGCATATCATCGTGGAGACAAAGATAAGAAGCAACAGATGATAATGATTGTCAGTGATAGGGGTAGTTTTGATGAAGACAGTCACAAGGCAAACAAGGAGGTTACATCATCTTGACAGCAAAAGGATGTAGCATAGAATATGACAAAAGAACATCATGTATGTGAGTAAGGGATAGTCACAATCATGTTAGAAGTCAAATAGGTGCAACAAATATAGGGCATCAAGAACAGAGCATGATACAAACAGTCCTAACATCACTTAAAATGCCTAGAAGAGCTATTTTCTATAGATATAATCAGCAAAAGAAGCAGAAAATGCAGTATACTATGTAGGGTTTTAGTCACAAACCCTAGTGATAGAACCTTGCTTCTTAATGTTTCAAGACAATAGAGATCCATTTTTATCAAGGAAAGAATCATAGTAAGATTTATCATTGCATAGCTGTTCATAACAGAATGAGGGTTTTGTTTGTTCATCAAACCCTAGCTTCATTTTTTCAAGTGACAGAAGGAAGGAAAATCATTGTGTTTCTTCACTTTTAGAGAAGAATAGTAGGGTTTTTGAGTAATTTTTAGAAGTTTTAACTACTATTTTTCCCCATGTCTGAGAGGGTGTACAAACCCTAATGGAAAATGAGTCTTGTTTTCATTATTTCTTAACAGAACAAAGCCATACTCAAAAAAAAAAATCACAGACAGAGGGATGTTCAGTATCAAATAGAAAATCATATATCATTCTACGTTCTGTAGTATTTTTACATGAAAAGCTTTCATTTATGCATGAAATATAGTTCTATATCATAATCATAACTAAAGACAGTATACAGTATATACAGAAGCCACTATCGCTACAGAAAGTCATGAAATTTGTATTTTTGTTCCAGAAAGATGAAATAATCATGCTTACCTTTAGTTTCTGGAGCAAAAATGTCAAGAAATGCAGTCAAAATGCCTCGAATCATCTACAGAAACCTCAAGCATGAAACCTCATGTTGGCACAAAATGGACAGAGAGAAAAATGACAATATTGCAAAATTCAAAATGAGGGCAAAAAGGTGCCTTTTGGCATTTAGGGTTTTGAAACCCGAAGAACTCGAGGGTTCTTTTGCATTTCTTTTAAGTTTGTTTTTTTCTTCATAAGAGCCGTGGTGAACACTTGTTCATTAGGTGTTGGCATGTATCTCTTAGGCTACAATGGGATATGTGCCCATTAAAGACCTTTTAATTACCTTCTTTCCTATTGGTGTTTTAAATTTTGCTTTATTTTTCCTTGTATGATATGCAAATTGTAAAACACTTAAACTTAAATGGTATCATTATAAACCATTTAATTTTTATTGTTATTTTTATATGCAAAGGAGAAATATAAAGAATGTCATTGATCTTAATTATCCTTGAGAGCATAAGTACATGGAGAGTGAGGATGTGGCAGACACATGCTAAGGGAATAGGTGTTGTTTTTTCTTTGAAGGACGAGATTGACTTAGTTAGGAGGCAGTTGGACATTTATAGTTTGACTTGATAGTTGATTGTTAGAGGGTATCTAGGAGTGGTTTTATTATTCTTAGAGTCCTTTTGGACTTGTTTTCATGACTCTTCATGTTTGACTAAGTCTTGATGGACTTTTTCTTACATTATGGACACTTTTGGAGAGGATGTAGGCCCTAGATTTTAGGATTTTTGTGGGCATCCGACCCCAATCAGTTTGAGACTCCTTGTATTATGGAACCACTTGGATAGTGGTGGATATAGTCACTCTTATGACTTTTTTGTAAAAGAGTTCTTACATGCAGATTTTAGAGACTTGTGATTTTTATCCTTGCTCAGATTTTGTGAGTTTGTAATTCATTTGCTTTTGGATATGTATACCAGTGATTACCTTGGAAACCAATAAAGATAAGTTATTTTACCTTCTCAATTTTCTTCTTCATTGTGTGCATTTGAATTGATTGATGCAATTAATTGTGAGATAATCTATTTCCTTGTAGTTCTGTCTCATTTTTAGCATCTTTTACAGAAGAATATGCAATTTACAGGTCATAGGATGTGTTGAAAATGCAAACATTTTAGTTGTGAAGTTATATTTTTCCTGCTAGTAGAGAGTATATAAACCTTCTTATGAAATATTTATGTAAAATAATATAATTTTGGGCTGTGTATGTCAAGTTATATTGTTGAAACCAAGTGTATACAAGCTGTGTTTGCAAGTCCTAGTTAGTTTTGGTGCATCACCTTAGTCATAGGTTTCATTTTTTATGCAATTTATTCTTCACCCTTTTCCTTGTCAAAGCAGTAGTTTAGGTGATAACCATAGGAAGCCGGCCTTCTCTAGAGGTTGACCTCTACTTTTAAAGTTACCCATAGCTTTAGAGGTCTTCCCATGTTTCAATAGATTGTTAAACTTTACGTTTAACAGGGTGCAAATCTCATCGACAACAATAGTCTTTGGGAAGTTTATAATAGTGGCTTGGTCATTTGTTTGATGTGCCTCACATGATGTTGTCCTCAAGTCATGTGCTTCAGGATGTATGTTTTTAGATATGTGCTTCATGGTGACTTGTTGCTCTCAAGATGAAGAGTTGTTTTCAAGTATTGTCAACATGGTTTGCCATATGCTTGCTTCAGGATTGTTGCTTTTGTCATCATAGATCATCACAGGTTCAAAAGGGAAGATAACAGGTGAACATGAGTTTATGTCTTCAAAATCTTCATAATGCAATATGGTTGTAAATGTTATGATTAAGCTTTAACATCTTTTAGTGGAGTTAAATGACAGGGGGCATCTTATCCTTTGTCATCCGAAGTCAAAAACGGGGAGAGAGAAAAAATGCATCATATAGTTTTGCCATTAATGACAAAGGGGGAGATTGATGGAGATTGATTGTCATTGATGTCAAAAAGGTGTTGAATTGATGATGTAAAGTTGTTATTAGAGAAATATTCATATGATCACTCATGTTGATTGGATTATGTGCCAGGATGTGTTTATCTCATTTGATATTAGATGTTGGTCAGGACATTAGGAGATCAGTGGTGCTTGTGTTTTGTGTTTGGCCTTCATATGGTAGGTGTGATGCAATATATATATATATTTTTGTGTGTTATGCTTCATGTTTGTGATAAGATGCAAGACAGAGAAGACATAAAGATTTTATATCATGAAGGTGTTGATCATCTTAGTGTTGGTATTGGTTTAGCATTGTTCATATTGGCACATGTTTCTTTTATGTTTTGGATGATGATGATTGTCTTCATAATGAGGTTATGATTCATCTTTCTATTTGATGAAAAAGATCACTTGGTGATTCATGTCAAAACTCATGAGAGTTATTTTATGATAGTATTCATGATAAGTTCATATGACAGTCTTCATGTACTTCATATTGATAGGTTGCTTCATGGTTGAGTCAAGAAATGCAGGATGCAAGTTTGTTGTCATGACAAGATATGTAGAGATTTGAACTCCAGGTTGATTCCAATCACTACCAAGCACTATGCAATCATTCCATGTTTGAAGTTCAAGTTCATATGTACCATTAGTGTCTTGCATGCTGAGCTATTAGATCTTGTGTGCTTTAAGTGAAGGTGTGCCTTGTAGTTGTTAGTTGTCATCTAGGTTTAGTATGCATTCATGTAATATGTGCTTGATGATGTCAAATGATATCAGCTGAAAATAAGAAACTCATCCTTGTTGAGCAGTTCTAGGGTTGGTTTCTTGATTAGGTGTATCTTGTCTATAACCTTTGAAGTTCTTGGATCAGTTATTTGATGATTGGATCTTGCACTCTTTATTGTTTCTTGACAAGATCACATCTTGTGTCTCAGTGTACTTGTTGTCTCAAGTTACCTTTAGTTGGTTTGTCATAAGTTATTTCATAACTATGTAGTTGGTATTCAATGGTAGGGGTTTTGCAGAAAGCAAGATTGTTAAAAGTATGAAGCGATATGGAGAGAGTTTTGATCTCTTGGTGTTCTTATAAGGGATGACAAAGTTATATTCTTGGCAGATCTGCATCACTATGGTTTGTATGTTTTTGAGGAGTTCCTTAAGGTTAGAATTTGTATTGTTCTATGTAATGAAATAACTTGCACAATGGAAGAAGATAATATGAAATATTCTACAAATACTTGATAATAACTGAGAATAACAAGCCACTTCGAGGGGGCAACCTCCAAATATCTCCAATGAGAACAAACTTCACAATATATGATCATGAAATAAGACTCACCTCCTCCTATATATACCTAATTATGCTTAGGACGAACAGACACACCCCTATATAATACCTAGTCTGACCTATCTAACTAAATAATAAAATAGAAATGATAACATGACTTGATTAGGAGTTAAGATAGCCACAAGCTGACTATTCATAACCCTATGTACACCAATATTAAGGGCGTAGCATGCCCCCCTCTTCAAAGAAGCATTGTCCTCAATGCTAACCAAGTGTGGATTCTTTTGAATGAACTCCTCATCCTCCCGTGTGGCCTCTTCAAATAGTAAATTCTTCCATTGGATGAGATACTGAGTGAGGGTTCTATTCCTTAGCTTCTTCATGCATGTTTGAAGAATGCACTCTAGTTCCAAAATTATTCTTCATTCTTCATCGAGCTCTGGTAGTACTATTTGAGTAGGAATATTCTGCCCAATTACCTTCTTCAAACAAGAAACATGAAAAACTAGATGTATCTTTGTTGTTGGTGGCAACTCTAGCTTGTAGGCAACACTACCAATCTTTTGCATGATTTGGTATGGCCCATAATATCTTAGAGACAACTTATTATTCTTGTTTTGTTGCTTCATTGAGATTTGTTTACAAGGCTGCAATCTCAAGAAGACCCAATCCCCAACTTCAAAATTTCTTTCACTACGATGTTGGTCCGCCTGTTGTTTCATTCGATTTTGTGCCATAGCTAAATTCTCCTTGAGTCCTGAAAGTACCTATTGTTGATGAAGCAAGTGGTCCTCTACTGCCTGAACTCTTGGTGACACCTTTAATGATGATGTGATGGAAGGAGGATGATATCCATAAAGTGCCAAAAATGGAGACATTTTTGATGAGCTATGAAAAGAAGTGTTATACCACCATTCTGCAAGTGGTAGCCAATCTACCCATTGAGATTGTTTCTCTGAAGTGAAACAACATAGATATCCTTCCAAACATTTATTAACAACCTCAGTTTGCCCATCTGATTGAGGATGGTATGAACAACTATGAGCCAATTGAGTACCCAAACATGAGAATAAATCTTTCCAAAAGTGACTAGTAAAGATAGGATCATGATCACTGACAATAACCTTAGGTGTACCATGTAGCTTTTGGATATTCTCCAAGAAAACTTTTGCCACTGCACTTGCTATAAAAGGATGTGATAATGCAATGAAATATGCATATTTAGTGAGGCGATCAATTACTACCATGATGACATTATGACCTTTAGATTTGGGAAGCCCTGTGATGAAGTCCATGGATACCTCTTCCCAACACTGGCTAGGAATAGATAAGGACTGCAAGAGACTTGGTGTCTTAATTGTCTCCCCCTTATTTCTTTGACAAACCAAACATTCAGCCACAAATTTTTGAACATCACCTTTTAGCCCTTTCTAAAAAAATCTTTCTTGACCTGATGATATGTCTTCCAAAATCCTGAATGACCACCAATTGGGGACTCATGTAGCTCTGTGAGAATCTTGTGTTTAAGAGTGGAATTCTTGCAGAGATACAAGTGCTCTTTATACCAAAGAATATCCCCCTTCAAACAAAACTTATCTGAACTACTAGGATCACTTTTTAATTGTTGGATGAGATTATTTGTTGCAACATCATTTTTCCACTCTACTTTGGCTTCTTCCACCTAATTTGCTTGTAATATTGAAAGGGCACACATTAGGCTTCATCTTTCTTATCCTTCCTAGAAAGTGCATCAGCCACAATATTTTCCTTCCCTTTCTTATATACAATCTCAAAGTCATATCCCAACATCTTAGTGACCCATTTTTGTTGCTCTTCAGAAGATAGTCTTTGTTCCAAAAAATATTTTAGGCTATCATGATCGGTCTTAACCTTGAAGTGTTGACCCATTAAATAAGGCCTCCATTGTTTAACTGCATGAAGGATTTCTAGCATTTCCTTCTCATAAAGAGGTTTGAGCTGATTTTTACCCTTTAATTGATGACTCTCAAAAGAAATTGGTTGACCTTCTTGCATGAGAACTGCTCCTATCCCATTTCTAGAAACATCACATTCCACAATGAATTCCTTGGTGAAATCTGGAGTGGCAAGCACTGGATTTGTACACATAGCCTCCTTCAATTGCTCAAATGCTACATTAGCGGACTCATTCCAATTAAAAGAATCCTTCTTCAATAGAGTGGTGAGGGGTGCGGCTATATAACCATAATTCTTCACAAATCTTCTATAGTACCCTGTTAATCCCAAGAAACCCTTCAGTTTCTTAATGGTTTTTGGAATAGGCCATTCCATGATAGCCTTAATTTTGTTAGGGTCCACCTTTACTCCTTCATGTGAAACTATGTGTCCCAAATACTCCACCTCCTTAAGACCAAAAGCACACTTGGATGTCTTAGCATAGAGTTGATGATCTTCAATTAATTGTAATGCTTGATCTACATGCTGCAAATGTTCTTCCCAAGTCTTGCTATAAATCAATATATCATCAAAGAACACTAACACAAACTTTCTCAAGAACTTCTTAAAAATGGAATTCATCAAACTTTGGAATGTAGATGGTGCCTTGGTAAGACTGAATGGCATCACCAAAAATTCATAATGACCCTCATGAGATCGAAATGCTATCTTACAAATATCTTCCTCCTTAATCTGAATTTGGTGATAACCAGATCTAAGATCTAACTTGGTAAAATACATAGCTCCATTCAATTCATCTAGCAAATCATCAATGACTAGAATAGGAAACTTATCTTTAATGGTGTACATGTTGAGCACTCTATAATTTGGACACATGCACCAAGTTTCATCCTTCTTACGCACCATCACCACAGGTGAGGAGTAAGCACTTTGGCTATGCCTGATAATTCCTACTTCTAGCACCTCCTCAATTTTTTCTATCTCACTTTTTTGTATGTGTGGGTACCTATAAGGCCTGATGTTTGGTGGTTGGTTCCTTGGAACTAGTTGTATGGCATGGTCATGATCCCTCTTAGGAGGAAGTCCTTTAGGCATATCTCCAAGAACCACTGAGTGATGATCAATTATTACTTGTAAATTTGGATGAGTAAGAGCATTAGATTGAGAGACTTCTAATGAACATAGCTAGGCCACAAATCCATCCGCTCCTTTCTTAAGCAACTCTTGCATTTGATGAGAGCTTACCATCTGTGGGGATTTTGCCTTCAACCCCCTTAGCTCCACTATCTTGCCTTCTAATTGAATTCTCATGAATAGTTCTTGGAAGTTCATCTCAATTGTTCCCAATGTAGTAAGCCATTGTACTCCCAAAACAATATCTGCTACACCCATAGATATCGCATACATTGGGGTATCAAGTTGATAATATCCCATGGATAATTTAATGCTATGACACTTCCCTGAACAACTAACTATACCCCCATCTGCAATCAAAACTTGAAACTCTGGGGCTGGATATATAAAACAATTTAGATGAGTTGCCAACTTTTTGTTGATGAAATTATGAGTACTACCTGAGTTGATCAACACTGTTACTGTCTGTTTCTTTAAGAAACCCACTACCTTAAGAGTTTGTGGTACACTGAAACCTGAGAGTGCATGACAAGAACTGATTGGTTGAGAATCATGTGATTCCTCACTTGACTCTCTATCCTCCTCTAATATGGGTTCCTCCTCTTCTTCCTCGCTTGGACCTTCAATATAGAACAATTTCTTTTCACTACATTTATATCCTCGACTATATTTGCTATCACAATTGAAACACAACCCTTTTGCTCTTTTCTCCTCAATTTGTTGTGGAGTCAACCTAGTAGGTTGAGGAAGAGAAGGTGTTGAATATCCTTTCTCTCTTATCACATTAGCCCCTTGCTTTCTAGGACTCAAATACTTCTCCTCTACCCTGTGTGCCAAGATAAAAGACTCATTTACTGAGCTAGGACTAAACATGCGTACCTCATGTTGAATGTGATCCTTGAGACCACCCAATAATAAATCATTCAAGTTCTCCTCTATAATTGTATCCACTCTTAAGGATAGATTTTGGAATTTTTGAATATAATCCTTAACTGATCCTATTTGTTGAAGTTTAGCAAGCTGGCTGAAGAAGTTGTCTATCACACTATTGCTATATTGTGCTTGGAGTTCTTCTGTAAAAATTAACCATGAGACGGTGAGACCCTTTTTCCTCTAATGAGTACAAAGCCAATGATACCAAATGAATTGATCTGGTTCTAGATATAGGGAAGCCATCGTGACCTTTTGTCCATATGGGATTTGATGTACTTCAAAAAAATTCTCCATTTGGTTTATCCATGTTAGAGGATCCTTACCATCGAACTTGCGCATATCCACCTTTGGAAAAAAAATTCCTAGGTCCCATAGGAGTATTAAAATTTGTGTCATTATTAGCTGACTTGAAGGTTTCACCTTGGTTGCTTGAGAACTCCTTTCTTGGTTCATTCATATAGGTGCTTAGCATGCTTCGTATATCTGATATATCTCCTCTTAGGCCACACATATCCCTCTTAACCTCTTCCTTGAACTTACTTATTTCCTAATTGGGATTACTATCCTCTATTGTTTCCCCATCCTTATCAAAGGATTTCCCCGGTGTGGCAGCATTCTTTTTGCCTCTTGTTGCAGGCCCCGTCATGATGGAAACCAATATTTTTGAAATAAATCCCACAAATGAAATGTAAATTCTATAAAAATTTTATTGTAACTTACTAAGGCCAAGATACCACTTACCCAGAAAAAAATCCAAAAAATTAGCAAATTTGCTGCCTTGAGAGCAAATTTGTTGGAAACCCTAATTTTGCAATAACTCACTTATTTTTGTTTCAATTTCTCCAATATTTGGATTGTAGGCTCCTCTATTATGTCTTTAAAAACCCAATACAAATTATACTCCAATATGGTAGAATGTGAGAGATATGTAGATCTCAAATAAATTGTGTAGAAATTGTAATTCTATAATAATTCGCTCAAATCTGCTCCAATTCCTATGAAATCTGGACTATAGCTTCTTTAACATGGTCTTCAAAAAAAATTTAAAAAGATTTAAAAAATTTGCTAAAATCTGAAAGTTATGCTCTTCCCAAAATCGCCTCCAATGTTGAGAAAAAATCTTGCCTCTACGGTGCCAAGATCATGCTCTGATACCACTTGTAATGAAATAACTTGCACAATGGAAGAAGATAATATGAAATATTCTACAAATACTTGATAATAATTGAGAATAATAGGCCACTTCAAGGGGGCAACCTCCAAATATCTCCAATGAGAACAAACTTCAAAATATATGATCATGAAATAAGACTCACCTCCTCCTATATATACCTAATTATGCTTAGGATGAATAGACACACCCCTATATAACACCTAGTCTGACCTATCTAACTAAATAATAATATAATAATGATAACATGACTTGATTAGGAGTTAAGATAGCCACAAGCTGACTATTCATAACCCTATGTACACCAATATTAAGAGCATAGCATTCTAAATCCTAAAAATTAGGTTGAAGTCCTAAAAGCCTATATTAAACTCTAATATACCCATCATTTCTTCACTTACCTTTTTGTTTTAATGTGAAGTTTACTTGCTATAGCAAGTCAGGTCACTTAAAGTGACCTAGTAGAGGGCACTTAAGTCATGAGTATAACCAGCCCTTCACCTAATCTCCCAAACACCACCGGTCTATATAATATGCATTTAAGTGGGTAAAGGAGATCGAAGGCTATTTTTTAAAGTTCTATTGGGTGTGAAAAGAAAGATCAAAGGCCCGTATATAAATTTATCTTCCATGACTTTGTGGTCGACAATTGAAGTGCATTTGAACATTTCTTTATATGCAAGCATAGAATAATGCCTTTTTAAGGTTATTTTTGGTATGTTTAAAAAGACAGATCTTTGTGCAATTTTTTAAGGAGATTTTATGAAGATTTTCTTTCTATTTTTTTGTGTCTTCTTATGCATCGAAGATTAGAAAGGAGGAAGTTTCTTTTTATAATGAGAAATGATGAGTGAAGTTAAATTTTTTTTTTTGTCTTTTTCTCATGGAGATTGTGAGAAGGTTTGAAGAAAAGGAAAGAAAGACTACAATGAAAGAATTAATTTGTGTTCAATGCAAAATGATTTAAATATTTTGTTGTTGCAGATCTCAAGATATTAAAGAAACAAAGGAGTTTTATTGTGAAGTAATATTTTTTTGACATTATTTTATTATGGAGTCATAAGATTAATAAAGTTTTTTTTTTTTTTTTTTCCCAGATTTAAGATATTTGCAGAGAGAAGAAGAAGAAATGGAAGGGTCATTTTTTTTCTAATAATATTGCAGATGCAGTATGAAATATTTTATTGAGAACAAAAATGGAATTTTGAAGACATTATTTTTTGTATGAGGTCTTGAAAAAGAAATGGCAAGTGATTTGATGAGATGATTTTTTTGAAGAGAAGAAATATGGAGAGAAATTGTTTTATTTATTTTTTAGTGGTAGAATGATTAAAATTCATTGAAGATTTATTTTTGTGAAAGGAAAAATGAATCAGAGAAAAGAAGAATTTGAATGGTTATGCAAAGGAGAAGAATATAATCTTATTTTTCTTCAAGTTCTTCATGGATTGAAATTGTTATGCGGAGAGGAGAAGAATTTGAAAGGACATTCTATTTTTTATATACTAGTTTTTGCAGGTACATTGAAAAATGATTTTTTGGTGTGGACTAATATGTAGTGATGAAGACATTATGCAAAGAACTTATAGATTGAACCATGTCAAGTATGAAGATAATATGCAATTGATTGTGGATCAGGTGAACTAATTGTGCAGAGATCATGCGACTAATATGCAAATTGAATTGAGTATGATTGCAAAGGGATATGCAAACTCAAGGAAGAAAGTTATTGTATTCTTTGTACAGTCATTGTATTTGAATCTTTGTGTGAGTGATGAATCACAGGTTATGTAATGGTACAAATCAGATTGACTTGTAATCATTTCTTGCACACTAAGCATTATGTTTTGATGATGGTGATTGTAATTGCCAGTGAGGCTTTATGTGCTAGTGAGGCTTGTATGGTCAGTGAGACCTCTTTCGAGCTAGTAAGGCTTGTATGGTCAATAAGACCTGTTTGTAACCAGTGAGGTTCTTGATGTAATGTCAGAAAATATCCCCTTGGGGGCTTTTCCCTCTTTAGGTTTAGCTCCTAGGTCATTTGTGTGCATTTACGATATTTTACATCATATTTCAACATCCTGATGAGAAAATCCCTAAGTGTCTTGACAAATAGGACGTAGGGGGACTACTTGAGATAACCCCTACCCAAAATAGGATGGGAGGACTTGGGAACCTACACCCTAGTCCTGTTCTATTTTGGGGCAGTCCTAATTTTTGGGTGTCGGCTTGTGACCGTTATTTGGGTCCTATGCCGACACGGTAAGTTTCAATTATGAAAATCTTAGCGGGAGTGTTTGTAGTTGCATATAAAAGCATGTTTAGGCATTCATTTGTAGACTAGATGATTACTAGCAAGCTATTGTGTTCTCAAGGTGATTCAAGGCTTTCATTGTGTTGCAAGAGCAGATTTGTGTGGTCTTTGTGTTTGTGTTTGTAGATTTGAGCATCCATTTCCTCATGGAATGAAGAGCATCTTCCTCCCATGAGATCTTCACTACAAGGTGACATTTATTGTGTTTGTGATCATTATTCATTTGGTTTTTTCCTTTGCCTCCCTAGGCACGCACTCTCTATCTGACAAAGGTGTTTGGAAGACTTAAGTGTCCTTCCAAGGCTTGACTGAGGCAAGCTCCTAAACACCACAACCCCCTCCCAAAGTTTTATGATTGCAAGTTATAGATTGATGATGTAGACAAAGTGAAGTTGCAGGAGGGCATGTTGGAGTGTCAAAATTGTAGATCAGTGAAAGAAATAGCTACTTGGACTTAGGTGCCTGCTCATTAGTCCTCAAAGTTTCATAACGAAAAAACCTACGATCCAGTAGGAATATGTTACAGATCTTGTCCGTAGATCCTGACAAAAAGCAGGGCACTAGACTTGGGTGACCGCTCTTTTATCTCTGACTTTTCCACCTCAAAACCCTAAAAATAGGTGCACAGTCATTTGTAATTTTATAGTTTTCTGTAGAGGTATTTTATGTTATTCATCTGTTTATTGCCATATTTGCATAATTAGGGTTTTGATGAATAATTAAGCATAAGAGAAGGAAAATTGATAATCAAAATACCCTAATCCAAGTTTCCCTACATTTGTAAGTGACCAAGGACTTGATAGTGCTCTTCCACTCAATCTGAGGGTCCTTGAATGTGAAAGGTGAAAGGAGGATTTAGACACTAAACTAAATAAATCTAAATTTTACCCTAAACATTTTGGTGAACCCATGTTTTTGGACTTAATTGCAACTTTCTAAGTGTTTGTCTTTATATTTGGGTTTATTTCATTAATTCATATAGTCATTCATCTTATTGCATTGAGAAAAATTCAAAAAAATTCAAAAATTTGAAAATTTTGAAAAAAATTGCATGTTAGGGTTACTAATTTGCATCAATTCATTCTAATTTTTCCTAATTTATGATTTTTGCATCAGATCTGATATAAGATATAGCACATTACAAAAATTCAATAATTTTCATTGCATTTTCATCATATAATTGCTAGGGTTTTGTAGAAATTTTGACAATTTTCATATAACCTAGTAATTCCAAAATCTAGGGTTAGTAGGAAAAATATTCTTTCAGATTTTTCTACTTATTTTAGAGACTCATTAAAACTTGAATTTGGCTATAGTCTTTCATTTTAGTGTAAAATTACATTTGGATTTCATATGTTTGCATTTTTGCATAGAAAATTTCAACAAAAAACTAGCAATTTTCATACATTGTCATTAAATTTGCACTTGCATTTTGCATCTTAGAGCTTGGAATTTATTTTCATATCTGAGTACACTTAATTTTCATCATAAATGAGAATTCAAAACATTCATATAGCATTTTATGTCAAGATCTCAAACCTAGGGCTTGAAAAACATCAATTTTCATTAGATTTGGCCTCATCAACTCTCTAAATTTGCACCATAGGTGTGTTGTGAAGATTATTTTTGAACTAATAGGTTTTTATCAAGGTAATTATTTTCTTCCCCTCCTAAAAAGCTTCACAACACCTTTTTATTGGCCTCTTGTATTGAAAATTTGGTGAAAAACTACATATTTTTGCTATTTTTGCCCTAGGGTTTCACCTAGTTTGCACTCCAAGCATGTTGTAAAAAATTTTATGGATTGAGGTGACTGATATCATTGTTATTATTTTCTACACCTCCTAAAATTCATTACAATTCCTCTTTTTCTAGGTCTTGGAGTTGAAAAACCGTGAAAAATTACCTATTTTAGCTACATTTTCACTAGGGTTTGACCTTAAGTGGCACTAAAAGCGTGTTGTGACAGATATTTTGACATTAAGTGGCTTTTATCACTGATATAAGTTTCTATACATCATCATTTTCCTCACAACACCCTTTGTCATGCTCTTTTGCATCGAGATTTGGCGAAAAAATTGCATATTTTGACATAGTTTCACTATATTTTGACTTATCGTCATTTTAGATTTGCATCAAGAGTGTGTTGTGAAGGATATTATTTCTGTTTCAGACTAGTATCAGACATATAATTTTATTCCCTTGATCAACATCCTTACAACACATTTTCTTTCATTCATTTACATTGAGAAAGTACAAAAAATCAAGCATTTTTGGCCTTCAAACATATCATCTTCTTAAGGTTTGTTTTCTTAGTTTGTGCATTGTGTGTTGTGTGCATTTGTATAATATTTATGACCTGCTGTCCTAAAAATAATATCCCTTTAAGAAGAAGTAAAAGGTTAATGGGATCTAGTGCCCTTGAAGAAAATGGCATCCCTACCTTTATAATCCTTTGAACACCTTCTTTACAAAGGGAGAAACTCAAATTGCACAAGATATTATACATCATCCAACCACTATGGAAGACCAAATATTTCATGATGTTGAGGATGCTATGGAGGTAGTAGGGCATGTACCTACAGAACAAGTCAATAACTTGATAAAGACCTTGCTGAATTTCAAGAATATGTGCAAACTGAGAGGATAACTGAAGAGGCCTTACCTGTGATTCACCATGTAAGAGAACTGATAAAAGAGGGACAAGATGGAATTATGTTATACATGGTTTAACACATATTGTGCAAACGAATGTAATGCCGATGAGTGAATGTGTAAAAGTTATTAACAACATGCCATCACCGTCGCATACTCAAGTTTCGGCACCTATACCGACTATAGGAATAACTACTTTTACATCAATGATCTTAACAACTAATGCAAATGCTTGTAATAATGCTACCACTAGTATTGGAGTATCTAATGGCACCAATTACAAAACTGTGGGATTTGATTATCAGAACTTGGTCCATAATGTGACTGTTCCTATGAATAATTGTTCTCAACCTCCCATCACACATAGTTATTCCCAACCATCTTCCACCTACCAGTATGTCCAACTACCATTGACCTATTCCTAGCCTCCACCTATCACATCTCAATTTCAATCACCTCCTCACTTCAATTCCAATTCCTCACAACAAACCACATCTCCAAATGATGCCATCCTAAACCAACTTTTATAGGGCATGAATGCTTTACAACAAAATGTAACAAATCTGACAAATTCTTGATAGCCTAGTCTACCAATATATCATGCCCATAATCCCCTTTCCTATGCAATCTTGAGAACTCCTATGCCTGAGAGGTTTGAGACTCCACGCTTTGAAAAATATGGTGGAAAAAGTGATCCTAATATTCATGTGGCAGCATTTACAGCTATGTGTAACGATTTCTATTTTGGAGAGGATTTGCTGGCAAAACTTTTCCCACGATCTCTCAAAGGTATTGCTTTAGAATGGTTTTGCTCTTTGCCTCCAAATTCCATACACTCCTTTTTGTAGTTGATTGATCAATTTTTACAACATTTTCAAGCAAATATTAGACCCCAAGTCACTCTTATTGAGTTGGTTCAATGCAAACAAGGTCTGAAAGAGAAGTTGACTGAGTTCATTAGTCAGTATCAAGGATTTTATGCATAGATTCAATATTAGATGAAAGATGATGATGTTCAGAAGATATTTATTACAAATCTACAACCTAATATTCATGATAAGATCCTCTTGATGAAGTATAACTCCTTTCAACATTTATGCACTGCCCTTCATGATTATCAACTTTCATCTAGTCAGTATGAAAACCAAAACTCATCGGCTTAAGTTGGTCAATCCACAGGTGGATCATCACAAAACAAATTTAAGAGGAATAATAATAAAAAGAGCTTCATCAAGGTTAATGGACCAAATATGAATAACTTTTTGAATGTTTCAACTATCACCAATCCAAAGAAAGCATCATATCAACCAAGAAAGTTCACTCTGATATCTGAGTGTTATCATTCCATCATGAACCGAGATGTAAGTAATAACATTCTGAAGCTTCCCCTGATCAAGCTTGTTGATCCTAGTAAACAAGGACCTTACTTCAATGCTAATGCCTTTTGTCATTATCATCGGATGCAAGGACATGACACTGAATGATGTATGCGTCTTAAACATGAGATACAAGACCTTATTGATTCAAATGTCATCCAGGTATTTGGTGTGAATGATAATGGAAACAAGTCGATTGCTCTACCAAATTAGAACTTACAAATCTTCACTAATCCTTTCCCTAAGCATACTGAAAGCAATATGTTGGAACAGGGTTTAGTGGAAGTAGACAAGGATGATTACTTGTACTATGATAACATCATGGGAATGATTGAAGTAGATAAGAAACAAGTGGACAATCCACCTCATCTTTGAAGAAATGGAATTTATGCTGAGGTTCCTCCTCCATTATCCTTATATGGATTGGGAGATAATCAAAATGCATCAGAAAAGAAAGAACAACAACCAATACAGATGAGTAAGATGGTACAGGATGATTCTCATTACCATGCTAGAAATATTCAACAACGAAAACTTGATAAAAATTAGAAAAGAGTTAGATGACTATCAACAGTTAGAGAAAACAATGGTTCCCCTCCCCATAAGCAAGAAAATGTTATATTTACACAAGGAGTTACAAAACAAGCATCATATGATAATAAACAAGACTTTCATAAGAACCACTCAAATTTTGCACTCAACATGATTGAATACCTCTCCAAGAGGTTCACAAATTCAAAAATCTAATACAATGACCCTACAAGTAAGTATCTCTAACCCTTTATCTCTCTCATGAGGTGTTTCCCTTGTGATGTGTTATGTGTTGTTTAGGCCTCCTGAGATGACCCCTGATTCTCTTGTAAGGTCTGGGATACTAGGAGACCACCTCTATTGTGACCTTCTTCTATTTGTATCATCATTCTTCTATATTGCCTCTCTCTCTGATTTCATTGTTGTGTGTTATGTCTTGCAGACATAGCATTGCGGTTGGTGACTTGGGGGTACCCTCCTACGCGACTATCCCTAAGACACTTGTTTCTCCTCTCTTATTTATTGTTTCCTTTCCTCTAGTGTTTCTATCTACCAAGTGGATGACGACAAACATTTATACTAATGCGGACCTAGTGTCCCTTTTGAGAGCAATAAAAAATTAGACTTAGTTCCTAATATGACGATGGGGTTATATATCTTATCTAATGATTGGCTATTGGAAGCACTCGTGCTTTCTACATAGTGACTATGATGATGTTTCTATCTCATTTACAAACCTTAACAATACTGCTACTCTATGCACCTTTGTTTGTCTTTGAATCTAGTCTTGGTGTTAATTCAGAGAGCTTCGTGATATAGCCCCATGGTTATCTTCAAACTCTAAATTCATTGTATAACCTTGGCTCTTTGTGTGGTTAATCATTTGCATTAATGTTGTTGTTTATCATGATTTTGTAGACACTAACATGTTTCTTGCAGGGATGTGTTTGTGGGAACAGTTGGTGATCGTGAAGTACATGTCACCTCTGGGGGGCATGGGCTTTGCGAGATCTTGTGTTCCCTTGTGTGTTTTCTTCCTACCTTAATGTGCTTGATATCGATGCATGATATCAACCACCTTAAGGTGGGGGATATATAAGGTAAACTTTCTGTTGTAGATGTTACCTATGTACCTGTCCTCAGATGCACTTTAAAGACCAACTCGATGAGTGCTTCTTACATCTTGAGTTTGTTTGTAATCAATCAATCAATCATGCAACCCCTCTACGAAGGTGGGATATCACATATATCCTTTTTATTTTAAGCCCTCTATGGAGGCGAGGATGGTGTACTTCTCATGTGCAGATTACATCATCCTGTCATTTTCAAAAAGTCCTTTGCGGAGGTGGGAAGTGGTTCTATGACTAACTCAACCCTTAAGCGTGTCTTTGGTGATTGTTGGGGTGAAGCCCAATCGTTGGTGTGTGCCTGTAATGTGCTTGAGATGGTGTTGAACCTAGAAATAGGAACACTCCATGACTTGTCTGTCATGTTTTCTCCATGTCTTCAAGTGTGTGTGTTTGGCTTGTCTATTGCCCCATATGCAGTTGAAAGACTAGCTCGATGAGTGCTTCCTACATTTTGGGAAGTTTTACGTGTCTTGCATGTGTGTTGCCCCATATATGCAGTCTAAAGACCAGTGTGATGAGTGCTTCCTACATTATGGGAGGTTTGTTTACTTTCCAATACTTGCATTTTCATTTCATATATATGAGAAAAAGAAAAAAAAAGAATCATGGATGTCTTCCATGCATTTTCTATCTTCTCCATGTTCTGTGTGACTGTAACTATCTTCTCCATGTTTTGCATGCCTGTTACTATCTTCTATGTGATTGGCGTGTCTTCTCCGTGCTTGGTGTGTTTGCGACCGTACTTTAATGCATGTATTGGCCTTGCATTTATACATACATGAAAATGGGGGCTAAATGTAACATCATAAAATGTCCCCTTAGGGGCTTTTCCCTCTTTAGGTTTAGCTCCCAAGTCTTTTGTATGCATTTAGGACATTTTACATCATATTTCAACATCCCAATGAGAAAACCCCTAAGTGTCTTGACAAATAGGACCTAGGGGGACTACTTGAGATAACCCCTACCCAAAATAGAGGGCAGGACTTGGGTACCCACACCCTAGTCCTACCCTATTTTGGGGCAGTCCCAATTTTTGGGTGTCATCTTGTGACCGTTATTTGGGTCCTATGCCGACACGGTAAGTTTAAATTACGAAAATCATGGCGGGAGTGTTTATAGTTGCATATAAAATCATGTTTAGGAATTCATTTGTAGACTAGATGATTACTAGCAAACTATTGTGTTCTCAAGGTGATTCAAGGCTTTCATTGTGTTGCAAGAGTAGATTTGTGTGGTCTATGTGTTTGTGTTTGCAGATTTGAGCATCCATTTCCTCATGGAATGAAGAGCATCTTCCTCCCATGAGATCTTCACTACAAGGTGATATTTATTATGTTTGTGATCATTATTCATTTGGTTTTTACCTCTGCCTCCCTAGGCACGCACTCTCTATCTGACAAAGGTGTCTAGAAGACTTAAGTGTCCTTCCGAGGCTTGACCAAGGCAAGTTCCTAAACACCACAACCCCCTCCTAAAGTTTTATGATTCTAGGTTACAGGTTGATGATGCAGATAAAGTGAAGTTTTAGGAGGGCATGTTAGAGTGTCAGAATTGTAGATCAGTGAAAGAAACAACTACCTGGACTTGGGCACTCGCTCATTAGTCCTCGAGGTTTCATGACGGAAAAACCTTTGGTGTAGTAGGAATAGGTTATAGATCTTGTCCGCAAATCCCGATAGAAAGCAGGGCATTGGACTTGGGTGCCCACTCTTTTGTCCCTGACTTTTTCGCCTTAGAACCCCAAAAATAGGTGCAAATCATTTGTAATTTTACATCTTTCTATAGAGGTATTTTCCATTATTCATCTGTTTATTGCCATATTTACATAATTAGGGTTTTGATGGATAATTAAGCATAAGAGAAGGAAAATTGATAATCAAATACCCTAATCCAAGTTTCCCCACATTTGTAAGTGACCAAGGACCTGATAGTGCTCTGCCACTCAAACCAAGGGTCCTTGAATGTGAAAGGTGAAAGGAGGATTTAAACACTAAACTAAACAAATCTAAATTTTACCCTAAACACTTGATTAAGCTAGTGAAGCATTTCAGAGTGGTTTTTCTTCCCCTAGAGGGTTTTCCACTCATCAAATCAAGTGTCATGGTTCTTGTTTGTCTTCATGTGTTCATGTGCTCTAATGATTTGTTCTTAAGGTCCTGATTCATATTTTTATTATCATACTTTTGCATGTGTTTAACAAATCATTGATGTCTTCCTTTCTCTTTGTCTTGTAAGTTAAAAGGTGCAAAAAGATTTTAAAAGTTTATACAACACTGATTCACCCCCTCTCAGTGTTGTCCTAGACTCCAACATAGATAAGTGCAATCCATTCACACATCTCTTACACAAAAATGTTCCATTCAAATGGGATGACATGTGTGAGCAAGCATTTCAGCATCTAAAGGAGTATCTAATGAATCCATCAGTTTTGATGCTGCCGATTCAGGGAAAGACATTGCTACTCTACATCTTAGCTACACCCATAGCTCTTGGAGCTCTGCTATCCCAACAAAACCATGAAGGAAAGGAATGATCAATCTACTACATCATTAGGACACTAGTAGGTTACAAATTGTAGTATACACCAATTGAAAGAGCATGCCTTGTAGTTGTCTTTGCTTCACAAAAGTGGAGACACTACATGCTCTCACAATCTATTAAGCTAGTGGCTAAGATTGACCCATTAAAGTACCTACTCAGCAAAGCTACCCTAACATGCAGAATATCTAAATGGGTCATGATACTCAGTGAATTTGATAGTGAGTATGTAGATAGAAGAGCAATAAAGGGGCAGGTCATACGGATCAGCTGGCAGATGCAACTTTGACAAATAATAACCCATTAAGCTTTGAATTTCCAAATGAGTCTATCTTCAACATCACTACCATAGCCTGGAAACTCTACTTTGATGGGTCATATACTCAACATGGATCTGCAATAGGAATCTTGTTAGTAACACCACATGGAGATACAATCCCTAAGTCATACAGACTTCTATTTCCATGCATTAAAAATGTGGCTGAGTATGAAGCTCTAGTTATTGGCATTAAGATGGCAGTAGATTGGAAGGTCAGGTAACTTCTTGTGTACGAGGACTCACAATTTGTCATTAATCAAGTAAATGATGAATATCAAACTAAGGACGAGAAGCTGCTACTATACAAGTGTATGGTGGATGAATTCAAGGAATATTTTGTTGTGATATCCTTTGAGCAAATACCAAGATTGGAAAACAAAGCAGCAGATGCAATGGCTACTATTGCATCTCTCTTGGACATACCTCAAAATCATTCGCATTACGAGTTCTTGGTGGAGCCAGTCCCCCATCTTGCTTATGAAATCCCAAAAACCAACACCATTTACCACATTGTAGGTTCTGATTCTCCCTTATATGGCAAAGTTTACACTTATCTAAAAGAGAATATCCTACCACCTGACCTATCAAACAACCAGAAACAAACATTCATATGCCAAGCATCCTGATATACCATCATTGCAGACACCCTATATTGACAAGGTTTAGATGGTACTCTCCTTAGGTGTTTAGATAGTGAGGAATATCAGACCGCTCTGAGTGAAGTACATGAAGGAATATGCGGGACACACTCTAGTGGTCCTACCTTGGTGAAGAAACTCATGCATCTTGGATACTATTGGCTGAGCATGGAATCTAACTCCTATCGTTTTGTCAAATGGTGTGAGAAAGGTTAGATTCATAGTAACCTGATACACGCACCTACTCAAGAATTGCAACCCTTAATGACACCTTGGCCCTTCTGTCAATGGGGACTTGATCTAGTAGGCAAGATTCACCCTTCATCTTCTAATGGCTTGGTGCAGGAGCACCTTCTTTATGGTGGATCCAATCTTGGATCATTTGAATTCTATGCATGTCATGTTTTGTTTATGTTTTCAATAAGGCTTTTTAAGCCACATCATGTTTGTAATAAGGTTTTTATGTCAATTTGGTCACTAGACCTATGTAGACCATGTTTTGGTCAAAGTTTGATGTAATAACACAATGAATACATGTAGTTTTCTTGTGATAGGAGAAACCCAACGGCTAACTAGATTTCAAAATTAGTTTGTACAGTTGGGAGGGAGGCTAACTAATGTCTCAAGCCTTCTATAGGTGAAGTCGGATGTAACTGAAAAGTAGGAATGAAGAATTGGAGATTTGGGTGTGTTACACTATTTTCTTAATAATTTGTTGTAATAGTCATTTTGTACAACCTGTATGGGTAAGTGACTATCTAAAACCAATTGAAGATATTCATGCACTAAGATAGCTTTCATTTGGGAGTAGTTTGGTGTTCTGAAGTGTTATAGTTTGTGAGATATTGTTATTTTTGCAAAGACTGGTCAGAAAACCTAGAAACTAGGGTTTTGTGAATAAATGGATTGTTATTCCTCTGTCCACTGAAAGAAAGATTCTCATTTTTAGTGTGATGGAGGAATACAATGTATATTTTGTGTTTTCTATGGTTTTGGGTCAAACACTCAAGGATCCAAGGAGTTTGGCATGAGTTTGACTAGGCATCTCTATGTGACTAGTCATTGGAACAATAGGAAAAGTGTTGTTATGTGCGAATAGTCAGTGGAGTGACCTAATTGATGGGTGATCAAGTGTTTGCAAAGGATTATAGACCCCCTTATGTTTTGTTGAGTTTTGTTTCTGTATACTAGTTTGGTGTTTGCCTAGTTGCAGAGTAATAGAAGTCACCATCAGTGTAACATAGCCCCTCGGGGAAGCTTTTGAAGGTTATACCGATCAACGGTGTTGGATCGCTAGGAGGTTCATCAGTGAAGAACAGCTTTAGTCTCACCGATGACAACATATATCGACATATCGAGAGAATAGATAAGGAGTTCACTGATGAAGGATGTCTCACCAAAGTGTCGGGGGATAGTCAAGCGATGTCAAACATATCGGCACATCGATCAGTGTTCACAAGTGGTCGTCGATGATCGAAGTCTTGCCGACAAGGTCACGACTAACCACCACGGTTAAGGTGAGTGGGAACTTAACTGCCATCGGAGTATCAATAGAAGGTAAGAAGATGCCATTGATAGAAGAAGTCTCTCCGAAGATAAAGTGGAGTTGGGCTATTGGGGAGAGTTGAGAGATCAGATAGAGAAGTTGCAGGGTGGCTGACGGGGTATGTTTGGCCGATAAGAATAGGTCGCCAAGACATAAGTTAGACTTTCACCGATCAGTTTGTTGATAAGTTGAGTGCTTCCACTGTGCACTCTATATCATATTGGTATCAGAGCCAATATTTGAATTGGAGCAGTGTATGTCAGACGAGGAGATAGAAACTGAGGCTAGCATAATGCCTCCCAAGTCTATGAGCAAAGAAGCCATAAAGAAGATGGTAGAGGAGATGGTTGAAGCAAGGTTGAAAGAAGAGAGGCCCAAGGGTAAGAGTAAAGAGGATGGAAGTGCTTTTGATGTAGAAGAAGAAGAAGAGGCAGAGGAGAGCCCTCAAGAATAAGATATGTCTGCAGACCAAAAGGCATTCTTGAATGCACTCAAAGGTGCTCATGAAGATAGTGGCGATCCAAAGATGGATGTTCCTACGTTCAATGGGAAACTAGATGGAGATGCCCTCATGGATTGGATTGAATCCATGTACAACTATTTTGACTTCAAGGAGTATAGTGACAGCAAGAAATTCAAGTTTGCCAAGACAATATTGAGAGGTTCTGCCCTAGTTTGGTGGAACTATATGCAAGGTGAAAGAGAGAAAGTTGGAAAGAACCCTACCACCAAATGGAGTAGAATGGTGGCCATGCTAAGAGACAAGTTCATTCCATCTAATTATGAGTTGCAGACCATTAGGAAGTTTAATCATCTTAGAAAAAAGGATATGGATGTGGCTACATATACTGAAGAATTTCATAGATTGAGCATGAGAGCCAATCACAAGGAGGAGGAGAAAGAGATGGTGGCTAGATATCTCGATGGTTTGAGGTATAACATACAAGATGAATTTAGTATGGTGGTTCCTAAAATAGTGGATGTGTGTTTTCAATTAGCCTCTAGGCCAGAGGAGAAGTTAAAAAGAAAGAGTGATCAAAACACTAGAGGAAGAGGTGGTAGAAATAATAGCGGAAGAGGCAGTTTTGGTAGAGGACAGTCAAGTAGAAATGAAAATCCAAGTCAACAAGAGTCTCATTCTAATGTAGACCATAGAGGTGGTGGTTTTAGAGGTTGGAGAAGACCAAATGGTAGAGGTAGAGGTGGTGGTGTAGGTAGAGGACCCAGAGTTTTCACTGGTAGATGCTATGGCTGCAATGAAGTAGGCCATACTATGAGCAAATGCCCTGAGAAGGAAACTAGTTCCCATGATGGTGTAAGAAGGAATCAGTTGTTGAAAGATGAGGATTTCCAAAGTGAGAATTCATCCATTAGTAGTGCTACACTAGTCCTTGAAGGAGAGAACATGATGATCAAGAGGACCTTGATGAAGATGTCGTTGAAACAAGAGCCCCCACAAATGAAGACTCTCTTCAAAACCCAAGGTATAGCATATGGTAAACTTTGTAAAATCATTGTTGATTCAGGTTCTACTAAGAATGTAGTGTCTATTGAAATGGTAGAGAAGTGTAAGTTGAAAAGGCTGCCCCATGTTAGTCCTCATAAAATCTATTGGTTGAATAAGAGTCAAAATTACATGGTAGAAGAACAAACTTACATTGAGTTTGAAATAGGTGATTATAAGGACAAGGTACTATGTGAGATTATTCCTATGGATGCTTGTCACCTTGTTCTTGGACGTCCATGGCAGTATAATGTGAAGGCACAACATGATGGTGAGAAGAACACATACCTCATCACCAAGAATGGAAGGAAGTTTAGGATGGATCCTAAGCAAGAGCAGATTGGAGAGAAGAGTAATGACACCAATGTCATGATGGTTAGTGGCAAAGAGTTCTTACACCTCATGAAGGAGAAGGATACCCAAGGGTATGCCTTGGTAATGAAGCCTAAAGATGAATTGGGTCAGCAAGACAAAAAGAAGAAAGAGATTCCACTAGAAGTGCAGCAATTGTTGGATAAGCACCAAGATCTTGTGGTAGAGGATACTCCTAACTCCTTACCACCCATGAGAGATATAAGTCATCAAATTGACTTGATCCTAGGTGCCACATTGCCCAATAAGGCTGCCTATAAATTGACACCATAGCAAAATGAGGAGGTGAGTAGACAAATTCAAGAATTCTTAGAGAAAGGATTGCTTAGAAAGAGTCTTAGTCCATGTGCAGTCCCTAGTGTACTTGCTCCAAAAAAAGATGGGAAGTGGAGACTATGTATGGATTCAAGGGCCATAAATAAGATCACAATAAAGTATAGATTCCCTATGCCAAGGATTGAGGATCTTTTGGACTATCTTGGAGGGTCATGTTATTATTCAAAGATTGATTTGAAATCTGGTTATCATCAAATCAGAATTAGACAGGGAGATGAATGGAAGACTGCCTTCAAGACAAATGAAGGTCTCTATGAGTGGCTTGTCATGCCATTCGGCCTTAGCAATGCCCCTAACACATTCATGTGTTTGATGAATGAGGTACTTGTTGAATTCATTGGCAAATTTGTAATTGTTTATCTTGATGACATACTTGTTTTCAGCAGGACAAAAGAAGAACATGTGAAGCATCTTGGACAAGTGACGCAGAAGTTGCATGATAATAAGTTGATGACCAACTTGGATAAGTGTGAGTTCATGAAAACTGAACTTGTGTACCTAGGTTTTGTGATTTCTAATGGTTGTTTAAAGATGGACCCCACAAAGGTTGAGGCCATTCTCAATTGGCCTACTCCTAGGATAGTGGGAGATGTTAGAAGCTTCCATGGCTTGAAAATTTTTTATAGGAAGTTCATTAGAGGATTTAGTCACATAAGTGCTCCTATTCTTAACACCATCAAGGGTGGAATGAAGTGCAAATTTCAATGGACAAGGCAAGAAGATGATAGCTTTGAATTGTTAAAGAAGAAAGTGGATGAATTACCTACATTGGTGCTCCTTGATTTTGACAAAGTTTTTGTAGTGGAATGTGATGTGAGTCAGCAAGCAATAGGTGTTGTTCTTAGTCAAGATGGACATCCAGTGGCTTTTTTTCTGAGAAGTTGAATGAGGCTAAACAAAGGTACTCTACCTATGACCTAGAGCTTTATGCAATGGTGCAAGCTCTCAAAAAGTGGAGACACTATTTGCTGCCCAAAGAGTTCATTGTTTTTACTGATAACCATGCTCTTAGATTTCTAAATAGTTAAGAAAAGTTGAATCATAGGCATGTTAAGTGAATGGAACAATTGCAGGCCTATACCTTCACTATTAAGCATAAAGAAGGTGTTGCCAACAAAGTGGCTGATGCTTTAAGCCGAAGGATGCTTGTTGTAGATTAGGAAATCAAATCAAAGGTTAAACATAAACAAAATGCAAATCGAAACAAAGAGTTTATACCTAGACATGAAAACCCAATCTCATCAAGGGAAGAGGAAACTTGCACCCAAGAGTTCTTAAGACATGATAATCCCTAGATAATGATCCAAATGTGAAATGCTATATCAATGTGCAACTCACTAGAAGACTAGGTCATTAGATATTTTGGCATGATAACTCTACTTGAAAATTAGATCCCCAAATGGCTTGGGAGAAGTTCTATTTATAGAGATTTTGGAGGGATTTTGATCCAAGGGTGGAGATTGATTTGGAAGATCAATGGTGGAGGATAAAGTGATGTGGAGGGCCTAGATTAGATCTTGGAGGAATGGAGGGCTAGGAATAAAAGTAAATCTTTTATTCATTTTGGGAAAAGGGGTAATTAAATGAGTATGGGTGTGAAGGATTATTTTTGAATTAAAGATTCATATGGGGAATGTAAAATGAATTAAAAATTTATTTGGGGATAAGTGGAGATAAATGAGGTATGGGGATGTAAGAGGAATTAATTGTGATGTGGGATGTATTTAAATAAAAAAATTAACTTATGTGGATATATTTCAATTTTTTTATTTGGAGGATGTGGGGAAGGGTGTTAAACTAGGTTTGACCACCCAAATGAGAGGTTAGGATTAATTAAATATAGGTTTTATTTAATTAATCCTAGCGCTAGGATGAGGTAGGCTAGGGTAGGCAATTAAATAATAGTTATTTAATTGTCTAGGGTAGGGATAGGTCAAATAATAGGCTGGATTAATTAGTTAAACATGATTTAGCTAATTAACTGTATTTAGTGAGGAGAGAGAAATTGACCAAATAAATATTACATATTTATTAAATCAATTGGCTAAGGTTTGAACTATTGAATTAATAAAATTAATTCAATTGTTGGGGATAGGATGTTGAAAAATTAGACGATGAAGGGATAATTAATTAAATAAAAATTTAATTAATTAAATAGAAGGGAAATTGATGTGTTTAGGGATGTCAGGAATTGGTTTGGTGGTAAAAGACATTTTTAGGTGTCTACATTTGCCCCTCTTTGACATGGCATCAGGACCTAGGAGTGAAGTGGCATCAGGTCGAAGAAAAATATGCCCCAGCTATCGGGAAGGAATAAGATGGGTGGATGATGCCCCCTCAAGAGGTCGGTCGAAAAAATAATTTTTTTAGGGTGACCTCTCAAAAAGACGTAACGGGAGTGATAGTTGGATAGGGGACGAAAAAAAAAGATGACAGGAAGAAAAACGGAGGAAAAAGGCTGAGATCTACACCCTGGAGGGAAAAAGAGGGGGTGGAAGGATGACATGGCCCACTATATTAGGAGAAGTGGGCCCTTGGAGTGCCACATTTGCACACATTGACTTGGTGAGAAGAAGAAGCAGAGGAGAGATGGCAGAGCGCAACCCCCAGTTCCCTCAACTTCGACACATTTCTGAGCGGTTCCGATCATTTGGTCGGGCACCGAAGGCTGGACCCCAGGTAGGGTCTAACCCTGACTTTTCAATTTTTTTATTTTTGTCACTTTTTTGGGATTCAAAAATTAGGGTAAGATCGCATAGCGCAAAGTACAGGGCAGATTAGCACAATCCTCTAGATTGGCGCTATCCACTAGGGTAGCATTAGGGCGGTTTATCACCATTTACCTAGTATTTTAGCGCTATTGTCTCAAATGGTGCAATGTTTAGAAGAATAGGGTTTCTGGCATTTTAGCGCCAAATGTGTAGGATTGTAGCGTTATTTTCTAGAATAGCACTATTTTGATTAGCGGTGCTATGTTTAGTTTTAGCGCGAAAAGAAGGATTAGCGCGATATTTTGAATATGCGCAATAGGGGGAATTGGCGCTAATAGTTAGATTAGTGCCAAGTGACAATCTGGTGCCATGTTTTAAACTAGCGCTAAGTGCATTGCGCAGTAGCACTATGTTATGAAGCAGTGCAAAATGCCTTGTGTAGTGGCGCTATTATCTGAAATAGCACCATTAGAAGTAGCAGCGCTATTTGTAAAATGGCACAAAGTACGGTTTGTTTTGGCACTAAATGATTTGGGCTTTCAACATTAGAAGAAATGGGGTGATTTGGAAAAAAAATAGGTAGATTTCTAACCAAAAAAGTTGTGGATGCAGGATACGCAGTCGTTTATAGTGTATTCATGGGAGCGACGCATGCCATCTGTGATGGCTTTATTCGATCAGTTTGATGATGCCACTTGGGCTCGACTGGCTAGGTTGGGGCTTCTGACAGTGGCGTCAATGCCAGTGCTATGAGCCCATAGAGCTCTGATGATAGAGGTACCGTTCGGAGACATGCACCTTTTTGTTACCGATTGGTGAGATTACTATCACACTTGAGGATGTTTATCGCATCCTCAAGCTACCTATTCATGGCCGGCAGGTGAGGTATGACATGAGGGGGCAGAGGGCCCTGATCAGAGTATTTAGTGAGGCTCACATTGTGTTATCAGCTGATGATCAGGAGATGAACTACGAGGGGACACTGGCGATGGGTGTAAATCCCTTTGCCTTATTCCTATGCGCTTTGATTGGTGGTGTGGTGATGCCTGATAGGAGAGGCAGGGGTTTTCTGGTTGGTTGGGGGGAGATGATTGAAGGGATGGTGAGGCATGAGACTGTGTATGCCTAGGGGCCAGTGATGTTGGGGCAATTGTATCATGAGATGCATATAGTTGTTTATCTTTATGATTTAGCATTGTCAGTTAGGGTGACTCTATTACATGTGTGGATTTGGGAGCACATTATAGTTACTCGACCGAGATGTGGTTACTATCGGCGGCCATTTGAGGCCTTTGTATTCTTATATCAGGATGCTAAGTACATGTATACTGGATAGGTTCGGTATTGGAGGTGGATGTTGGATGATGTTATTCGAGTGACCTGGCGACCGTATATCAGAGTGGAGCCATGGCCTGATGATGATATTTACCTGTCTTTTAGTTTTCAGCAGTGATATTCGATGGGTCGAGGAGACCACATGATAGATATGTACCTACCATCATGGGTCATGCAACAATTTGGGTTGCGGCAGGATACTTCGCAGTAGATGGCCATCTTCGTACGGACCCACCGTGATGTGCACTTCTGGCCTGCAGCCATATAGCCACAGGTTGCTCTGGATGATTTTGCAGCTTTATGGCCAGTGCAGTGGGATTGGGGGAGCACAGTCATTAATGCAGGCACTACTCTTGCATATGATATATGGTGGCAGATGTGGCGGCCTACTCTGTTCACGGACCCAGCAGAGGCAGTTCCTGCAGAGGAGGTAGTGGGGTCAGATGATGATGATTCAGAGGAGGATGGGGACGATGATTCTGATGGAGATGACTTTTTGGAGGAGGGGGAGGAGATCATTGCAAACTACCTCGTGGAGGTCAGGGGGGATGGAGAGGAGGATGAGGCTGGGAGGGATGGTCACCTGATAGATGTGCTAGACAGGGGCAAGTGGTGTAGGGCAGTAGGCAGAGGCAGGCCCTTCTGAGGTTCGAGGGCTGACACCTCCTCGGCAACCATGGGGTGAGGAGGAGGAGATTGAGACTTTGCGAGCATAGGTAGCCAGCCTGCAGGAGGCATTAGAGAGCTATGAGGCAGAGTTGGTTCAGTTGTGAGGTATAGTGGCCTTATTGGATGGGGCAGATGGACAAGTGGGTGCATTGTAGGCACATCTATCCTAGGCTCAGGGTGAGATAGTCACTTTGACAAGGGAGCAGGATGTAGCACTCACGAGAGTACAACAGGCAAAGGCCCAAGGTGACACAGTGGTTTTGACCAGAGAGTGAGATATGGCACTTGCCAGGGCACAACAGGCAAAGGCTACAGTGGGTAGCTTGTAGGCTTCAGGTGCTGGTATGGCCCCTATTTTGACATTGATGCAGACATAGTTGTCCCAGGCACAGGGATAGTTGTTGGAGGCTAGAGGATGGACGGACTATTATCGGGCCCTATATCATGTAGTAGTGCCTACAGAGCAGCATGTACCGAGCTATAGCCAGGTCAGTGGATCATGGCTAGCTAGATCACATCGATCTAGATCAGTTCAATCTATGTAACAGATGATGCCTCCTCCCTCACATGTACCCCAATAGGTTCCACAGGTATAGGTACAGTCATAGCCATAACCACTGCCGCAGCCACCAGCAGGACCATAGGCACCACCAGGGTCAGGATCCCCAACTCCATCAGAGAGAGGTTCCTCTATGTGACATTGTATCATTGTAGCCCTTAGAGGCATTGTATCAGGACACTATATTTTTTGATGTGTACATATGAGCGATGTACATTTTCTTACGATGATGATATATGATATGATGCTTTTTTGATGGTCTATTGTGTTTGTTTATGATGCTCTATTATGATTATGATGATGCCTATGTTGATGGATGCAGTATGCTTTATGGATTAATATGCTATGGATGTGTTATGTTTATGCAATTATGTTTTTGATGTTATGGATGTACCATGATGAATGCAGTGATGGTTTTCTTATTTTGATAGATGTATGGTTTGTGATCTATGGACTATATGATGTGTAATACAGATTAATAAACATTTATTATGGATGTGAAATGCAAATGCAATGGGAATGTATGTTTATCTTTATAAACACATGTTCTGTATGGAAATATGGAAATGCAACTAGATGATTTATAAAATGTAGTTGAATGATTATGATTGTGATGATGTAATGTAACCTAATGTTTATGAGATGATATATGGAATGCAATGTGATGTTTAATGATTTTTAAAATGCACCTATGTGATGATAAACTTAAATGAGTATGATATGACTTGCAATGTTAAATGATGTATAATGTGCAACTAAATGATTCTAAAATGAATTTTATGAGATGTAATGCAACTAAAAAGAAAATGAACCTAAATGATATGAGATGCAACTTAAAAGATTCTAAAATGAACCTAAATGATATGACATGCAATTTAAAAGATTCTAAAATGAACCTAATGAGGTGATATGCAAATTAAAAGATTCTAAATGAACCTAAATGATATGATATGCAACACTAAGTGATAGGTGAGATTGAGCCTAGGTGATAGGTGAGATGCAAACTAGGTGATAGGTGAGATGGTTAAGTCTTGATACACATGATGTTCTTTGTTGGACCCTGGGTGGTGGGGCTGTACGTCAGGGGATTAGGTGGGGAGTGGTCAAAGGTGGATGAATGGGTAATGGAAAGGATTAGGAGCAGTTAGATTGTGGGGGAGATGGGGATGAGGGAATTGATAGGTCATAGGACACCACGTCATTGAGGGGTGGGGGAGGGGATATGATTTGGTTCAGGATGTGTTGTGTGTGAATAAGTTGGGAGAGTGGGATTAGTGAGGGGATTTGGTCAAGTTAGGTGTGGGGGGGGGGGATTTAGGTGATTATGAAATCTAGGCCGAGATAGTGTAGTTGATTAGGATGATGATCTGAGCTAGTAATAGTAGTTGCATAACATTAATTAAGAGCATTTCTTAGTTTACTATAGCAATCTAGGATATAGTTCACAAAGGTATGAAATGACCTAGGTGATGATATATATCCTACAATTGCATGAACTAGATCTGCAAACAATAGGTTGATTTCATGCATGCCTAAGGTAGTATAACCTTGCCTACCCTAGGAAGGGGACTCATAGCGACAAGTGTCCATAGTGCATATAAGATATTTGATGCCTGTATATGCAAATGAGGCATGTCGTACTAGAACCGACCTAGGCTTCAAGATATGAATATTATTCTTGGAGTAATGAAACCAACCCACAAGCACAGCATACAAAAACAATGACCTTGTCTACTCTACGTGTTATCTGCCACTTACCATGATATAATGAGATCAAGGTAGCTTTGGAGATGACCTAGAGTGAGACAAAAAGATAAAAATCAATAATAAAAAAGACTAACAAAAAGATACAACTAGCCTTTCTGTGTTCTTGCCAAGATACGTGATGATAAAATGATAGATTCTTGTCCATTGTGGGAAAGATATATCCTAGGATGCAGATCAGTTGGATTTGATTGGAAAATTTTTGAAAGGTGGGTAAAGGAACAGTCTCACCAAGTGTAGGATTATAGTTGGTATGTTGATTGATGATTTTTGCATTAGAGACCATGCTTCAGGGGTATACTTAGCGTGTGTATCATATAATGGGTCTAGCAAGCTCAGTGAATGGGAACCATCCAAACAGGTTGGATGGGTGCATCTTAGGTACCTGAGTACTGGAAACGTCCTTTGTATTCCAGACTGTCTACATACCCTGTATCCACAGGATCAAGGTACTTTCAAGATGCGGGCGAAATGAATATGTAGTTCTGGTATGACTTGATCATGTGGGAATGGTTTATGGTGGATTTGATGGTGCTGATTGATGGATGAAAGAGATCGATGTGTGATGGTGATATTGTACTATTTTTATTTTGGATTTTGATGATTTTGAATTATTTTTGGATTTTTGATTTTGTGAAGTTTTTTGGATTTTTGATTTTGTGATTTTTGTATTGTTTTTAGATTTTTTGATTTTCAGGTGTACAAATGGAAGCTTACAAGGATCCTCATTCCATGGATTGGGCTTGGGTGAGATAGTGTGGAATGGGCGATTGGACTTGATGTTTCAGAATTCTAAGTCATGGGATGTGTACGATATGGAGTGTTGTGACGGAAAATGGACTTATTAGATGGTAAAATCGGCCACTACACACGGTACCTGAAATAGGTTTTCACCATGGTACTTATCCAAGGCATCACCAAAGTGATTTTCACCATTGAAAGTTTTTTTATTGCACTCAGATTTTTCTTTATTTTTTTTATTTTTTTTTGGGTTTTTTTATTTTTCTATTTTTTTTTTGATTTTTTGACTGGGATACTCGATGGGTTATGCATAGAATTTCTTCAGATGTAGAATGTTCATCAGCTCATCCAAAGGCTGCCCCTCAGGTGTTGCAAGCTAGTATGCTCCTGATCCATAGCTAGCTATGATGACATATGGTCCTAACCAATTAGGTTTGAACTTACCTTTCTTAGTGCGCTCTTGCAAGTTCTTCTGATTTTCCATAAGGACAAGATCACCTACTTCAAATTTTTAGGTTCTGATTCCTTTGTTATAGCTTCTCCTAAGGCAATTTTGATAGGCCTGTAGGTGGTTCAATGCATTCAAATGCTTCTCATCCAGTAATTCTAGCTGATGCAACCTTGCAACTCGGTATTCCTCATCAATGATTATGTTTTGCAGAGATACTCTTAAGGATGGGAGCTCGACCTCAATAGGTAAAATGGCTTCAGATCCAAAGACTAGTGAAAATGGAGTGGCTCCTGTGGGGGTGCGGATGCTTGTACGATAGGCCCATAGGGCAGGGTTGAGTTGGAGATTGCAGTCACGGCCAACTTCATTAACTGCCTTCTTTAGAATGCGGAGGATAGTTTTATTTGAAGCCTCTGCTTGACCATTTCCTTGTGGGTAATATGGGGTGGAGAAGTGTTTGATTTTTGAATTTTTTGCACAAGGTGCAAACTTCTTGGTTCTTAAATGGCTTTCCATTGTCGGTGACGATGGAATGAGGGATACCATAGTGACAGATAATGTAATGGAGGATAAACTTGGAGATTTGGGTTCCATTGGTGAAGGTGAGTGGTATTGCTTCCACCCACTTGGTGAAGTATTTTGTAGCGGTGATTATGAATTTGTGGCCATTAGATGATGGTGGATGGATTTTCCGTACGAGGTCAAGTTCCCACTGTGAGAAAGGCCACAGTGTCGTGATTGGTTGTTGTTCTTGTGCTGGTGCGTGGATGAGATTGCCATGCTATTGACATGGTAGGCATTTCTTGATAAACTAGTAGGAGTCTTGTTCCATTGTTGGCCATAGTAACCGGTCCTTAGGATCTTTTTAGTAAGAGCGGGTCCACTTGAATGTGCCCTGCAGATACCTATGTGTACCTCTTGCAAGGCCACTTCAACTTCCCTAGAGTCCAAACATCGTAAAAGCGTGCCCTCAAGACTCCTTTTGTATAGGGTGTCTCCTACAAGGGTGAAGCGGGAGGCTCAGTGAATGAAAGATTTTCGCTGTGAGGTGGATAGATTCGAGGGGATGATGTTATCATGGAGGTATAGGTAGGTTTCTTAATACCATGAGGATAGCGGACCAATGACTTCACACATGAGCTCAGATTGAGGTACATCATATGTGGGGATAGGGAGTTCTTCGATCAAGAATTCACACCTCTTGCTATCTTTTTTCATGTCGACCAGGGATCCGATGGTAGCCATGGCATCTGCAGCTTTGTTATTTAGCCTTGGGATCTGCTCAAAGTGAATGTCATTGAAATAGTCTTTGAAGTCATCGACCATCTTCTTGCAAGGCAGGAGTTTATCATCCCTGGTCTTGTACTCATTGTTTACCTGCCGGATAACTAGTTGAGAGTCTCCATACACTGTCAGCTTCTCAATTTTCCATTTGATTGCCATTCTGAGGCCTGTGATAAGGGCCTCATATTCTGCCATGTTATTGGTACATGGGAATGTGATTTTGAATGACTTGGGGATTGTGTCACCTTGAGGGGTAACAAATAGGATGCCTACCCCTGAGCCTTTGTGTGTGTATGATCCATCGAAGTACATCTTCCATGTTTCTGTGGCTGGTGTTATTGTCAAGATAGCTTCGTCAGGAAACTCTGCTAGTGTAGGATGTTCTATAGGAATGGGTGCTTCAGCTAGCTGATCAGCTATAACCTATCCTTTAATGGCCTTTCTCTCAGTGTATTCAATGTCAAATTTAGTGAGAATCATGATCCATTTTACCATTCTCCCAGTAAGAGCAGCTCTGTTTAGCAGATATTTGAAAGGATCAATTTTGGCGATGAGCTTGGTTTTATGATTGAGCATGTAGTGCCTTAGTTTTTATGAGGTGAAGACTAGGGCTAGACATGCTTGTTCAATTGGTGTGTAGTTGAGCTCATAGGATATTAGAGTGTGACTGATGTAATATATGGCTCTTTCCTTTCCATGCTCATCGTGTTGTGCTAACAAGGCTCCGACAGCTGTCTCTATTGCTGAGATGTACAATAGGAGAGGTTCGCCTTGCCTTGGTGGAGTTAGAATAGGGGGATTAGCTAGGTATTCTTTCAACTGATCAAAGGCCACTTGACAGTGATTGTTCTAGATGAAAGCTATATCCTTTCTAAGGAGATGTTGGAATGGTTGGCATTTATCAGCAAGATGAGCAATGAACCGATGAATGGACTGGAGTTTTCCTTGCAGACTTCTTAGTTGTTTCAGTGTTGTTGGAGGAGGCATTTCAATAATGGCCTTGACTTTTGCGGGATCTACCTCGATTCCTCTTCTGGAGACTATGTATCCCAAAAGTTTTCCAGAGGTGACCCCAAAGACACATTTATTTGGATTTAGGCAGACATTGTGTTGCTCCAAACAGTTGAACATTGTTGCCAATACATTTAGGTCTTCCTCTCTCGTCTTTGATTTTCCCAATAAGTCGTCCACATAGTCTTCCATGATGTGGTGAAAAAGATCATGGAAGATGACAGTCATGGCTCTTTGATACGCGGCTCTAGTATTCTTTAGACAGAATGGCATTACCACCCAGCAGCATGTCCCCCATGGACATATAAAGGATATCTTATGCTGGTCTTCTTCTGTGTTATGGATTTGGTTGTACCCTAAAAACCCATCCATTAGGGATAACATCTCATGTCCTACCATGAGATCCACTATCATGTCAATGTTAGGCAATGGCAAGTCATCCTTCAGGAAGGCTTTGTTGAGATCTCTGAAGTCGGTGTAGCAGTGGATTCAGCCATCAGGTTTGGCTACTGGTACTAGTTTAGACACCCATTCAGGATAGTCAATTGGGTGAATGAACCCAACATCCAGTAGTTTCTTTAGCTCTGCCTTGACTAGGAGAACCACCTGAGGGTTCATTTTTCGGAGCTTCTACTTTACTGGTTTTGCATCAGGGCGTACTGCAAGATGATGAACAGCCAAAGCGGGATCAAGCCCTGGCATGTCTACATAGGTCCATGCAAAATTGTGATTTCTACGTTTAAAGAATGCTAGGAAGTTTTCTTGCTTGACTATACTGAGAGATTCTTCCCTGAAAGTGATTTTTAGCTCTTCTTCTATCCCAAGATTCATCTCTTGGGCTAGCTCTACTAGGACGGGTGACCTATCTGGATAAACCTTGTCTATCTCAGGAAGGCCCATGCTTCCATCTCCTAGTGTCTCATTAAGGTTTTCACCAGGAGATACGTCTTTTATTTTTACTTTTTTGGGATCTAAAACTGCTGTGGAATGGTTTTCACCATCAGATCCTTGTTTGATGTTTGTATTTTTATGACTGGAAGTAGGGGTTGTCTCCCCAAAATAGATATGCGTATCAATTTCCATGATGTATCCTGCTCTGTGATCTCCCAGGGGGAAATGATCTCTAACTCCCATCATTTCAGCAATGGCCTCATCGTTAGGTGCTACGTCGAAGACAGGAGGTCCCTGTTGGTCCCAATCTATGAGGTCCGGGTATACAAGTGGTAGGTCATTGGATGATGAGGCTAGGGTGGTGACTGTGTAGATGGTGCATATGGATGAGTCGAAGAAATTGGTAAAGTCACTAAAGGAGTCTTGAAGGTCTGTTTCATTGATGTTGTTGACTTCCAAGGAGACTATAGTGACCTCGGCTAAGATACATTCACCGGTCTTGAGGATACATTGCTGTTGACCATATCCTAACCCTTGAGTGTAGGGGTTTCTTGTTGCTTGGAGTGGTTCCCCAATCCCTTGTTCATGAAGGTCAATACCGCCTTGTCCTTTATAACCCATGCTTTTGACAATTTTAGACCCTTTACCATAGATTTCTGTTGGGATGGTGGGGGCTTCTTGCTTAGGCTCTTCATCCTTATATAGCCATGATGAGATATCTTTAAGCACATCTTGATTGAGGAGATGTTTCTTTTCAAAGATGGGTGATGGTTTGCACTTGATGACAACTGTGTTGGCTACTTCTGTCTTTGGGATGCCAAAGGTTTTAGGATTGGGAAATGTGCCCACACAAAATGTATTGTTTAGGTCATATTCCCCACATCCCATGTCACTAAGCTTGATCTTGACCTCGGGTGGTGGAGGTGCTTGGGATGAAGTGGTTGCAATATTTGCGGGGTTGATGTATGAGGTGGAAGCTGTTGGGTTGGCTTTAGTGGTGGCTTTGTTGTATGGGCAGAAGGTATGGTCATGGCCTTCCAAGAAACTATAGTATTGGAAGGGGCGGGGGTCGGCATAGACGGTGACTTCCGTGCCATTGTGAGGGAATTTGAGGCATTGATGGAATGTGGATGGGACTGCTTGCATGGCATGGATCCATGGTCGGCCAAGAAGAATGTTGTAGGGGAGGTCAAGATCAAGGACCTGACATTTTGTTTCTAGTATTTTCTATCCCATTTGAATAGGGAGCTTGATGGTGCCTTTAGATAGCTGTTTGGTGTCATCATATCCTTTGATTGTGATGCATTCGCTAGTGTCTACAACCACATCTAAGTATCCCAGGTGTTTTAATAGTTTAAGAGTGCATATGTTTAGGCTAGAGCCACCATCTATTAAGACTCTTTTAATGATGTGTTTTTGGATACGGACTTCGATGTGTAAGGCATCGTTATGTAAGTGCTCAGAAGTAGGAAGTTCCTTTTCTGAAAATGTGAGATGGTGAGGTGCAGCGATATGCCCCACCATGGCTTGGAATTGGGTCACATTCAAGTTGGCGGGAACTTGAGTTTCCAAGAGGTCTTTATCGAGGACGTCTTTGTGAAGGGGGGATGTGCGGAGCAGCTCAAGTATGGATATTTGTGCAGGGATCTTTCCTAGATGCTCTAGGAGGTTGTACTAATTGGTAGGTGATGGGGGTGTGTTTGGATGAGGGGGGAGGGGATCTGATGTGGATGCGGGTGTTTGTTCAGTGGTAGGGGCTGTACGGATGGATACACGGCCACGACGGGTTGCGACAACGCAATCGGGTGCTTGTGCCCGAATGGTGATTGTGTTGACATGGTGAGATGATGGCTCTATCCGCCCTACGATAGAGTCATAAGATGCAGGAGGTGGGGTGACGTTGTATGCTTGATTGGATGAGGAGGCTTTATTATGGTTAGGCAATAGATCCTTGTAAGCTCTGATATTGGCATTTGGCGATGGTTGGGTGGTTTGATCAAGGCTAACTTGATTTTGATCTATAAGGTCTTGGATGCAATGCTGTAGTTGCATGCAATCTGTGGTTTTATGACCCACAATGCGGTGGCATTCGCAATAATCATTTTCATTGTACCATGTGGCCTTGAGCTCATTCTCTTGATGGGGTCTAATAGGTGGGAATGTGATCAAACCTTTCTTGAGACATCTGTCAAGGATGTCCTCGATGGGTTCCCCTAAGGGTGTAAATTGCCTTCAAGGTTTGCGTGGTTTAGTTTGCCCCCTTGGGTTATTTACATTGGTCGCATATGTATGTGTAGGTGTTTGATTTTATACATGTTGGATGGCTTTCACATTTGTGACGCTATCGTTCAAAGTATTCTTCTTCCCCCAATAGCGTGGCTTATCATTTGATTGTGTGTTGGTGTTGTTTGTATTAGGGGTGTTGTTGTGGGGTTTGTTGTTATTATTGTTGTTGTTGTTGTTGTTTTTGGATTTATAGTCATACAATTTGATGGAACCCTTGGCGATGAGGGCCCGTTCGAATGTAGTACCTTTGTCGATGACTTCCTCAAAGGTAGACACACAAAGGATTTGTAAATGGAACCCTAATTCCTAATTGAGGTTGGTCACAAACATAGTGACGAGTTGTTTTTCAAGAATTGGCCACGGGAGTTTGCTTGCTAAGCTTCTCCACCTTTGCAAGAAAGAAGTGAAGGCTTCTCTATTCTTTTGTTTGGTTTTGCAAAGGTCTATCATAGACATTTCGTGCTTTAAGTTGTAGGAGAAATGGTTTACAAATTTTTCTGCAAGCTTAGGGAAAGTCCTAATGCATGGGGGAAGATGTGCAAACCATTCAATGGCTTGACCACCGAGGCTTCTTGGAAATAGTCTCATTAGATAGGTATTGTTATTTGAGACTTCTAAGCAAGCGATGTAGAACTCCCTAAGATGATCCCTAGGGTCTCCCTTTCCCTTGTATTTGTCAAATTTAGGCATTTCAAAGTTCTTGGGGAAAGGGGCATGTACAATGTGCGATCAAATGGATAAGGGCAGATATCCTCAAAGGAATAGTGTTTGTGCTTGGCCCCAGTTTGCATGTCATCTACCTTTTGGATCAAGGCATGTACAATGGTTGTGAGATCCTGTGGTGGTGGTGGTTGTAGTGTGTAGGCTTGTTGATTGGTGAGATGTTGGAGATGGGGTGGGATTTGATGTTGGAGATTTGTTTGGTTGAGGTTTTGGTACTACGGGTTGGTGTTTTGGTTGATTTGTGCTTGATGTTGTTGATATGCGTAGAGTTGTTGGAGAATATGTGGTGGTATTTGGGGATTGGGGTTATGTTGGGTTGATGATGTGATGGGGTTTTGTAGATATGTGACATTGGATGGATTGACGTTAGATGGGTGGACGTTGGATGAGGTGGTTGTATTGTAAGGTGGTTGTGAGAATAATTGTCTTAGGTAGGCGATGGTTTGGGGGTTGGGTGGAGGCGCACTTGTGGAGGTACTTGCATGTGTGATGTTTCCTTGTATGCCTAAGGTTATTTGTGGGATGGAAGTGGTTATGTTAGTTGTGATAGTGGATATGGTAATGGGTTGGGAGGTGGTAGATTGGAGGTATTTGTGGAAATTGTAGATGTGGTAGCGGTAGAGGTTGTGGGAGTGGTAGATACGGTGGGTGTTGATGTTTGTGAAACAATTGGTTGGGTGTTTGATGTGGACAGTTGGGAGGATGTAGTGGGATTGGTGTTAGAAGTGGATGGTTGGGATGATGTCGTGGGATTGGTGTTAGAAGTGGATGGTTGGGATGATGTTGTGTTATGGGTTTGTTGGGCACCAATTTTGAGGAGATAGTCAAGATATCTATTTGGATCCGATCTTAGGACTTTGTCAAGCATGTCCATGTTATCGGCATCTTGTGTAAAGTTCAAGACATCTTGATCATCTTGGGACATGGTGGGTACATTTTGTGGGGGTGGTGGTGGTGGCGGTTGTTGCAAGAAATGGAAGGGATTTTCGTTGGGATTATATGTGGGGATGTGAAAGAACATAGGTGGGTTGTATGTTTGATTAATGGGTATGTTGTTGTTGTTGGTGTCAGGCATTCCTATGCCGCCATATTGTCTAGATTCTACCATTTCTTGATTTTTCTTGTATTGTGATCTTGTTATGGGCATGCACATGCGTGGATTTGATTTTGAGGTTGAGTGAGATGGGGATGGAGACCTTAGAGAATCAGATTGATTGTGTTGGACCCAAAGATGGATGTGGTAGCAAAATGGAGAGGGTGAATGTAGTAAGATGAAGGATCGATAAATCTTTGAAGGTGTTAACTTAAGGGTGATAAAAATGGACGGTATTAACTTTTGCACAAATTTGGACCAAAAAAGGTAGATGATGGATGATGTTTGTTTGAGGATGATTTTGATGGAAGGGGTTCTAATTTTGATGTTGATTTTGATTGATTAGGATGATTCTTTTCAAAAGGATATGATGGTCAACAAATTGAGCTTAGGTAAGATCTAGATTTCGTGTTGGCACAAATGGATATTTCTCTTTGTTTGGGGTAGACTAATGACCTTAAATAAAGGGGGATGTTTGTTTTACTCGAAAGGTAGACTAATGACTTTTCAAGCAAAATATGATGTGAATGATGAGATCTAGATCTAGCTTTTAGCTCAAAGGGATGACAAGTTTTGGTCGGTGGTTTGGTGTTTTGATTTGGAAGATTTTGGATTTGGATTTTGGAATAATATCTTATGACAAGGATATTTGTTTGGTCCAAAAAGGTATGCAAAGATCAATGAGGATGAATGAAGGAGAGGATTTTGATATAGAAAAGGGTCCAAATGATGATGATTGATTCTCTAAGGTCAAAGTGAAGGTATGATTTGGAAAAAATTTGAGGAGAAAATGGATGGGGTACAGATGGTTTTTTGGAATGTGAATATGGATCATGGTATAGTAGATGGTGAATATCAAAATTGAATGGGTCATAGTATCAGGTAAATCAATCTGAAAATATCACCAATCCACAGGTGAAATGGCACCAAAATTAGACAGAGATGGCACTGATATAGGGCAGTGTTGGTTGAGGTCCTAAGAAAGACAGATTTTGATGGCAATTTTGGATTTGTTTTGATTGGAATTTGATCAAATGATTCTCATGTTTCTTGGAAAGTTGTTTCAAGATAATTTAAGCACTTTAACACACACAATAACCAAGATTTTTTTGTTTGTGAAAAAGACATGTGATTTTGTTCAACAAGCACTTTGTACAACCTAAGGCGAAGATATGATAGTATTTATTGAATCCCCTAGCTGCGCCTATTCAAAGTGGGTAGCTTCAAGATCTTGGTAGCACCGGCTCCTCCTTACAATTGCACACACTTATCACGCATACCAAGATCTAGGTTTCCTATAAGGCATGTCCCTCACCAAACCTTTGGATTATCCCTGCTACCTCAGCTAAGAACTGCATGAATCAGGGCCGCTTCAAAGGTTTCCCTTCTGCATCAACAAATAGAAGGTTTTTCGCTTGCTAAACAAAGGTTCTTAGTAAGTGCTTTCATTCAGGTGGTTATACATGTGGTAGCGTTACTCTCCATTATGGAGTCTCCCAGTCTCCAAGGGTTACGCCTTAGAGGGTTTTGGGGGAGGTTGGCTATTGGTATAACACAACAACACCTGTTGCTTGTGACTTTCATCCCAAACACCTTATTTTATATAGTGGCTTGAAAGAGCTTGGGTTTAGCTTGTTTCCGCTTGGGTCATTCCCACCTTTCGAAGCTAGGTGGCAGGCCCTCTAAGGATTAACAAAAGAAATACAACCACAAAAATACTTTTGATGCCCAAGTTCATACAAAGATGCGAGGGGAGAGCATACGTATTCTTTGTGCTTGCATCACACTAAACATGGTTCATTTTAGTTCTTTGGATTACATTGGGGGTGATTAATGCAAGTGTTGTGAGAAGCTTTTGATTCCCAAGGTCACCAAATGGTGCGAGGGAAGAGCATACACTTTTCACACTACAAAACACAAATCACGAAAACACTTCACACAAATTTAGATTAGTTTTCTTGATTACATGAGTGAAGAATGCAGATTGTTGTTCTTTTTAATCCAATGATTTCATTGATGCAATTTGTGGTTCTTTTTAAATCCCAAAAGTGAAATGTTTTGATAGTTGTTGGCAAGCACTTGTGAATTTTAGAACACCAATTTCAAATGTTTGTTCTAAACTAAGACACACACACACATAAAGATTTGTTTGTTGTTGATCAATTTTTATAACACCAAATCGAAATGTTGTGTAAACTAGCATGTAAGGGTTCGTTTTTAGTTCCAATTGAAATGTTTGCTAATCTAAAGATAAAACATCTTGCAAAAACTCGTTAGTGTCCACAAAAAATGATGTTGATGACCTGCAAACACCTTGTCAATCCCTGTACAGACAGCAAAGTTAGTTTCTTAAAATAGCACTAAAACAAAGACATAATGGCACCACTGCGGATAGAAAATGGCGCTACTGATAGAAAACTATAAAAAAAACCTAACCCTAGACATATAGCACCAATTCACCACATAGCGCTAAAACAGAATACAAAAAGTGCCAGAACAGAATATGGCACTACAAGGCTTTATAGAAGGTGCTAAACAATAATATAACACTACAATGAGATATAGAAGGTGTCAAAATATGAAATAGCGCTAATATAGGTGTAATAAGGCGCCACTGTGCGCACTGTCAAGTGGTCTGGTCTTAGTTGTGGATAGCACCAATCTGGGTTCCAATAGTGCCAATATGCGTCTGAACTTGTCTGACCTGCAAAAAGAGGTTTTTCCTGACCAACACAGAGTGTCAAACTGCAAAACTGAGGTCCTATTAGCCTTGATAGTCTATCAAATGGAAAGCAAGACACAATAAGAACTGAAATGCATGTTTGGATTTTATGAAAATTTTAGCATAACCTCCCCTTGCTCCTTCAAGATCCCTACAAAAAATAGAGAGTAACCAGATAGGAAAAGACAACAGGAAGAACATAGACAAACAAACTTGTGAGTTAGTTTTAAGAGAGAAATTGCTTCTGTAAAATAGCGCTAAAATAGGAAATAGTGCCAAAATGCGCTAAAGATGGCACCACTGCGCAAGGTAGATAGCGTCGCACCTGCAAAATCACGTCTTCAACACAAAAAATCACGAGAAGAGATTAGATATGGACCTTGTGGGTCCCACCAGGTGTGCCAATGTAGATTAGGAAATCAAATCAAAGGTTAAACATAAACAAAATGTAAATCAAAACAAAGAGTTTATACCTAGACATGAAAACCCAATCTCATCAAGGGAAGAGGAAACTTGCACCCAAGAGTTCCTAAGACATGATAATACCTAGATAATGATCCAAATGTGAAATGCTATATCAATGTGCAACTCACTAGAAGACTAGGTTATTAGATATTTTGGCATGATAACTCTACTTGAAAATTGGATCCCCAAATGGGTTGGGAGAGGTTCTATTTATAGAGATTTTGGAGAGATTTTGATCCAAGGGTGGAGATTGATTTGGAAGATCAATGGTGGAGGATAAAAGTGATGTGGAGGGCCTAGATTAGATCTTGGAGGAATGGAGGGCTAGGAATAAAAGTAAATCTTTTATTCATTTTGGGAAAAGGGGTAATTAAATGAGTATGGGTGTGAAGGATTATTTTTGAATTAAAGATTCATATGGGGAATGTAAAATGAATTAAAAATTTATTTGGGGATAAGTGGAGATAAATGTGGTATGGGGATGTAAGAGGAATTAATTGTGATGTGGGATGTATTTAAATAAAAAAATGACTTATGTGGATATATTTCAATTTTTTTATTTGGAGGATGTGGGGAAGGGTGTTAAACTAGGTTTGACCACCCAAATGAGAGGTTAGGATTAATTAAATATAGGTTTTATTTAATTAATCCGAGGGCTAAGATGAGGTAGGCTAGGGTAGGCAATTAAATAATAGTTATTTAATTGTCTAGGGTAGGGATAGGTCAATTGATAGGCTGGATTAATTAGTTAAACATGATTTAGCTAATTAATTGGATTTAGTGAGGAGAGGGAAATTAACCAAATAAATATTGCATATTTATTAAATCAATTGGCTAAGGTTTGACTATTGAATTAATAAAATTAATTCAATTGTTGGGGATAGGATGTTGAAAAATTAGACGATGAAGGGATAATTAATTAAATAAAAATTTAATTAATTGAATAGAAGGGAAATTGATGTATTTAGGGATGTCAGGAATCGGTTTGGTGGTAAAAGACATTTTTAGGTGTCTACACTTGTCATACATGAAGTACAGATGGAAAGCATGGGGATAGATTGTTTGAAGGCGTTATACAAGGAGGATGTAGATTCCAAAACTGCTTATGAAGTTTGTGCTAATTTGGCTAACACATTTCATGGTGAATATTCAGATTTTGTGTTGCAAGAAGGTCTCTTATTCAAGGATAGTTTGTTATGTGTTCCTAAGTGTTCAATGAGGGATAACATCATCAAAGAGAAGCACAATGCAACCTTAGGAGGACACTTTGGATTGGACAATACTTTGGAACAAGTCACTAGATTCTATTATTGGCCAAAAGTACAATCAGATGTAAGGAGATATGTTGCAAGTTGTACCATATGTCAAAAGGCCAAAGGTATGTCTTCTAATGCTGGTTTGTACCAACCCCTTCCTATTCCCAACAGGCCTTGGGAGAGCATTAGTATGGATTTTGTACTTGGTCTTCCTAAGATAGCAAGAGGTGTGGATAGTATTTTTGTCATTGTGGACAGATTTAGTAAGATGGCTCATTTTATGCCATGCAAATGCACAAATGATGCATCTCACATTACTGGTCTTTTTTTCAGAGAAGTGGTTAGAATCCATGGTTTTCCCCTTTCAATTGTCACTGATAGAGACTCCAAGTTTGTTGGTCATTTTTGGAGGACATTATGGAGAAAATTGGGAACACAATTATCTTTCTCATCAGCCTTCCATCCCCAAACTAATGGTCAGACTGAGGTTGTTAATAGGTCCCTAGGAAACCTTCTCAAATGCCTTACCAAGAAGCATGGGTTGGCATGGGACTTAGTTATTAGTCAAGCTCAGTATGCTTACAATGATTCAGTGAATAGAAGCATTGGGAAGAGTCCATTTGAAATTGTTTATGGTTTCCATCCAAGAGGACCACTTGAACTCAAAGACCTACAAGGTTGGGATAAGAGGAGTGCTCCAGGAGAAGATTTTGCTACCACCATGAAGGCAGTTCATGATCAAGTCAAAGTTCAGTTGGAAAAGACAGTCTCCAAATATAAGGATAGGGAAGATCTCAAAAGAAGAGATGTACAATTCAAGGTGGGAGATTTGGTGATGGCCTATCTATAGAAGAAAAGGTTGCCTAAAAGACAACCAACCAAGCTTTTGATGAAGAAAATAGGACTATGCAAGGTAGTTCATAAGTTTGGTCCAAATGCTTATGAAATAGAACTTCCATCTGGCCTTGGTATTTCTCCCATATTCAATGTTTCAGACCTCTTTCCATACAGACCTCCATTGAATACTGAAGATGGATTAGATGTTGTGATTGAAGATGAAGATTGGGTCAGAGATCTACCTCCAAGTAAGCCTTTACAATTGGAATGCATCTTAGATTCCAAGGTTGTCAAAAAGACAAGGAAGGGTGTGTACAAGGAGTACTTGGTCAAGTGGCAGGATCTTCCTAATTCAGAGGCTACATGGATGAGTGAGGTAGACATTTTGAAGCATGGGAAGACACTTCAATAGTTGGTAACTCAAGGGACTTGAGTTTTCTTGCAGGGGGAGTATGGTGCAGGAGCACCTTCTCTATGGTGGATCCAATCTTGGATCATTTGAATTATGTACATGTCATGTTTTGTTTATGTTTTCAATAAGGATTTTAAAGCCACATCATGTTTGTAATAAGGTTTTTATGTCAATTTGGTCACTAGACCTATGTAGACCATGTTTTGGTCAAAGTTTGATGTAATAACACAATGAAAACATGTAGTTTTCTTGTGATAGGAGAAACACAATGGGTAACTGACTTTCAAAATAAGTTTGTATGGTTGGGAGGGAGGATAACTAATGTATCAAGCCTTCTATAGGTGAAGTCAGATGTAACTGAAAAGCAAGAATGAAGAATTGGAGATTTGGGTGTGTTACACTATTTTTCTGAATGATTCGCTATAACAGTCATTCTGTACGGCCTGTATGGGTAAGTGACTATCTAAAACTGATTGAAGATGTTCATGCACTGAGATAGCTTTCATTTGGGAGTAGTTTGGTGTTCTAAAGTGTTATAGTCTGTGAGATATTGTTATTTTTGCAAAAACTAGTCAGAAAACCTAGAAACTAGGGTTTTGTGAATAAATGGACTGTTATTCCTCTGTCCACTAAAAGAAAGATTCTTATTTTCAGTGTGATGGAGGAATACAGTGTATATTTTGTGTTTTCTATGGTTTTGGGTCAAACACTCAAGGATCCAAGGAGTTTGGCATGAGTTTGACTAGGCATCTCTATGTGACTAGTCATTGGAACAATAGGAAAAGTGTTGTTATGTGCGAACAATCAATGGAGTGACCAAATTGACAGGTGATCAAGTGTTTGCAAAGGATTATAGACCCCCTTCCATTCTATTGAGTTTTGTTTCTATATACTGGTTTGGTGTCTGCCTAGTTGTAGAGTAATAGAAGTCACCATCAGTGTAACACATCCCCTCGGGGAAGCTTTTGAAGGTTATACCGATCAACGGTGTCAGAACAATAGGAGGTTCATCGGAGAAGAATGGATTTAGTCTCACTGACGACAACATATATCAGTGTATCAGGAGAATAGATAAGGAGTTCACCGATGAAGGACATCTCACCAAAGTGTCAGGGGATAGTCGAGCAATGTCAAACGTATCGGCACATCGGCTAGTGTTCACAAGTGGTCGCTGATGATCGAAGTCTTGCCGACAAGGTCACGACTAACCACCATGGTTAAGGTGAGTGGGAACTTAACCGCCATTAGAGTATCGATAGAAGATAAGAAGATGCTGCTGATAGAAGAAGTCTCTTCGAAGACAAAGTGGAGTTGGGCTGTCGGGGAGAGTTGAGAGATCAGACAGAGAAGTTGTAGGGTGGCCGACAGGGTATGTTTGGCCGATAAGAATAGATCGCCAAGACATAAGTCAGGCTTTCACCGATCAGTTTGTTGATAAGTTGAGCACTTCCACTGTGCACTCTGCATCATGGCCACGAATTCATTATCACAGCCATTAAGTATTTTACGAAGTGGATTGAAGCTATCCCATTAACCAATGTCACAGGGAAACAAATCTCCTCTTTCATCCTTAACTACGTCATATGTAGATATGGTATTGCATTATCCATTGTCATGGATAATGGATGACCTTTCAAGAATCAAGATGTGAAAGAAATCTGTGATAAATTCCACATTCAACATCACTTCTCCACTCCATACTACCCACAAGGTAATGTCTAAGTTGAGGCATCGAACAAAACTATCCTAAAGATACTCAAAAAGACTATCGATGATGCTGGCCGTGACTGGCATATGCAATTAAACCCTACTCTATGGGCCTATAGTACCAGTATATGTACTCCCATAGGTGTGACACCATACACCCTTGTCTATGGCTATGAAGCCATATTTCCTATAGAAGTTGAGTTGCCTTCCCTCAGGGTATCGTTAAAGAGTCTCATAAATGATGAGAAATACAGAGTATCCAAGCTCCAGGAGCTAGAGCTACTAGAAGAATGAAGACAACATGCCTTTAACCATCTTAAGGCATACCAGTAGAGAATGTCAAGAAGTTATAATCACAGAGTCAAACCACGAGTCTTCCAGGTAGGTGACTTGGTTCTAAGAGAGAATCCAAGAAATCAACAAGATAGAGAGAAAAAAGGCAAATTTGAACCCAATTGGTTGGGTCCCTATGTCATAGTTGCTGCCTATGGATTAGGTGCTTATCAGCTATCAACATCAGAAGGTGAACTATTTGATGACCCCATCAATAGTATGCACCTTCACAGGTTCTACACCTAAATAACCCCAATTCAAGGGATATAAAAAAAAGAAAGAAAGAAAACAAAAAAAACATCCTCTAGTGAAAGCCTAGTAAACAAGCACCTTACATAGATACCATGATAAAAACCTGGCAAACAGGCATCATGTGTATTTTAACTATCATGCAAATAAAAAGCAAGTGGTGAAAACTTGGAAATAGGTGCTATTCATGATAAATCGCTTCCTCCATCTATTAGAGAAAACCCAACCCACATCCATCTTTCTTACCATATCCATCAAATAACTACATCCATTCACAACCACCTAACGGTAACCTATCATAGCTTGGTGCTTTGTCACCCTTATCACCCTATCCAATTAGGTCATCTAATCTAATTGTCCATCCTATCATTCTATCATGAGTCCATTATTAGTATCACCAGTAAGTTTGAACTATGTCACCTCTAAGTTATCACGTAGGCAAGGCCATCATTGATGTGCCCTTGAGGCTCCTTCCCCATTCATCCATATCCCAAATCTTACCATAAACCTATTATTCATCCATATCTTCATCTGTCACTACTGTTGGCCTTTAAGGTTGAACTATGTTGCCTCTGCGCTATCACATAGGCAAGGCCATCATCGATGAGCCCCCGACGCTTTCCACACCATAGGTCTTTAGGTCCACATAGTCCACACCTTGAACTACATTGCCTCTACGTTGTCATGTAGGCAAGGCCATTTAGCAATGAGTCTCCAAGGCACTAGGTCAGTCCCTTAGGGCCCATGATTTCAGTTTGTCATCAGCTCATCCATAATAAATCAATCCTTTACTTGACTGGGGTAAATCCTCAACCTAGTTAGTGAATTGGATTTTTTAGTGCTACAACTCAGAGGATAATAAACCGGATCATAGTTTTATCACTAGACAACAAGAAACGTAACAAAGCAAGCTTTAAAACATTATCTTGGCAAGAGGACATTTAAACTACATTATGACAAATCCCAACCTACCTAAAACATCGAAGCATGACTCTATCAAGTTATTGCAAGAAAACACATATCTATGGCAAGAAGGTTTTTAATGGTTGTTTAAAATATTAATATCAAGATTTTTGTTATTATATCTCCTATGTTGCAAGTATGTGCTAAATCGGTGTTGTCATTGATGTTAACATATCTTTGTTGTCATTGGTGTCAACTATGTCATATTTTATTAGTTGTTTAGAAGCTTTGTAAGTTGAGGATATTGAGAAAATTAGCCCCTCTAGAAGATACAAGTGAGTTACAATGAAGTGTAGTGTAGACAGTGAGTTGTATGATGAAGAACAGTCTGGTAGATTGCTCCACATTTCTCGCTGGTTGAATACCTTGGTCTGTAGATTGGAAGTTATTTAAAGGAATTCCTAAAGATTTAAAATCCTGAGTTTGAGCCTCCAGTGTGAAGAATTAAGAGAGTTGCATTCACCAAAGTAAATCCCACTTTCTCTTATTATTCTCTGGTGATAGGGAGAAAGTATTTTGCTCCGTAATAAAGTATTTTGCTCTGTGGTTCTAGAGGGAAGTCTAGGATGATGATAAGTGCGTACAAATGTAGTAGTTCATGTTTTGGTGGTTCACAAGCTATCTTTCTTTTATGTCAGTTGAAGACAGTGAAGTTCATGTGTTCTGGTGAGAAGATTCCTATGGCTAAAGTGGTTAAGGTTCGTGCGATTGCTCTTGATGATTATAACATGCTTGTGGATGTTTCCTATTCATGTTCCTACATTAAGGAATTGAGATCATGTTTGAAGATTGTTCCCAGATAGTGTAACGTGTAACCAGTCTTAGACGACTTGGTTAATTCCAGTTATTGCGGAGATTCCTTGAAGATTGTGGAAGCATGTTGTGGTGTAGAAGATCATGTTTGAGTCCTAGCTAAAGTGTGGCATGATCCACATACATCTTTACTTCATTTCCTTTGCATAATGTTGTAATAGGTTAGGACCTATTTTCTAAATGTCTGTAATGTTGACCTTGGAGATTGTTCCAATGGTTGATGATTGTAATGTCTATGTTGATGATCATTCTAAGGTTGATGAAGTGTATAAATACTTGTAACTAAGTCATGGAAAAGGTGTCCTTGAGTGAGAATGGGAAAATAAGGAAAAGGGGTGAGCAGATAAGGCATAGTAGGGCAAAGCAGAGCAGAGGACTAATTGTAATTCAATGTTTTAATCTCAGTCATGAAGAAGATGGTGATTGTGGTAGTGAGCTTCTAGTAGGGTTTAACATCCCTCAGGGTTTAACAACCCTTATTGTAATATTTCCAGGTTTAGGGTTGAGGTAGTGAGCCTGCTAGACCTAGTTGTACTTCATGGCAGTGAGCCAATATGTTCTAGGCCCACGGAGTGACCAAGCCTGAACATCATTTTTCAAAGATTGCAATATATTTTGAGAGCTAATCCTCTCTGTGGTTTTTCACCACCTTGAGGTTTTCCATGTAAAAATTTGGTGTCTCTTGTGTATAATGTTTCATCTGTGTTTAAGTTTCTGATGTCATGCATTCATTGTTATATCATAATAATTGGGGATAAGTGATTATTGTGTAAGTGAAGAAGTGTTTAAGTTTTTGTGACAACTGATTCACCCCCCTCTTAGTTGTCTGATGCATTTCAAAAATTGGTATCAAAGCAAGGTTCCTCTAAAGAAAGTCTAACAGCTTGAGGAAGATCCAAAATGTCTTATAAGAAGGAAGTGCCACATTTTGATGGGACGAACTATGCTTTTTGGAAGGCACGAATGAAAAGTCATCTTCTTTGTCTTGGTTACAAAGTATGGAAAGCTACAGAAACAAAATACACCTTGCCTTAGAATGGTTTGACAACTAAAGACAAAATCAAGGAATTTGAAGTGGATGTCAAAGCAAAAGATGCTCTATTAAGTTCATTAAATGACACGGTACTAACAAAAGTGGTGGATCTTGAAACTACAAATGAGGTATGGGAAAAGATAAAAAATGCTATATGAGGGAGATGATTCTATGAAAGAGGCCAAGCTACAAAGTCTGAAGGTGAAATATGAAAGTTTAAAGATGAATGAAGATGAAAATATAATAGCCTTTATGCAAAGAGTTGATGAACTTGTCATCGGAATAAAAGGTATGGGGGGAACTCTTGGTGATAAGGAAGTTGTAATGAAAATTCTTAGATCACTGCCAAAGTCCTACAATCACAAGGTAGCTGCAATTGAAGAATTTATGCAAGTAAAAGATATTGACAGAAATTAGTTTCTTGGTAAGCTTATTGCCTTTGAAATGAGAGAGTTTGGTGATGCCCTGCCAAAACTAGAAACTGACTTCAAAGCTAGTACTTCTGGGAAAACTTCTAGATCAGAAAATACAAGGTAGAAACAGATGATGAGTTTGATGAAATTGAAGCCAACTTTGTGGATAGACTACAAAGAGGATTTGGTAAGTTTAAAGGTAAATTACCTTTCAAATGTTTTTCCTATGGTAAAGTAGGCCACTTTGCTTCTAGATGTCCTGAAAGAATTGAAAGAAATAGGAAAAGATATGAGAACAAGACTAGGATCCAAAGGAAATGTTATTATGTTTAAGATTTTGATGATGATGTAGGAGTATCAGATAATGGTGAACTAGATAATGCTAGTACTTCTGGTAATGAATACTTGTTTATTGCTATTGAAGAACCTATGTCTACTAATCTTGCTAGCTATATGAAGAAAGAAAAACTAGTGGAAAGTGATTTGGCTACTCAGTTTGTTGAAGACAAAGATGAATGGGTTATTGATAGTGGCTGATCTCACCACATGACTGGTGACAAAAGTAATTTTGTGAGTTTGGAAAGATATGATTGTGGACTGGTTAGGTTTGGAGATGATACAACTGGTAAGATTTGTGGAAAAGGATCTATTTCTTTTGATGGCAAGCATAATACTGAAGATGTCTTGTATGTGAAAGGATTAAAGCACAATCTTTTGAGTGTGGGTCTGATGTGTGACAAAGGTTATGGCCTAAGCTTCAAGGACAATGGATGCAAGATTAGGGAAAGCTTTAGAACAATCATTGCAACTGGGAAGAAGACTAGAGGTAATATCTATCACTTGAAAGGAATTGATAATTATTGTTTGTTGGCTCAGACTGATGAAAGTTTGGTATGGCATAGAAAGTTGTGTCACATCAATTTTGACAACATTATGAAGACAAGTACTACACAAGCGATTAGAGATTTGCCCAAGCTTGTGAAGCCTAATCCTATTTGCAAGGAGTGTCAATTTGGGAAACAAACAAGAACAAGTTTCAAAAGCAAGGAGCAATCAATTGATGGATTACTAGAACTAGTGCATATAGACTTGTGTGGACCTACCATAGTAAGAAGTTTGCAAGGAGACATGTATTTCTGTTGATAACTGAGAGGGGGGGTGAATCAGTTATCCTAATTATTTCTTCTAACTGAACTTTCTTTTTAATCAATGCAACATTAATTCAAATAAGCAAACATTATCATGAAATGGAAAAACACATGACATAGTATTTTTGATGTGGAAACCCTATTAAGGGAGAAAACCACGGGGTGATTAACCCAAAGATTATTCCCTATTAGAAGAATAAGGAAATATAAAATGACACTTGCCAATTAGGGCTCATTGCCCGAGCACATTGCTCACAAAGGAGGCACACTGCCTACAAGGAGACACATTGTCTACAAAAGAATGTTATACAATACTTGAACTAATTGGAAGCATCCACATATGCTGGAGTTCAGTTTCGGTTAGGCTCAGTACACTGATTTGCTGCACTTCATCTTTCCTCTTCTCTTATGCTGCTTTCCTTTCACATACCGGACCTTCCTTACTGCTTCTGCTCTGCTTTGCTTTTTCGCATATCATATGTCACAATAGAACTTCTCACAACTAAATCCATCCTATATATATATCCGCACAAGTGATTTCATTATCTTTCTAGTCGGCACTCGGCACTCAGAACAGTCAATCTTCTCACAAACTTTGTTTTGTCAACTGAATCCTTACACATCAAGTAATGCAGATCAAGTATATACTTGTAGAAATCATTAATCATGTCAGCCAAACATGATTCATGCCTTCATAACCTTTAACACCATCAGTAACACATCCAGAAAGTAGTCTGATGTTTTGTTAGTCAGTTCTTCCTCTGTTCACACTGTCACTCAGGAATTCGGTACTCAACTATTCATATCTTTTTCCTTGTCCATCACCGGAGGCTAAATCCTTGGAATCTATTACTCAAGGTAGTCCTCTTGACTTTCCAAAATCCGTACTTCACCAAGATACTTTCTCTGAGAGATCTGAACCTATCTGTCAGACGTTGCCACAAGCTCTGTTCTTGTTTACCAGACCTCAACAATCTTCATTTTGACTTCCGGTAGAGACACACCATGTCCTGCGGATGTGTGGGATGAACTTTGTTGCCATCAGTGATAACAATCATTTTTCCATATAGTGTCTTTTGCCAACAATCTCCCCCTTTGGCATTGCTGGCAACACTTAGTGAAAAATGACTAAGTGTTTACACTATGCTCCCCCTTGGCTGATGCTCTGTCTTTATATACATTTTCTGGAGCTCCCCCTTAGTTGGATTCCTTATTTTTCACTGCTCCTCACTCCCCCTTTGACATCAATGGCAAAGGGTAGGGTCCGCACACCAAAATTTTCAAAAATTTTACTATACTTAGCCGCATAAGTATATACATATGGCATACTTACATATACTTAAGTATGTTTGCAAAAGTTGTCTTCATCTGTACAACTTCTGTCGCCCAACTCTGCTTCATCCTATCCAAAATTGAGATATGCCCACTCAACAGGAATGCAAACGCATCTGCCCTTTTTAGATCTGTCGGATCATTAGTTTGGGCTGTAATTTGGGCTTCTGTTATAGCCTCATGCATGGCCTCTAGCTTAGGGACAACTAACCCCCTGAGCTCACTTAACCTGCTTATTCTATTTTCCCTTTCCTTCTCCAACTTCTTGATTTCACTCAAGACTGCGATAGTCTGACATTCTTGATTTGTTATAGAGGAGGAGAGAGGATCAAAATTCTTTGATAAGTTTGATAGTTTATCCTCCTATTCTTTTATTTTCTTCTCAATGTCTAGTGTTACTTTGGACCAGGAGATACAAAATTTATATATTTCACCACTATCCTTAAGAGCATTTTCTAAACTCTTTATCCCAATACTCATATTTCTTCTATCATTAGTGATTAATCCTTGTACCTCTAAGAATCTCTTATCCAAAAACTCCTTCCAGACCTTTTCTTCAGCTAATTTTTCTAGAGAATCAAAATGTGTACTAACACTGCTAACCAAGGTTTTGAGATTACCGGAAGAGGAGGCGGTGGGATCCTCTTGAAAAGATGGTATGATCTTTTCCAGCACTCCGGATGCAGCTTCTATCAACTCATAGTCTTCCATATGAGACTTTTGGAGTTTTTCATTAGCCTTAGCATTTGCAAATGAAGCTATCTTTATTGTCTGTACCAGAGAAAGAGAATCAAAATTGAATGGACCTTGTAGAAGCTCCGGTTCATCAATCTCCATTGTTTCTTTGCTCAGAAATTCTTGGACAGTTTGTGCAGTGTCTCTTGCTGGAGATAGATGTTTCTTCTCTTCTGCAGTCTTGGAGCTGTCCTTTGGAGTTTTCTCTCCTTCTACATTCCCACCACTAGCATTTGTGGTTTTCTCTGCTGAAGTCTTTTGTCCCTCTGCAACCTTTGCACTGTCACCTTCTTTTTCTTTCACCTCTGCTTCTTTCTCCTATAATTTTTCTTCTTCTTTGGATCCGGAGATTGTAGGAGAAACCAGAGGAGAAGTGTTAGTCTATTCAGGGCCCACCTCTTCTGTCATTTTCTTAGAAGTTTCTTCTGCAACACTTGTGGTTGAAGGGTCAGTACCTAAGTCCTCTACAATAGGAAGATTAAATCTTTTGAAGACGTTCCAGAGGATCTCTTCTATATCCTTGGCTACCCTGTCAGTCTCACCAAGCATGAGCTGATTCATCCTTGCTTTGCTCCTGAACTCATCCTTGCAGTCTTTGAATACCATGTTCATTGTCTTGGGATCAATTGAAGGATATAGCTGGATAGCTATCTATTCCCAGATCTCAAGGTCTTTTGCCATGGCATTGGTCTTTCTCATTTCCAACTCCTTCTCTAGACTCTTAGGAATTAGAGAGATAATTTCAATAAAAGCTTTATTGTAAATGTTTAGATACCTGATTGTAGCTTCCTGCAGGATCTTTTGGTCGGCCTCATTGTAATCATCATAGAATTCAGCCATTGGTTGAAGGTTTCCATCCATAGTGACTGATTTGATTACACTTTCTAGGGACAGGGTGGGCTTTTCAACAAATTCCTCTGCCATTTCTTTCTTGTCTTGGCCTGTGGAGGGCTTACTAGATCCTTTCTTCTTTTGCTTCTTTATTTCCTTTACCCCCTCATCTGATTCAGTTTCTTCTTCATCTCTTTGACTTGCATAAGCCCTTGTGGCTTTTGTCTTTGACCTTTTCTCTCCTTTGCCGGATGCTTGGACTTCTGGTTTTGAGCTTTTAGCAGGGACAGGTGCTGGTCTCTTTGAAGATCTGGTCTGGGTGGAAGTTTCAACCAGAGCACTTTTCTTGCTTCCTTTTTCTGCCTCTTTCTTCTCTTCATTAGCTTTTTGTCTCTTTTCCCAGTTGGCATCAAGTGCCTCCTTTGAGATCCCAAGGCCTTGTGCAATATGTTCTACTTCTTTTCTCACCTTCTTTTTCATCTCTGGTTCTCTGAGTTCCACATGGATCTTTACACTCAGCTCCTCAAAGGTTCCAGACCTTTCTGCCTTTAGATCTTTAGGCTGACTCAGCATGTGTTGAACATGCAGCTCCACAATCTATTCATCAACTCCATACCCCATGGGCATGATCCAGACTGTCCTTGGTTCTACTACCTCCATTAGGCACTGATCAGTCTCTACCATAAAGCAGACTATGTCCTTGTATTTCTCAACAAGAGACTGGGGAATCCTTTCTCTTGATTGCATCATGTTTTGAAAGTTTTTGAAGTATCCCCACATGGCTATATTTCTTGCTTTAGCATCCCCAAGCCCATGCAAATAGTCTCTGATCTGAACTGCTACCAGTTTGTCATTCTGCCATACCCATCCATTTGATCCGGGCAACTCATTCATGAAGTAGAAAAATAAACATACTATTAGTGCACCATATTTGAAAGAGTTTTTCTTGTCCTTTTTGATCTTTTGTATGTTTTCCATTAACTGGCTCAAGAGAAGTTCACAGAGATCATATTCTACATTTTTTTAGCATCTCATAGGTCATGTATACTGCAGTTTTGGATACTGAATTCTCCCTACTGGAATGATATATCTTGTATCCTATTATCATAGATGCATACTTGATATCCGGGTCAGTAATATCTTCAATGGTCATTGCCCTCTTATCAAATTTTGATCCGGTGGCCTCTATGATAATGTTGTTTTTGACATATTTGAGGATAGGAATTCCTCCGGAGGAATGTAAACTAGTTATTGCCCTAATTGCTTCCTTGGTGATCTTGCAAGGTTTATTCAGCCATAGAAAGTTATCATGTACCCTACTAAATACATACTGGACCCATTCATCTTCTTCAAAGCAGGGGAAATGAATGAACTGATCAAAGTGTTTTTCCCGGATGCTCTTATACTGAGGTTTGATCTCAAAAGAATCATCTATTAACTGCTTGTTGTATAAGTCTCTTAGTTTGAATTCCCCAAACTCTTCAATGTTTGCATGTATATAAACCCTAATATCTTTAGTGTGCAAAACGCCATGCGGAACACTGGAAAATGCACCTAGGGGGTCTACCTCCAAGGATTTGTATGGATGTTTCTTAAATGTAGGGCGAGGTCTATCAGAAATTTTTACAATATTCAGAGTACCCATTATCAAGAGATTTGCAGTGAGATATTTGAAAACAAAAAATACCTTTTGCGCCTATTGGTTTCACGGAGTAGGTTGAATTGATCTTTGGAAGTAATGACTTCTGCAAGTGATCTTCGATGAAGTTGAGGAATTTCGTTGCAGAGCTCCGCTTTTCATTTCTTCTTGAGTGCAGAATGAACGAGTGATTAATAAAAAACCCTTATATTGCTCCGCGAGCCCTAATATCAGATTGCAATAAATGCTTGACCTACATTATTCTGGTTTGCCTAGTTTTCCTTGTTCAAGGAGGAAGAAACTCATCTGAATCATTATGATTCCCTTGTGATTGATGTTAGTGATGAATCATCATATCCACTTGTCCTTCTGATCATCTTATATATCCACAGATCAAGCTGTATCAATTTGGATTCATACCGGGCCAATCTTGTGAGAAACCTATTTTACTGGAAGACTTGCTTAACCAGACCAATTCTGAAGGATTTGAACTTTTTAAATTTTCTTGCGGATCTCTCAGATCTTTACCTGACCTTCTTTACATATTTCTCTAGAAACCCTTTAATTTGCAGCTTCTCATGTGCCAATTTCAGGCACCACTTAACTGGCTGGGGGAACAAGGTTTTCTTTGTGTCTCCCCTTGAGCCAGAGCTCACCTTTTAGTTTGTGGAAGGAATATTAGCACCAGAGTCTAGTGCGGATCCAACCTCTACATTCTCTGAACTTGTCTTCACCCAAATCTTGTTCATCTCATTCCTTACTTCATCCGCATTCACCTTTTGTTTACCCTTATCTTGATTCTGATTATGATATACCGGACCTCTTTTCTCCTGATTCTTGCTTCTATAAAATTTTGCATTATGACTGGACCTATTACAGATTTGGCAAACAACATTTCTTTGCATATTTGACTAATATCCTCTTGATCTGCACTGATCAGCCATATGACCTACTCTATTGCATGCAAAGCATCTACCATTGAATGATTTGTTCATTTGCATATTTCTGCATTTATGAGACTTGTGACCATACCTTTTGCAGTTAAAACACTGTCCAGAGAAGGATGAATTAGTCTGATTCATTCTCTTTCTACACTGATTAGCTTTGTGACCAAAGTGATTGCAGTTGTGGTTGTGGTAGTATCCATTGAAGGATGGATATCTTTGAGCATTGTGCTGTCTTACCAGAGGTCTTCTAGGCCTGTTCCTTAAATTTTCTGATCCAAAATTCTTCTGACCGGATCCGGAGCTTTCTCCTTTCTCATATCCCAAACCACATTTGTCATCTACCTTCTTTTGACTTCCAAGAAGAACTTCAAGTTGAGCAGAACTTATCTTAAATTTTTCTTTATACTCATTTGCTATTTGAAGATCCCTTTTGAGAGAAACAATTTGATCCTCAAGTTTTTCTTCATTATCTTTAGCATCTTCAAGATCAGATTCAAGATGTCTGATAATTCTATCCATCTGGTGGCAATCTTCTGATTTCTCTTTGAGAGATTGTCTTAGATTGTCTTCAGTTTTTCTTTTCTCTTCAATCTCTTGAGTAAACTTAATAACTCCTGATTCCATTTGATGTCTTACCATAATGACTTCTTTTGATAACTTTTCACATAACTTGGTTTTCTTAGTCAACTCTTCATTTGCATTATTTTCTTCACCTTGTCTTGCCAATTGCTGAAGCAGCTCCTTTCTCTTTTTCATAGAGAGACTTAATTTATCTTTTAGTTCTCTCATGAAATCATCAGCCTGTTTGAGTCTTTCCTTTAATTCATTGACTTCAGAGTTTGACTATTCAAGATCATCAAGGGCAGTCTTGAGTTGCTCTCTTAAGCCATATGCATCCATTGAGCTCCCAGATCTTCCTCAAGTTGTTAGGCTCTGTTAGGAGGAACTTAGCTCTGATACCAATTGTTGATAACTGAGAGGGGGGTGAATCAATTATCCTAATTATTTCTTCTAACTGAACTTTCTTTTTAATCAATGCAACATTAATTCAAATAAGCAAACATTATCATGAAATGGAAAAACACATGACACAGTATTTTTGATGTGGAAACCCTGTTAAGGGAGAGAACCACGAGGTGATTAACCCAAAGATTATTCTCTGTTAGAAGAATAAGGAAATATAAAATGGCACTTGCCAATTAGGGCTCACTGCCCGAGCACACTGCTCAAAAAGGAGGTACACTGCCTACAAGGAGACACACTGTCTACAAAAGAATGTTATACAATACTTGAACTGATTGGAAGCATCCACATATGCTGGAGTTCAGTTCCGGTTAGGCTCAGTACACTGATCTGCTGCACTTCATCTTTCCTCTTCTCTTATGCTGCTTTCCTTTCACATACCGGACCTTCCTTACTGCTTCTGCTCTGCTCTACTTTTTCACATATCACATGTAACAACAGAACTTCTCACAACTAAATCCATCCTATATATATATCTGTACAAGTGATTTCATTATCTTTCTAGTTGGCACCCATAACAGTCAATCTTCTCACAAACTCTGTTCTATCGGCTGAATCCTTACACATCAAGTAATGTAGATCAAGTATATACTTGTAGAAATCATTAATCATGTTGGCCAAACATGATTCATGCCTTCATAACCTTTAACACCATTAGTAACACATCCGGAAAGTAGTCTGATGTTCTGTCAGTCAGTTCTTCCTCTGTTCACACTGTCACTCAGGAATCCGGTACTCAACTATTCATATATTTTTCCTTGTCCATCACCAGAGGCTAAATCCTTGGAATCTATTACTCAAGGTAGTCCTCTTGACTTTCCCAAATCTGCACTTCACTAAGATACTTTCTCTGAGAGATCCGGACCTGTCTGTCGGACCTTGCCACAAGCTCTGTTCTTGTTTACCAGACCTCAACAATCTTCATTCTGACTTCCGGTAGAGACATACCATGTCCTGCGGATGTGTGGGATGAACTTTGTTGCCATCAATGACAACAATCATTTTTCCATATAGTGTCTTTTGCCAACAATTTCAGGTTGCTTATTGATGATTATTCTAGAGTGACCTGGGCTACCTTTTTGAAAGAAAAATCAGAAGCTTTGGATAATTTTAAATCATTTAAGGAAATGGTTGAAAATGAGATGGATTTGAAGATCAAATGTTTAAGGTTTGATAGAGGAGGAGAGTTCACATCAAATGAATTCAATTTATTTTGTGAAGAACATGGGATAAAGAGACAATTATCTGCACCTAGAACTCCAAAACAAAATGGTGTCGTTGAAAGAAAGAATAGAATAGTTCAAGAAGCTGCTAGAACCATGATGAAGGAAGATGATCTTCCAGAAGTATATTGGAGAGAGGCAATTCACACTACTGTATATATCCTAAATAGAGTCCAAGTCAAAGGTAATAGTTCTAAGACTCTTTATGAATTTTGGTATGGTAAAATTCCTACTATGAAATATGTCAGAGTTTTTGGCAGCAAATGCTATATCAAAAGAGAAGAAGATCTAGGCAAATTTGATGCTAGGTGTTATGAAAGAATCTTCCTTGGTTAATCAACCAAGAGCAAGGCCTACTGGTGTTATAATAAGAGGCTAAACAAAATCATTAAGAGTGCAAATGTCAAAGTCGATGAAAGCAAGGAAAGGTCTCCAAATTCAAGTGGATATGAATTAGATAAACCAGATGTTTTAGAAGTGGTGCAGCATGAAGACAACTTAGATGAAGAGAATCAAGCTCTAGAAAGTGCTTCCAAGACAACAAGGTATGTAAAACTTAATCATTCTGAAGATCAAATCATAGGAGATAAAAGTAAAGGAATCCTGACCAGAAGAAGAGATGTAGAAGAACAAGTAAATTTCTGTATGATTTCCAAGATTAAACCTAAGACTATGAATGAAGCTTGCAATGATGAGAATTGGGTAAAAACTAAGAAGGAAGAATTGATGTAGATAGAGAAGAATCAGACTTGGGATCTTGTTCCCAGACTAGCAGACAAAAATGCAATTGGTACCAAGTGGGTTTTCAGAAACAAGATGAATGAGAATGGTGAAGTAGTAAGAAACAAAGCAAGGTTGGTATGCAAAGGATGCTCTCAAGTGGAAGGAATAGATTTTGAGGAAACATTTGCACTAATGGCAAGGATTGAAGCTATAAAAATGTTTCTGGCATTTGCAGCCTACAAATATTTTAAAGTATATCATATGGATGTAAAGTCTACATTCTTGAATGAAGAGTTGGAAGAAGAAGTCTATATCGAAGAAATGAAAAGATTCTAGTCATCAAATTAGGTTGACATGGTATGTAGATTGAAGAAGGCTTTGTATGGATTAAAATAAGCCCCCAAGGCATGGTATGCATGGTTGGACAAGTATCTAATACAGATAGGGTTCAGTAAAGGTACTACAGACATCAATCTCTACTTCAAGATCAATGATGAACAAATCCTAATTGTAGCAGTCTTTGTTGATGACATTATCTTTGGAGGCAATGAAGGTATGTGCAAATGCAAAGTGAATTTGAAATGTCCATGTTTGGTGAGATGAATTTATTTTTGGGTCTACAAATAAATCAATCAGATAAAGGTATCTTCATTTCTCAGTCTAAGTATGTGAAAGAGTTGCTAAAGAAGTTTGGGATGGAAGACTCTAAATTGGTAAATACTCCCATGATAACCGGTTGTAAGTTGAGCAAAAATGATGATTCACCTATGGCGGATCAGAAAAGGTATAGAACTATGATTGGAGGACTACTTTATCTGACTCAAACCAGACCTGACATAATGCATGCAATTTGTCTTGTGGCAAGATTTCAAGTAGAGCCCAAGGAGTCACATATGATGGCAATCAAGAGAATTCTGAGATATTTGAAAGGCACAATAGATTATGGTTTGTGGTATCCAAAAGATAATGATTTCACTCTAAGTGCATACACTGATGCAGATTGGGCCAGAGATATGGATGACAAAAAAAGTACAAGTGGAGGTGCATTCTTTTTGGGAAAAAGGTTGGTATCTTGGTTGAGCAAGAAACAAGATTCAATATCCCTATCTACTGTAGAAGAAGAATACATTGTAACAGCATGTAGTTGCACTCAAGTATTATGGATGAAGAAGACTTTGAAGGACATCAGAGTTATGCATGAAGATCCAATTGCAATCTTTTGTGACAATACATGTGCCATAAACATATCAAAGAATCCAATAATGCATTCAAGGACAAAGCACATATCCATAAGATATCACTTTCTAAGGGAAAAAGTGATAGAGAATGAAGTCAAGCTGGAATATGTATCTACAAAAGACCAGATTGCAAACATTTTCACCAAACCTCTGCCTAAGGATACTTTTGAGTATCTCAGAGAAAAGTTAGGGGTTATTACCCCTCCTACTCTAAACTAAGATGCACAAGAGTGCATCAGTCCAGTGGTGCTTCTTCAGTTTTGGATTGATGCTTTTAGGGCTACTTCTCAGGGGCAGTAGTCAGTGAGTTTAGAAGAGAAATAGAATTAGAGTAGAAGAATGCAAGTATGTGCCCTTTGCCATTGATGTCAAGGGGTGGAGAAGTTGTGAAAAACCTAGAAAGAAAGAGTACAGATGTGTAAAGAGATAGGGGGAGAATCATGTTTTGATGGTTGTTGTAGTTTTTAACATCATATGTTGCCATCAATGACAAAGGGGGAGATTGTTGCAAGTATGTGCCTAATTGGTGTTGTCATTGATGTCAACATATCTTTGTTGTCATTGGTGTCAACTATGTCCTATTCTATTACTTGTTTAGAAGATTTGTATATTGAGGATATTGAGACAATTGGCCCCTCCAAAATTTACAAGTGAGTTATAGTGAAGTGCAGTATAGACAGTGAGTTATATGTTGAAGAACAGTTTGGTAGATTGCTTCGTATTTCTCATTGGTTGAATACCTTGGTCTATGGATTGGAAGTTATTTAAATAAATTCCTAAAGATTCTAATTCTTGAGTTTGAGCCTTTGGTGTGAAGAATTAAGAGAGTTGCATTCACCAAAGTAAAACCCACTTTCTTTGATTATTCTCTGGTGACAGGGAGAAAGTATTTTGCTTCGTATTCCTTTGTAATAAAGTATTTTTCTCTGCAGTTCTAGAGGGAAGTCTAGGATGATGATAAGTACGTACAGATGTAGTGGTTCATGTTTTGGTGGTCCGCAAGCTATCTTTCTTTTATGTCAGTTGAAGACAGTGAAGTTCATGTGTTTCAGTGAGAAGATTCCTATGGCTAAAGTGGTTAAGGGTCATGCGGTTGCTCTTGATGATTATAACATGCTTGTGGATGTCTCCTATTCATGTTCCTATATTAACATTGGTCCGCGTTAAGGAATTGAGATCATGTTTGAAGATTGTTCCTAGATAGTGTAACGTGTAACTAGTCTTAGCCAACTTTGTTAATTCCAATTATTGCAGAGATTCCTTGAATATTGTGGAAGCATGTTGTGGCATGGAAGATCATGTTTGAGTCCCAGCTAAAGTGTGGTGTGATCCGCATACATCTTTACTTCATTTCCTTTGCATAATGTTGTAATAGGTCAGGACCTATTTTGTAAATGTTTGTAATGTCGACCTTGGAGATTGTTCCAATGGTTGATGATTGTAATGCTGACCTTGATGATCATTCCAAGGTTGATGAAGTGTATAAATACTTGTAATTGAGTCATGGAAAAGGTGTCCTTGAGTGAGAATGGGAAAATAAGGAAAAGGGGCGAGGAGATAAGGCAGAGCAGGGCATAGCGAAGTAGAGGATTGATTGTACTTCAATGTTTTAATCTTAGACATGAAGAAGTTGGTGATTGTGGTAGTGAGCCAACAGTAGGGTTTAATAGCCCTCAGGGTTTAACAACCCTTATTGTAATCTTTCTAGGTTTAGGGTTGAGGTAGTGAGCCTGCTAGACCTAGTTGTACTTCATGGCAGTGAGCCAGTATGTTTTGGGCCCATGGAGTGACCAAGCTTGAACATCATTTTTCAAAGATTGCAATATATTTTGAGAGCTAATCCTCTCCATGGTTTTTCCCCACCTTGGGGTTTTCCATGTAAAAATCTGGTGTCTCTTGTGTATAATGTTACATCTGTGTTTAAGTTTTTGATTTCATGCATTCATTGTTATATCATAATAATTGTGGATAAGTGATTAATGTGTAAGTGAAGAAGTGTTTAAGTTTTTGTGACAACTGATTCACCCTCCCCTCTTAGTTGTTTGGTGCATTTCAACATCCTATGCTACTCAAGGATGTCAAAAACTAGAGATGCTATGATGGAACATGATTATTTTATTTGTCTATTGTTTGTGGATTTATTTTTAGTAATGTTAGGCCTTGTCTAAAGACATGATCAACATAGTGATTATCGAGGATGTCAGAGGTCTAAACATGAAATAGGTGTAATCCTTGTCTGTTGATATGCAAGCAATACTCAGATCATCTTGGTTCAGTTATACTTAGATGCTTGTATTAACTTGCTAAATTAAAATCCATGTAAGTAATACTCAGGTCATCATGGTTTAATTATACCTAGATGCTTGTATTTTCTTACAACATTTTAAAAAGATCAATAATGAAACAAAGTACTTCAAAAACTTGTATACGAAGATGACAAAATGTGTATCCATACATATCAAATTGCATTTCATTTCATTATAAGCATTTCATCCTTGTCAAAATTCCAAGTGTCTCAAGATCTCAGTTATCCATTTATCCAAATTTCTTCTAAGTTACCCAGTTATTAAGTCCAGTTATTCTAAGTGTTCTTTTATTTTATGATTGAGTATACTTGGGACAACAAAAATAATTCATAATACTTTTGTATGTCATAAATAGGTGTGTCATCATATAGTATCTGTTGGCAAGAGACACTGCTAGGCATGTTGGATGTTGTCATTAATGGCAACTAAATCCATCTTACACATCTACATTGTATTATATGTTCATACCAGAAGTCAAATTGTAGATTTGTCTAAGTCCAGATAGACAGGAACAGGGCATATGATAGGGTTCAACATTTTGGTCTGCATTTCTCCACAAAAAATCATATTGTGCTACAGATCTAAGGGAATGTTAAGGGATGTCAGGGCTACCTAAATCAAATATTTTACCCTCCAATGATGAAGGGATTGTAAGTTACAAGCATCTGAGTATTAGGTTTTGGTTAGACAATTTAGTCTGGTGAAGAACAGGCCGACTAGGTGTTTGATCCTTGTGTGGATGAAGAGAAGTGATTGGTCAAGTAATTTAGGAGATCCAGTAGTATTGGCCAACATGTGAGGTGACTTGGATACATAAGTTTTGGTCCACATTGATGTTTGTGCATGGATTCAGGTAATAGAATAATGTTCTTAAAAAGTCTTTAAGTTTTTCTTAAGGCTGACTGCAGTTGATGTAATTTTATGTAGTAGATATATATGATTGATGGATTCGAGCATTTTGATAAGTGAGAATGCAAATATGAAGGGATAAGTGCAAAGTATAGTAGCATCAGATGCAAAGTAAAGAGATCTAAGGTTCAGATCATGGCAAAATAGTGAATCAGGACATAGAAAGATGAAGTGTGTAAAGTCAGTGTACTAAGCTTAACTGGAACTGTTATTTTGCATAGTTAGATGCTATTCATTAGTTCAAACATTTCAATGAACTCTTGTAATTAATTTGTAGGCAGTGAGCCTCCTTTGAGCAATGAGATCTGGGCAGTATCCCCGAAGGCATGTGCCTTTCCCATTTGTAATACTTTTAATAGAGTATAATTTCTGGTGGGTTAACCCCCAATGTGGTTTTTCCCTTAACCGGGTTTCCACATAAAAATCCTGGTGTTCATGTGTTATGATCTTTCTATTTCTGTTCTTGTGTTCAAGCTTCTTTCTTTTGGATGTATGTGGTAAATTATTAAAGGAACATAGTAATAAGTTTTACATAACAATCATTCATCCCCCTTCTCAATGTTCCTTAATCTCAACAATTGGTATTAGAGCCAAGTTCCTTAGAAGATGTTTAACAGCTTGAGGAAGATCTAGGAAGGTGTTTTCAATGGGTTCATTCAAGCACTCTGATGGTATCAATCAACAACTTCAAGTAGCCTTAGATGATATTGACTTGTCCAGAGAAAAAATTAGAGATCTACAAGAGAACCTTAAAGATGCTGAAGATTTCAATGAGACCTTAAAAGGACAACTGAGCAAATTTAATGAAAAGAGGAAGGAGCTACTTCTTCAGTTAGTAAATCAGAATGAAGACAATAGCATGGATGAGGCCCTGAAGGAGAAGACAAAGAAATGTGAAAAGCTAGCAAAAGAAGTTTTTGTCCTAAAACATGAGATGGAATCTGGACTGATGAGACTAACCAAGGAAATTGAGGAAAGGAAGAAGAGTGAGGAAAAATTGAATCAATCTTTGAAAGAAAGAATAGAAGAGTGCTGTAGATTGGACAGAATAATTGGTCATCTAGAATCTGATCATCAAGAAACTAGGGATAATGAGGATCAACTTGAAAGACAAATTGTCATTCTCAAACATGACCTAGAAGTTGCAAATAAGTACAAAGAAAAGTTCAAGATAATCTCAGCCAAACTTGAGGTGCTGCTTGAGAGTTAGAAGAAGGCAGATGATAAGCATGGTCTAGGATTTTAGAAAGGTGAAAGCTTTGGATCCGGTCAAAGAAATCCTGAAGCAAGAAATCAAAGAAGGAATCTTAGAAAACCTCTAGTAAGACAACCTAATGCTCAAAGGTATCCATCTTTCAATGGTAATTATTTCAAATGCAATAAGTATGGCCATAGAGCTAATCAATGTAGAAGTAAAGTGAATCAAAATGCATCATCTTTCTTCGGCCAATGCTTTAATTGCAAAAAGATAGGTCATAAGTGTGAGGAATGCAGAAGTGAATCAAGGAATCCTCCTAAGAACAAACAAGTGTTCAATGGAAGATGTTTTACTTACAATAAGTTTGGGCATATTGTAATACAATGCATATATAAACCTGCACCAACATGTAATTGTCAGAAAAATAAGATTGTGTGTTTCAATTGCAACAAATCTGGACATATTTCTAAATTTTGTAGAAGCAAAAAGGAGAACTCATGGGAAGGTAAAAGAAAAATAGAGTAGAAGTTGGACAAAGGAAAGGGAAAAGTAGATGTGAATGAGATCCAGAATGAAATGAACAAAACATGGGTGAAGAAAAGTGTAATGAATGATAGTGATGGGTCCGCACTAGAATCCGGTGCTGATAATTCCTCCAAGAATTAAATCAGGAGCTTTGGCTCAGGGGGAGCTACATTAAAAATCTATTTCCCCTGCTAGTAAGTGGGTGCCTAAATTTGGCATGATAAATGAAGATAAAGAAGCCTATTGCAGATCTGTTGAAACAAATTTTGGAAGAAAAGAAGCTAATACGATTGATTGCGGTGCAATTGAAGATTGACTGTATGTAGAAATAGTGTAACCAGATGTATTAGGGAAGAACATTTATTACAATGAAGAATTAGGTTTTGCAGAGGATAAAAGGTCATTCATTCAAACACTTGAATCACTTTGCATTCAAAGACAAGGAGAAGAGTGCCTGAGTTGAAATTTTAGAGATTTGAAGTGTGAAGAACGAATTCGGTAGCTAACCCTAATTCTGTGAAGAAAAAGGTATTTCTCTAGGAAGATTTGAACTTGTAATCTTTTGAAATGGCTACTCCTTTGGTTGTGAACATCACTGAGTGGCCTAAGCCAAAGTTTAAGAAGCACCCTTTCAAGTCCATTCAAGTCGATCTGATAGGAGAATTTTCTGGAGTTCCATATGGAGTTCTTCACACAGTAGACATTAGGGCTTACATTCACGTGCCTCTAGAGGAGCATGGTGACTCAAGGTTTGCTAATCTATTCATGAATCACTTAAAAGGTGATGATCTTGAGCTCAAACTGGAATACAAAGCCCTAAAAAACAAGTTCATACAATTTGTTGAGTTTTTGTGTTTTACAGAGGACGAGTGGGTCTGGCATGTCTTGAGTCATATCCATAATGAGTTTCTATGGTTGAATCATCCATTCAAAATCATAAAGGATGCAATAAGGGTAGTTATAGGACTAAATTCAACTGGTACCTTGCCTTAGTTGAAGGTTGTGAAGAATCAAGAAGTCACCGAGGTAACCAGATGAAAATTTGAAAAGAGAGCCATGACTATAAATGACAGAGGATCATGGGGTCAGATTCACATCAATGGTGATAGGATAAAGGATATATTAGTCTAGAAGAGAAAATTTAGTTTTCAAAAAAGCCACCTATACTACATATAAGATGGTAAAAGAAGGTGTAGACTATTATCTTTGTGAACTATTGTTGAACCAGCTCAGGGAGAACCTAAGCAAGATAAAGAAGGACAAAAAATACTCATTCAAATTTGGTACGTTAATTATGTGTCTCTTCTATTTCTTGAGTGAGCTTTCGGGAAACAAAAATATAATTTGGTCAAATGACAAACCGGTAGCAGTCCAGATTAGGAATCATTTGAGTTATTTGGGTAGTCACGATGCATAAAGGACTACACTTTGGCGATTCTTCAAAAATTTCCAGAGTATAATGTAGGCTAGGGAGAGAATACATAGAGCTGTGGTTGAGAAATACAAGGACACCATTTGTTTTATGGTTACTATTGATCAGTGCAAAATGGAAGCAGTGGAGCCTAGAGTTGTATGGATCATGCCCATGGGGTATGAAGTGGATGGAAAGGTACTAGAGTTGTTTGCACAACATCTATTGAGCTAGCCTAGGGATCTAGTTGAGGAGAGATTTGCAACATATAAATAGATTTCACTAAAACTGCATCTTGAATTCAAGGCTCCTGAAATCAAAAGGACTATAAGGAAAGAAGTTGAGAAGTTGGCTGAGAATCTAGGACTTACTAAGGAAGCTATGAGGCAATTTAAGGAAAGAATAGAAAAGTTTGAGAAGGAGAAGAAGGATAGGAAATAGGAAAGTGTTCTGACAGAACCTCCTTCTAAGTCAAGGTCTATTAGGAGTTCTAGTTCAACCTCCAGTGTGTCACCTTCTCCTGCTGTAGAAAAATCTACCGGTAAGGAAGGAAAAAGGACAAAAGTTAAGGGCAAAAGAACATATGTCAGTGTGGAAAAAGAGGATGAAGAAGAAACCAACTTAGATGATGAATTTAAAGAGCTGAAGGCCTCAGGAACTAAAGCTTCTAAAGTGTCTAAGGAGAAGTCCTCGAGAAGCACAAAGTCAAGCAAAAGGCATAAGTCAAAGGTTGGTGTTGAGAAGCCAACTCCTTATGTGGAGGACATCGTTAAAACAATCATTGTAGATGGAAACCTAAAACCAATGACTAAATTTTATGATCATTGCAGTGATGCTGACAAAAGACTTTTGGAGGATGCTACTGTAAAATATTTGAATGTATTCAATAGAGCACTAGTGGAGATTTTGTCTGAAGTTCCTAAGAGTTTAAGAGACATTCTGGAAATAAGAAAAGAAGTTGCCAAAACAAAGGATATGGAGCTGAGGGAACATGTAATGTCTATTCTGTGTCTAGTGATCTCCAGAAAAGAAGCAGATAAGATTCTCAAAGAAGTCAAGAATGAATTTAGAAGTAAGAAAAGGATGAATAAGCTAATGATTGGAGACATTGATGAAGTTGTTAAAGAAATAGAACAAATTCTAAAGAAAGCATTGGACAAGAACAAGTTTTATGTGGTTACAAAAGAACTAGTTGATACTGAGGATGCATCAGTTTTGAATGATGAAGAGCTGCAAAAAAATGAGCAACAAACTAGAGAAGATGATATCTCCATTCCGGAAGAAGAAACATTGAATAAAGAAGACGAAGAAATGATGAAGGAAGATCAAGAAAAAGAAATTGATGATGGAATTAATTCCTCCACTCCAGATGTTGAGGAACTTGCTAATATTGCCACTAAGGATACACTAAATCCTCTGGAAGAGAATATAGAAGATATTTCTAATATAGATAAAAAAAAGATGCCTCTAATGATGATGTAGAGAAGACAGAAGTAGAGAAAGATAATAAAAATGATGAGCAGGATAATGTGGTTGACTCAAAAAAGGGAGAAGTTGGAGGCCCTGAAGAGCATAAGTTTGAAACATCATTTTGGGCAAGAGACACTACAGAAGCAGTGAAAGAAATTTTAAAAAGAGATAAACAAATTGAAGTAGATCAGGATATAATACAAGGACCAATCAATTTTGATACTTTATCACCAATGCAAAAGATAAAGTTGGCCTCTATTGTACAAGCTAGGGCCAGAGAAGAAATCCTAAAGTCTCATATAGAAGATAGTGAGTCGCTTGGCCTTACATCTAGGATTTTGGAGAAAATCATGCCCACAATTCAGAAGGGCTAATAAGCATCTCCCTCTAGTCAGTTGAAAAGTCTGATAAACTCTATAAGTTCTCATTTTGAAACCTTAGAGAAGTCAGCAGAAGTTAAAGTCAGAAATGAACTTAATGAGAAGAGGTTTGCTAAAATAAAGAAAATAATTAGTTATGATAGATTAGGGCTTGATACTAGTGTAAAGAGTATTCAAAATGCCCCATCTGAAGGAGTAGAGATTTATAAGTTTTTCTTAAACTAATCTAAAGTTGTTGAAGATATTGAGAAGAAGATTAAGGACTTAGAGCTCAAATTGTCCAACATTTCTTAGCCATATAGTCCTTTAACCGAGACCGTATCTACCAAAGAATGCCAAGTAGTGAGTTTGTGGAATGAATTGAGTAACCTAGAGAAGGAAAAGGTTAAATTTTTAGGCAGATTAGATGAGCTTCGAAGACTAATTTTCCCCAAATTAAACTATGTATGATCTATTGGCAGAATCCTGAGTTGCTACTGCTACTAGTGATCATACTGATCTTCAAAAGGCAGAATCATAGGCATTTTTGTTCAGTGAGCATATATCTATTTTGGGTAGCATAAAGAAGAACTGGGATAGCAAATTGTCATGATTGAAAAACATTTTTGGTGATATCTTTTTGCTGATGAACAAGGCTTAAGGACTATGTGTTCATATGCGGAAGTATATACTTAGAGTTTTGACCCATGTACATAAATGTTTTGCATGAATTTTGATATGTGGATCCTAGCCTTTTCTATTAATGTCAAAGGAGGAGGAAAAAAGTAGTGAAAAATGAGGAATTTAGCTAAGGGGGAGCATTGGAAATCACAAGTGTACATAGTAAGGGGGGACTATTCTAACACTTAGTCATTTTTCGCTAAGTGTTGCCATCAATGCCAAAGGGGGAGATTGTTGGCAAGAGACACTTCTAGGCATGTCATATGTTGTCATTGATGGCAACTAAATCCATCTTACACATCCACATTGTATTATCTATTCATACCGGAAGTCAGATTGTAGATTTGTCTAAGTCCAGATAGACAGGAATAGGGCATATGGTAGGGTTCAACATTTTGGTCTGCATTTCTCCATAGGAAATCATATTGTGCTGTGGATTTGAGGGAATGTTAAGGGATGTTAGGGCTACCTAAATCCAAGATTTTAGCCTCTGGTGATGAAGGGATTGTAAGTTACAAGCATCTGAGTATCATGTTTTGGTTAGATAGTTCAGTCTAGTGAAGAACATGCCGACTAGGTGTTTGATCCTTGTGTGGATGAAGAGAAGTTATTGGTCAAGTAATTTAGGAGATCCAATAGTATTGGCTGACATGTGAGGTGAATTGGATACATAAATTTTGGTCCACACTGATGTTTGTGCATGGATTCAGCCGATAGAACAGTGTTCTTAAAAAAGTCTTTAAGTTTTTCTTAAGGCCGACTGTAGTTGATATAATTTTATGTAGCGGATATATATGATTGATGGATTTGAGCATTTTGATAAGTGAGGATGTGAATATGAAGGGATAAGTGCGAAGTATAGGAAAATTAGATGTGAAGTAAAGAGATCTAAGGTCTGGATCATGGTAGAATAGTGAAGCAGGATAGAGAAAGATGAAGTGTGTAAAGTTAGTGTACTGAGCTTAACTGGAACTATTATTTTGCATAGTTAGATGCTATTCATTAGTTCAAATATTTCAGTGAACACTTTTAATCAATTTGTAGGCAGTGAACCTCCTTTGAGCAGTGAGCTCTGGGCAGTGTGCCTGAAGGCATGTGCCTTCCCCATTTGTAATACTTTTAATAGAGTATAAATTCTTGTGGTTAACCCCCACCGTGGTTTTTCCCTTAACCAGGTTTCCACGTAAAAATCCTCATGTTCATGTGTTATGATCTTGTTGTTTCTGTTCTTGTGTTCATGCTTCTTTCTTTTCGATGTATGTGGTAAATTATTAAAGGAACATAGTAATAAGTTTTGTAGAACATTGATTCACCCCCCCCTCTCAGTGTTCCTTAATCTCAACAGTATCATCAAATTAAGTACATTAATGATATAAGCATTTAGATCATGTTTATGTTGTATATACTGTTGTTATTTATATGCATGAGTTACCATAACATATCATAAATAAAAAATCTCACAAAAACATAGATATCATAGTGTTTTCATATTACATCATCATCCATACATAAAGCAATTAACACATCATATGTTGCATTTAAAATATCACCACAGTATGCATTAGGTCATCATAATCTATCAATATATAGGATCATAAATGTGCATATAAGTCACCATGTCCATCATGTAACTCCTAAAAACATCAAGTCATATAGTTATCAAGTGTATCATAGGGTCACATAAACATGTTAGAAGCATCACATATAACTATAATCATAATAAATCATCATATAGAAACATCCATCCATAAATGCATATATAGATAGTCCATCAAGCATATGATCATATATCATCATCAAAAATAGCAATGTCCAAGTATATAATGATATCAAAAAATAATATATCTTGAAATGTCCACAATGTTGTGTATACAAACAATACTACCAAAATAATGCATGTCCCAAAAAGCATCTAGGTGAAACTGCCTCCTGAAGGCACTGGCTGTTGTGGCTGACCACCACCTGATGGACCTGCACCTGCATCTGGTTTCCTTGATGGCCCCATCACCCCTTCATTCTCTGTAAGTCCTTCATGACCTACTATGGTAGCTAGGGCAAAAATTGCCTGCTCACTGCTCTGGGGGCACTACCTTCTCATACAGCCCTTGCCAATAGAATATCTCCTAGCTAGCCCTCACCATCTCTACCACTGTTTTCCCTGTGGGACCCTGTGTCACAATCTACTGTACCTTCTCATCAATTGTACAGAGGACATTGTCTGCTTACTGACTGGGTTCAAGCAAATAGAAATTGGGCATGTTTACCACGAAGGTGATAAAGTGGCAGATGGGATGGCAAACCTTGGGCAGAGCTTAGACATTTGGAGATGTTGGAGAAGAAAGAATAATTTACCTAGTTAGATACAAAACCTTCTTGAAAAGGAGCAAATCCCCACTCTTGACCTCTCATGATTGAATTAATTAAACCTTTGACCTTCTAGCCTAGGGAGTATTTTGGGTGCCATATGGGATCTAGTTTTGACTGCCATCTAGATATGAGGACTTATGTTTTGAGGAATTTGATGTTTTCTTGCTAGCTCAAATGTGTCAGAGTTGGGATTCACCATAGTATGAAGGATTGCTCACCCTTCAGTTGAACGTGGAGGCCTAAGGTGGGGTTTCACATGACTGGGCATGTGATTAACTTGAAGTCTCTATGTAGCACCTCTAATTATGACCAATTAATGCCTTGTAATTATGGCAGAAAAGGGAGTGATAGTTTGCATATTGCGAATTTAAGTAAGTATGCCACCCCCAGCAACTAAAAAGACACTATACTCATTAACTTAAGTATGAATATTGGTGTTTGGGATATTTTCTGCAGTTTGAAAGTTTTTAAGTTCTCTGTCATTTCTTGCATTGCTAGCTTGTCTGTTTGGTGTAATTTTGCTATGGGGAGGGGATAAGTCTCGTACTAAGCCAGAATCCTATGAAGAGATTAAATGTAACAAGACCCTTTAGCACATTTTCTAGGAGAGCGGGGTGGCATCCTATCTTGAATGCTTGCAAGGCCATGATGAAAGTCTCTCAATGCAGTTCCTGCGTTCTTGGGAGGGTAGACAGGTTAAGGTGGGTGGTGTGGGATTCAAAGTTTTGGAGGAAGTGATAGGAATGGTGATGGGAATGCCTACTAATGACATCAAATACCAAAAAAAGAGAAAAGTTTCTGACCCTGAGGGAATGACTTGTTTTCTGAAGAAAGGGGAGGTGTTACATAGTATTCAAAGAGGGTTTGATCATGAAATGCTACCAAAACCATGGGACGAGGTGTGCTATATGATCATAAAGTACTTCAATCTTGAAGGTAGATTCAAACATTTTTTCCATTATCATTTTGCTCTTCTTAATCATTTTCATCGTAGTAAGGTGATAAGTTTCCCCTTTTATTTTCTTTCATCTCTGGAAGCGTCGATTGCGTCTGTCATTGACCAAAATGCTATAGACCCCAGCAAACCCCTCATTCTTCTCCATCAAAGGCTTATCCTTAGATTGTATAAATTCCATTTAGCCCTTTGCCCCCTAAATCCCTCATGGCTTCTAGGGTTGATTCTCCCTTGCTGCCCTACTCCATTCCTGTGAAGACTAGCTTGATGATTATTACAGAAGTCATTCCAGAGAAGTATGTCAAATTCATCAAGTCAGGAAAGGAAAAAACTACTGCTAGTAAAATTTTAGAGCTTAAGGCCTGTGAACAGACTCCCATGACCTCTACGAAGACCTCTATTAAAACAAAAATCCTACCTGGTGATTCTACCCAGGTGACACCTTAGAAGAAGAAAAGGGGAAGTGTGGAGGAAGAAAGTGGTACGGAGAGTGGGGAGAAGGCCAAAAATGTGTCTGTGGTGGTGGAGGAGGTTACCTCTGAGGAAGGTATCGGTGGAAGTGACAGTACTGCAGATGTGGATTTCACCATAACTAATAGTAAACCCCAGGTGCCGTCAACCAGGAGGTCGATGAGGCTTGTTGCTAAGCCTAGTCTTGTTCTCCAAAAGGAGGAGGTTACTAAGATGGAGGAGGATACTATGGACCTAGACGGTGATGGTATTTATGATGACAAAAATAAGAAAGTGGACACTATTGTGCTTGAGACTAAACAACTGGGTGGGGAATTTTCTGTCAACAAGGAAACTAAAAATGATAATGTGGATGGTGAAGCGGATGAGGAGCCTAGTAATTTTATTGAGCTCAATGTTAAGGGGACTAAATCTATGAGCTTAGAGAAAGTGGTGAAGGAAGCTAGCAAGATGAAGAGGGGAAGCAAGGTTGTTGTCAAAGATAAGGAGATAGAAACCCTCTTTGCTAGGATCAACGAGCTAGAGAGGAAGTTCAAGATTCTGGCCAAGTTCTTTGTGAAAGTGATGCACCGATCGGCCATGACTCTTGCTATCCTCTAGGATGTTGAGCTTACCAGCTAGGGTATGAAGGAAAAATAGCTCAAGGAGTATCATGATCTCTACCAGTTCCTGGCTGAAGATTGGGACAAGATGTTCAATTAGCCATTGGGGGATTTTTCTATGCTTTTGGTTTTATCTGTTGTTGGTCTATTGTCAATCCCCTGTGTCTTGGTCTTGAGTCTCTTTTTGGTTGTTTCTTGTTAGTTCAGTTAGTTTCTCTCTTTTGGTTCTTTGATGGAACTCTGGTGCGCCTTTTTGGATGATATGTAATGGGATCAACACCTTTTTTTGTCGCTTATTTTATCAAAAACAAAATGGTTAGTTTTTTTAGCCAAATTAATAGCATAAGATACAATCAAGTTACCATTATGGTCTCTAAGAGCTCCACCTCCTCTAGAAGGTCTTGGGTTTCCTTTCAAAGCCCCATTGAAATTCAACTTAAACTAGTTAGGGGGTGGAGGATCCATGTTATTATCTCTAGGATTTAGATTCTTTGAAAGGGGTTGAGATATCAAAGTCTAGGTTCCAAGTAGTGCAATCTCTAAATATGAAATGGAGACCCCAATCTTAGGGGTAGGATAAATCTTCTCTTTTACCCCTACTAAGAATTTTTCTTTAGTATACAAACAAATTCTATAAGTAACCCTACTCGCCAAGGCTTTCTTCTCCCAATTTTTTTGTTATTTCTCTCCCTCCATAAACCCCAAGTAGTATGATGTAAAAAAAAATGTCTAGAGGAGTTTGAGAGAAGGATTTTGTGGTAGAGAGACCCATTGTTCTATAAGACCTTGAATTTGATTGGAAAGACCCATCTAAGCTTGAAGGAATAAAGTAAGTGTTGTCCTATTTCGCTCCCCAGCCAAATAGCCCAAACCAAAAAATCTCTAAGTTTTTTTCTATTCCCCCTTTAAGCCCTAGGTCATATTCTTTAAACCCTAAACTAGAGTTTCATAAAATTGTCTTAATCCTTCCATTGCTAAAAATCCATTACTAAATCTTTGCAATTTTTATCATTACTGTTGGAATCGTTTGCTGTTGTGCCAAAAGCTCGAGCTATCAACAATTGGTATCAAAGCCATTATTGATACTAATTGTTGGAATCATTTGCCGTTGTGCCAAAAGCTCGAGCTATCAACACTCGCTACAAACACCAGACTTAACCCAGATCCACAGGAGGCTCACTGCCATGTCATGAATCCCGAGGTCAATGTTGAATGCCTCATTGACAAGGGGGCAGCTCACTGCCAACAATTACCGCATCCCCACAGGTATGTCTGATGAATCCTTCCAGGCTTGCAGGAGCTAGGGTGCAACATAGCCACTTACTACATTACTGTGGCCATTAATTGAGAGGATTGTAGGCTTGCAGGAGTAAAAGAAGTAGTCTGAACCACCACCGCATTCCCGCAGTGGTTAAGGGAGAAGCCCGCAAGATTGCGACAAGAAAGAAAGAAGTTACCGTGCTAACGCAGTGGTCTACATGGGCCGTGGTAGGATGGTGGTAAGTAACGATGCAATCACCACAATACCGTGGAGGTTTGTATGAAGTATGGCAAGCCAATAGTATAAACTCAAGAAGCATCTAATATGTCATCGGAATACCATGATAGGTAAGAGGATGACTAGCAGCAATGCGATACAAAGGAGCCAATGTAAAATGGTCAACGCTCCCCCATGGTAGTTTCAAGTGAGGCTTGCGGTGGTACGACATAGAGGATTTCAAGTGGTGTGGATGTTGAGTACCATGGTCCCACAACAGTTAATAGAGCAGTCCATGGGTTGGCGGTAAAAGGATAAGATGCTTACCACTATATCGTAGGGGGTCTTGAGGGACTGCAGCAGGTTTATGGTAAAGGGGTAAATGAAGCATATAATGTTCACAGCAGTCCCACAAAGGTTGATGAGGATATCTACGACCTAGCGATGTGAAGTAAAATATGAATTGTAGCCCGCAGCCCATAATGGTTTTGTATAGCATCAGATATGGCATGCGAGATTGTGGTAATGTATAAGTTGGCATCAACAAAGGATTTTTAAACAACAGGAGGATTGTTGACTTTGATGTGGCAGTCCATGTGGTGCTTCAGGGAGACTCTCAGGCATCCTGAAGGTAGGAAGATGAGTGAACTTGGCCAGGTAGCATTGTAGGGGATGACTTTTTTTTCAAAGGATTCAAGGCTGATGAGGACATAGAGACTCAGGGGTTCAAAATTTAAAGTGTTGTAAAAGCTTTGCTTGGTGAATTTGAAAGGATTTGTCTCATACGCCATCAATGTAGATCCTATGTCTCTTAGCTACCCCTTTTCAGATATTTGTCACATTTATGGTTGTAGGTCGATGAATCAGCTACTCGCTTTGAAGAGGAATAAAATATCTTTTATCTGCCCAGGTCTTCAAATATTTTTTGCATTAATTCTTGCAGATAGACATCTTTCAAGTAGAGATATTTTCTTATAGAGACCATGGGGCAATTTATTGTAACCTAATTAGGTCATTTGGAATCAAATGCTATATATGCATGAATGTAAGATGTAAAAAAGGTTGGAAAATAGTTAGTTTGATGCTTCTATATTCCAAACAGAACACTCCTCTACTGTAACTGTGCCTTCTAATTGAATATATACTAGTTATTTTACCTCTTCATGCTAGTTTTAACTTTGTGTGATCTAAGAATGATGTGTCTGTGAATACTTAATTCCTCCTAATCATTTCTTGTTCCTTGCCTCTATTAAAATTAGTTTTATTTGTGTATGTTTATTAGTTGTGTCTAGTCATTTTATGCATCTTCTCAGTTCTATGAGGGCTCTTATATTCAAACCTAGTGTATCACCTCTTTTTAATTTCAGTTTTACTCCCTCTTCCTCTTTTCATAACCAATGCATAGCTTAGGTTTGGTCTTAGGTTAGCTAAATCTCTCATTTAGCAAAGGAACCAACATCTCTTTGGAGATTTGACCTCCCTGTAGGTCATCTCAATGTTTCACTAGATTGTTGGATCCCTAAAATCCTTCAACATTAGGTACAAATCTATGTGACAATAGTTTCAAGCATGCCCAGTGGGACTAAAGCATAAGTAATCAAAGAATCAAGCTAATAATTTGGTGTTCTTCTCAACACTCTACATTTTGGCATAATTTTCGTGCACCTGGCGACTCTACAAGCTACTAGTTTTGATCAGTGCCATCTTTTATGCTTGTGCAAACTAGGGCATCTTCAAGAGGTAATTTACAAATTTGTTGAATTATCTGTTGCTGCTTCAAGGAGAAGGTCTAAGTTATCTAGGTCTCCTGTGAGAAGGGGTAGTACCTCAGTTTTACCTCTTTCAAGAGCTCAGTCCACACCACCTCCTGTTAGGTTTTAGCATAATATAAGGAGCTTGCATATCCCTAGATTGAATCTAAATATTCTTGGGATGGCAAGGAATTTGCCTTTTGTAACCTTCAATGGAGGAAGTCCATTAGATTTGGCTACATACAATGATATACCATCTACAGCCTTGAAAAGTGTTTCACCCTTCATGGGTGATGGTTCTGTAACCCTTGCTAAGCACATCAAAGACATATCCAATGTGTGCTCAATCCCTCATATACAACATGAAGATGTTGTAGTCCATCTCATGGTCTCATATTTCAAGGGAAGAGCTCTTTAATGGTTCAGGAGCTTGACCCTTGCTTCAATACATACCTGGGACAAGTTGGGAGAAGCCCTCTACAAGCAGTTTGGTGAGAGGGCAGATAACATTTCATTGCTTGAGTAGTTGACAACTATCAAGAGGGCTCCAAGTGAGATGCTGGCAAACTTTAACTTCAGATTCTAGAGGATGTGGGAGAGAATTCCAGCTACCCTCATGCCATCTCTACAAGGTGCTTTCTTGTACTTTTGAAGAACTTTAAATTTTGACATTATTGTGATGATGCAATCAATGGGTGCTGAGACTCTACCAGATGGTTATGAGATAGATCTGAAAGCTAAAAATTGTTTAATATAGGCTAGAAAATTTCTCCCAAGCCTCCTATCCCACTTTTTCCAGAGATACCTTCCTCATCCCAACAACCCATTGTTGCTTCTATCCTAGAGCCTAAAACTTCAACATCCTCTCTTTCTTAAGAAGAGAGTGATCTTAAGACCTTAATGTCCAATTTGACCAACAAGGTAAATAGTATAGCTATTCAAATTGCTCCCAAACCCTATCAAAACTATAACCAGGGGCAGACATCTAATCAGAATTAGAATCAAGGGTATAATCAAAATAGAAATTAGAGTTGGAACTAGGGATACCAACAAAATAGATACCAAAGTCCTAACCCTACACAACCTTTACAAACTATTAGACCTATACAACAAATACCAACTGTAAATCTAGTTAGGGCCTTAGTCCCTACGTAGAATAATCTAGCCCAGGAGGCAGATTGGTGCTACCCTTGCAACCAACCTCATAATCAGTCCACTTGTGTTTTTGGAGCACAAGAAAGAGCTATAATGGTACAAAACTTCCACACTCAATAGGCATCACTATCAAAGATAGCAAATAGTATTCTTGAAGTGTCAAATGAGGCTACTTTTGATGCCATCATGATGCTATGGATTACAAAGGTTTTTTGTGCTATTAATCAGCCCATGGACAGTGTTGTTATGCCTATTGCAAACAACATTAGGTAAAAAAAAAGGCAGTTAAAGGCTAGTTATGTGCCTACTATATTACAAAAGGAGCCTATTCCTAAGGATAAAGTGGCCAGTGCCACAATTTCAATTCAAAGAGGAAATCTGCTACTACAAAAGAAGTTCCATCAGGCTTAAAGGTGCCTGAACAAACTACAGATTAAAAAAAGGAAGGAACATGGATTCCCTCTATGCATAAAGAAACCACTGTTCCATTAAATATTGTGGACTAGATGAAGAAAACAAACATAAATGTTTCTATGTGGGAAGTAATGTCTATCCCTTCCCAGAGGGATCTATTATGAGAAGCCTTAAGGCACTTCCCAACTATTGAGTTAGCAGCATCAAACTCACCAACAAAGAAGAAAGAGAAGGCTCCTGTCAGCCTAGTGCAACCAATTAAAGGACAAATAAGAACAGTCAAGAAGCCATCTCCTTTCTACTTGTCTTTAATCATTGGCAAGTTTTTAGTGCACAACTGCATGATAGACTCTGGGGCTAGTGTTTCAATCATGCCCAAGAAGATAGAAGATGAATTAGGCATCAAGTATACCCCTATTTCATCAAGAGTATTGCAACTAGATGGCACCTCTGTGAACACTGTTGGGGTAACCATGGGACTGAACTTGACCTTCAAACAAGATATTTTAGTCATTGATCTCCCTCCCTTCTCTATTATTTTCCTATCAAGGGACTTCATAGCCAAAGTAGGTGGCTACCTTTCTTCTGGTTGGTCTCATATGTTACTGAGGACTAGATAGGGTACATAGTTTACCATTAAGGCTAAACCAATTTTAGATTATCATGTGGAAAATTATGACCATAGCATGGTGAATTCGCATGTGATGATTCAAGATGAGGAAGTGTATGATCCAGAACCTACTTAGGAAGAATCTTCACCTCTTCCTATCCCTGATTTATTTCTTGATGAATGGGCAATGGATCATGAAGATTTTGATCCTTATGACAACATGGAGGCAACTGACTTGGGAAACTACATGATCCATGAAGGGGATTCTTCAACTCCTTCTGTACTCAAGCCAGATGAGGACTCCAATGAACCGTGGAAGAATGTTTTCGATGATGTAAATAGCAGAAATGGAGCTAGTGTAGGGGTTTTATTAGTCTCTCTAACCGGTAAGAAATTGCATTTTCTCATAGGTTGCATTTTTCTTGTACCAATAATGTAGTAGAGTATGAGGCATTGGTCCATGGCCTATTGATAGTAGAAAAGGATAAGATCAAACATTTGAAGATCTTTGGTGATACTGAACTGGTGGTTAACCATGTTGAGTACTAGTGACTCAGATTATAGGTTCAATAGCTCAAAGGTTCCTTGGTTCAATGGCATTGGTTCACTGAGTTCATTGGTTCAACTGAAATCCATTGGTAACTTCGTTGAAGGTTTGAACTTCATCCATCGGGTTCAATGATTCAACAGTTCGGCAGCATCAGTTCATTGGTTCAATGGGATAGGTTCGTCGGTTCAGTGGTTCAATGGTCATCATCTTGGCTGAAGATATCACTCTGTTGAACTGTTGAACCTCACGTCGAGGTTTAATGGTTCAACAGGTTCAACAATATGGAGTGGTGAAGTTGGAATCGACATGAGAATCGCTATCGGTGAAGGATGTGGAAGTCGCTCCGATATTAACTGTCTATTCGATGGAGTGTTGGCAAGGCTTGTCATCAGTATGAGGCTTACTGTAGGTGAAGTGCATGGTTGAATGTTGGTCGATGTTTTGGATTACACCAATGGGGCTAGACTGGGGTCGTCGGCGGGAAAAGTGCCGACGATAGTCTTACCAAGTCGTCATGTATATAAACTGGAAATCATCCAATGTCAGATGCATGTGGGACTAAAGGTCCTCACGAATATGTGAATGGTTTGGTAGTTATGTGATGGTTAGAAAAGAGTGATTCCAGTTGGAACGAACAGTGAGTTGCATGTGTCGTTTGGACTGCTAAAGTAATGTGGAAATAAATTGACTGCAAGAGAGTTAGTTAATTTTTGAGAGAGAGATATGGTGCGATCAATCTGGAAAACTAATGTTCTTCTTCTTCTGTGAAGTCCTATGCTATATGTTATACGCAGCATGTTAACAGTATGTAAAAGGACTGAGGAGAGAGTGTAAACAGAGTTCAGGTGAAAGGGTTTTGGCCGAGAAGGTGAAATTCTATACTATGTGCTATTTGTGACACGATAACAGTATGAAGAACTAGCCGAGTGCTGGAGAACTTTGTGCAGGGTTATACTGTCAGATTTTCTCCAGAAGGAACAAGATGTTAATCTCCTATAAAGGCTATGAGCTTGTAAATGTATTGTAACTATTTGGTTGCTGAATAATACAATGGCTCTATGATATGGAGTGTGGGGTTTTTTACCCGTAAGGGTTTTCCCCACGTAAATCTGTGTTCTTGTTCTATCTTTCATGTTTAATGTCTCTGTTGTTGAAACTGGTTAATGTTTGCTTGTGTTTTCCTCTAAGGGTCAATGTTGGAAATGTTCTATGTCAGTTTCCGCTTTAATGGCATAGTTGTGCGTGTTTTTGAAGCAATTGAAAAGAATTTAAATCTATTTTGAAGACACCACTTTTCTTAGAAATACATTCTGAGATGCTCTCATTTCCTTACAAGTGGTATCAGAGCCTTCTTCTAGGATTTGTTTTGTTGCTCACATTTGTACATTTGTGTGCTACATGTGTTTGCATGTAAGAGTTCCTGGTGTATAAGATCTGGGTATTCCTTCTATGATGATTTCTTAGTGTGACAGGCTTGAGGAAATCTGAAGGAAACGTCTGTTTGTTTGATCCTTGTTTGAGTGGAAGTCTTGCAGTTAATCTTTTCTTCATGTTACAACAGGCGCTTGAAGGATGGTGAAGATGAAGAGACTGGAGTTGGTCATGATGTGGCCTGAGGCTTTTAGTTGACAGTATTTAATCCTATTGCATGCGGTTGGTTTGTAGTTGTGTTGCTGCAATAACTTTCATATTGGGTGTCTGTGTGAGAGGCTCTCTGATGATATGAAGAAGTTTGTGTTACTACTCAGCCATAGAGTATTGTGCTTATACTGGGTGTTTTGTTCCTGGTATTGGAAGGCATAATTTTCTATTACCCTAAATGCATGTCGGCTATGGAATTGATCATTGGATGGTTTGAGAGCTTCTGTAATAGCCTGATTCTCTCAGATGCATGTGCATGTTGGTGGTTGAGGGATTGGTCTACAAGTGGGCCTGAAGATCTTGAACTGCTATTTCCTTAATTGGATATTTTGTACTTGCATGACTCATATTCATGTTTATTGGATTTGAGGGGTTTTATAGTTTTTCCTTAAAATCTATGAATATGCATATTCATGATGATCCATTCTTTTGGTTTAACTGTTATGAAGTTTATGTTGGAGACTTTTGGGTCTTCCAGATGTGAAGTGGGTATGGATGTGCATGGGTGTTTTTCAAAAACTTGTGGTTTTGTGAAGCTGCAGTTAAGTTATTTCTAGGCCCTGGATTTTGGGGTGTTGCTGGATGATATAGTTGCAGTTTTGCATGCATGCTCTATGCATGGTGTGAGGAGGTGAAATGCTTTCTCTGCATGGGAGTGCTAGTATGTGATATGACACTTAGCATTTCTGTGGTAATGCTTCTGGTTTCTTGACTATGGTGCTCAAGTTGTGGACATGTTGGGTGAATCAGTGAAAAGTAAGTAATCTGATGCTTGAGTCATGTTGTCTACATTGTTATCTATTCCTTGAGATCTTAGTTTTGCAATTTCTAGTGTGATAGAGAGTTTGCATGGTACATTGGTTGGATCTACGAGTTATGTAGTTTTGTGGGCTAATCACCTATTAAGCTATAGTGAGATGACTCGGATGTGGACTATCTTTATCCACCAAATTGTTTCAGTGTTTATGCAAATTTGTTAACTGGCCTTGTCTGTGGTCACTTGTGCATTGGTGTGACTAATTCAAGATGAGAGGATTGATGTTGTAGAGTATCCGAATAGTTGGTTATGGAGACCTGTAGTATGTGTATCATGATGTCATGTATAGCTTGAATACATAGGTTTGTGTAAGCTGTTGACAATGATAGTTAATTTCCTTGGTTTTTTAATAGTCACATGGACATGTTAATGGGTGGAAATGGAAGTTTTTTAGATTAGGAGATATTTGGTTAGGATACTTGGAAAGCTCTATTGTTATAGTTAAGAGGGAGCTTTAACATTGATTGTTTGTTCATCACTTAGTGGTGAATGATCTTCTTTAGTGTTGCAGATGTTACTAGGAGGAGCTCTTTGATCCTGTTGCTATAGAAGGGTTCTTTCACATTTGCAGGGGCACTATTTGAGGATGAGTAACATCTTGGAGTCATGGAGGATTCATGAAATCCTTGGCTGAGGTGTTGGTGGTACTTGACAGGTGATGTTGGTTTAGAGTTTGATTAGTTTCATGTCATGATATACTCTTGTTTAAGCTTTTAAGTTTTGGCATGATATGTTGCTCCCTAGACTTTGGTTAAGTTCACCTGAAGCATGGAATCTCCTAAGGGAGATGGTAAGATCATGATGTCATGATAAGTTCCTGATTTAGATGATTGGAGCTTTGACAATGGTCTGGTTACTTCTCTATGTTTGGGTACATTTATCAATTGCTAGATTACTTCATAGTGTTGTAGTGATGCTTTTGGAGTTTAGCATGAGGTGATTGTTCGTAGGTACTCATGGATACATGGAGAATAAGGTGAGACTATATATGCTGGGCTTATTTAGAATTTGCAGCCCAAAGTCTGAGGAGTCTTTACCTTGGTTGGACGTGAGTTCAACAGAGACTTATGAGGAGATTGCTCTTGGAGGAGTCATGATGGCTTGTATATCTTGGAGGAGCATTCTTATTCCCACTCATGGTCTACTCAGCAGTTTATAACTTGAGAGGTATTGCCCATTGTTTCTCTCAGGTGTTTTATACTTTCTTTCATAGACATGGATCTTGAACTGCTCTGGAGGATTCATTGTGAGAGATGGATAGCATGATTAATCTCCTTGTGCATTTGAGTTTAAGATATCATTCATTGGTGAGAATTGTTAGGAGATGGTTTATGGGCTGATTTCCTAAAATGGGAAATGCATTAGTTTGATCTTCTTTGGTTTGAGAGGCTTACATCCATGTTAGATACATGATATATATGCTAAATTTGATCTCTTGAGATTGAATGTTTGTTTGGGTGATGTTATGCTATTCTCTTTGGGGTGTCTTGAAGGAGATCATACTTGACACAGTTAGCATTCAGAGGTGTATGTAGAAGGATTGTCTATAGGTATATGATGTGCAGTGTTTCTCTTGGTCTCAGTTATTTTCTCTGATGGTGTGTTTCACATTACATTGTTTTGAGGTTTTGTTCGGAGCTGAAGTGATCACTAGTTTGTGATCATGTGTTTTCACTTATGCTTTTGGGTGATGACATGGAGGTTCTATTATCTCTTTCATTGTTGGGTGTGAAGAACTTGAGAGATTTATGGACTGGTGGTGAGATGTATAGGTTATTGATTTACAGTTTTTTGCATATCATGGTGGATGTTTCCTTGGTACTACATGATGTTTACATTTTCTATGTTATGTTATTGGTATACTTAGTATGCCTTGATCTTTTACAGATCTACATTATCCATGCAGTGGGAGTTCTTGATGTGTTTGGTCTTCTTCGACTGGTTGATACATGGAGCTTGTATTTATAGTTGATGGGTGTATGTGTAGGTAGCATGAGTCTACTGAGGTTCATACCTTCAAGGTATGAGTGATTGGATGTTTTAGCACTGGCTTTGTGTGCTATTTTTAGTCAAGTGGGTTTTTCGGTTCAGTTGGATGGGAGCAGTCAGCTTTCTAATTATTTTTCTAGCTGATGGTCTATCTTGTTTCTGGAGGTAGTATCAACTTGGTTCTGTGACTTGGAGCATTGATGGTTTCCTGTAATTCCTTCGTCAAGTGGGAGAATGTTGAGTACTAGTGAATCATATTACAGGTTCAATAGCTCAAAGGTTCCTTGGTTCAATGGCATTGGTTCATCAAGTTCATTGGTTCAACCGATATGCATTGGTCACTTCGTTGAAGGTTTGTGTGCTATTTTTAGTCAAGTGGGTTTTTCAGTTCAGTTGGATGGGAGTAGTTAGCTTTCTGATTATTTTTCTAGCTGATGGTCTATCTTGTTTCTAAAGGTAGTATCAACTTGGTTCTGTGACTTGGAGCATTGATGGTTTCCTGTAATTCCTTCATCAAGTGGGAGAATGTTGAGTACTAGTGAATCAGATTATAGGTTCAATAGCTCAAAGGTTCCTTGGTTCAATGGCATTGGTTCAACCGATATGCATTGGTCACTTTGTTGAAGGTTTGAATTTCGTCCGTCGGGTTCAACTGTTCAACAGTTCGGTAGCATCAGTTCATTGGTTCAATGGTTCCTCAGTTCAATGGGATAGGTTCATCGGTTTAGTGGTTCAATGGTCATCATCTTGGCTAAAGATATCACTCTGTTGAACCATTGAACCTTGCGTCGAGGTTCAATGGTTCAACAGGTTCAACAATATGGAGTGGTGAAGTTGGAATCAGCATGAGAATCGCCATCGGTGAAGGATGTGGAAGTCGCTCCAATATTAACTATCTATTTGATGGAGTGTTGGTGAGGCTTGTCATTAGTGTGAGGCTTGCTGTCGGTGAAGTGCATGGTTGAATGTTGGTCGATGTTTTGGATTACACTAATGGGGCTAGACTGGGGTCGTCGGTGGCAAAAGTGCCGATGATAGTCTTACCAAGTCATCATGTATATAAACTGGAAATCATCCAATGTCAGATGCATGTGGAACTAAAGGTCCTCACGAATATGTGAATAGTTTGGTAGTTATGCAACGGTTAGAAAAGAGAGATGCCAGTTGAAACGAACGGTGAGTTGCATGTGTCATTTGGACTACTAAAGTAATGTGGAAAGAAATTGACTGCAAGAGAGTTAGTTAATTTTTGAGAGAGAGATATGGTGCGATCAATCTGGAAAACTAATGTTCTTCTTCTTCTGTGAAGTCCTATGCTGTATGTTGTACGCAACATGTTAACAGTATGTAAAAGGACTGAGGAGAGAGTGTAAATAGAGTTTAGGTGAAAGGGTTCTAGCTGAGAAGGTGAAATTCTATATTGTGTGTTATTTGTGGCATGATAATAGTATCAAGAACCAGCCGAGTACTGGAGAACTTTGTGCAGGGTTATATTGTCAGATTTTCTCTAGAAGGAACAAGATTTAATCTCCTATAAAGACTATGAGCCTGTAAATGTATTGTAACTATTTGGTTGCTGAATAATACAATGGCTCTGTGATTTGGAGTGTGGGGTTTTTTACCCGTAAGGGTTTTCCCCACGTAAATTTGTGTTCTTGTTCTGTCTTTCATGTTTAATGTCTCTGCTATTGAAACTGGTTAATGTTTGCTTGTGTTTTCCTCTAAGGGTCAATGTTGGAAATGTTCTATGTCAGTTTCTATTTTAATGGCATAGTTGTGCATGTTTTTGAAGTAATTGAAAAGAATTTAAATCTATTTCAAAGACACCACTGTTCTTAGAAATACGTTCTGAGATGCTCTCATTTCCTTACAAACCAAGTCAAGGAAAGTTGTGCAACAAAAAACCAACATTTAAGAGCTTATAGACATAGAGTTTGGGATCTGTTTGAGAGTTTTAATGCTCTCAACCTGCAGGTGATCCCAAGAAAATTAAATTTAGAGGCTGATCAATTACCAATGGTGGGGGCTCAGTTTTCTCTATCTACAGACTTATTCCATGGTCCTGATCAGCATGTGAGGGTTGTTGTCAGACCATCTATTCCTAACAATGATATCCACTGATAAGTCTTTGATAGAAATGAGCAAATTGTGAGCTTCATTCAGAATGAAGCAAAATTTTCCTCCAGGGCACATCCTAGGTTGCAGGAGTGCTATGGTGATCAGATCATCCAACTCAAATAAAATAAGCTACCCAAGGGTCTAGTCACCCTGGACACCATCTTTAGTTGTGATGATGAGTTCAGGGGTGAAAGGAATAACATGACCTTCAAGAAAGAAGATTGCCAAAAGCTAACTGTCACCCAAGACAAAGGGTTACTGCTAGGAAAGGTATGTAGTGATGAAGAAGAGCAAGAATTCATAAAGTTTTCCCAAAAATAAATGATGTCCTAGTATGGACATATGAAGATATTAAAGGATTCAATCCAGATGTGGCTCAACATGCCATTGATTTGGATCCTAATTGCAGGCCAATTTGCCAAAAGCAATTACCTATAAATCCAAAAATTGAGCCACTCACGAGAAAAGAGCTTGCTAAGCTCATACTAGTGCCTAATCTAGTGCTAAGCTAGTGCCTATGAGAAAGAGGAACAAAGAGATTAGACTCTATGTAGACTTCAGAGACCTAAATCAAGCTTCTTTGAAGGATCACTACCCTCTGTCCTCTATGGATCAGATTTTGCAAACAGTTGCAGGGGTAGAGAGGTTCTCATTGTTGATGGCTTCTCTAGCTATAACCAAATCATTGTTAGAGAGGATGATAGATTTAAGACAACATTCACAACCAAATGGGGAATCATGGCATATGAAAAAATGCCATTTGGTTTGTCTAATGCTGGTGCCACAATTCAAAGGGCAATAGATATTGCCTTCAAAGGATTTATAAATAGGTTCATCTTGATTTATTTGGATGACATCACAATCTTCTCCAAGAGGGGAGAAAACCACATGGAGCATCTGGAGAAAGTTTTCCAGAGGTGCAAAGAGTTTGGGGTGTCTCTGAACCCCAAGAAATGTATTTTTGTTGTTACCCAAGGTAAGATTTTGGGTCACATTGTGTCTAAGGATGGGATATCCATTGACCCAAATAGAACATCTGCTCTCCTTTCTCTTCCCCTGCTTACTCACAAAAAAACTTTACAATCATTTTTGGGGCAGATCAACTTTGTTAGGAAATTTATTCCTAACCGTGCTGGCTTAGTGAAGCCTCTAACCCTTATGCTCAAGAAAGATTTAGTCTTTAGATGGACTAAGGAAGAGATTTCCCAAGAATCTACTCTCATGAACCAAATTATGAGATGGATTTTGTCCTTTATGTATATGGAGAGAATAGTATTGTTGTTGTCCTGATGCAACAAAATGAACATGGACTAGAGCAGCCTTTGGCCTTCTTCAGTCAAACCTTGAAGGACTATGAGGTCAGGTGCAACTCCATGGATAAGAAGGTATTTTCCATTATTAGAGATTTAAAGAAATCTAGATATATGCTAGCAAATAATCATATTAAAGTTTTAGTTTCTCATCCTAGTATGAGAGATTACATAATGGGGATAGAGATTAGTCAAAAATGAGGAAGATGGGTCACCAAGATCCTGGAGTATGATGTGATCATCAAAGCCACTAAGTTGATTAGAGATAGAGGATTATGTGAACAACTAGCTCAGACATTAGTAGATGAGGTGGATTCATCTTACCATTTGAATAAGGAGGAACCTACAACTAAGCCATCAGTTGTAAGTTCTTAGACAATAGCTATGGCTAGTTTCCTATCCATTGGTGAGTATCCCTATGGACTGGATAGAACCAAAAGAAGACATTTTAGACTATAGTCTACCCCTTATTCTTTGGTAGATGGTGTTCTCTTCAAGAGAAACTTGGATGGAGTCTTACTGAGATGCATAGAAGAAGATCAAGTTGATAGACTTCTTAGTGAGTTTCATGCTAGCCCAACTAGTGGCCATTTCTCTACTAGAGGTATAACAATGAAAATAATGAGGGCAGGTTAATTTTGGCCCACATTATTCAATGATGCCCATATGTGGGTAAGAAGATGTAAAGAGTGTGCTCTCTTTACTAGAAAGAAGAGATTAGCAACACTTCCACTCCACCCTATTTAGGTTGATCAACCCTTTTTGTAGTGGGGATTAGATTTCATTGGCATGATAAATCCCTCTTCCAGTGCTAGTCATAAGTGGGTTTTGACTGCAAGGGATTACTTCACCAGGTGGGTTGAAGCAGTCCCACTCAAGGAGGCCATTGAGTCATCAATCATGGATTTCTTGGAAGAAATCATGACAAGGTTTGGAGCTCCTCATGCTATTATTTCTGATAATGTAAAAGCATTCACTGGTTTTAGGATTTCTGATTGGGCTCTTAATTACAATGTGTTCTTAAAGACTTCATCCAACTATTAACCCCAAGGTAATGGGTTGGCTGAATCCACCAATAAGAACCTGATCAGGATTCTGAAGAGGACCATGAAGACAAACCAGAGACAATGACACAATAAGATCAGATTAGCTCTTTGGGCTAATAGGATCACATACACGAGAGACATTATGAACTCTCCTTTTGTTCTAGTGTATGGAAGAGAGGCTAGATTGCCTATATCTTTAGAATTTCCTACACTAGATCTAGCTCATCAGTTGGCATTAGAAGGGGAGGATGCAAGGTCTATTAGGATGGCTAAGTTAATTAAGTTAGAAGAGGAAAGATAGTCAACCATGATCACATTAGAAGAACATTAGATGCAAACCAAGAGATATTTTGATAAGAAGGCCAAGGTCCAGACCTTCAAAGAAGGTGATCTTGTCCTGAAATGGGGTGTAGACCAAGCCAAACTAGGAGGTCATACCAAGTTTGATGTACTTTGGAGTGGGCCTTATGTCATCATCAACAGCAAGCAAGCAAATGCCTTCATTCTTTCAAGGCTGGATGGTGAAGTTCTCCCAATCTCAGTCAATGGGATCCATCTCAAACCCTACCATTAAGTTTGGTTTGAGATTCTATACATATTGTTTTAGTTTATTTCTGCTTTAGGTTTCCTTTCCCTAAGTGCCTTGCACAAGCTACATTGTCATTAGGAGGATGCAAGCCTTGTTTCTTTTTGTGGTCTTGTTTTGAGGCAGGTTTTAGTTTTTCCAGCATGTTTTAGAGTTGACTCTATGCTTAGCGAATGCTTAAGGCAATTGGTTTCCATTTGTCTAGCAGGTAGACACCCCTAAGAAGTTACCAAAATGTTGTCCTATTTCTCTCCTGATCCAAATAGCCCAAACCAAAAAATCTCTTAGTGTTTTCATTTTCCTCCTTTAAGCCCTAGGTCACATTCTTTAAACCCCAAACTAGAGTTTCATAAAATTGTCTTAATCCTTCTACTGCTAAAAATCTATTGCTAAATCTTTGCAATTTTTATCATTACTACATCCCCACAGGTATGTATGATGAATCCTTGCAGGCTTGTGGGAGCTAGGGTGCAATATAGCTGATTACCACATTACCGCAACTATCAATTGAGAGGCTTGTGGGCTTGTAGGAGTAAAAGAAGTAGTCTAAACCGTCACTGCATTCCCGTGGTGGTTAAGGGAGAAGCCTATGGGATTGTGGCAAGAAAGAAAGAAGTTACTGCATGACCATAACAGGTTATGGAGGGATGGCAGTAAGTAATGATGCAGTCACCACAATACTGCATAGGTTTATATGAAGTATGGTGGGCCGGTGGTATAAGCTCAAGAAGCATATAATATGTCACCGCAATACCACAATAGGTAAGAGGATGATCGGTGACAATGCAGTAAGAAGGAGGCAATGTAAAAAGGTCACCGCACCCCCATGGAGGTTTCAAGTGAGGCTTGCGGTGGTGATGTATAAAGGATTTCAAGTGGTGTGGATGTTGAGTACCATAGTCCCGCGGTAGTTAATAAAGTAGTCCATAGGTTGGTGGTAAAAAGATAAGATGCTCACCGCTATACCGCAGGGGGTCTTGACAGACTATAGTGGGTTTGTGGTAAAGGGGTAAATGAAGCATATAATGTTCACCGCGGTCCCACAGAGGTCAATGAGGATATCTGTGGGCCGATAGTGTGAAGTAAAATATGAACTATAGCCTGTAGCCCCATGACAGTTTTGCATAGCATCAAATATGGCATATGAGATTGTGGTAATGTATAAGTTGGCATCAACAAAGGGTTTTTAAACAAAAGGAGGACTGTTGACTTCGATGTGGTAGTCCATGTGGCACTTTAGGGAGACTCTTAGGCATCCTGAAGGTGGGAAGATGTGTGAACTCAGCCAGGCAGCATTGCAGGGGCCAATTTTTTTTTCAAAGGATTGAGGGCCAGTGAGGACACAAAGACTCAGGGGTTCAAAATTTAAAGTGTTGTAAAAGATTTTCATGGTGAATTTGAAAAGATTTGTCTCATATGCCATCAATGTAGATCCTATGTCTCTCAGCTGCCCCTTTTCAGATAATTGTCACATTTATGGTTGCAAGTAGATGAATTAACTACTCACCTTGAAGAGGAACAAAATATCTTTCATCTGCCCAGGTCTCCATATATTTTGTGCATCCTATAGATAGACATCTTTCAGGTAGAGATATTTTCTGATAGAGCCCATGGGGCAATTTATTGTAACCTAATTACGTCATTTGGAATTAGATGCTATATATTCATGAATGTAAGATGTAAAAAAGGTTGGAAAATAATTAGTATGATGCTTTTGTATTCCAAACAAAGCACTCCTCTACTGTAACTGTGCCTTCTGATTGAATATATGCTGGTTATTTTACCTCTTCATGCTAGTTTTAACTCTGTGTGATCTAAGAATGATGTGTCTGTGAATGCTTAATACCTCCTAATCATTTCTTCCTCCTTGCCTCTGTTAAAATCAATTTGATCTGTGTATGTTTATTAGTTGTGTCTGGTTATTTTGTGAATCTTCTTAGTTCTGTGAGGGCTCTTATATTCAAACCTGGTGTATCACCTCTTTTTAATTTCATTTTTACTCCCTCTTCCTCTTTTCATAACGGGTGGATAGATTAGGTTTAGTCTTAGGTTAGATAAATCTCTCATTCAACAAAGGAACCAGGCTCTCTCTAGAGATTTGACCTTCCTATAGGGTCCCACACCTAGATGTCATCTCAATGTTTCACTATTGTTGGAGCCCTAAAAGCCTTCAACACTAGGTGCAAATCTATGTGACAATAGTAAGGAATCCCAAACCTCCTTGGAAAAGGAGCATTCCAACATCAAATGACAAACACTTTCTTGTACCTTTTCATAAAGGGCACATTTATTAGGGAGAGAAAACCCCTCCTGACAAGGTTGTCTAAGGTAAGGATTTTATTTTGAGACAAAAAACTAACTTAGACAAATGTTGAATTTAGGGATCAACTATGGCATCCAAAGCTTAGCCCAAAAAGGAGAGAGAAGTTATTGGTCTAACATTGAATCAAAACTTGAGGTAGTTGAGTAGGCTCTTGTGGTGTATGCATCCAAATCAACTCATCCATTCTAGGAATTGAGGAATATGATAAGAGGACATCAGGGATTGCAATCTAGAAATGGCCACCAAAGCATTAAGAGAAGAGAAGGAATTAGATAAAGACTTCCAAGATTTGAAACCTTTTGCTTCTTTAATATAATCTATCACTTAACTCCCAAAGAGAATTTTACAAGGATCCATAAGGGGAGCCACCCAATCAATATATCTTAGAGGGGAGTGAAGAATCCACTTGTCTTGCCAAAATTTGATATTCATCCCATCACCTAATTTCCATTTTGTTCTTTTGTTGAGAATAAAATTTTTGGAGATCATGTTTTTCCACAAGCATGAGCCTTGGGGAATATCATTTCTAGTAAGGATATCCCCAATAGACAAGAGGTATTTCTTCTTAGTAATTATAGTCCATTCCTTCTATTCATTTAACTGTCTCCATGTAATTTTGGTATTGAGGGTGAGATTGAAGTCTCTACTATTCCTTATCTCTAAACCATTTTGAACACAAAGAATACTAAGAGGGGGAGTGAATCAATATTGTATAAAACCTTTTTTTCACATATTCATTAATTCATTTACCAAATTCAATAACATGAAAGCAAAATAAACATAAGAAGAGTAGCCACAAAGTCATAACACATAGACACTAAGATTTTTACGTGGAAAACCCAAAAAGGGAAAAATCACGCTGAGTGTTAGCTCACAATGTATTATGATATCAAAACCAAATTACATGAAGGCTCACTGCCCAATGACTCATTGTCCAAAGAAGTTCTCACTGCAATAGGCTCACTACCAAGAAAAGAGAAGAGAAGATAGAAGAAAGATTGGCTCACTGCCAAGACAAGACTGCTACAGATACATCTACAAAATGCTGAAATGCAATTCCTTAATAGCTCAGTACACGGATTCAAAAGTCTTCATTATATCTGCCCTTCTTTTAGGCTTTGCTTCACATATACTCTATTCTTCTACCCTTACTGCTTCTTTCTTATCACAAAACTACCTTAGATCACATACACATCAAATTCACACTATATTCACACATCTACTTCCCTCCAATACCAAAATCCATCAAGTATATATATCTGCAATTAGATCTAACCCAAAATCTAGTTGGCTTGTCAGTGATGAAATGTGTATACAAAAAGCTCATACTCTGTCAGCTTGAATTCTTTATATGAAGTTATGTAAACCAATGAAAACCTTTAGGGATCTTCATATAGGTATGGACATATTTTAGATCCACTTAGAAGAATGATTTAAGCAATATATCTTTACCGCAAACGGATGTAACTGAGTGTCGGCCTTATTCCAAAATATAGACTTAAACCTGATTGTCTGTCATAACATAACTTCTAAAGTGAACCATATGAAACCTCAAAATTCACATCAAGTATTCATTAGACATCATCAAGGATACCTTAAAAATTGCAAATCATAATATTCTTATGTGGAGACATGTGGACCTCAGAACTATTACCTCTATCTAATTAAACACAATCAAACTATCTGCCGATACTGAAGAACTTGTAGATGATTATCTAATACACTTCAAGCTCTACAAATTATGAATTAGATAGTTATCTTATGTGTTTACAACACCTTCAAACTGTATATCAAAACAATCATTATCAGAGGAATGTGGACCAGATTACTCAAGTACTCTGTACGATTTCTGACTTAACTTTGTTCACCCAAACTTAGACAAATCATAACATAACTTTTAGGGATTATCAGGACTTGAAAATTGGAACATAACATCATCAAAGGATTGTGTTCAACATACTAGAACCACATATGATGATCTTCAACTATGGAGGAGTACCAACTAAATCATTACTGTTGTATTGGTAAATTGCCAACACTTAGTCAATTTTGGCTAAGTTAGTCTTTCCGGACCAAAAGGCTACATACAACTTTGTCTTAGGGACTATTCCAAATCATGTTTGATTGTTGCCATCAATGACAAAATCAAGTCTTCACCATATCAGTAGTGTCTCTTGACCATGTTGCCAACAATCTCCCCCTTTGGCATTGATGGCAACACTTAGTGAAAAATTCTTATATGGTCCCCCTTACTATGTACATTCTATTTTTCTTCTTCCCTTAATATTTTTAGCCATTTTTCACTAGATCTTCTTCTCCCCCTTTGACATCAATGGCAAAGGTGTATATACAGGTAACAAAATGGTGTCAAAACTGTAAAAATGTTCTACTTATCCACTTATGTACAAGTGTAATCTTTCAACTTAGTTAGTTATGGGTGACAAGATATCATTGTAAACAATCTTTAATTGTGCTAGTTCTCCATACCACCTATTCTTAGCACTGTTCAAAATTTGAATGTTACCATTTATCTAAAAAACTAAGTCTTCTGCCTTTTACACATTTGTAGGTGTATCAGTTATTGCCTTAACCTTTAAGGCTTCAGCATCTAGACTTGACATTGAATCAATTTTAGGGCTTATTAACCCTCTCAATTGGCACATCTTGTTTTTCATTTCTTCCTTTTTGCTTAGTAGACTACTTATGCTATTATGAATATTTACAACTTGTACTTCCTGGATGCTCATGGAATTAATTGTTGGGTCATAAGACTTAGAAATATTCACTAGTTGAAGTTCCATAGCTTTGATCTTATCATCCATTTCCTTAGTGGTCTCAGGCCATGATAAGCAAAATTTGTATATTTCACAAGCTTCCTTAATAGCATACTCTATATTCTTGATGCTATTATCTAATAAAATTTTATCACTTTCTAGCTTAGTCTTCAACTTTGTTAATCTTTTATCATCAAATTCCTTCCTAAACTTTATATCAATATACTTCTCAAAAGATTCTAAATGAGTACTTACTGAGTTTATCAAGCCTTTGATCTGATCAGTTGATGACAATGATGTATCCTTTTGGTATGTAGGCATCAGCTTCTCAAAAATACCAAATGCTTCTCCGATGAGCTCACTGTCCTGGATGTGAGACCTTAGAATTTCTTCTTGAGCCTTGGCTTGCACAATTGATACCAATTTAAATTTCTACAAAGGAGACACTAAAGACAAATTTATTGGTCCTTGCAAAAACTCCAGTGCATCCAACACTTGTGTTTCCTATTGCGTTTCCAAAAATTCCTTGACATAATTTACTAGATCCTTTAAGGCAGCAATGTCTCATGCCATATTAGACACTTCTTCTTCTTGATTATGCTCTGGTGGTTCAAGATCCATGGCCGCTTGTTCATCAATGTTTTATTCTAGAGAGGAGCTCTTCTTGGCTTGTTCATTTTCTTGATCATTGGCTTTATTTTGCTCTACAATCTTTTCCTTGTTTTCTAGATCACTAGTTTTCTGATTTAGAGGACTTGTCCTTGATTGGTCCTTGCCAGCTATGTCTTGACTATCAATAGAAAGGGCTTGATCAGATGCAGAGGTTTGATAATCTTCTTTCTCCTTTATCTCTTCATCAGTTTTATCCAACCCTTGATCTAGGCTAACTTCTGGAACAGATGTGTCATTTCCAACACTAGTATCTTTTTATCATAAATGTTTGGGATGTTGAGATCTCTTAGGATATCAAGTATTCCTTGTTCAATATCCTTCACAAATTTTCCCGTATCTGTAGACATTAGAGTGTTGATCCTCTTCTTTATCTCAAATTTATCTCCAATAATATTGAAGACTTTGGATCTCTTCTCAAGAGTCACATTTGGACATAGTTTCAACAGTGTATTTTCTCTTGTCTCCAAGTCTTTTACCATTACTGCTCCCTTCTTAGTAGACATTATGCTTGCAAGGGTGTTAGGGAGATCTACAATTATTTCAATAAGAGATCTATTGTACATTTCCAAATATCTAATTACCGCAGTCTCAATGATGTCTTTATCTGCATCATCATAATCATCATATAATTGAGCTATAGGTTTTAGGTTTCCATCAACTGTTATAGCCTTCAAGACATCATCCAAATTTGTTGTTGTTTCTCCTTTCTCAGGCTTATTTTGCCTTGTCTTTTTCTTAATTTTATCCTTACTGGAGGGCTTCTCCTTTTTGTTCCTGGAGGCTTTTGTAGCCCCAACTTTCATTTTCTTCACTTCCTCATCTATCTTAGTTTCCTCATCATCAACACTTATACTTACATGCATCCTTTTGGCTTTGGTTTTCATTCTTTTTTGCCTTTTATCTGCAGGTTTCTTTGTAGGTACTTCCACAGAGGGTGTTGGACCAGAGGATGCATATGCAGTTTGTGAAGTAGATGCTCTTGTTCTCTTCTTTGTTATTATAGGCCCCTTCTTCCTCTCAAACTCTTTTGGAGGCTTTTTAGGCTCACTTTCCTTCATTCTTTTAGCTTCTCTAGCTACTTCGGCCCTTGCTCTTGTTTTATCAATCTCTTCTTTAGTAAGTCCTATGCTCTGGGCATAATCCTCTACCAATTTCTTCATCATTTTCTAAGTTTCTGGCTTTTTCAGTTTAACATGCACTTTCACAGATAACTCCTCATAGGTACAAAATCTTGGCTCATTGGTGTCCCTGGGTTTCTTCAACATAAGGTCCATAACCATCCAATATGTTTTCTGCCACTTCATAGCCCATTAGAAGGACCCAGACTGTCCTAGGCTCAACAACCTCCATCATGCATTGATCTTTGTTAACAATGAAACATATATCATTTTTGTAGTTTTCAATTGATTCAGGTATCCTTTGCCTAGAATGCATAGCCTTTTGAAAATTCTTGAAATAGCCCCATAGGGTTGCATTCTGTGTAACTCAGCTACCTATGTTGTTTAGGTGGTTTCTAATTTGAATAGCAACTGGTTGACTGCTAGACCAAACCAACTTCATTTATGGTAATTCTTGCATGAAATAGAAAAATAAGCACATGATCAATGCACCAAACTTGAAGGGATACTTGCTTTCTTTTGTCTTCTTTAGATTCTCCATTAATTGCTGCCAGAGAAACTCACACAGGTCATACTCTACATTCTTCTTCACCATCTCATATGATGTGTATATGGCAGTACCGGAGATAGAGTTCTCTCAGTTTGTGAAGTAGATCTTGTAGCCAATCACCATGGATGCAAACCTAACTGCATGATCTTCAATGTCATTGATTGTCAATGCCCTTTTATCAAATTTGGCTCTGGTGGCTTCCGTCATTGTATTATTTTTCACAGCCTTCAATATAGGCACTGTACTAGTAGAGTTTAACCCTGTGACCACACTTATGGCATTTTTTGTGATCATGAATGGAGTATTAAGCCACATAAACTCATCATGAATTCTACTTAGTACATACCAGACCCATTCATCCTCTACAAAAGTTAGGAAATCTATATTCTAAATGAATTTCTTCTCTTCCAAAGCCTTGTATTCTTCCTTTAGATCAAAATTATTACTACTTAGATGTTTTAGATACAAATCTATAAGTTGGCTATTTCCATGTTCTTCTAGGGCAACATGGATGTAAGCCCTAATATCCTCTACATGCATCACTCCATGGGGTACTTCTGAAAATGCACTATTTGGATTGACTTTCATTGATTTGAAAGGGTGTTTCTTGAATTTTGGTCGTGATCTCCTAGTGATATCAATAACTTGTGATGTCTCCATTTCAGCAAGAATTCAAACAAGTTCACGGTAGGGTTTTAAACTATAAATACCTCTTTTATCGAATCACTTAGAGTTGCTTTGAATCACTAGAAATCATTAAAATCGCTTAGAATTCTACTTCAGTTCTCCTTGAACACTTGATAGCTTGAATGCAAAGTGATCAGTTTTTTAATGCGACCCTTTTTATCCCTTATTATGAAAAAACCTAATTGTCATAAATGTTGTTCTCAAAAAGCTGTTAAACACTTTACTGTAAAGCCCAGTCGATCAAGATTGCTCCACAATGTGCCACATTAGATACTTTTCTACCAGTTTCTTCTCCAAATAATTCTTCCAATACTTATTTAACTTATACCATAGTGATGGATCTTAGCACCCACTATCTGGCTAGGGGATCAAAATGTTCATTGAAAGATCCCCCTAAGCTAGAGCTCCTAATTTACTTCTCGGAGGAAGTATCTGCACCAGAAGCTGGTGCAGATCCATCCTTGACCTCATTTACATCCTTCTTAATCCATACCTTGCTCATTTCCTTCTTGATTTCTACCAGATCAACCTTATTCTTACCTTTATCTTCTCTTTGCTTTGTTTTCGTCTTCTTTGTAGGATAATCTCTTTTCTCATTCTTGTTTCTACAGAATCTTGTAACATGTCCAAGCCAATTGCAATTGTAGCATACCACATTCCTTTGTCTTTGATTCCTTCCATTTGTTTGATTTATTCTTGATCTGCATTGGTTAGCCATATGTCCAAATCTATTGCAAGAAAAGCACTTTCCATTGAAAGATTAAGTATTGCTTGCATTGTTGGGACCATTCCTTATCATACTTCTACACTGATTTGCTTTATGATCAATTTTCTTGCAATTAAAAGACTAACCAGAAAAAGATGAAACATTTTGATTCATTCCACTCCTACATTAAGTAGCCTTATGACCATACTTATTGCATTTAAAATAATAGCCATTGAAAGATGGGTACCTTTGAGCATTTGGCTGCCTGACCAAAGGTCTTCTAGGTTTGCTTCATTGATTCTAGAACTAGTTGCCTTTATTTTTCTTCATCTTAGTGTTTGTTTGACCTGATTTATAACTTTCTCCTCTTTGAAATCCCAAACCTTTCTTGTCATCTAGATTTTTATGACTGTCAAGCAACTCTTCAAGCTTTGTAGACCTTATTTTGAATTTTTCTTTGTAATTGTTCGCTACTTCCAAATCAAACTTTAGAAGAACAATATCTTTTGCCAACTTTTCACATTCTTTAGACTTGTCTTTCAAAACTTGATTCAAATGTTCCTCAGTCTTTTCTTTCTCTTTAACCATCCTTGATAAATCATTTAGCGTTTCATTTGTTGCAGACAACTATTCACTTAGCTCTCTACTCCTATCCTTTGATCTCTTGACTTTCTCTCTTAGCTTCAGGATGTATTCATCAGTTTCTTTGACATTTTCCTTCAAATCCTAGATATCTACTTCATACTTATCAAGATCTTTGAGAGCAGTTTTTAATTCTTGATTATTGACATATGTGCAATCATCAATTGTGACACTGCCTGGAGCAGGATACCTTTTGGTAGCCATGTGCATACTTTCACAGATCTTCCTCAAGATGTTAAACTTTTTCCAAGGAACCTTGCTTTGATACCAATTGTTGAACACAAATAATACTGAGAGGAGGAGGTGAATTAGTATTCTATAAAACCTTTCTCTCACATATTCATTAATCCATTTACCAAATTCAATAACATGAAAGTAAAATAAACATAAGAAGAGCAGCCACAAAGTCATAACACATAGACACTAGGATTTTTATGTGGAAAAACCATAATGAATGTTAGCTCACAATGTATTATGATATCAAAATTGAATTACATGAAGGCTCACTACCCAAGGACTCATTGTCCAGAGAAGTGCTCACTGCAATAGGCTCACTGCCAAGAAAAGAGAAGAGAAGATAGAAGAAAGATTAGCTCATGGACAAGAGAAGACTGCTATAAATGCATCTACAGAATGCTGAAATGCAGTTCCTTAATAGCTCAATACATGGATTCAAAAGTCTTCATTATATATACCCTACTTTTTTGCTCTGCTTCACATATACTTTGTTCTTCTGCCCTTACTGCTTCTTTCTTATCACAAAATTGCCTTAGATTGCATACACATCAAATTCACACTATATTCGCACATATAATTCCCTCCAATACCAAAATCCATCAAGTATATATATCCGCAATCAGATCTGATCCAAAATCTGGTCAGCTTGCCAGTGATGAAATGTGTATACAAAAAGCTCATACTCTATCGGATGAATTCTTTATATGAAGTTATGTGAACCAATGAAAACCTTTAGGGATCTTCATATAGGTATGGACCTATTTTAGATCCACTTAGAAGAATGATTTAAGCAATATATCTTTACCGCACAAGGATCTAACTAAGTGTCAGCCTTATCCCAAAATATAGACGTAAACCTTATTGTCTGTCATAACATAACTTCTAATGCGAACCATATGAAACCTCAAAATTCACATCACGTATTCATTAGGCATCATTAATGATACCTTCAAAACTACAAATCACAATATTCTTGTGTGGAGACATGCGGACCTCAGAACTCTTACCTCTATCTAAATTAAACACAATCAAACTGTCTGTCGATACTAAAGAACTTGTAGATGATGATCTGATACACTTCAAGCTCTACAAATTAGGAATTAGATAGTTACCTTATGTGCTTACAACACCTTCAAACTATAAATCAAAACAATCATCAATGGAGGAATGTGGACCAGATTACTCAAGTACTCTATACTGTTTCTGACTTAACTTTGTTCACCTAGACTTAGACAAATCATAACATAACTTTTGGAGATTATCAAGACTTGAAAACTAGAACATAACATCATCAAGGGATTGTGTTCAATATACCAGAATTGCATATGATGATCGTTAACTATGGAGGAGTACCAAATGAATCATTATTGTTGTCTTGGTAAACTACAAACACTTGGTCAATTTTGGCTAAGTTAGTCTTTCTAGACCAAAAGGCTACATATAACTTTGTCTTAGGGGCTGTTCCAAATCATGTCTGATTGTTGCCATCAATGACAACATCAAGTCTTCACCATATCAGTAGTGTCTCTTGACCATGTTTCCAACAAACCACCCTTTCTTCTAGGCTTGCAAATAGAGTCTCATGCAACCAAAGTAATTATTTTCATATCATCTATACTTTCCCACAAAAACTTTCTTTAAATCTATTTAATCTTATCTATGAGATTAAATGAGATTCTTAAAAGGCTCATGTAGTACATAGGGAGGTTTTGCATCGAGGCTTTGATTAACTAGATTTTATCATCTTGGATAAGGAGAGCACCCTTCTACCCTACCAACTTACATTAAAATCTATCTAAAAGTTCATTCCAAAAGGATTCTAGAACAACACCTTGGAAGAGTGGAAAACCAAGATATTTGGAGGGAAGGGAATCCAATTGGCAACTAAGAATATGAACAATTTTTTTCTGCCTTAGTGTTAGAGTGTTCTATGAAAAAAAAGTGCTTTTTGGAAGGTTTATTTTCTAACTTGCATCCTTTCATAATTAGATAGAATCCTCTTAGGCTCATTTTCTTCTAAAACAAAAGCTTCTATCATGATAATAGTGTCATCAACAAATTGCTAATGAGAACAAGGAACATTGGAAGAAGTAAGTGTTAGAATGCACAAGACAACTAAGAGCGGGGGAGGTGAATCAATTGTATGTTAAAACCTTAAACCCTCAAAACATCAACCACTTATAATGCATTAGTAGAATGTAAACATATGAAGCATCAATGCAAACACATCCAAACATATAGGAACACCAGATTTATGTGGAAAACCCAATAAGGGAAAAACCACAATGAGGATTAGGTCACAATATATATGAATAGCAACATCAAAAATCAATAGGCTCACTATCTAGGAGAAAGGCTCACTACTAGATAAAGGCTCACTGACAAGGGCTCATTGCCTAGAAGAGAGAGAAAAGAAGACTGTTATAAAGAGATTCACTATCTCAAAGCAATAGGAGAGATCCACTGCTACCACTCCTTTCCATCCACAACCTTTGGCTCACTACCTCCAGCAACTTTTGGCACACTAAAATGTAGACACCTTCTGCTCATTGCATTCTAGAGTCAAGCATTTAAGTTGGCACACAACTTCACTGCCCTGATTTACTTTTGCATATCATTCTCTACCTTGCTCCATTCAACTTCATGTTGCATTTATACCACCTATAACCAAGACCTATCTCAGTTAGGTCAGTCCTAATGAAGCGTGTGCATTACACACATGCAACATTACTTAGGTTAGTACTAAACACTTTCGTGGTGGAAAGAAGTGAAAGTGGACCATGTCAAGGGATAACTAGAACTCAAATTTGTATCATCAAGCTGCTTATCACATCCACAATCCATGAGGTACCTCCGAAAATGGAACTAGTAATATAGGTCATCTAAACCTGAGCTAATGACCATATTCACACTTCTCCAAGTTCAAGAACATCATGCAGACTAGAGAGACACTCCAAAGCATTCACACACCTTCCCAGAATACTCATCATCATCATAAACTTCTACAACACTGTCACAACTATCTGAATCAAAGAATGTCTTCATTATACACATCAAGATACACTATTACTGATCACCAATGCAAGAACTAAACTTGAGGAGCATCCCAACACTGGAAACTTCAAAGGAGGGTGGATATAGATAATATAGGCATTCTCCCATATCCACAAGATAGGAAAGCTCAATGTAGAGAAATGTAAAGTATTCTCATTTCTCTCAAACAAACTCGTTCACAATCAAATATTATGTCACACACATCTTCTACTTCCGCATGATCCAGAACCTAAAACTCTGGATATAACACCTCTGAACAGCTCTGATCTATACTTCCAAACCTCACAAGCATATCTTCAATTACAAAGAAATGTGGAGCATAACACTGAGGGTACCTCTGTCACATTGCACACCTTTTTATCAAATTTTCTCAAAAGCACTTGGAAACCAAGTGAACCATCTGTTGGGAGTTGACATCAAAGACAATGCTAGCAATTTTCCAACAATCTTCTCCTTTGTCATTGATGGCAACACTGGATTTTTGAAAAACTATTAAGACCTAAAGCAATCAATTAGAAGCTCTGCAATCAATAATACTCCCCTTGACAGAAACAACTTTTAGTCTTCACACACCTCTCTGTACAATGGTTTTTCAATCACTTCAACTCTCTCCCCCTTTGACATCAATGGAAAATGGTAACAACTCTAACACCAACAAGTATCTGTTCTACTTCCACTGCTCTCTCTTTTCTGTACTCCCTCCCTTAAGATCACAAGATATGTTCCTTCTGACTATACCAACCAATAGTATCACTACCTACTCCCCTTGAGAGGTAGCCTTCAACATCAGTCTAGGCACAAAAGCGCATCTTGAAATGCTTCCTAGACAGATGTACACATTTATGCTTCTAGTTAAGAGAAGAGGGGCAATAACCCCTAATTTATGTCAGAGATACTCAAAAGTATCCTTAGGGAAAGCCTTTGTAAAGATGTCTACAACTTGATCCTTGGTAGGCACATACTCCAACTTCACCTTATTCTATGCAACCTTTCTCTTAAGAAGTGATACTAGATTGAAATATGTTCTGTCCTTGAATGCATCAGTGGATTTTTTGAAATGTTGATAGCACTTGTATTGTCACATAGGATAGGAATAGGTTCATCATATTACACTTTGATATCCTTCAATGTCTGCTTCATCCATAACACCTGTGTGCAGCAAGATGTTGTTGTAATATATTCTGCCTTTGCAGTAGATAATGACACTGAGTCCTTCTTCTTACTTAACCATGAGACAAGTCTGCTTCCTAGAAAGAAAGCACCACCACTTGTACTCCTGTCATCTGTACATCTTTCTTAATCTACATCTTTATATGCACTCAAGGAGAAATCAATATCCTTGGGATACCATAGGCCAAACTCTAGAGTGCCTTTCAGGTATTTGAATATCCTCTTTACTGCTACAACATGTGACTCTTTGGGATCAACTTAGAATCTAGCCACAAGACAGACTACATGCATGATATCCAGTCTAGTAGCAGTCAGGTATAATAGTTCACCAACCATTGATCTGTACTTGCTCTGATCAACCTTAGGAGATTCATCATCTTTTCTTAACTTACAACCAATAGTCATGGGAGTACATACCAGTTTGGAGTCTTCCATTCCAAACTTCTTCAACATTTCCCTAGCATACTTTGACTGTGACATGAAAATGCACTTTTCTGATTGACTAATTTGTAACCCAAGGAAGAAGTTTATTTCCCCACACATTGACATTTCAAATTCTTTCTGCATTTCTTCTAAAAATATCTTGCACATACCTTTATTTCATCCAAAGATTATATCATCTACATACACTTTCACAATTAGGATTTGATCTTCTTCAACTTTGAAGTATAAATTGCTATCTACAATGTCCTTTTTGTTGCAAGTATGTGCCTAATAAATGTTGTCATTGATGTCAACATATTCTTGTTATCATTGGTGTCAACTATATCCTATTCCATTACTTGTTTAGAAGACTTGTATGTTGAGGATATTGAGAAAATTAGCCTCTCCGGAAGAAACAAGTAAGCCACAGAGAAGTGTAGTACAGACAGTGAGTTGTATGCTGAAGAACAGTCCAGTAAACTGCTCCACATTTGTTCCTTCTTGAAGATTGCACTTTGCAGATTGGAAGTAAGTTAGAGGTATGTCTGAGGATGCTACATTTCAGGTCTGAGCCATCCACATGAAGATCTGAGTGAGTTGTGTTCACTAGAGTGAAACCTACTTTTTCTAAGTTTAGTTGAGACAGGAAGACAGTATTTGGCTCCGCATTCCTCCACAATAAATTATTTTTCTCTGTGGTTCTAGAGGGAAGTTTGGGATGATGATAAGTGCCTATAGTTGCAATGGTTCGTGGTTTGGTGGTTTGCAAGCTATCTTTCTTTTATGATAGTTGAAGACAGTAAAGTTCATGTGTTCCAATGAGAAAATTCCTATGGATAAATTGGTTAAGGTTCATGTGGTTTCTCTTGATGATTATAGCATGCTTGTGGATGTCTCCTAATCATCTTCCTATCCAGACTTTGGCCCACATTAAGAAATTGAGATGGTGTGAGAAGATTATTCCCAGATAATGTAGCGTGTAACCAGTCTTGGCTGACTTGGTTGATCCCAATGATTGCAGAGATCTCTGGAAGATTGTGGAAGCATGTTGTAATGTGGAAGATCATGTTTGAGTCCTAACTAAGGCATGATGTGATCTGCATTTTATTCCCTTTACACGATGTTGCAATAGTTCAAGACCTATTTTGTAAATGTTTTTAATACTGACCTTGGAGATTGTTCCAATGGTTGATGCCGACCTTGATGATCATTCCAAGGTTGATGTAGTGTATAAATACTTGTAGCTGAGTCATGGAAAAGTTGTCCTTGAGCAGAAATGATAAGATATTAAGAAAGGTCCAAAGGCAGAGTAGAGCAAAGGAAGAACAGGGCAGAGGAAGAGCAGAGCTGAGGAATTATTTATTCATAATAAAGAAAGGTGTTCATCATGGCAGTGAATCTGGAAGTACGCCACAAGTAGGGTTTAACAACCCTTATTGTAATATTTCTAGGTTTAGGGTTGTCACAGTGAGCTTGCTAGACCTAGTTGTTCTTCATGGAAGTAAGCCAGTATGTTTAGGCCCATGGGGTGACCAAGCCTGAACATCACTATTTCAAGATTGCAATATATATTGAGTTAATCCTCTCCATGGTTTTTCCCCACCTTGGGGTTTTCCACATAAATTTGGTGTCTTTCATGTTTGATGTTTCTTCTGTGGTTAAAGTTTCTAATTTCATGCTCTCATTGTTAAATCATAATAATTGTGGATAAGCAATGAATGTTTAAATTGTAGAAAGTGTTTAAGTTTTTGTGACAACTGATTCACCCCCCCCCTCTATTGTCTGGTGCATATCAACAATTGGTATCAGAGCTAGGTTCCTCGGAAGAAGTTTAACAGCTTGAAGAAGATCCAAAATATCTTACAAGAAGGAAACTCTGCATTTTGATGGAACTAACTATGTTCTCTGGAAGGCTCGAATGAAAAGCCATCTTCTTTCTCTTGGTGTTAAAGTTTGGAAAGCTACAGAAATAAAATACACCATACCTCAAAATGGTCTGATGACTGAAGATGAAATCAAAGAATATGAGATAGATATCAAGGCAAGGGGTACTCTGCTAAGCTCATTAATTGACTCAATATTGACAAAAGTGGTAGATCTTGAAACTACAAATAAGGTATGGGAAAAGTTGAAAAATCTATATGAAGGAGATGATTCTATGAATGAAGCCAAGTTACAAAGTCTACAAGTGAAATATGAAAGCTTGAAGATGAACAATGAATATCAGCTTTTATGCAAAGAGTTGATGAACTTGTTACAGGGATAAAATCCATAGTGGAACTCTCGAAGAAAAGGAAATTGTTATGAAAATACTCAGATCTCTGCCCAAGTCCTACTTTCACAAGGTGGCCGCGATTGAAGAATTCATGCAAGTAAAAGTAGTTAACAGGGATCAGTTGCTTGGTAAGCTTACTACTTTTGAAATGAGGGAGTTAAATGATGATCTGCCAAAAGTTGAGACTACCTTCAAAGCTAGTACTCTTGAAAGTACTTCCAGAACAGAAAATATAAGGTAGAATTTGATGATGAGATAGATGAACTTGAAGCCAACTTTATGGATAGGCTGCAAAGAGGATCTGGTAAGTATAAAGTTAAATTACCTTTCAAATGTTTTTCCTATAGTAAAGTAGGTCATTTTTCTTCTAGATGTCTTGAAACAATTGAAAGAAATAGAAGAAGATATGAGAACAGGCCTAGGACCCAAAAGAAGTGTTATTATGTTGAAGATTTTGATGTTGATGGAGTATTAGATAATGGTGAACTAGATAATGCTAATCCCTCTGTAAATGAATGCTTGTTCATTTCTATTAAGGAAGATCTTTTGTCTACAATTCTTCTAGTTGTATGAAGGAAGAAAAACTAGTGGAAAATACTTTGGCTACTTAGGTAATTAAGTACGAAGATGATTGGGTTATTGATAGTGGTTGCTCTCATCACATGACTGGTGACAAAAATAAGTTTGTAAGTTTGGAAAGATATGATGGTGGATTGGTTAGGTTTGGAGATGATACAACTAGTAGGATTTGTGGAAAAGGATCTATTTCTTTTGATGGCAAGCATAATACTGAAGATGTCTTGTATGTGAAAGGATTAAAGCACAATCTTTTGAGTGTGGGTCAGATGTGTGACAAGGGCTACAACTTAAGATTCAAGGATAATGGATGCAAGACCAGGGAAAGCTCTGGAACAGTCATTGCAACTAGTAAGAAGACTAGAGGTAATATCTATCACTTGAAAGGAATCGAGAACTATTGCTTGTTGACTCAGATTAATGAGAGTTGGTTATGGCATAGAAGGTTGTGTCACATAAATTTTGATAATATTATGAAGATAAGTACTGCACAGATTGTTAGAGATTGGCCCAAGCTTGTGAAGCCTGCTAATCCAGTTTGTAAGGAGTGTTAATTTGGGAAACAAACAAGAACAAGTTTCAAAAGCAATGATCAATCAGTTGGAGGACTACTTGATCTAGTGCATACAGATTTGTGTGGACCTACCAGAGTAAGAAGTTTGCAAGGAGACAGGTATTTCATGCTGCTCATTGATGATTATTCTAGAATGACTTGGGTCACCTTTTTGAAAGAGAAAGATGAAGCTCTAGATAAATTCAAGGCATTTAAGGCAATGGTTGAAAATGAGATGGGTTTGAAAATCAAATGTTTTAGATTTGATAGAGGAGGAGAGTTCACATCAAATGAATTCAATTTCTTTTCCAAAGAGCATGGAATAAAGAAACAGTTATCTGCACCCAGAACTCCACAACAAAATGGAGTTGTTGAAAGGAAAAATAGAATAGATCAAGAAGCTGCTAGAACCATGATGAAGGAAGCTCATCTTCTAGAAGCATATTAGAGAGAAGTAATTCACACCACAGTATATATCGTAAACAAAGTTCAAGTAAAAGGTAACAGTTTAAAAAAACTGTATGAATTGTGGCATGGTAGATTTCCTACTATGAAATATTTTAAAGTTTTTGGTAGCAGATGTTATATCAAAAGAGAAGAAGATTTAGGGAAGTTTGATGCTAGATCTGATGAAGGAATCTTCCTTGGTTACTCCACCAAGAGCAAGGCCTACTGGTGCTATAATAAGAGGCTGAATAAAATCATTGAAAGTGCAAATGTTAAAGTTGATGAGTGTAAGGAAAGGTCTTCAGAACTAAGTGGATATGAGTAAAATGATCTAGATGTTTTAGAAGTGGTGCAGCATGAAGACAACATAGATGAAGAAGAAGAAGCTCCGGTAAGTGCTAATAAAACTCCAAGATATGTAAGAATCAGTCATTTTGAAAATCAAATCATAGGAGACAAGAGCAAATGGATCTTAACCAAAAGAAAAGTTGTAGAAGAAAAAGTAAATTTTTGTCTAATCTCTAAGATTGAAACTAAAACTGTGGATGAGGCTTGCAAAGATGAGAATTGGATAAAGGCCATGGAAGAAGAATTAATGCAGATAGAGAAGAATTAGACTTGGGATCTTGTTCCCAAATTAGCTAAAAAAGAATGTAATTGGTACAAAGTGGGTCTTCAGAAACAAAATGAATGAGAACAGTGAAGTGGTAAGAAACAAAGCAAGATTGGTATGCAATGGATACACTCGGGTTGAAGGAATAGACTTCGAAGAAACTTTTTCTCCAGTAGCAAGGATTGAAGCAATAAGGATGTTTCTGGCTTTTGCAGCATACAAAGATTTCAAGGTTTATCAAATGGATGTGTAGTCTACCTTCTTAAATGGAGAGTTGGAAGAGGAAGTCTATATTGAACAATCAGAAGGATTTTAGTCATCAGAGCAAGGGGGCATGGTATGCAGATTGAAGAAAGCATTGTATGGATTAAAACAAGCTCCCAGGGCATGGTATGTATGGTTGGACATGTATCTATTATAGATAGGGTTCAGTAAAGGTACGACAGATAGTAATCTCTACTTCAAGATCAATAATGAACAAACCTTAATTGTTGCAGTCTTTGTTGATGACATTATTTTTGGAGGCAATGAAGATATGTGCTCAGTTTTTGCTAGAGAAATACAAAGTGAATTTGAAATGTCTATGTTTGGGGAGATGAACTTCTTTTTAGGTCTACAAATAAGTCAATCAGATAAGAGTATCTTCATTTCTCAGTCTAAGTATGTGAAAGAGTTGTTAAATAAATTTGGGATGGAAGACTCTAAACTAGTATGACACCTATGATAACTAGTTGTAAGTTGAGCAAAGATGATAGCTTACCCTTGGCAGACCAGAAAAAGTATGGATCTATGATTGGAGGATTACTTTATTTGACTCAAACCAGACCTAACATAATGCATGTAGTGTGTCTTGAGGAAAGATTTCAAGAAAAACTCAAGGAATCACATGTGATGGCAGTCAAGAGAATTCTAAGATATTTAAAAGGTACAATAGATTATGGTTTGTGGTACCCCAGGGATAGTGACTTTGTTCTCAGTGCATATATTGATGTAGATTGGGCCAAAGATGTGGATGATAGAAAAAGTACAAGTGGAGGTGCATTCTTCTTGGAAAAAGATTAGTATCTTGGTTGAGCAAGAAACAAGATTCAATATCCCTATTTATTGCAGAGGCAGAATACATTGCAGCAGCATGCAATTGTACTCAAGTGTTATGGATGAAGTAGACTTTGAAGGACATCAAAGTTGTGTATGAAGAACCTATTACAATATTTTGTGACAACACAAGTGCCATAAGCATTTCAAAGAACCCAGTGATGCATTCAACGACCAAGCACATATCCATTAGGTATCATTTCCTAAGAGAAAAAGTGACAGAGAATGAAGTCAAGTTGGAGTATGTTTCTACCAAGGATCAGATTGCAGACATCTTTACCAATCCTTTGCCCAAGGATACTTTTGAGTATATCAGAGAAAATTTAGGGGTCATCACCCCTCCTACTCTAAACTAAGATGCACAATAGTGCATCAGTCTGGAGGTGCTCAGAGGTCTGGATTGATGCTTCTTAGGGCTACTTCTTAGGGGGAGTAGTTAGAGAGTTCAGAAGAGATTAGATCAGAGAAGATAAGTGCAAGTATGTGCCCTTTGCCATTGATGTCAAAGGGGGATATAAGTCATGTGAAAAACTTAGAGTGCAGATGTGTAAGAGAAAGGGAGAGTATTTTGGAGAAAGAAAGAGTGCAGGTGTTTAAAGAGAAAGGGGGAGAAACTTGTCTTGATGGTTGTTGCAGTTTTTCACATCATATGTTGCCATCAATGACAAAGGGCTAGATTGTTGCAAGTATGTGCCTAATCAATGTTGTCATTGATGTCAACATATTCTTGTCGTCATTGGTGTCAATTGTATCCTATTCCATTACTTTTTTAGAAGACTTGTACGTTGAGGATATTGAGAAAATTAGCCTCTCTGGAAGAAACAAGTAAGCCACAGAGAAGTGCAATACATATAGTGAGTTGTATGTTGAAGAAAAATTTAGTAAACTGCTCCACATTTGTTCCTGCTTGAAGATCATGGTCTGCTGATTGGAAGTAAGTTAGAGGTATGTCTGAGGATGCTGCATTTTAGGTCTGAGCCATCTGCATGAAGATCTAAGTGAGTTGTGTTCACCAAAGTGAAGCCTACTTTTTATAAGTTCAGTTGAGATATGCAGATAGTATTTGGCTCCACATTCCTCTACAATAAATTATTTTTCTCTATGGTTCTAGAGGGAAGTCTAGGATGATGATAAGTGTTTATAGTTGCAATGGTTCATGGTTTGGTGGTCCACAAGCTATCTTTCTTTTATGACAGTTGAAGACAATAAAGTTCATGTGTTCCGGTGAGAAGATTCCTATGGATAAAGTGGTTAAGGTTTGTGTGGTTGCTCTTGATGATTATAGTGTGCTTGTGGATATCTCCTAATCATGTTGCTTTCTGGACTTTGGTCCAAGTTAAGAAATTGAGATGGTGTGAGAAGTTTATTCCTAGATAACATAGTGTGTAACCAGTCTTGGCCAACCTGGTTGATCCCAATGATTGCAGAGATCTCTGGAAGATTGTGGAAGCGTGTTGTGGCATGGAAGATAATGTTTGAGTCCCAACTAAGGCATGACATGATCTGCATTTTATTCCCTTTACATGATCTTGTAATAGGTCAGGATCTATTTTGTAAATATTTGTAATACCAACCTTGGAGATTGTTCCAATGGTTGATGCCGACCTTGATGATCATTCCAAGGTTGATGTAGTGTATAAATAATTGTAGTTGAGTCATGGAAAAGTTGTCCTTAAGTAGAAATGATAAGATATTAAGAAAGGTCCAAATGTAGAGTAGAGAAGTGGCAGAGGAAAGAAGAGGAAGAGCAGAGCATAGGAAGAACAAGGCAAAGGAAGAGTAGAGCTAAGGAATTTATTATTCACAATAAAGAAAGGTGTTCATTGTGGTAGTGAATCTGACAGTAAGCCACCAGTAGGGTTTAATAGCCCTCGGGGTTTAACAACCCTTATTATAATCTTTCTAGGTTTAGGGTTGTGGTAGTGAGCCTGCTAAACCTAGTTTTTCTTCATGGTAGTAAGCTAGTATGTTTAGGCCCATGGCGTGACCAAGCCTGAACATCACTATTTCAAGATTGTAATATATATTGAGAGTTAATCCTCTCCATGTTTTTTCCCCACCTTGGGGTTTTCCACGTAAATCTGGTGTCTTTCGTGTTTGATGTTGCTTCTATGGTTAAAGTTTCTGATTTCATGCTCTCATTGTTAAATCATAATAATTGTGGATAAGCAATGAATATTTAAATTGTAGAAAGTGTTTAAGTTTTTGTGACAACTTATTCACCCCCCTCTTAGTTGTCTAGCGCATGTCAACACTTTTTGAATCCTTGTTGTAGTAGGTACCTATCCAACCTTGCATACCAAGCTCTAGGTGCCTGTTTGACTCCATACAATGCCTTCTTCAATTTGCAGACCTGTACACTCAAAATTGCGACGTCAGTGGTCTGGGGTTGTCGAGTCAAATTTTGGCATGCACACAGACCATTCCCTCCTTGCTACGGGATGAACTACCACCTCACTCTTGATCTCGTGGAAGTAGCCAGTTGAGAGGAGGTGATACACAAGGGTGGTCTGGCTTGTTGGAGAGCTAGAATTCATGGAGAGGAGTCAGCATGTCTTGAGGCCTATGTTGTTGTGCGCTTGTGTAGATGTGTTGTTCAATGATTGTGGTTGTTTTACATAATCATATGACCCGAAGGGTCACTAGTCACTGTTCTCCTATTGGGGTTTCTGATATTCCACCTTTGTGTGGGTAAGATATTATTCTTAGTTGTCATTCAAACTATTGGATGAATGCTTGTTACACTAAGTGTTGTTGAAACGCTTCTTGTTGTTGGATGACTAGTGGGTCCTGTTGCGGTCTTGGGTGGATTTCCTCTATCTCATTGAGGATTGCCCTCACACACTCACCTCTTAATCCTAGGCACATTCATGATCCAAGACAAGAGATAGGTGATTGTGAGCTAACCTTGACTTGACCTAGATTTTGACTTAGGGTTTGTTCAACCTAAGGTTTGACTATGCATTGACTTCATTTGACCAACATTTGACTATGGTTGACCTTGTGATGGAGTCAAGGGTTTGCAAACTTTCTAAGTCTCTAATGTTTTTGTGCTTTTCTGAGGTTTTTATGAATGCAAGCCTAAATGAATACAAAACTTCTTTTTGTGTTTTTTTTAATGTTTTTGGAATTGAAGATGTTTTTCTCTAATCTAGGAATTGAAAGATGTATGCAATCTATATTGAATTTACCTAATGCAATGTAAACTATATTTTTGGGGTTTTCTAAATATTTGGAACAAATTAATCTAGGAAAAGGGAAATTTCTTTTAAATGAATTAGATCTATGAACTTTGAAAGAAAATTACTCTAAGAATGCAAGATCTATCTATCATATTAAGGAAAAAGCAAAAAGATTACTGATCCCAAGAGAAATTTTAGTTATCTAATTACTATGAAGTGAAAGAAAGCATAAAGGAACCTGGAGATGTGTGAGCCTCCACTACCCTCAGAAATCCTTGTGGTGGCAACCTTGTATCCTCTTGTAGCAGTGGGGAATCCTCTTGGTGACAAGATGACAACATAAGCAAAAAGAAGCTTTTGAAGCTTTGCAAAAAGAGCTCAATGAGAGATTTTTTGAGTACAATGGCTTCATATGAGTAGTGTATGGATGTGTGATGAGCTTTATATGAAAACTAGATGAAGCAATGAACAAAACAAAAAGGCTCCTATGCCCTATATGAGCATGAAAATGCTGAATGTGGAGAGCAATAACTTGCAGGAGTTGTGTGCACAAATGAAATTGCCTCCCTTTGTGCTTGAGGGAGGGGGGTATTTATAGGTTAGAAGAAGGGATGAGAGGTGAAGAAAGAGAGTTAACATAGAGGATTCAAGAGTGATCTAGGCTAAAATCAGAGTGATCTACCCAGTAAAAGCTTATCACTCAAGAAGAAGTGAAGAAGGAGTGCATGGGAATGCATGAGCTATTAATTTAAGATAAAATAGAGTTAATTATAAACCTATAGGTGCATGAAATAATTAACTCTATATTAGTCATGAAAATCAATGCAAACATGAAGAAAAATAGGTGAAAATGGAGCTTTTTCAAGTTAGAAACTCGAGTTTTTCTGTGGCTAGAAACATGACAGGGTCACCCATTTAACCAGTCAGTTCACCTAGGGGGTGACCCATGGGCAACCCAGAGAGGAGGGCACTTGGGTTGGATTGTATGATGGGAGATGGAAGAGGAGGAGAAAAAAAGGGGTTCTACCTCCATAAACAGGTCAGTCATGCTTGAAAATCCAAATCTCCAATTGCAAAGTAGGATCTCCCGGCGGGAGATCTAGAAATAATAGGGGGAGATTTGGATTGGTTGAGTGAAACTGAAAACTAAAAGTGGGAGATGGATAGGAGGACCTCTATAAGGCTTCTAGGGGGTGGAGAAGATGAAAAACACAGAGGAGAGTTGAAAACTCACCTATAAGCTGCATACAAGGCTTAGGGACATGGTCACAAGCACAGAAAACGTAAATCGATAAGTGTCGAAAAATGTTGACAACAAAGAGAGATAAAATGACAAAGGGGAAAAACACAAGACAAATGAAAGGACATGTCATTAAGAGAATTGTTGCTGAGAGGATGCTATTTCATGCTTTCATGTATGTGACAAGGACTATATATCATCATAGGGTCCTCGTGGAGGCTATGCATGATTTTAGTACTTTCATATTTGCCCCCTTGGGGATGGTAGTCTACATGTAAGGTAGGTACCATTCCCAAACTAGGCCTTACCTATTGTTGATTTTCTCGCAATTGTACCTGCAATAACTAGTATTAGTCTAGAATCTAGATATCTCAAAATGAATAACGAAAACTAAAATGATGAACATATAATAGATTGTTTGAGCTCGACTAGTTGTTTGCCTTTGTTAGTGACACCTATCACTAACAATTAGTAAAATTAGTAAAATTTGAGTGAATTGGCGATGGAATTGATCGTGTAAGCTGTCGTTCGGTAGATATCACTGAGGAGATCATGAAGATGGATTCTGCTTCTTCCACCATTGAGAATCAGGTATGCAAATAGTAAAAAACCCTTTCTAAACCTTAGGTTAAATTTTGTGAAAAATCTCTTGAAATCGTCTATTTTTTATGATTTTTTCTATTGCACTGTCTTTCTTTCATCATTTAGAGTAGGATTAGTCTTTCATTTTCTGAAATTCACTAAGAAATGGGGTTTTTAGAGTGTTTTTAGTTTGGGGGATCTCCATTTAGGGTTGTCCAAGGGGAGATCCTGCTAACTGGGTCACCCGGGGGAGATCCATACTGATGAAAGGGGCGACCCTAACCGATCATTTCTAATTGAAATTTGATGCTTTCTAAAATTTACTTCACTCTATTTTGATCTAATCTAACTACTGTATTCATCTGTTTATTGCAATTTTGATGGTTTATACATTTTTTGTGAAATTTTTTGCAAGTTGACGAGATCTAATCTAAAGTTTTTTTCTAATTGATAGGATATGTGCATTCGATGGAATGCTTTCTGAGAGAAGCTATGGCTCTTAGAGATGTTTGCAACACTGAACACTAATGAGCTTGTCATCCTTAGGAGAGTGGGCTTATCTAGAGTTTTTCATGTGCTAGTTGTTCATCCTATGGCATGTATTTGTTGTGATATCATGACATATTGGGATGTGGATAGGAATACCTTTAGGTTCCCAGTTTTAGGAGAGTGGATCATCACTCTGTTTGATGTTTACCACATTCTAGGGCTTCGTATGAGAGGGCACTCTCTTGTCCTACTAGCTACCAAGTCCTTTGAGGAGAAGGCTTCTTGGGTACAATTAATGGGGGTGAGTCATCCCGAGGATCAGACAAATGTTTAGCTTCCCTCTATGCCACGACTTTGCATTCCTTTCTTCAGGAAGTTACTAATTGGCTTGACTGCATCGAGGTTGTTTGGAGACAAGGCCTCAGCTCGCTTGAGATGGTGTTGGGCACCAATTATATAGGGTCTTAAGTAGGGAAAAGTCTACGCTTAGGGGCCAGGCATTTTGGCCATGGTATACAAGGATTTCTACCATATTGCACGATGAGGGGCTCTTGCTTTCAACCATTCTTCCTTGATCATGACTTGGATTTTTTAACACATCAGGCCTTATCAGAAACTTCTTTCAATTCTTGATAGATGGCTATCAAGAATAGCTAGATGGGTTTAGGTGGGCCACTTTGATACTTCTTTGCATGCTGTGGCTACTCTTACTAATGCGGATATGATTTTAAATCCTTACCTAGACATGGAGGGAACATGGTCACACGATGATGAGATTAGGGAGCATTATCATGGTGTATCAGAGATTTCAGACCATAATGGTCTAGTTGAGGCTCATCGTGTTGAGTGTGTCCCGCAATAGTTTGGCAAGGATTTCCCTGAGGATTTGCCTCCAGTGCCTACTTGTTACAGATCTGTCCAGGAGATGGGTGAGATTAGCCAGAGAGCCATTACTTGGACCCCTTTAACTCTTGGAGTTTTCATTACCAGAGCTTCTAGGACTTCGAGAGGAGGACAAAGGGGAGGGAGAGGGACTCCTTCCTAAGCATTGATTTTGGTTAATGATTCAAACTCTCCTAACAAGGACTATGTTCCTAATGGGGATGATTCGTCAGATGAGGGGCCAATTGATGAAGGGGGTAAATCACAAAACACACAACAATAGAAATTGAACACAAAAAATAGAACTTTCTTTTATTGATCTGGGCAACTCATTACACTACAGAAGCTCAATTACAATCAGAGGAATCAATCCTCCATAGGCTGCAACACATTACAACTTCCTATCCCAAGACTCTAGAATCATCTGCCTTTTGTAACCCCAAATCAACTAGGGTTTCTATTTTCCCACCTATTCTTGACTCTACACTCCCCCCCTTAACTCTACTACTGCCCAGGGTTCCCAAAAATGGTTATTAATAGCCTTTTTGGTGGCCAACAACCTAATTTCAAAATTTGCATCTCCCTCCAAAAATAGGTCAACTTCTGGGAGCCATAACTTTTGATCTGGGAGTCCAATGGATGAACTGTTTTATGCGTCAAAAAGCTCACGGAGTGTTCTACGCACTAAGAACTCACTCTACTAGTTCCAGCCATTTTTAGGCTTGTACAGGGCTGTTTAGTGCCTCAAACCTGAATTTGAATAATTTTCAAGCATTTTTTGGAAAATGGAAACTTTAATATCTTTTAGCTCGCAAATGATCTTCATATGATTCCTTTGCCAAAGGTCTTATATTTCTGTTATGTAACTTCCTGTAAATTTTGACTTCAATCCATGCCCAAATGCAAACTTTCTAAAAATAGCAGGTTATTATTTTTAGCAGTTTGGAAAAACTAAAAGTTCTATGTCATTATTCAGGCGATTATGGAATCAGAACCACAAATTTTGAAAAGAAATGGAAAGAACAATAATAATTTTGAAACACATCTTTTTTTGGGTGATGCAAGATTGCCCTTACACCACTGAATGCTCTTGCATCAGACACCCAAGGTAATTTGAGAAGTGACCCTATCACTCTCAGGTGTTTGTGTGAGGAAAACCCAAATCGTCAACCTCTGCCTTAGATAACCAAGAAGAATCTTCAACAGATCTTCCTTTCCATTTCACTAGATATTCTTCATATTGCCTGTTCCAAGTACTTCTTCCCACATAGCTATCCAAGATCTCTTCTATCTCCTCCATTGAAGTAGATGCCAGAATACTCCACTGTTCTTCTGTTGTTCCATCCTCTATGTCACCCTCATGATATTCTGTTAAATCAGCAATGTTGAACATAGGGGAAATATTAATCCCACTTGGCAACTCTACCTCATATGCATTTCTTGAATCATGCTTATTCAGGGTTTTACATGGTCCAAATTTCTTCATTTTCAACTTATTGTATGTTCCAATTGGGAACTTTTCTTTTCTCAAGTGAACCATGACTTCATCTCCTACCTGGAACTCCTTATACCTCCTCTTCTGATCTACCTTAGCCTTGTACTAAATATTCATCTTATTAATGTGCTTTCTCACCTCTTCATGCAAATTCTTCAGATGTTCTGCAAAGTCTTCAGCCTCGGCACTTGTCTTTTCTCCTTTGTCTAGATTCCTCAACTCTAAAGCATTTCTTGGACTATTTCCATATACAATCTAGAATGGTGATTTACCAGTACTACTATTGACAGAATTGTTGTAAGCAAATTCTACCTGTGGTAAAATCAAATCCCATCCCTTGGGCTTATCTCCTACTAAGCATCGTAGCAGGTTACCCAATCTCCTATTCACCACTTCTGTCTATCCATCAATCTGTGGATGGTGTGCAGAACTAAACTTCAAATCTGCCTTCAACTTCCTCCACAATGTCCTCCAGATATAACCAACAAACTTGATATCTTGATCTGAAACTATGCTCTTTGGTAGATTATGTAATCTCACCACCTCTTTGAAAAATAATTCAGCAATATGAACAGCATCGTTAGTTTCCTGCAAGGAATAAAATGTGCCATCTTCGAGAATCTATCCACCACCACAAAAATGGAATCATGTCCTCTCTGTGTCCTTGGTAAACCAAGAACAAAATCCATACTAATATCATCCCATGGCTTCTCTGGTATAGGTAATGGCTGATATAGACCTATGTTCTGACTTGCTCCTTTTGCCATTTGACATACTCTGCAACTCTGCACAAATTTCCTCACATCCTGCTACATGGCCAATAATAATTTTCACCAACAATAGCAATGGTCTTATCTCGACCAAAGTGTCTAGCCAATCCTCCACTATGCTTCTCCTTAATCAGGTTCTCTCTCATGGAACTCCTTGGAATGCACAACTGGCTTCCTCTAAACAACATGCCATCTTGGATTATGAAATCCAACCATTTTGTCCTGTCCAAAGTAACAGGTTCCAAACAAGCTTTCCAGGCCTCTGCAAAATCTGGATCCTTAGGATACAAACTTTTGAGCTCATCGAACCCAACAACCTCTATCTTCATTTCTGTCAACAAATTTTACCTTCTACTCAAGGCATCTGCAACTCTGTTGGACTTCCCACTCCTATGCTTCAAAACAAAAGTATAGCTCTGCAAAAACTCAACCCATTTTAAGTGCCTTGGTTCAACTTCCCTTGACTATTAAGATACTGCAAAGCTTGATGATCAGTATATAAAACAAACTCTTTTGGCAACAAATAATGTCTCCATTTCTTCAAAGCCTAAACTATTGCATAAAATTTCTGATCATAAATAGAATACTTTTTCTTGGCATCATTAATCTTCTCACTAAAATAGGTAATGGGCTTACCTTCTTGGCTCAAAAAAGCTCCTATACCACTACCACTAGCATCACAATCTACCTGAAATACCTTATTGAAATATGGAAGTGCCAAAATAGGTTGTTTTATGACTTTCTGCTTCAATGTATCAAAGCTCTTGTCTGCTTCTTAGTCCATCTAAACTCTTTTCTATTCCCTCTCATTGTCTCAGTTAGGGGTAAACAAATGCTACTAAAATTCCTGATAAACTTTTTGTAAAAACTTGCCAAACCATGAAAAGATCTTACCTCCGTTGCACTCCTTGGTGTAGGCCATTCAATGATAGCCCTTACTTTTTTTGGGTCCATCTTAAGACCTTCCTCTGAGACAACAAATCCTAGGTACACCAACTCCTTCTTTGCAAAACTACATTTCTTCAGACTAATCAGCAACTTCTCCTCCCTCAGCTTCTCTAAAACTCTTCTGATACACATTAGATGCTCATCCCAAGTCTTACTAAAAATCAAAATATCATCCAAATAAACAATAACAAAACTTCTTAAAAATTCTTTCAGTACCTCGTTCATGAGCCGCATGAATGTGCTCGGTGCATTGGTTAGCCCAAATGGCATGACTAACCATTCATACAAACCTTCCTTTGTCTTGAAGGTTGTCTTTCATTCATCTCCTTCTCTGATATGGATCTGGTGATACCCACTCTTCAGGTCAATTTTTGTGAAGTACTTGGCTCCACTCAAACAATCCATGATGTCATCCATTCTTGGCAATGGAAATCTATACTTGATCGTTATCTTATTGATGGCTCGAGAGTCTGTACACATCCTCCATTCTCCATCCTTCTTTGGTGTTAGTGCTGTAGGTACCACACATGGACTTAGGCTCTCCCTTATCAGTCCCTTCCTCAACAACTCCTGAACTTGTCTGTTCAACTCTTCATTATCTGTAGGGGTCATTCTGTGGGCTACCTTGTTTGGCAAACTGGCTCCTGGTATCAAATCCATTTGATGACTTAGCTTCCTTACTGGTGGTAAATCTTCTAGTACATTATTAGAGATAATGTCCTGTAACTCTTCCAACATATTTGAAACTTTTGTTGGTACATCTTCCAAGTTCTCTTGACTAATCTTAGGAATCAATGCAAAGCAATGATGCTCATGCTTCATACCCTCCAAAAATTTCCTACCACCTACCAGGCAAATTCTAGCAGTACTACATACCTTTTCTTCCACCTCCTTCAAGGGCTTCAACTTATGACAAACTCCATCCTTTGTTAGGGAATATGTGTTTGCACGACCATCATGGACAGTGCTCCTATCATACTGCCACGGCCTCCCCAACAACATATGACATGCATCCATCAGTATGATATCACACAACACCTCATCATGGTACTCACCAATCTTGAACTTCACTAAACACTGCTCATTGACCAAAGCTCTATGGTCCTTCTGCAACCAAGAAATCTGATATGGATGCAGATGCTTTCTTCTTGTCAACTTCAACTTGTCGACCATCTCCTCTAAAACAAGATTATCAGTGCTTCCACTGTCAATAATAATATCACAACACTTACCTTCACATTTGCACCTTGTGCAGAATAAACTCTTCCTCTGATTAGGTTCTTTCTCCTCATTCAACAAGGTTCTTCTGACAACTAGGGTTTCTCCCCTTTCAACATCTTCAGAATGCTTAGAATGTGCATCTTCATCTACATGTGCAACTCATGCATTACCTTCAAGTCTTCTATTTGTCCTTCCTTGATGTTGTGGACACTCATATGCTCAATTCTATTTTTCCCCACATCAGAAACAAGTTCCTCTAAAACGTCCTCTTTCAGGTCCTTGCCCAGGTCTACCTCTTCCTCTTCCTCTTTGCTCACCATTGTTCTGGTCATGAGGGCGGTAGCCGTTATCCCCTCTCTGATTTTGACCAGTGCCAGCTTCTTCACTTTTCTTTTGATCTTCATTACAACCTCCATAGGGCCTTCCACCAGTCCTTCTGCCTTGACCTCTTCCCCTTTGCATGCTATCAAATCTTTTATTCAACTTCTCTTCCACCTTCATGGAAAACTGGTATGCATCTTCTATGGTGGTCATTCTAACTAGGCTCAGCTCCTCTTGAATACTCAGCCTCAACCCATTAATGTAACAAGCTACCTTCTCCTTGTTGGGCTCTACATGACTAGTTCTGATAGTAATCTTATAAAATTCTTCTGTATACTCTTTAACAGACTTGTTACCTTGCTTAAGTCCTTGCAGCTTCTTCAACAACTCCATCTCATAGTCCACAAGAATGAACTGCTTCTTCAGTTTCTCCACCATCTGATCCCATCTGGTGATCTTTCCTTTTCCTCTTCTATTCCTCTCTAACTGGACCTCCTTCCACCAAATATTAGCATGGCCCTTCAATTTTGTTTTTGCAAACTTGACCTAATCTGGGTCTTCTACATCTTCATACTTGAAGTATTCCTCCATGTCATTGATCCAATCAATAAGCTATTCTGGATTCAAATCTCTAGAATATGTAGAAACTTTGAACCTGGGCCTCTTTCTAATCTTTGAAATGGCCCTCAACAACCTAACTTCTTCAGGATCTCCTGCAACTTCTTGTTCTTCCTCGGATAGCTCTTCTTCAACTTCATCCTCGCTTTCTTCTCTTGCTCTCGGATCAAACCCTCTTCGCAGCTCCTCTTGCAATGCGTCGATCTACCTTTGTAGGGATCTAAAACCCTCTTTTGTCAAAGCATTCCTCCCAACATAATTTCTTCGTGGAGGCATCTTGGTCTCCGTAGCAAACTCACAACCTCAGGTCCTAGTGCAAACTGCCTCACGGTCGGTGATCTGTCTACACACTCAGGAATCCTTACTCTGATACCACTTGATGAAGGGGGTAAATCACAAAACACACAACAACAAAAATTGAACACATAAAATAGAACTTTCTTTTATTGATCTGGGTAACTCATTACACTACAGAAGCTCAATTACAATCAGAGGAATCAATCCTCCACAGGTTGCAACACATTACAGCTTCCTATCCCAAGACTCTGGAATCATCTGCCTTCTGTAACCCCAAATCAGCTAAGGTTTCTATTTTCTTGCCTATTCTTGACTCTACACTCCCCCCCCTTAACTCTACTACTACCCAGGGTTCCCAAAAATGGTTATTAATAGCCTTTTTGGCGGCCAACAACCTAATTTCAAATTTTGCATCTCCCTCCAAAAATAGGTCAACTTCTGGGAGCCATAACTTTTGATCTGGGAGTCTGATTGACGAACCGTTTTATGCGTCAAAAAGCTTGTGGAGTGCTCTACGCGCTAATAACCTACTCTTCCAGTTCTGGCCATTTTTGAGCCTGTACGGGGCCGTTTATTGCCTAAAACTTGAATTTGAATTATTTTCAGGTGTTTTTTAGGAAACAAAAACTTTAATATCTTTCAGCTCACAAATGATCTTCGTGTGATTCCTTCACCAAAGGTCTTATATTTCTGTTATGTAACTTCCTGTAAATTTTGACTTTAATCCGTGCACAAATGCAAATTTTCTAAAAATAGTAGGTTACTATTTTTAGCAGTTTGGAAAAACTGAAAGTTCTACATCATTATTCAGGCGATTATGGAACCAGAACCACAAATTTTGAAAAGAAATGGAAAGAACAACAATAATTTTGAAACACATCTTTTTTTGGGTGATGCAAGATTGCCCTTACACCACTGGATGCTCCTGCATCACCAATAGAGGATGCACAAGATAATGGTTCAGATGATGTTGATGATGCTCTTGAGGGTCCATTGATACTTCCTAGACCTCCTCACTCTGATGAGGTGATGCAAAAACTTGACCCTACCTGGCAGCCTAGTGACCACGTAAGTCTACACTTGCTTTACTATTTTTGTATTTTGTCCTTCCTTTCCTTTCCTTTCATCAATAATTAACACATTTTTTGTCTTTTGGTTCACTTTGCAAGTAATGTTGAGGAGTGGATGGCTTTTGTGTTGGAATTAAGTAAAACAACTAAGACAGGGGGCAAATTAGTTGTCTCAAAACTTTAACACTTGCTGCAATTAATTCTTCCTCTACCACTTATTTATAGATCATTATTATAACCATGAAAGCATGAATCAATAACACATGAGCAGAAACACAAATTGCACACTTGACGTGAAGATTTTTAATGTGGAAACCTAGTTAAGGGAAAACCACAGTGGAGGTTAGTCCACAAAAATTAATACCCTATTAAAAGGATTACAAATGGGGAAGGCACATGCCTTCGGGCTCACTGCCAAGAGCTCACTACTCAAAGAGGCTCACTGCCTATAGGAATGATCACAAGAAGATTACAAAATGTTTGAACTGATGGATAACATCTACTAATGTAAGAATTTAGTTCTGGTTAAGTACACAATACTAATATTATACACTTCATCCTTACTTCTACCCTATTTACTGTTCTACCATGATCCGGTCCTTAGATCTCTTCTTTTTCTCACTTCTTTCTGCATTTTCACACTTATACCATCATCATATCACAATCCTTCACCAAAGACTCAAATCTATTGGCTATATATATATCCGCATCAAGAGATTCAATCAACTATAGTCAGCTTCAAGAAAACTTAGAACATTTATTAAAAACTCTGCTCTGTTAGCTAAATCCATGCACAAATAATAACGCGGACCAAAAACATATGTTCTCAAATCATCAATCATGTTAGCCAATACCACTGATTGTCACTAATTTCTTATCCAACAACTTTTCTGTATCTGGAGCAAGATCAAATACTAGGTCAGCTTGTTCTTCTTCTGACTGTGCTAACTAATTGGACCCTGGTACTCAGATGCTTATATCTTTTGAATCCTTCATCACCAGAGCTAAGATTCTAGATTTAGATAGCCCTGACAATCCTTATCACTCCCTTAGATCCACAGCACACTGTGATTTACCACTGGAGAGATCTGGACCAAGATACCAGACCCTGTCACATGCTCTGTTTCTGACATCCAGACTTAGACAAATCCTCACTCTGACTTCCAGTATGAACAAATCATGTAATGCAGATGTGTAGGATAGACTTAGTTGCCATCGATGACAACACTTGTCATGTGTAGCAGTGTCTCTTGCCAACAATCTCCCCCTTTGGCATTGATGGCAACACTTGGTGAAAAATGACTAAGTGTCGGAACAACTCCCCCTTTCTATGTACACTTGTGCTTTTCACTATTCTCCAAACCTCCCCCTTTGTTAGATTCCTCATTTTTCACTACTCTTCACTCCCCCTTTGACATCAATGGCAAAGGGTGGGTTTAGTAAACCAAATATTACACAAAAATTCTACATACTAGGCCGCATATGTACAAATAATCCTTAAGTCTTATTTACATATACTTGAGTACATCTCCAAAAATGTTCTTCAATTGTGCCAGCTTGCTATCCCAACACTTCTTCATAGTGCTCAAAATTGAGATGTGACCACTGAATAGGAATGCTTGTGACTCTGTTATCAGCAGATCAATTGGGTCACTTGACTGAGTTGCAACTTGGGCTTCGGTCAGAGCATTAAACATTGCTTCCATCTTGGGAGAAATTAGTCCCCAGAGCTCACTCATCCTTGCCTCAATGTTCTCCTTTTCTTTTGTCAATCTCTTTATTTCTTCAATCAAGCTGATTACCTGACACTCCTTGCTTGCAACTGATGCTGACACAGGATCAAAAGATTTGGATACACTAGATAGTTTCTACTTAGACTCCTTTATTTTATCTTCAATGTTCTCTATACCTTTAGGACAAGATAAGAAAAATTTATATACATTTCCTCCTTCTATAAGAGCATTCTAAATTCTCTTTACACTAGCATCCAACACCATTCTATCTACTCCAATCAACCCCTTTAGAGTATAAAATCTCTTATCATTGAATTCCTTTTGAACTTTGACTTCTGTAGACTTCTCTAGAGATTCAAAATGAGAACTTACCGAATTTATTAGATTTTTCAATTGGCCAGATGGAGATGTCAAAGAATCCTTCTGAAAAGTGGGCATGATCTTCTCCAAAATTCCTAATGCAAGGCCAAGTAGCTCACTGTCTTCTATGTGAGACTTCAAAATATCTTCTTTGGCTTTAGCTTGAGCAACGGAGGCTAATTTTATCTTTTACACTGGAGATAAGGTATCAAAATTTATTGGACCTTGTATAATGTCCCAATCTTCTTCAATTTGTTTGTCTCTTTCTAAAATTTTCTTTATTGCTTCTGTAGTGTCTCTTGCCCAAAACGATGATGTATCTATTTGATCCTTACCGGTACTATCAATCGGATTGACCTACTTGGGCTCTTCATCAACCCTTGCAATCTCTTCTTCTTTTTCATTTGTTTCCTTGTTCTTTTCTACTTCTTGGTCCTTAGCTTTTTTTGTTTCATGCTCTTTATTCTTCAATGAATCATCTTCAATTTGATCATCTGTTTCAACATTCATCTATGTATTTTCTTTTCCGGATTGATCTAGAGGAGTTTGAATACCTCTTGCATCATCAGTTTTATCTGTCATCTCCTCATCTTCTTTGTTTATTGCTTCCTCTTCCAGAACAAAGGAGTCATCTATTTCAATTTGTTGCTCATTCTTCTACTACTCTTCATCATTTGGAACTGATGTGTCATTAGCAGGTTCATCTAAAACCACAAAGAATTTGTTCTTGTCTAATGCTTTCCTTAGAATTTGTTTAGTTTCTTGGACAACTTCATCTATGTCTCCAATCATCAATTTGTTCATCCTTGTCTTACTCCTGAATTCATTTTTGACTTCTTTAAAAAATTTATTTGCTTCTCCTCTAGAGATCACCGAACATAGAGTGGTTAACACATGTTCCCTCAACTCCATATCTTTTGTCTTAGCAGCTTCTTTCCTAATTTCTAGAATATCTCTCAAACCTTTTGGAACTTCTGACAAAATTTTTACCAGTGCTTGATTGAATACATTCAAGTACTTGATAGTGGCTTCTTCCAAAAGTCTTTTGTCAGTATCATTGTAAAGATCATAGAATTTTGTCAATGGCTTTAAATTCCCATCAACAGTGATTGTCTTAACAATGTTTTTCACAAAAGGAATTGGCTTCTCAATATCATCCTTTGACTTCTGCCTCTTGTTTGTCTCTTTACTTCTGGAAGGTTTCTCTTTTGACACTTTAACAGCTTTAGTGCCTCTAGCCTCCAACTCTTTAAACTCTTCATCAGAATCTATCTTTTCTTCATTCTCCTTTTCCAAACTGTCATATGACCTCTTTACCTTTACTTTAGTTCTTTTCTTTTCCTTATCAGATGATATGTCTTCTGGTTTCTCAAATTTGACATGTTTTGGAGGAACAGGGGTAGTAGCAGAGCTCCTAGTGGTCCTTGATGTGGAAGAGGATTCTACCAGAGCACTTGCTTGTTTCTTATCCTGCTTTCCCTCTCATCCTTTTCAGTTCTTTCCCTAAATTGTCTCATAGCTTCCTTAGTGAGGCCTAGATTCTCATCCAACTACTCAACTTCTTTCCTTACTTTCCTATTGGTTTTAGGTTTTCTGAGCTCAACATGTAGTTTCATACTTAGCTCCTCATATGTCCCAAATCTTTCAACTATTGTGTCCTTTAGCTTACTCAAAAGGTGTTGAGCATACATGTTCAAAATTTTCTCATCTACCTCATACCCCATGGGCATGATCCAAATAGTTTTGGGTTCTACTGCTTCCAGTAAGCATTGATTAGTGTCCATCATAATACAAATTTCATTCTTGTATTTCTCAATAACTAATTCAGGGATTCTTTCCCTAGAATGCATCATACTCTAAAAATTCTTGAAGTATCCCTAGATTGCAATTTTCTGTACTTTAGAGTCACCAATGCTTTGTAGATGATCTCTTATCTGAATAGCAACTAGCCTGTCATTAGTCCAGTGCACACCCTTTACTCTAGGCACCTCATTCATGAAGTAGAAAAATAAACATACAACCAAAGAACCATATTTGAAGGTGTTTTTCTTGTCCTTCTTGATTTTGCTTAAGTTCTCAATTAGTTGGTTCTGTAACAACTCACACAGGTCATAATCTGCATTTTCTTTCAACATTTTGTATGCAACATATATGGCCATTCTGGACACAGAATTCTCCCTACTAGAGTGATAAATCTTGTAACCAATTACCATTGAAGAAAACTTAACATATGGATCAATAATGCCATTGATAGTCATTGCCCTCTTGTCAAATTTTGCACCAGTTGCATCAGTTATGGTCTGGTTCTTTACAGATTTCAGCATGGGTAAACCACCAGTTGAATTTAACCCAGTCACAATCCTGATAGCATCCTTTGTAATCTTAAATGGTTTCAACAGCCACATGAACTCATCATGCATTCGGCTCAAGACATATCGAACCCACTCACTCTCATCAAATGTTAGGAATTCAATGACCTGTAGAAAATGTATGCTTTCTAGGGCTTTGTATTCTGGTTTCAATTCATAGTTATCATCCCTTAGGTAGTTGTCAAACAAATCTAGCAATTTCAGATTCCCAAATTCATCTATGCTATAATGTATGTATGCCCTAATATCCTCAACATGCAGTACTCCATATGGGACACTATAAAATGCTCCTAATGGTTCGACTTCAATTGATTTGTATGGATGCTTCTTGAATTTTGGTAGGAGCCTTTCAATAATATCAATAACAAGAGTAGTGATCTCAAAAGATTACAAGTTCAAAGCTTTGCAGAAAAATACCTTTTTCTTCCACGGAGTTAGGGTTAGCTGATGAATTCACCTGTCACACTTCAAATCCTTGAAATCTTAGCTCAGATGTTCTTTAGCTTACTCTCTTCGAATGTAAAGTGATCCAAATGAAGAATGAATGACCTTTTTATGCTTCACAAAACCTAATTTACCTTTGTAATTAATGCTCTGTCCTAACACATCTAGTTACACTATTTTTGCATACAGTCGACCTTCAATTGCTCCACAAATCACAATTTCCACTTATTTTATTCCAAAAATCCTTTCAAATGTTCTACAATAACCCAAATTATCTTCTCTCATCGTGCCAGATTCAAGCACCTGCTAACTGGCTGGGGGAATTAGATTTTCAATGCAGTTCCCTTTGAGCCAGAGCTCCTAATTCAATTTTTGGAGGGATTACTAGCAACGGATTTTGGTGCTGACCCATCACCATTCTTCATTTCACCTTTCTTTACCCATGTCATGTTCATTTCATTCTAAATCTCATTCATAACAATTTTTCCCTTTCCTTTGTCTTGTCTTTGCTCATCCAGTTTTCTATTTTTCGGACCTCTTCTTTCATTATTCATGCTTCTACAGAATCTTGCAATATGACCTGATCGGTTACAATTGAAACACAACATTTCTTTGCCAATTTGATTGATTTCCTCTTGATCTGCATTTATTAGCCATATGTCCAAATCTATTGCATGCAAAGCATTTGTCATTGAAAGAACTGCCATTTACTTTATTGTTAGAGTTATTCATTATCATACTTTTGCATTCATTGGATCTATGACCATACCTCTTACACTTGAAGCATTGACTGGAGAAGGATGGACTACTTTGATTTACTATGCTTCTACACTAAGTAGCTCTATGACCAAATTTATTGCAATTGAAACAATTTCCATTGAAAGATGGATATCTTTGAGCATTAGGCTATCTTACCGGAGGTCTTCTAGGTCTATTTCTCCCATTCCTTGATTGAGAATTTCTTTGTTTGGATCTAGAGCTTTCACCTTTCTCATACCCAAGACCATGCTTATCATCAGCCTTCTTCTAACTCTCAAGCAACACTTCAAGTTTAGCTGAGCTTATCTTGAACTTCTCCTTGTATTGATTTGCAATTTCTAGGTCATGTCTGAGAGTGACAATTTGCCTTTCAAGTTCCTCCTCATTATATATGTATTCTTGTAGATTAGATTTTAGGTGGCCAATTGTTCTATCCATTCTGCAACATTCTTTTATTCTTTCCTTTAGAGTTTGATTAAGGTCTTTTTCAGTCTTCTTCCTTTCCTCAATTTCTTTGGTTAGCCTCATCACCCCAGATTCCATCTCATGTTTTAGAACAAAAACTTCTTTTGTCAACTTTTCGCATTCCTTTGTCTTTTCTTCCAAAGGCTCATTCATGCCATTTTCTTTAGTAAGATTAGCTAGCTGATGAAGTAGCTCCTTCCTCTTTTCCATTGATTTCTTTAATTTTTCTTTTAGCAACTCAATGAAATCATCAACATCCTTAAGGTTCACTTTCAGGTCATCTATTTTTGCTTTGGATCAATCAAGATCTTCTAAAGCCAATTGAAATTGTTCTCTGAGTGAACCCATTGAAATCCTTCCCAGATCTTCCTCAAGCTGTTAAGCTTCTTCCAAGGAACCTTGCTCTAATACCAATTGTTGGAATTAGGGAAGACAACTGAGAGGGGGGTGAATCGGTTGTCTCAAAACTTTAACACTTGCTGCAATTAATTCTTCTTCTACCACTTATTTACAGATCATTATTATAACCATGAAAGCATGAATCAATAACACATGAGCAAAAATAGAAACAACACACTTGACACCAAGATTTTTAATGTGGAAACCTAGTTAAGGGAAAACCATGGTGGAGGTTAGTCCACAAAAATGAATACCCTATTAAAAGTATTACAAATGGGGAAGGCACATGCCTTTGAGCTCACTACCCAGAGCTCACTACTCAAAGAGGCTCACTGCCTACAGGAATGATCACAAGAAGATTATAGAATGTTTGAACTGATGAATAGCATCTCCTAATGTAAGAATTCAGTTCTGGTTAAGTACAAAATATTGATCTTATACGCTTCATCCTTACTTCTACCCTATTTACTATTCTGCCATGATCCAGTCCTTAGATCTCTTCTTTTTTGTACTTCTTTCTACCTTTTCATACTTATACCATAATCATAGCACAATCCTTCACCAAAAGACTTGAATCCATTGGCTATATATATATCTGCATCAAGAGATTCAATAAACTATAGTCAGCTTCAAGAAAACTTAGAAGATTTATTAAAAACTCTGCTCTGTCGGCTGAATCCATGCACAAATAATAACATAGACCAAAACCCTATGTTCTCAAATCATCAATCATGTCAGCCAATATCACTGATTGTCACTAATTTCTTATCAAACAACTTTTCTATATCCAGACCAAGATCGAATACTAGGTCAGCATGTTCTTCCTTTGACTATGCTAATTGGACCCTGATACTTAGATGCTTATATCTTTTGAATCCTTCATCACCAGAGGCTAAGATTCTAGATTTAGATAGTCCTGACAATCCTTATCACTCCCTTAGATCCGTAGCAAATTGTGATTTACCATCAGAGAGATCTGGACCAAGATACCGAACCCTGTCACATGCTCTATTTCTGACATCCAGACTTAGACAAATCCTCACTCTGAATTCAGTATGAACAAATCATGTAATGTGGCTGTGTAGGATAGACTTAGTTGCCATCAATGACAACACCTGTCATGTGTAGTAGTGTCTCTTGCCAACATTTTATTTGTGAGTTTAATATTATCTTGGTTACCCCCTTCACTAGGATGACTCGAGAGATGCTCTTGACTAATCCTAGTGTGTTGCCTACTGCTGGGTGACACACTAACATTTTTAATCCTGCTTATCATGGATGTCAAATGAGTGCTGATCTGAAGGCTGAGAATCTCATCCTTAAGGGTGAGAATTAGATGCTTTGTGAGATGGCTCACCTTGGGTTTGGATAGCGAGATGTTAATGTTGTAGGGCCTTCACAATCACATACTCATAGTAGGGTACCTCGCTCTTATAGGTCTCATGGAGCAACTAGTGGCACACATAGGTAGAGGAGTAGTAGTCCTGAGAGTTCTGTTGGAGGGAACCACCCTTGATTTTACCTTGTTCTTTTTTTGAAATTGTTCCCCCTTGCATGGGAAGCCTTTACTTTCCTTGAGAGGATTTTGTCTTAGCTCTTGGTACTTTTATACATGTAAACTTTAGATGTATCAATGAAAGTTTGTCTTTTTATGATTTTATCTATTGTATGGGTACTCATCTCTTGTGCATTTTGGAAAACTTAAGAACTCTTTGATTATGTTTTTGACCTTCAACTCTAACAATGCAAGTTGTAGGGTGTTGAGTTGGTCGTTTCTCCCAAAAGGAGCACCTATTAGGAAACCGCTACCATCCCAGATAAGGACCATTGGGAGGTGGTTAAGCCATGTCACGAATCCTGAAGGGGGATGCTAACTTTTTTGCCAATAATCCCCCCTTAGCATTACCTGAGGGGATTCAAACCCGTGACCCAGCTCTGATACCAATTGTATGGTGTTGAGATGGTCATTTCTCCCAAAAGGAGCACCTATCAAGAAACCGCTACCATCTCAGATAAGGACCAACAGGAGGCAATTAATCCATGTCATGAATCTCAAAGGGGGACACTGACTTTTTTACCAACACAAGTATGATAATGATGACATGTTCTTGTAGTTTTTTGACATATATATGAAATGCAGTTTATGATCTACATATGCAAGAACACAAGGGATACTTGAAATGAAACTTCTACTTATATGGAATGTCATGAGTTGTGACATTGACTTTATTGCTTTGAGACTCTTTTTCTGATTTTGATATGAATGTAGTGTGGAAAAAACAACATGACTGCTCTTTAATATGATTTTTAATCCAGGGGATTGCAAGTTATCCCAATATAAGAGACCTATTCAAGGCTATGAGATAGGGATTCAGAACTCAAGTGGGGAACAAGAATGAAATGGATTGTTTCTAAATTTGGGCTTTGATAAAGGCTAAACACTGATATTTATCTAGATAAGACAATCTGACAAGCTTTCAACTTAGACGAGTAACAAATTTTATTGATGTTTGCTAGACTTAGATTATAGATGGAAAGCAAGATAGACCTAGAGTAAAGGATAAATGGGAAAGAACTAGGGTCCCTAGATAGAAAATGATCCTAAAGACTACTAGACTCTTGGCTTTGCCTAGCTAGTGTGTGTGTGTGTGTGTGTGTGTGTGTGTGTGTGTGTGTGTGCTTTATACCTTTCTCTTTTATTTCCTTTGTTAGAATGTCACCCTTGAAGCTTCAAGCTTAGACTGATCTCCACCCAAGGGTACAGACATTCAACAATCTTCTCACTTTCACTCTTTTTTTGTATCTCTCTTTTTTTTGTATTTTCTAGGATGTCTCACTTGATTTTCTCATTTTTTTGCATTTTGACTTTTTAAGAAAATGAATGCTTTTGGAACTTTGGATATGCACTAACTTGATCTCTCAATACTCACTTTTCTCAACACTCTTATTTTGATCACTCATTTTTTTATTCACTTGGATTTTAGATTGCTTCCTTCAGAGTTTTGATCCTCCCGGCATTTTTGGCCAAGAAAGATAAGGGGTTGAGTGCCACCTAAAGTTTTTGTAATCCAGTCAAACTTCTCTTCTACTAGGGAAGAATTGGGAAGGTCTACTTGCAAGATTCCTTTGAACATTGTAGGTTTGAATGCTAACTTTGCTTAGACCTAATACCTTTATAAGATCATTGGGAATGAAAAGGGATATGGTGATTGTGAAAATGGGGAATCTCTAGAACCTAAAATGATCGTGTATACCTAGGAAACCTTAGACTCCTTACTGAACTAAAAATAATATAAGAGCAATTCATTAACTTTAATACAAGATGAATAGAATGATACTGAAATGCGAGAAATAAAAAAAAAAATTGGCATTTTTTATTTTTATATTTTTTTGTATTTTTGGAATAGTTGATTTTTTTGGTATTTTATGTTTTATGATTTTTAGACATAGTATTTCTTGAGGTGAAAGGTGTTGTGTGGTTACACAACACGCCCCATTTTGCCCCAACAAAACAGGGACCCTTCTTTTTGTTTTTTCTTGGCCTGCTTGTTCCCTTTGCTTTTGGGTGATATGGTAAAAATCAGTATCAGATGCATGTCAAGATGTCATCCTGTGTATATCAAGACCTTGAGATTTAGGTCAAAATTTTAGAATCAAAATTTGTCATCACAAACCCCACCAAGTGAAACAGCACAAAATTCTAAGCAGGTTTGTCTTTTGAAGCACCCCAATATGCCTGGTCAAAGTTCAGTCAAACAGTCTTAGGGATATCATCACATTCCCTAATGTCTGCACATTCGTTAATGTCCTAAGAAAAAGAATTCACTAAAGAAAACTCAATGTCTGCACATTCGCAAATGTACACACATCAAATTTAAACTTGAGATGTAGTAAACCATCAACATACATGGATATTCCACGAGCATGCACATTCACTTTCAATGTGTAGACATTGGTTAATATGCCAACTTGCTATAATATAACGATGAAACTTAATGTCAAGATATTAACTCAATATCCTTATCTTTTCTAATATCCTAATAACATCACCTAATCTCACCCTCGAGAAATACCAAATGGAAATGATGTCATCTAGACCTTAAGGGTTCACAATGTATCAATAGACATTGAACATCTACACATTATCTTAATGTGCAGATCTTCGCTAATATGATGATGATGCCATATTATACTTGACCAAGAACATCCCTCAAAAGGATGACGTCACCCTCACATTAAGACTTGGGGATATTTTGTGAAGCTAAACATCTAGAGATTCTTTAATATCCACATATATGTCCCCGAGACCTGAAACATGTAGACTTTCAGGAACCAATCAGATGGTACCACGTGGCACATTGACTTTTCCCATATGGACATTTCATAATGTCTTAATATTCTATGTTAAATGTAAATGCCTTTGGATTTTCATGACTCGATATTCACCCATGGTCAACGTTGACCAATGTCATGCTGATGTATGTGCACATTGCGAAAGGTCTGCCTATTGTTTAAACATCCAGATATTCATGAATGTGCATACTCAGCAATAAATGCTATGAAACGGTAGGTGGATATTTGAAAATTTAAATCATATAGCGCCACTTGTTACGATCCTAAGAAACAAATGTTGATATCTATAAACATGAGAAATTTAGCATTAATTATGCTCTAATACTTTAGATTTTAAATGTTAAAAGGGGTGATTTATGGTCATTTTACATTTACCAAAGATTTAAAGATCGAGATTACAGAGACCTAGAGATTTTTTGGTAGCCATTATAGAGACTTGCAACTATAACAAAGCATGGTGCACATTAGACAACTAATGGTAAAGGGAGAATACATAGTAAATCTATATATCTTGATTTTAGTTGACTAAGGTTTAGACGCATAAATCAGGTATGTAATGATTAAAACCCTTGTTCTGTCGTTTCCGATAGTAAAAGGGAAAAATTGGGTTTTACTTAGGATGACTCTATATGCTGATGCTCATATCTATGTTTTATGAAGAATAGAACATCATGATATCTAGGGATAATTAGTTTAAATTCATAGAATGACAAGTTAGGTTAAAATATACATTTTCACCATTGCATGATATCATGGATGCATGAAAGAATAGATCTGATGCGGAGTTCTTGGCTCCCATGTACACACAGCCCAGTGGGGTTGGTTTTAGATTTGGTCAGATAGGTGATATGCATGCCAGAAACACCAATTTGGAGGAGTGGATAGAAAAATCATAGAAGGGTAGTGGAAACCTTATGCTCATCAATATTTATAACTCAAGGATGTGGCATGCCAATGGGTTCCCTTATGCTATGGAGGCTATTGAACTGGTAGCTACATGTGCCAAAAACTATAACCCCAGCACCAGAAGAGTTGAGAAACATGGTAGGGTGTATGCAAACTTTTCAATTGCAGGTATCATAGCTGCATTTCACCACCCCACAGGCTCTAGGTTATACAAGATAGATCTGGAGGCTATGGAGAAACAATACAAGGGAAGTTATACAAACTGTAGGAAGATCATGTTTTCATCAAGAGCTCAAGATAACTCATACAAAGCATCTGCCAAGTTACCTATGAACTTGTACAAATTTGACTTCTCTCCAAAGATACAATACATGATGGTCATGCTAAGCCGAATGAGAGGGAGATTGCATGCAAGGAATTTTGAGGCATGGATGTATGGACTAATAAGAATTATGGAGACCACCAACCAATAGGTATAGTGGGCGTCACTCATCAGTGATAGCCTAGATTTAGGAATGAATAAACTGGGTGGTAAAGCAAATTTGTTCCACATGTCTTCATATGTGGTATATGCCTGTGTAACCAAGGGCACCTTCAATGGATTGCAAATAGTTGGCAAAGTCAGACTTAACCCTGGTGATGTGAACATTTGGGATCATTACCCATAATTAGAGAGGAAGCCATCCCTCCAACATTACAAAAGAATTAATGATTGCTTCATAATGCATCCAGTTCGAATGATGGAAGAAGACAAGGCCAAGAGGATGAGCATTGAAGCTTAGGAGGTCATAACAAAGAATGGGTTTTGGTTCATCCAATTCCTGACCTTCACCTACATCAGAATGGAAGGTTTTAGTGGGCAACCCTTGATGCTACCTAGGTATCCTATAGATAAGGTCATCCTGATGGATATGACTAGACAAATAGTGTCATCTTATGAGGCCTTTGCTAAAAGGAATAAGAAACCCAATGTCATTTTTTCTGTATACATTGGGTGGTATATGTGCCTAGACATAGAAGCAGCCAAGGAGGTAGGAGGATTGCAAATGTTGCATTTGCAACCATTTTCACTAGCAAGAAAGTATGACCCCTACAAAAGGATAGAGAAACACATATATAAGAAGCTTGCACATCAAGTGCACTTAGAAGATTAATGGGTTGATTGCCCTGATGATGTAGAGGTAAGGAGAAGAAGTTATCAGAGGTTGACACTTAAGCAAATCCACACACTGGATTACATACCTGTGCCTCCTCAACTACATCAGGATGATGGGGCAATAATGTCAAATGAGTATGAAAACAAGAAGATATATAATGAAGCTATCTCCCCACCAGACTAGAATCAACCAGAAGTGTCATCTCTAGATATGATAACACAGAGGGTCATGCAATTGACCTAGGCTCGGGTGGATCAGGAGGTTATTTCTCTCAAGGCCAAGGGGGTGGCCATCATAATTGACAAGAAAAGAAAAAGATAAGAACTTCCTGAGGAAGATTATGACGACTTCTTAGAAGACAAGAGGTAGGGCCTGGAAAAGAAAACACAAGGAGATTCTTCCAAAGAAGCCAAGAAAAGCATTATGGATGTTGGTATCCACATATCTCCTAGACCATCTCCTCTAAAGAAGATAGTTTCTACCTTTGCCACTACAACATCCAAATTGCCTATTACCCAAGATACAGATGTAGGTGAGCATGGGGTCAGCTATCAAGACTTGGAGGATGAAGAAGATGATGTACCTCTAGTTAAGAGGAGGAAAACTCAAGATATTCTGGTAGGGACTAATGTTCCCAGGAAGAAAAGAGGTCTGGAACCAATGACGAGGGGCTCCACAACCAAGCAACCAAACATTCTACTCAAAGGACAAGGAGGTGAAGGGATATCTAGAGTAGGGACAATGCATCAAGATTTACAACATGATGTCCCCATCCCCACCATTGTGAAATTCAAAACAGAGTTAGCAGAAGAGGCCAGGGAAGAACAAAGAAAGAAGATAAATGACCAACCTTTGCCCCTAGATGAAACTATAGACCTCACTAATGATGAGGTAGTAAATGATGTAGCAGTCAGCCCTATGGAGGCCTTGGTCAAGAATACTACTATGACTCCTTGGGCCACACCTTAGGTGCCACAGAGCACAAGAGAGGAGGAAGAAGAACAAATAGACAATCTAGAGGCTACAGCTTAGGAGATTGGCTTGGATGGATTGATTGGTAAGGTAACTAGCCCAACAACTATTGACCTAACATATGTTGAGGCTAAGAATACCAAAAAAGATAAAACCATGGAGCATGAAGAGATTCAAGGCAATTTAGCCATGGATATGGAAGTTCACACAGAGGAGCCTACACAATATGAGGTTCATGACATTGATGAGGAACATGCTAAAGAGTAGGATAAGGGAAAACAAGTAGATGCATTTGGACAATGAAGTCCTAGGATTATATCTGGATATTAGGATCTTAAGGATACTAAAATACCAATATTCGAATAAGAAGGTCCTTTAAACATAGAAGATGAGAGCAAAGTTGAGGAGATAGTGGGTGATGGTAACCAAGAAGTTCATCAGGATACTTAAGATCCTAACCATCAAGGAGCCAAAATAGATACTCCACCACCTCAAGGTGACTAGCTAGTGTAGGATCAGGATGCATTGACATCTCAAGATGTGCCTACTGACACAAATGAGTAGGGTGAGGATGTCAACAAGGAGGTGCCACTAGATGAACAACATGATAAATACAAATTTGAAGATCAAGATAAGACTTTAGAAGATGCTAAACAACAAGAGGATCAATAGCAAGTGGATAATGAGATACCTACATATGAATAATAACAACAACAAAGTATGGATGAGGATATCCCAAAGGAACAGAACATAGAAATACATGAAGCCCACATTGAGTAGACGTACCAGCAAGGGTCTGGACTTGATGTGACTCATTGGATTAGGCATGAGGTAGATCAATGATGCAAAATAGGGGAATAGTTATCTAGTCTCACAAACATGAGTGACTGATCTTGGAAAGAGGGACAACAAACTTGCACATCAAGACACCTACAACCTCCATTCTTCAACCCAACTTGGTTTGGACACATGTGATGACTATCAAAATTTGAGGAGGGCATGAGACATGTTCAATTGACCAATGGAGGCTTATCAAACTCATAAATTTACCTGGCAAGTTGTCCTTCCAATCATTCCTTCATAAATGACCTATTTTCCTTGTAGCCCTAGAAATGTAGTTTAGAGGGCTTAATTCCAAAACTTTCCAAACAACTCCCAGAACTCTTTAGCTTTTTAGATACCCATTAAGGCTTTCTATAACATAATTGAAATCCAGGGTACTTTTTTTTGGAACACAAGCCTCTAAAAATGACTGTACCTATTGTTCCAAGGGCCAATTAGCCCTAGGTTTACAAATGAAGTACCCTACCAAGATGACCCAGAACTTCCTAACCAATTTCAGAACTTAGTATGGATTGCAAATAGATGGACTCAATAGTTTTTGGACCTCTATGGGCATTTCAAACTAGTTTTCTAACTAAATCTTCCTCTAGCTATCACCAATGGCTTAATACATAGAGATACCAAGCCAAATCTTCCTCAAAACTTGTCTTGGACTACTCCCCTACAGTTGCACACAAAACCCATTGTAGAATACACATATACAGACCCAAAAAATCCATTTTGGGGCTCTAACTCAATGATTTGGGTTAGAACCCCATCAAACTCCTAAAACCCTACCAAACCCTCTTTAAAACATCAAAATTGGGACATCGAATTGTTCTCTCTTCTCCTGCAATGTCAAGGCACCTAATATGATTTAAGTGAAAGGTAAAACATGCATTTACAACATCCAAAATGTGAGAGCCCTTCAAATGGCTGTACGGGCGAGTACCACACACAAGAGCAGCGGATTACACAGGAAAAAAGCAACAAAAACAATCTTCTCTATTATTTTCTTCCTTCAAACTTCAATCTCCCTCTATTCATGAGCTCCAAGAGATAAATACAATGCAAATTCATATCTTCCCATCGTGCAAGATTCTTTTTCTATCCAAAAGGCAAAAAGGATTACTAATTTCCCACTAATTTCACTAATTTCAGCCTTATGACTATTTTTTCTGAACATAACACATGTTATTTGCAGTTCCACTACAAGATTGACTTCTAGAATAGAGAGAGTGGTTTGAATCAGACCTTATTACAATAATAAACTAATACATAACTCCACCTAGGCTCATAATGAGCATAAAATCCAAAATTTAAGGCTCGTAGTGAGCATACAAGCCAAAATTGACTATGGTGGTCTTTGCACCATACAACCAGGGTAAATAGATTTCAATCTCCTGATGAAATAAGCTCTTGGATAGAGGCTCCATGCTATTTGATAGCTTCTTCTGTCATCCATGTAGCATCTTCAATTGGCAAACCATGCCATTTCACCAAATGTTCATTATAGACTTTGTTTCTTGTCCTCTTAACCTCTCTTGTGTCCAAAATAGTTTCAAGTTTCACTAGCTGACTAGGTGGAAGATCCCTTATCCAATCCTCATCAGTAACTTCTTTAGATTCTTTATTTGCACCTGTAGACACCCTAAAATGACTGTGTCATCAAATCACTGGCATTTCATAATCTGTCTAATCACCTACATTTCCAATGTTAATTAAATAATCTAATTATTTAATTAATTATCATCAAATTCTTCTAAATCACATACTTTCAACATTAATTAAATAAATCCTCATTATTTAATTAATTAAATCAAATTCCTCTATATTCTTCCACAATTAAATAATTTTAATTATTTAATTAGATCATTATCCTCTTTCCAAAAATCAAATCCACATTAATTAAATAAATCCAATTATTTAATTAATTCAACAAATTCCCTCATATCTAAAATTAAATAATTCTTAAATTATTTAATTAAATCAAATTTGTTCTTCCAAAATCATGCACAACAATTAAATAAATTTATTTATTTAATTTGCTTTCAAATCTTCTAAATTAAATAATTCCAATTATTTAATTATTTCTTCCAAAAATATCTTCCCTAAATTTAAATAAATCAATTATTTATTTAAATTGCTTTTTCTTCTAATTTGAGTTATCTCTAAAATAACTCAAGCTTTCTTGCTCATCAATTAAATATTTCTATATTTAATAAAGCAAAATATCTTCTTTTCTCATGCAAATCTCTTCTTCTTGTTTTAAATCACTTAACTAATTGCTTTATTCTTTTAATTGATTTATCTCTTCAGTTAACTCATTCTTCTATTCTTGATAACTCCTCTCATGCAAAAACAAGCAAGACACGTGTCTTCTTCTCATTCGTTGCACGTTCCTCAACTCATCTCCTCCGTTGATTCTTCTGAATTATCTGGACCATTGATCGATCTTCCTTGAAATCTATATAAATCCCCCCCATCTCCTTCATTGAGTCTCTCTCTTCAATCGTATTCTCAGGCATACTTAACAGAGCTTTGAGCATACACAACGCGTCGATTGAGCACTATAACGATCTTTTGACATTGATCTCTTGAGCGCACTACTTGCTTGTTGCAGCCATGGCTTTGCAACTACATTGAGCAATCCACATATCTCCAAAAGGGAACAATATAGGTTTTGGTAAGAGCTTTCATTTGTCTTTTGATTTGTGATTTATAGCTTTTACTTAGATTCATTTCCTTTATGTTATTGGGTTCTTGGGTTTTATTTAGTTTAGATTTAATCTATTTTTCCATATACACATTCTGGCACGCCTGGTGGGACCCACTAATCCCTTTGTTTCTTTGAGAAATTTGTTTTTTTTTTTAAGTCACAGTACGGAATAGCACACATGATACCCCACAGCGCTTCTGGTAGGATATTTGCGCGCTTCTGCAGACACAGTCCGGCGCTTTTGGAGGTTCTGCAGCACTTTCAGCAGCACAGAGCAGCACTTTTGGCTTGACAGAACGGCGCTCTCGACAATATTCTACAGCGCTTTTGGCTAGATTAGGGTTCTGACCTTGTTCACTATTTTACAGGATTTTTTACACCATCTATCTTATTGCTTTGTATGACAAGCTGTTGTATTTGTCAGACAAACTTGTTTTTCTTGTTGGACATCCTAAGCTGATTTATTTAGGAGTACCTTCGACTTTGGTGTTAATCCTTGGTGTTGTTACAGCTTTTTGGGTTCTTTAAAGATTGCAGAACACAGATCTCTCAGCTACCATTCCTCAGACCGGTCAATCAATCATGGAATTTTTCTTTAGATCTGATTATTTTGAAAACTTCCCCTTTTTATGATCTGAGACAGCGTGGCACTTCTGGTTATATCATCTCACGCCTTTGGTAACACAGTGTCACGCTTTTGGCTATTATTCAGCGCTTCTGGTATTATTATATTACGCTTCTGGTCTGCATCACAGTGCCTTCGAAAACACAGTGAAGTGCTTCCAGTTATTTTGCTGCGCCTCTGGTAATATTTTACAGCACTTCGGGTCTGCAATACAGCGCTCTGGGAATACAGTACGTCGCCTCTGGTAAAACTATGCAGCGCTTTTGGTTAAAGTTGATTTGTTTGTTGCTAACTTGTGAAATTTTGGTGGAACTAACTCACTTGTTGCAGCTTCTTATTACTCACATAGAGCCAATAGGTGTTTTCTTAATATGTTCATGCAGGACGAGCGTTGAAGACCTCTTTTTTATCTCACTAAGTCTTAGAAACACATTGCATGCTTAAAAGGATAAATTGAACAAATCTTTTCTTGCAATCTAAGTCTTAGGAACATACTGATTTTCTTAAGGGACAATGGACATGTATGAACAAACACCTCAATTTTCTAAAAGACAATGGACATGAATGCCAAAACACTTCATTTCATAAGGGACAATTTACAACTACAATCGTGTGTGTGCATAGCTTAGTTACACCTTATTTTTCTTATAAACGGGATAATTGAACCTTTGTTTGACGTGCTTGCTTTTACTTTTTTTGTACTTCCTTTAGAAGGGCCTACTTTTGGATTGCGATTCATCCAAAAGGGATGACCCTAAGCGGAGTTTTCCTTTGAACCGCTATATAAGAGGGATAAGGTGAAAGCCAAGTCCTAACCAACGTCAGCCTTACCTTGTGGTGCCAAACTGAAAAGAGGTGTACTAGCTCTTTGTGGAAATGATTTTCACATTGAGCGAAGTGTTTGAAACTCTTAGTAGGATTGGTTAAAGCTTTTAGTAGCTTGTCGCATTGCTCGTAAGGCGTTGGTCCCTCAAAGTCACTAAGAACCAATTTAGATAGAGACTACCCGACCTACCTCCGAACATTGCGGTAATCATCAGTGCAAGGGAAATCGATTTAAACCCTTAAGATACTCACCATTGGCTCTCTTGAGAAGAGATAGTATTCCCTTGGACATAAAGCTCTTGTGACCTACTTTAGCTTTCCAAGGGGAGGGTGAGATATCCCTACCTATCGTCTCTCGCAAAGATACTAAATATCCGACACCTTTATGGAATGATATTTTTATCGACGGAGTATTAAGCTGTGAGCTGATCTACTGCAATGAAACCTTGTCTCTAGGGATAAAAAGTGCTTGTTATTGATTGCAACTGTATTAGACTTGTGGAAACATTGGACTTGTTTGGAGCCTTGAACATACACTATCTGTTGTGTCAGTCCTTGTGCCTTTTTTGACCACTTGTTTGCTGTGTTTTCTCTTGCCAAACCAATCCAATCAGAAATAGAAAAATCTTGCCTTTGAAAAACATCAAACACTACTTCAGCGCCCCTGGTATTACAGCAGCTCGCCTTTGGTAATACAGTAGATCGCCTTTGGTCAGCAGTAACCCGCCTCTGGCAAAACTCTACTTCAGCGCCCTTGGTATAACAGTAGCTCGCTTTTGGTCACTGTAGCTCGCCTTTGGCATAGCAGTAACTCGCTATTGGTAGCTCAGTCCGTTGCCTCTGGCCCACAGTAGCACACTTTTGGTGGCACAGTCCTGCGCCTCTGGTCAAACAGTATAGCGCCTTTGGTCCAGTGCTTTGTGCATCAGAGTTTGTCTGTTTATTCAAAGCATCTCACAGATTCCCAGCATTACATTGTGCCTAAGTGAATCCCATGGTCACCACTAGGCTACAGCAAACCATGAAGTCTAGGCAAGTTGTCCCTAAGAAACACAAGTCACCCCCTCACACACCATAATCAGGTCATCTCAACATTACTCCCAAGGTGACTCCTAGTACACCCGCGGCAAAACCAATCAGCTCTCCAAACATGCCGCACATAGATGAACCAAGCAATCCTCATGAGGATAGCACCCCTTTGCTAAATGCACCGCAGTATACCACAGGCTTGCCTCCGGATTTTGTCCCACAAGGTTATATCGTAGATCAAACCCCATCTCAAGAAGAAAGACACTTTGAGATAGGTCAATCCTCTCAAGAAGATGGGCAAGATCTTGATGTATTTATACAAGATCCTAGAGCTATAGCTGCCTTTGATAAAATCCTTAGTGAGAACCAGGATCATTTCTTTTGCTTGCTTGCAAAGCAAGGTGCCAAGTTACCTCAAGATTTTGATGTGTCCACTCTCAAGGAGATCAACACCACCCAAAGAGCCATACAAGCGGTGCAAACCATGTCCACGGTAACTACGCCCTTACCTACTCAAGGCTCGCAGTATAGGAATCCCCTTTTTCAAAACCCAACAGAGGAGAGGCCCATATCACCGCTTTTGACTCCTATGGAGATCTATCAAAACCAACAAGAAACTCTCCAACGTCAAGCCGAGTTAGCTAAGCATGCCACCTTAGCTTGATCAAATGTGCAACCACCTCCTAAAGTGTCCACCCCAAGCGCAAGTGGAATCTTGGTTACCCCATCACGCGTAGGTTTCCCACCTAATTACAATCTGGGGAACACTTATGTAGCCATGCAACAAGGGTCTCAACATATGCCACCTCCTATATCGTCACACCTGCATGTCTCTCAACCAATGGGAGTCATGCAGCCCCAACCACAACATTCTTCTACTCTCATCCTCAAGCAACCTCAACCGTCGCAAATCACTTCTACCTATGTTCCTCCACCACAACATTCTTCTACTCTCATCTTCAATCAACCCCAACCGCTGCAAATCACTTCTACCTATGTTCCTCCTCCACAACGTTCATCCTCGCTCAACTTCTTTCATACGTTACCTAGCCACTCTCAACATTCCCAACATTAGGTTTCCCAAAGCTATGTATCACAACCTAATCAAATGCACTTTAGCTTTCCTCCCCCCAATACTTTTCTTCAACCATCGCAAAGCCAACATTCTTACCTAGCACCACCTCCACCTCTGCCTAATCAAGGCCTCCAATTCCAACCCAATCTAAACCAATCATACAATCCATACAATCCCAATCAATCTTACGATGCTTATAATACCAGTGCGCATGGCTTACAATATAATCTTCCATATGGGCAACACCAACCGCTTTTTGGACAACAGGAGATGTTACCAACCCCTCCCACGACTATGGAACTAAAGATTGCGGAGGTGCAACAATAGCTGTCTGATCTTACGTTTGGCCACACCAAAAAGACCTTCTCTTTAGAGGAAGTGTGCCCTTATCCTTTTGATCGGTCGTTACCAATGATCCCTTTTCCTCAAAATTTCACTATTCCCAAGTTCGATAAGTACAAAGGAAAAGGTGACCCTAAAGACCATCTTAGGGAATTCTATCTTGCTTGCTTCGAGGTCTCTCATAACGACACATATCTTATGCGTCTCTTTCCTCGCAGTCTTGGAGGTCAAGCAATAGAATGGTTCTCACACTTACCTACGGGTATCAAGTCTTTCAACGAGCTAGCAGAGAAGTTTGCCACCCATTTTTCTTACAACGTGGAGCATGAGATTTCCATGACGGACCTATGCAACAATAAACAGAAGAATGGGGAAACCTTCATTTCTTTCCTTCAACGATGGAGACAAATGGCTAGTAAATTCCCTTTCAAGATTCCAGAGAAACAGCTTGTTAGCATATTTGTGCAGAACCTCAATCAAGAGTTAGGTTTCCATTTGCAAATTCTTAGTGCTACAACCTTCGATGAAATCACTTACAAGGGTATCAACATTGAGAAAGCCCTCATTGCTAAGGGTGTGGTCAAAATCTTTAAAGAAACGAAAGATAACGCTCCTCATCAACAATCGAACGATAAACCCAAATATTGGAACAAGAACAAAAACGTGGTCAACGATGGGGTGGTCGATACTAAGCATGTCTAAACGTTGCAAACACCGCTGCAGCTCTCCAAACCAAGTCAAGCTCCACCTCAACAACAGTAGCAACAAAGGCAGCCTTATCCCAACCAACAGCAACGACAACAAGAGCGGCCCCAACAAGATTACCCTCCGCGACGTCAATTCACTCCCTTGGGAGTGCCCATCGAATCGGTCTTACAGCAAGCTTTGCAGAAAGGGCTCATCACCTTACCTAATGCTCCCCCATATGGAGAACCTGTCTACAAAATGGCACATTACAGAGACAATGAGTATTGTGAGTTCCATAGGAGCAAAGGTCATCGAACTGCATCTTGCATGAAGCTTAAGCACCTCATCCAAAACCTCATCGATGGTAATCAAATCACTTTTGAGAATGAATCACCAGCGCAACACACGAACAAGGATCTCGATATGTACAAGGAACCATTCCCTCATCATGGTCCACCTCCTCCTCAGGATAGAGGTAAAGGTATCAATCACGCTTCCACATCTTTCGATTCCATTGTAGGTCATTTTGAAGAGAGTCGAGTGTCTACCCTCACCATCAAAGGCAAATCTATGGATTGTGCTATTACTACTCGTCGAGGTCATGTCACCATCCGTGCACCTACACCTAGGCTTCCGGTTCAGTCTGATTATAATCTTGTTGAACATCTAGGGAAAACACCAGCACATATCTCTATTTTGGACCTTCTACAGTCATCACCTGCACATAGAGTGGTGCTAGAAAAAGCCCTCCAGGAGTCTTCCGTTCCTAACAACATCACGGTCGCAGATTTCCAAGCTATAGTAGGTAATATTGCTTCGCCCTACAATGTGGTCTTCTCTGAGAAAGACCTCCCCTCTCATGATCCATGTCACAATGATGCCCTGCATATTGAAGTTCTCATCCATAAGCACAAAATCAAACATATCCTCATAGATGGTGGTGCTGGTCTCAACATCTGTTCTTTAAAGTTACTAAAACAATTGGGATACTCTGAGGATCACGTCAACACTGATCATAGTATTACAATCAAGGGGTATGATGATGCAGAACGCCGTTCAGAAGGTGTTATTCACTTGCCTATACAGCTGGGCCCCGTTATGCTTGAAACTAGGTGTCAAGTTCTTGATATTGAGCTGCCTTACAACATTATTCTTAGCCGCTCATGGATCCATGCAATGAAAGCTATCCCCTCCATGTACCATCAGTCCCTAAAGTTCCCATACAATGGTACGGAGATCACCATCCCAGGAGATCCTAATCCTTTTGAATTTTGTCGTGTCTTGCAAGGAAGCTATAAGAATTGCAACCAAGTGCCTAAAAATGACAAAGCCCTTGAATCCCCTCTTTATGTTGACCCTAAAACTCTCACGCAAGCCTCTACAAGTGAATCTACACCCCTCCCCAAAATCACAGCTCGCGTCAGAGATATAGGCTTTGGCACTTATGATATCTCAGAATCTTGTTGTGTAGGGCGGATGCCTTTATCTCCAAAGTCTTACGGCCAACCACCCATTGCCAAAGTTATCAAAAAAGCAGCTATTCCTCCCCTAACATTCCTAACCCAATTCCAACATGGACGGTTATTGGAAGAGGAAACTATTGAGGACATCTCTTCTTGGCTCTACAAGGAGAAAGAACCAGTCACGATACCAGTCAAGCAATATGGCAATGGCTTAAGGATAGTGAAAAACATGGGCTATAAAGGCAAAGGTGGCCTTGGGAAACAGAATCAGGGCACTATGGAGCCCATTGTGGTAATAAAGAAGCTAGACAAGAAAGGATTAGGATTTGGTAAGAAGGTACCACGCGCCTCGGACATTGAGTATATCCTCGACGAGGTAGCTGACACTTTTCCCGCCGATACGATGTCTACAGAGGATATCATCGATGACTCTTCCCTCCACATGACCAATCTATTCGCAGAATCCTCCATTTTTACACTATCCTCTGTATCCTTAACTTCCACCACCAGCACCCAGAATGTCACGCTTGTCTACCCTGAACTTATCGATTGGGACCAACAAGGGGCCCCCGTTATAGATGTATTTCAGAATGACGAAGCTCTAGCTGAGTTTATGGGACTTTAGGAAGGTATCCCTCTTGGCGATCACAAGGTAGGTTTTGTAATGGAACTAGAGCCCACGGCTTATTTTGGTGAGAATGCCAAATCCTCCAGTCGCAAAAGTGCAAATAAAGAAAGATCTCTAGGTGAAAACCACACTGTGGCACCTCCTGATCATAAAATAGTAAAAATAAAGGACGTATCCAAAGGTGAAAACCCAACTGTGGCACCTGAGGATGGAGGATTTGACCTTCCCTTACCATCTAAGTACCAGGAGAAATCAGCTCTACTAGTGGAAGATTCTACAGAGATCAACTTGGGTACAGAACAGAATCCAAAGACAACATTCCTAGCAGCATCATTATCTGACACAGAGCACAGAAATCTTAACAGCTTCTTCTTGCAACAAACCATCAACTTTGAATGGACCTATGCAGATATGCCAGGGCTAGACCCTAAGCTGGTAGTTCATTATCTCACAGTTGATCCCAAGGTGAAACCAGTCAAGCAGAAATTGAGAAAGATGCACCCACAGATAGCTCTCTTGGTGAAGGTGGAAGTACAAAAGCTATTAGATGCCAAGTTTATATGACCTATTGACTATTCAGATTGGGTCTCAAACATTGTACCTGTGTCTAAACCTAATGGGCGCATCCGCATGTGTAATGATTTCAGAGATCTTAACAAGGCATGTCCTAAAGACGACTTTCCACTACCGAACATTGACATTATAGTGGACTTGACAGCAGGTCACGAGATGCTTTCTCTCATGGATGACTTCTCGGGTTACAATCAAATAAGGATAGCTGAAGAAGACCAACATAAAACAACCTTTACTTGTCTGTGGGGCAATTATTGTTGGTGTGTCATGCCGTTTGGTCTGAAGAATGCAGGAGCAACCTATCAGAGAGCAATGACAGTGATCTTCCACGATCTCTTTCATCACATCATGGAGGATTATGTGGATGATATATTGGCTAAATCTTCTAGAGCGGATCACATACAGGTCCTAGGACAGATCTTTGATAGGCTTGAAAAATACCAAGTAAGACTCAATCCAAAGAAGTGTGTATTCGGTGTAACATCAGGAAAGCTATTGGGATACATCGTATCTCGTAGAGGCATCGAAGTGGATCCAGCGAAAGTAAAGGCTATAGTGGAGATGCCTCCACCAAAGAACCTAAAAGCATTAAGGACCCTCCAAGGAAGGTTACAATCCATCAGGTGTTTTATATCACAGCTAGCAGATAAATGTCAACCCTTTCAACACTTGCTCCGAAAGGATGTTTCATTTCGATGGGACAACAAGTGTCAGGCAGCGTTTGATCAACTTAAAGAATATCTAGCCACACCTCCTGTATTGGTTCCACCAGTTGCGGACAAACCTTTGATCTTATACATCTCCACTACAAACTTGGCCTTAGGGGCCCTGCTAACGCAGAATGATGAAACAGGAAAAGAGCATGCAATTTATTACATTAGTAGAACCTTGGTGGGATACGAGCTCAATTATTCACCAATGGAAAGGGCTTGTTTAGCAATAGTGTTCGCCTCCCAAAAGTTGTGGCATTACATGCTAAACCAACACACAAATCTGATAGCCAAAATTGATCCCCTGAAGTATCTATTAGCAAAAGCAGCTCTCACAGGCAGACTCGCTAAATGGGTTATGATTCTTAGTGAGTTCGACATTGAGTACACAGATCGTAAAACAATCAAAGGACAAGCCCTCGCGGATCAACTAGCAGATGCACCTATGAAAGATACACATCCTATGGTAGCAGACTTCCCTGACAAAAATCTCTCCACTCTTGCTACCTCCATAATGTGGAAGTTGTACTTTGATGGCTCCTACACATAGCATGGATCAGGAGCCGGCATCTTATTTGTTACACCTCAGAATGACTACATTCCAAAGTCATATCGGCTAGCATTCCCTTGCACCAACAACATAGCCGAGTATGAAGCACTCCTTATAGGTCTCAATATAGCAGTTCAATGGGATATCACAGAATTACAAGTATATGGAGATTCACAGTTAGTCATTCGCCAAGTCACAGATGAATACCAAACAAAGGATGAAAAGTTGGTCCCCTACAAGCAACTAGTGGATGCCTACAAACCACATTTTTCTACCATCACATTTGAGCAAATTCCAAGAGAGCATAACAAAGCTGCAGATTCTATGGCTTCTGTAGGGTCACTGATTGACATGCCTGCAAATACACAGAAATGTGAATTCTTGATCGAGCAATTGTTGATACCAGCCGTCGATGATCCTATTACTGAAATCATCTGCAAACTTGTTGGTCCCAATTCCCCATGGTACGAAGATATCTATGAATACCTTAAACACAATACCTTTCCTCCTGACCTATCATCCACCCAACGCAAAACCTTTATTCGTCGATCCTCTCGTTACATCATTCTGGGTGATACACTATATCGCCAGAGTCTCGATGGTATCATCTTACGATGTCTTAACGTGGAAGAAGCCGAAGCTACCTTACGAGACATACACGAAGGTGTCTGTGGCGCACATTCTTCCGGTCCTAATCTTGCTAAGAAGATACTCAGAATAGGTTATTACTGGCCTACAATAGAGCAAGATGCTGCACAGTTTGCTAAGAAGTGTCTACAATGCCAGCAGCATGGAGATCTGATTCACACACTAGGTCATGAGTTACAACCTGTGACAACTCCATGGCCTTTTTCTCAATGGGGTCTCGACCTCGTAGGACAAATCCACCCTTCCTCCTCCAATGGCCACAAGTTTATCATTACCGCCACTGAGTATTTCACGAAGTGGGTGGAAGCCATTCCTATGACCTATATCACCGGTAAGCAAATAGCCAAGTTTATCCTAAACTACCTCATATGCTGGTATGGTATTCCTCAAGCCATTGTCACTGATAATGGGAGACCATTCAAGAACCAAGATGTTTGTGCCTTATGCATACAATACAATATCCAACATCGCTTTTCAACTCCCTACTATCCGCAGAGTAACGGCCAAGCTGAGGCTTCCAATAAAACCATTCTCAAGATCCTAAAGAAAACGGTCAATGAAGCTGGTCGTGATTGGCACTTGCAACTCAATCCCGCCCTATGGGCCTACCGCACTAGTATCAGAACACCAACTGGTGCCACACCCTATGCCTTGGTCTTTGGCTCTGAAGCCATCCTACCTATAGAGGTCGAGATCCCATCCCTCAGAGTATCCATGCAGGATCTGATCAGCGGAGATGAGTATCATACTTCCAGATTAGCTGAGCTTGAACTACTAGATGAGAGGTGCCTTGCTGCACTTAACCATCTCCATGTCTATCAAAACCGCCTCCGGCGTAATTACAACAAAAAGATCAAAGAAAGATGGTTTCAAGTTGGTGATCTTGTACTTAAGGAGAATCAGAGAAATCAAGCAGATTGAGAGAAGAAGGGTAAGTTTGGGCCTAACTGGTTAGGTCCCTTCATTGTGACAGCAGCATATGGATCAAGAGCTTATACTTTAGCTACACCTGACAGCATTCCTCTCGATGAACCACTTAACAGTGTCCATCTCAAGAAGTTCTATGCCTGATCCTCAGAGTATTATAATAAAAAAGAAAAAAACAAAAAATCTAAAAAAATCCGTCCTCTGGTGAAAACCTGGCAAACAGGCGCCTTGGATAAGTACCATAGTGAAAACCTGGCAAATAGGCGCTATGCGTAGAGTCAGCATCCATCGTCTATCGAGTCCGGTCTGCTTCTTGTCCAGTTCGCAACACGCCTCACCCATCCATCCATAATAAAACCATTGACTTTTTTTGCATTTCCATCTCCCTATCTAGTATAGCTTGGAAATTTGTCAGTGTCCCTCATCATCATCCCATGTCTTGATCTGTGTCTACAGTTAACACTATCTTGTCCTAGGTCAAGTCTTTCTGTGTCTTCATCGGCGGTCACCCCTACAGTTTCCTCTACCAAAATGGGGGCAACTCTTTCCTTAGCTTCAGTCTAGGATTGGTTCCTTGTTCGTGGTTCGCAACGCATACTTCAATCTTGTCTCATTGCCACAGATAACACCCTTTAACGGACACAGAGTTCCTACGATAAGGCTGTTATCTTCTCAACACTTTTTCCCACATCGTCACATCTACCAGAACTACATATCATCTCTTCTCAATCTTAAGGTACCTTGATCCCATGGATATGGGTATGTAGGCAGTCTGGATTACGAAGGACGTATCCAGTACTTAGGTACATAAGATCTCCCCCTTTCACCTTGACCCATTCATCACTCTATCCAGAACTACATATTTATCACATTCACCTTCCATCGTAAGTGTGCCTTGATCCCGTGGATACAGGGTATGTAGGTAGTCTGGAATACGAAGGATTTATCCAGTACTTAGGCACACACGATCCATCATTCTCCACCCATCCCAATCCATTAGCATTCCATCCTTCTAGTCTTCCGTTTATCAAAATCCATTCACCTCAACTTGACTAACTCAAGCAACAAGCTAGCGCATCCTTTCAAAGCAGTAGTTCTTCGCAAACCTGAAGCAAAGAAGCTTCCTTCCAGAGTCATCTACTGTCCTGCATACCGATTGCCAACATCAGCTAAGTACCGCTTAACTAAGCCCTAGATCAGCAAGCTTGTCTTCTTCGAAGTGTTCCATTGTCGAGACCAACACACGCGTCTCCTGCAACATGTGGCATTTCCTGCAAGTGAGACATTGTCTTCTTAGGTAGATAGCCCCCTTTAACGGACACAGAGTTCCTACGATAAGGCTGTTATCTTTCCTATCCAATCTATCCTGAGCAACCTCTTTGGCAAGAGAAAATGTTGGCTGTATGTTTACTTTGTAAGTCAGTCAATTTGTGTTATGGTTTATCTTTTGTTCCCTATTCCCATACCTATTCAAGACTACCTTGATTTATCTATAATCTTGGTATGTTGCGATGCAGTATGGATTGGGGGCATAGTCATTGCTTTTTGTGTGCCGTGTTTGAGGAATGATCTTTAGTATCTTTCTTAGCATTCTATTTATCTTGTGTGTGTTACGCCCTAGCATCTTACATATTAATATTCTTCTTGCATTTACATGTATTGAAGTTTATTTTATGTTCAAGACTGTGGCTTATTCACATGTTCCAACAAGGTTCTATTATGTCTAGGGGATCTAGGTTCAAACCGTTTGCTTGCAGGGTCAACGTCCACGCACTTGGATATTACTGCACCTTGGTCTTTTATACCCTGGTGGCAAACTATCCACGTGCTATATCAAACTAAGGATTGCTCTTTATATACTAATGCGAAGCCATTGCAACAAGCTCATTCATCCATTTCCACATCCTTTATATCGCTTTCATTGCAGTAATCGATCAACAGTCTCCATCTCCTCCTGTTCTCCTCTCTGGTGCATATCTGCAAAACCCACATGTCAGATATCACTAGTCATCACATCTATATCATCATATATCTCTATCATCATACATCTATAAGCATCATATAAACTGCATATGTCATCACATGAATCCATAATCATACATACATATCATCACATCCATAACATCAAGGAATGCATACACAAAAGCATGAATAGTAGTGAGTCGAACAGATCATCATATATATATCATGTAATGGCCATCATAATACAAAGTGTCTGTGTCTACATCAATAATACAAAAAATGTGTATACATCCAAATATACACCAATATAGTACATCAAGGCTAGCAAGAGCCCTCAAAATATACATCAGAATGCACGCAGGTATCTGTCTAAAATGATACAATATGATACAATACAAATGAAAGTGCCCTAGTGGGTAGAGCTGCCCTCCTGCTGTGGCCCCTGGCCTCCCCCTGTGCTCGGTGGAGGTCCCCCTGATGGTCCTCCTCCTCCTCCTGGCGGCAAAAGTGGCCCTCTAACTGAGGACGCTGACTGCCCTGTCCTTTGGGATCCTGATGCCCCCGACCTGCTCCTGTCTCTATAGCTCGGTGCCTGCTGAGCTGCCGGCACCGCACCCACATATAGGCCCCTGTAATACTCTGCCTCTCTGCCAGCTGATACTAGATCACCCTTCACTCGGATGAGCTCGCTGTACAAAGTCCTCTGATCGGCACCCAGCGCACGGCATGCCTCCTCTCTCTCCCGCCTCACTCTGAATAGTGTGGCCTCAGCTGTCAAACGCAGCTGTACCTTTGCGTCTCTCTCTCTCCTAGCCTACGCTAGCTCATCTGCATCTGCTGCTGGTGTGACTGGTAGCTGTGCCTGTGCCTTTGCCTATGCCTGTATCTAGGCTTACAGCTGCCTGTATGCCTGCACCTGTGCCTGTAGCTGTGCCTGCACCTGTGCTAGGGCTGTCTGTGCTGCTGTGGCTGCCTGTGTCTGCGCCTGGGCTGTGGCCTCTGCCTGCCTCACCTCGGCCCGCGCTACATCCCTATCTCTCCTGAGTTGTGCCATCCAGAGCTCTAAGCGAGTCCTCCGGGCTATCTCCTCCTGCCGCAGTCTCTCTGCTCTCTGTAAGTCAGTCTCTACGACCGGGCCCACTACCTCTGCCATCTCCACATCGGCCTGCTAGCCGCTGCCCTCTCCACCTGCCTACTGGCCCACTGCCTGCTGCCTAGCTGCCCTGGCCTGCTGCCTCATCCTGGCCTCTCCGCCAAGGACTAATACCTCTCCCACTGCCCCTACTACACCTGGTGTAGTCAATCTCATCAGCCTGTGTGTCTGCCAGTACTGATCATAGTCTGGCAGTGTCCCTGGGTCTGCTAGCCCAGAGTCCCAATCCCATCTCACAGGGATAAGTCCCCGCACCTTTGCTAATGCTGTCGCCACTGGGATCACTGCGTCCCAGTCTCCCGTCTCTCTCTGCGTCCTGGCATGTGTGGCCTCCCCCACTGGTAGCCCCTGTGGTAGGCCAAACTGTCTAAGTACCCGCTCGGGAAGATATCTCTCTATCATATCTGTTCGTCTACCAAACAGATAACGAGCCTGTCTACAGTACATGAGCTGCTCATGCTCATTCGGCCACTCCTCGCATAGTAACCACGGCCTCTATATAAATATGTCCATCTCGTCAATCTGCCGCCTCCAATAGCTAACAGATCCCATCCTCCGGTGTGTCATCACCCCATCATATAGAAACGCATACAGCTCCCCTCTGTCTCGGTGGCGCTGCGCCATGGGTTGGATAACTGGAATGTGCTCCCACGCCCACACCTGTAATAGAGTCACCCCTGCTGAGAGGCTCCTGCCTCTCCTATATACGCAGTAATGCATATCATGATATAGCTGTCCCAGCACGCAAGGTCCCCACGCGTACTGTCTACCATGAGTGAACATCCCCGATAGTACAGTCCCCCAGCCTACTGATAATCCTCTAGATCTCTGGTCCAGGCACAGGAAGCCACCAATCAGTGATGCAACTATCCAACGGATCCTGTCACAGAGTCTCGGGATGTCTGCCCATCGGATCTCCCCATCGTCTATCTACAGGTCGTCTGTACAGAAGACCTCCTCCAAGCCTGCCTCGCCCCGTGCCAGGTCGAAGTCCACTATCTCTCCATCTATCCGAATCCTCAGGATGCGGTATACATCCTCCACTGTCACTGTAGCCTCCCCCGTTGGAAAGTGGAACGACGAAGTCTCACTGTGGTATCTCTCCACGACTGCTGTCACTAGGGTGAGATTCGCCCTAATGTGTGTCAGGTGTGCCACATGCCATAGCCATGCATGCTCCAAGAATGCATCCTCCTCCCATGTCAACTGAACAACCTCATGCGCAATCGCATGGTGTCGCTCCCGTGACATCAGTGGCGGCAAAATCCTCTGCATCCATAACAAATCACGTGTCAGTTCTTCCATAACCAAATCCTCATAATCCTATCTACCCCTGGGCTCTGCTATGTAACCCCCAACCATCCCTTTTCCCTTTGTCGGCTAGGCTAGGCGTCTCTCTTCTAAGTCACCCTTCATTCTACTCAAACCCTAATTTTCTTCTATTCAAAACAAAAGCGATGTGTTTATACAAAAGCATTGCCCCTCCCTACCAACCGCGCTTCACGGTCTAACCATCCGCGATGCGGTTTTTCTGCCAACCACGCCTTGTTTTCCACAAGCGCTGCACCCACATGCCAACAGCGCCGCTCTGTTTTACCAGAGGCGCTTCATTTTTTCCTCTACCCACCATTTGCGCTGTCCTACCCTAGCAACTACGCTACACTGCCTAGCCATATGCGTTGCGGGATTTTGCATATGCACTGCGACGCGGACCCCAACTACCAAAAGTGACTTGGTTTTACCAGTAGCGCTACAGCCACTTACCAAATGCGCTACGGCGCACCAAAAGCGCGCCAGCCGACTACCACCCACGCTGCAGAGATTTAAGGCGCTTTTGGCTCCAATGGCTAACCTCTACCTACACCTAGCCCTAATCTACCCCTAATCAACAAATTCAAAGGGGGTTTTCGATCACTTACCGCTGCCGGAGCTCCTGCTGGCCTCTCGTAGGTCCGCACCAGCTCCGCCCGATGTCTATGCACTAGAATCGGCATCTCTCCGCGCTGTCTGCTCCCCTCTCTCTCAACTAAGTTTAGAAGCTCTTCTCTCTAAATTTAGAATCTCAATGGGTGCAAATGAGGATTGTGGTCCCCATGGGACCTATTTATAGTGTCCCCACCCTTAGTTTTCTTTCCCACCCCGTTTTCTACTTTTCTTCCCACCTGGTCGCGCAATCTTCTAGTCGAGCGTCAACACCTTTCCTCTGTCGCTTCCTTGTCTTCCCGCTCGAGGGGGCATACACTGGGGCAACTACCTACACTGGGGCATCAACAATTGTATTACATCTTCGACAATTAATTTCTTTGACGCAACGCTACATGCTGCATTGCATCAAAGAGGGGCAAAATGTAGACACCCTAAAATGACTGTGTCGTCAAATCACTGGGATTTCATAATCTGTCTAATCACCTACATTTCCAATGTTAATTAAATAATCTAATTATTTAATTAATTATCATCAAATTCTTCTAAATCACATACTTTCAACATTAATTAAATAAATCCTCATTATTTAATTAATTAAATAAAATTCCTCTATATTCTTCCACAATTAAATAATTTTAATTATTTAATTAGATCATTATCCTCTTTCCAAAAATCAAATCCACATTAATTAAATAAATCCAATTATTTAATTAATTCAACAAATTCCCTCATATCTAAAATTAAATAATTCTTAAATTATTTAATTAAATCAAATTTGTTCTTCCAAAATCATGCACAACAATTAAATAAATTTATTTATTTAATTTGCTTTCAAATCTTCTAAATTAAATAATTCCAATTATTTAATTATTTCTTCCAAAAATATCTTCCCTAAATTTAAATAAATCAATTATTTATTTAAATTGCTTTTTCTTCTAATTTGAGTTATCTCTAAAATAACTCAAGCTTTCTTGCTCATCAATTAAATATTTCTATATTTAATAAAGCAAAATATCTTCTTTTCTCATGCAAATCTCTTCTTCTTGTTTTAAATCACTTAACTGATTGCTTTATTCTTTTAATTGATTTATCTCTTCAGTTAACTCATTCTTCTATTCTTGATAACTCCTCTCATGCAAAAGCAAGCAAGACACGTGTCTTCTTCTCATTCGTTGCACGTTCCTCAACTCATCTCCTCTGTTGATTCTTCTGAATTATCTGGACCATTGATCGATCTTCCTTGAAATCTATATAAATCCCCCTCATCTCCTTCATTGAGTCTCTCTCTTCGATCGTATTCTCAGGCATACTTAACAGAGCTTTGAGCATACACAACGCATCGATTGAGCACTATAACGATCTTTTGACATTGATCTCTTGAACACACTACTTGCTTGTTGCAGCCATGGCTTTGCAACTACATTGAGCAATCCACATATCTCCAAAAGGGAACAATACAGGTTTTGGTAAGAGCTTTCATTTGTCTTTTGATTTGTGATTTATGGCTTTTACTTAGATTCGTTTCCTTTATGTTATTGGGTTCTTGGGTTTTATTTAGTTTAGATTTAATCCATTTTTCCATATACACAGCACCATTAGATCCTTTGAAAGGATACAGGTCTGCAACATTGAAAATGGGGGAGATAGAAACTCCAAGAGGGAGTTTTATCTCATAGGCATTCTAACCAAACTTGTGGACCACTTTACAAGGTCCTATCTTCTTCATCATCAGCTTTGTATATCTTCCCTTGGGCAGTGTCTCTTTCCTCAAATGAGCCAGCACCATGTCACCTACTTTGTATTGAACATTTCTTCTTCTTAGATCAACCTTATCCTTGTACTTGGCAACACTCTTTTCAAGAGTTTCTCTTACTTGGTGATGTATCTCCTTCATGGATGTAGCAAAGTCTTCTCCTTGTGCACTCCTATTGTCTACTCCCCTTAAGTCTCTTAGCTCATAAATCCCTCTTGGCTTCATACCATAAACTACTTCAAAGGGTGTTCTTCCAATGCTCTTGTTTACAGAGTCGTTGTAGGCATATTTGGCTTGGGGCAGCAGTAGATCCCATGACTAATTATGCTCCTTTGTTAGGCACCTTAATAGGTTTGCCAAAGACCTATTTACAACCTTAGTTTGCCCATTTGTTTGGGGACGGTAGGTAGAACTAAAAGTTAGATTTGTTTCCAGCTTCTTCCACAAAGTTCTCCAAAAGTGACCAATGAACTTGGAATCTCTGTCAGACACTATTGTCAAAGGCAATCCATGGATTCTTACAATTTCCTTGAAGAATAGACCAACAATATGAGAGGCATAATTAGTGGACTTACAACCAATGAAATGTACCATCTTACTAAATCCATCTACAATAACAAAAATGCTGTCATAACCTCTTTGTGTCTTGGGTAGACCTAGAACAAAGTCCATGCTGATTGACTCCCATGGCTAATTGGGTATTGGTAAAGGTTGATATAAACCTACATTAGAACTTGATCCTTTAGCCCTCTGGCATATCACACAACTCTCCACAAACTTCTTCACATCATTATGCAGCCTAGGCCAATGATAAAACCTCTTGACCTACTCCAAAGTTTTGTCATAACCAAAATGACCACTTAGGCTACCACAATGTTTTTCCTTGATCAAATTTGCTCTCATGGAGCATCTTTGCACACACAATTGAGCTCCCTTGAACAATAAACCATATTGTACCACAAACTCAGAAAATTCATTGTGAAAAACATCTTGGGATTGGCTACAAATAGCAAAAATAGTATTGAAATCTTCATCATTCTCATACATACCTTTAAGTGCACCAATACCTACACTTTGCAACTTGATCTCCTGCACCATCATGGACCTTCTACTCAAATCATCAACAACTTTGTTTGCTTGTCCTTTCTTGTGTTTGATGGTGAATGTGTAGGCCTACATATACTCCATCCACTTCATGTGTCTGTGACTCAACTTATCTTGGCTATTCAAGAAACTCAAAGCATGGTTGTCTGTGAAGACAATAAACTCCTTAGGCAATAGATAGTGCCTCCACTTTTTGAGTGACTGTACCATAGCATAGAGTTCAAGGTCATAGGAAGAGTACTTCCTCTTGGCTTCATTGAGTTTTTCACTGAATAATGCAATTGGTCTCCCATCTTGACTCAGGACTGCACCTATGGCATATCCACTTGTGTCACATTCAATTGTGAAAACCTTGCTAAAATCAGGGAGTACAAGAATAGGTTGTTGAGCCACCCTTGTCTTCAAGTATTCAAAGCTTTTCTTAGCTTCCTCTATCCATTGAAACTTTCTCTTCTTATCTCCTTTGATAGTATCCAGAATAAGAGAACAAATGTGGCTAAAATTCTTGATAAACTTTCTATAAAATGTGGCCAAACCATGGAAATTTCTTACCTATGTTGCTATTCTAGGAGTTGGCCAGGTGAGTATGGCTTCTTCCTTGGATGGATCCATATTTAGTGTACCTTTGGAGATCACAAACCCAAGATAGAAAAGATCCTCTTTCATGAATTCAGACTTCTTGAGGTTGATCATTAGTTTCTCCTCATTTAATCTTTTCAACACCATGTCTAAATGTTGCAAGTGTTCTTCTTTGGTTCTGCTATACACAAGAATGTCATATAGATAGACTACCACAAACTTGCCTATGAAATGCTTGAGAACTTCATTCATAAGTCTCATGAATGTACTTGGGGCATTTGATAACCCAAATTGCATTACTAGCCACTCATAAAGACCTTCATTTGTCTTGAATGCTATCTTCCATTCATCACCCTCTCTTATTCTTATCTGATGATAACCACTCTTTAAATCTATCTTAGAAAAGTAACATGCATCACCCAAACTATCCATTAAATCTTCATCTGAGGTATTGGAATCTATACCTGATGGTTATCTTGTTGATGGCTCTGGAATCAGTGTAAAGTCTCCATTCTCCACCCTTCTTAGGTGCTAGGACAGTTGGAACAGTACAGGGACTCAAACTCTCCTTGATCAGTCCTTTGTCCAATAGCTCTTGGATCTAATTTTTGACCTCTTCATTTTGCTGTGGTGTCATCTTGTATGCTACCTTGTTTGGCAAACTTACACCAGGGATGAGATCAATGTGATGGCTTACATCTCTGACAGGAGGTAATGAGCTTGGTAGGTCTTTCACCACTATGTCTTCATACTTGTCCAATAGGACCTGCACCTCCTCTGGTATCTTTTCTACCTCTATTTCTTCCTTGGATGATATAGGCTTGCCAATGACAACATATCCTACCTCTTCTTCTTTCAATGTCTTCAAAAACTCTTTTTCTTTCACCATCATCACGCTTGGTCCTTCATGGATTGTTGCACCATCTTCTTTTATGGGTGTAAGATTGTTAGTCACTCCATCCTTCACAATCATGTATGTATTCTCTTCTCCATCATGTTTGGCCTTTCGGTCAAATTGCCATGGCCTACCTAAGAGCAGATGGCATACATCCATAGGGATGATATCACACAAGATCTTGTCCTTGTAGCCACCAATGTTGAACTCCACCCAAGCTTGTTCATTCACAAGTACTTGCTAACCCTTACTGAGCCATGATACCTTGTAGGGTGTAGAGTGAGGAATCTTCTTTATGTTCAACTTTTCTACCATTTCCAGAGAAACAAGATTGTTAGTAGAACCAGAATCAACAATCACCTTACATACCTTTCCTTGTGCTTTGCAAAGTGTTCTGAACAGGGCCTTTCTCTGTGGGGGCTCTTTGGCTGATGGTACCTTCAACAATGTCCTTCTTATCATTAAGGATTCTCCTACCTCTGGGCTTGCATGCACAGAATGTGAGTTTACACTCTCTTGGTCCTCCTCTTACACTATGTGGACTCTTCTATCACCTCCATGTGAACTTGATGCTTGTTTATCTGGACATTTGAATGTAGGATGTCTAACTTGATTATAGTTGTAGCACTTGCTTGTGAAGGTGCTTGACCCTCTACCATGGCCTCCAAGCCTACCTCTACTATTTTATCTCCTTCCTCTGAAGCTACCTCTTTCACTTGACTCTCCTCTTGGTTCATGGTTCTCCTTGTTGGCTTTTGTCCTCTTCCACCAAAGTTTCCTCTTCCTCTGAAGTTCTTTCCTCTACCCCTTACATTTTGTTCTTGTTTCCTCTTGATCTTCTCCTCAGCTCTTACTGCCAATTGGAAGCATTCTTCCACATTCCTGGGTGTAGTGAGACTTAGTTCATCTTAGATATTGAACCTAATCCCATTCATGTATCTAGCAATCTTCTCAACTTCATCCTCATTATGGCCAGTTCTCATATTGAGCTATGAAACTCCTCTATGTAGGCCATTACATCCATCTCTTTTTGTTTCAAGTTCTGCAACCTTCTGAAGGTTTGAATGGTGTAATATTTTGGAAGTAATTGACCCTTCACCTTGGACACCATCCGGTCCCATGAACTAATTTTGGTTTTTCCTTGTCTTACTCTTTCTGACTGAACATAGTTCCACCATGTCAGTGCTGCTCCCTTCAACTTGGTCTTTGTGAGTTTGACTTTCTTCTCTTCAAGCATCTCTTTCTACTCAAAGTAGTTATCTAATGAATCAATCTAGTCTAATACCTCCTCACTATTCATCTTACCCTCATACATGGGCAACTCCATCTTGACATCAATTCTTTTGCCTTTCACAGTCTACAACTTCTTCATAAACCTTTTTGCATCTAGATCCATCTCTGTCTCACTGGATCCCTCTTGAGGGTTTAAATTCTCACCCTCACACTCTTGGGTACTATCTTCCTCAATGACTCCACCTCTTCTTAGGTTTTTTTCAATGGCTGCAAGTCTAGTTAGGACTCCTTCTTGAGATTCCTTCATCAATCTCACTTCTTTAGTGAGGACTAAACTGTTCTTAGGAGGCATCTTGTACTCCTTCTTTGTCTTCACTCTTTCACAATTAGAACTTGTGCTTTCTTACCACTTGATGCAAAATAGGGGAACACTTATCAAGTCTCACAAACATGAGTGACTGATCTTGGAAAGAGGGACAAAAAACTTGCACATCAAAACACGTATAACCTCCATTCTTGAACCCAACTTGGTTTGGACACATGTGATGACTGTCATCATTTGGGGAGGGCATGAGACATGTTAATTTTACCAATGGAGGCTTATCAAACTCATAAATTTACCTAGCAAGTTGTCCTTCCAATCGTTCCTTCACAAATGACCTATTTTCCTTGTAGCCCTAGAAATATGGTTTAGAGGGCTTAACTCCAAAAATTTCCAAACAACTCCTAGAAATATTTATCTTTTTAGATACCCATTAAGGCTCTTTATAACATAATTGACATGCACGGTACTTTGTTTTGGAACACAAGCCTCTAAAAACGATTGTACGTGTTGTTCCAAGGGGCAATTAGCCCTAGGTTTACAAAGGAAGTACCCTACCAAGATGACCCAGAACTTCCTAGCCAATTCTAGAACTTAGTATGGATTTAAAATAGATGGATTCAATAGGTTTTGGACCTCTATGGTCATTTCAAACTAGTTTTCTAACTAAATCTTCCTCTAGCTATCACTAATGGCTTAATACATAGAGATATCAAGCCAAATCTTTCTCAAAACTTATCTTGGACTGCTCCCCTACACTTGCACACAAAACCCATTGTAGAGTACATGTATAAAGACCCAAAAAATCCATTTTGGGGCTCTAACTCAATGATTTGGGTCAGAACGCCATCAAACTCCTAAAACCCTACCAAACCCTCTTCAAAACAACAAAACTGGGACAACAAATTGTTCTCTCTTCTCCTGAAATTTCAAGGCACCTAATATGATTTAAGTGAAAGGTAAAACATGTATTTACAACATCCAAAATGTGAGATCCCTTCAAATGGTTGTACGGGTGAGTACCACACACAAGAGCAATGGATTACACAAGAAAAAAGCAGCAAAAATAATCTTCTCTATTATTTTCTTCCTTCAAACTTCAATCTCCCTCTATTCATGAGCTCGAAGAGATAAATACAATGCAAATTCATCTCTTCCCATCGTGCAATATTCTTTTTCTATCCAAAAGGAAAAAAAGGATTACTAATTTCCCACTAATTTCACTAATTTTGGCCTTATGACTGTTTTTCCTAAACATAGCACATGCTATTTGGAGTTCCACTAGAAGATTGAATTCTAGAATAGAGAGAGTGGTTTGACTTAGACCTTATTATGATAATAAACTAATACATAATTCCACCTAGGCTCATAATGAGCATAAAATCCAAAATTTAAGGCTCCTAGTGAGCATACAAGCCAAAATTGACTATGGTGGTCTCTGCACCAATCAACCTCCTATTTTTTATTCTTCTAATTTTGACATATCTTCATTGTTTTCAACTAAGTAGATAAACCTAAAAGAAGAGCCTGAGCTACTTCTACAATAAAGAGAGACCCCTACTATAGGAAAGAGAACAACTCAGGTAAGACAAAGCAAAGGGTGAAATAAAAGCTGCTGAATTTTAGATCACCATAGTAGACCTAGGCTTTGCAACTATAGAACAAGAGGGTCAAGAAGCTAAGGATAGAATTGATGCCCTACTTGCAAGGATAGCCAAACAGAAGGCTAAAAATAAAGAGAATAAGGAGCAAATTGTTCAAATGCAAGCATTTATTAAAGGATTGGTGGCACCAACTAATGTGCCCATATCAACCTCCACCTCACTGACAATAATATCACAGGAGGAGATAGCCACCTTGGATGTACAAAATATCATGCTCAAGTAATCGACAGTTGCTTCAAGGGTAAGTGCAAGAAGATGGGGGGCCAAAAAGTGGCCAAATTAATTTCAAAAAAAAAAGGTCAAAATGCGAGCGCGTTATAACGCACTCGCGTTATGGCTTGGTAATGACGAGCCTTAGGCTCGTCAAAAACAAGCCATAACGCGATCGCGTTATGCTTTTCTTTGCATTTTTCCTTCTCCACAAAAGTTTGTGTTGTTTTTCATGTTTTAAATAAAGCAAGTGCATTATGTTAAACTTAAATTTTGTTATGTTTAAGGCTATTAATCATGTATGTATGTATGCCTATATGTATGTATGTATGTATGCATGTATGCCTATATGTATGTATGTATCTATGTATGCCTATATGTATGTATGTATAGTGTCGAGGGTAGAGGAGGGTAGAGATGGGAGTGAGCCAGATAGGGGAGGAGAGGGGTGGATAAGGATTGAGTGATTAAGGTTTAAGGTTAAGGGTTGAGCATTTAGGGATAGGATTTAGAGTTTAGGGATAAGGGATTAGAGTTTAGGACCTTGATGGATTAGGGTTTAGGGTTGAGGCTTTAGGGATAGCGTTTAGGGTTAAGGGTCGAGGGATTAGGGTTAAGGTAGAGTGTTGAGGGTAGAGGGATTAGGGATAGGGTTTAGGGTTGAAAGTTTAGGGTTGAGGGATTAGGGTTTAAGGTATAGTTTAGTAGTTCTTGTGGATAGAGCCAGTAAACAATGGGAGATTATTTGCCTATTTCATAACAATATACCTCCCCCTTAAACCCCGAACCCTAATCCCTCAACCCTCAACCCTAATCCATCATCCCTCAACTCTAATCCCTCATCCCTAAACCCTAAATGCTATCCCTATTCCTAAACCCTCAACAGACTCGATACTATACCTTAAACCCTAATCCCTTATCCCTAAACCCTCCAACCCTATCCCTAATCCTTACACCCTCCACACTCTACTTTAACCCTAATCCCTTGAACCTCAACCCTATCCCTAAACCCTTGACCCTCGAACCTCAACCCTCAACCCTCGACATCAAACCCTAATCCATCAACCCTTAACTCTGATCCCTCAACTCTCAACCCTAACCCTAAACCCTAAACACTAAACCCTTAACCCTCAACGCCAAATCCTAATCCCTCAACCCTTCACTCTAATCCCTCAACCCTAAACCATATCCCTAAACCCTCAACACTATACCTTAAACCCTAATCCCTCAACCCTAACCCTAAACCTTGTCCCTAAACCCTAATCTGTCAACCCTCAACCCTAATCCATCATCTGTCATCCCTTAACTCTAATCCCTCATCCCTAAACCCTAAACGCTATCCCTATTCCTAGACCCTCAACAGGCTCGATACTATACCTTAAACCCTAATCCCTCTACCCTTGACACTCTTATTTAACCCTAATCCGTTGACCATTAACCCTATCCCTCAACCTCAACCCTCAACCCTCAACCCTCAACTCTCAACATTAAACCCTAATTCATCAACCCTAAACCCTAATCCCTCAAACCTAAACCCTATCCCTAAACCATCAACCCTCAACACTATACCTTAAACCCTAATCCCTATCCCTCAACCCTTAACCCTTAAAACTTAAACCCTATCCCTACACCCTCAACACTTGACACTATATCTTAAGCCTTAAACCCTCATCCTTAAAGCCTCAACCCTTAATCCTTAAACCTTCAACCCTAAACCCTATACCTAGTCCCTCTACCCTTGACACTCTAACCCTAACCTTGACATTAAATGCTAATCTGTCAACCCTAAACTCTAATCCTAAACCCTCAACCCTCAAAACTATACCTTAAACCCTAATCCCTCAACCCTCAACCCTAATCCATCATCCCTCAACTCTAATCCCTCATCCCTAAACCCTAAATGCTATGCCTATTCCTAAACCCTCAATAGACTCGATACTATACCTTAAACCCTAATCCCTTATCCCTAAACCCTCCAACCCTATCCCTAATCCTTACACCCTCCACACTCTACTTTAACCCTAATCCCTTGAACCTCAACCCTATCCCTAAACCCTTGACCCTCAAACCTCAACCCTCAACCCTCAACGTCAAACCCTAATCCCTCAACCCTTAACTCTGATCCCTCAACTCTCAACCCTAACCCTAAACCCTAAACCCTCAACCCTCAACATCAAATCCTAATCCCTCAACCCTAAACCCTATCCCTAAACCCTCAACACTATACTTTAAACCCTAATCCCTCAACCTGAACCCTAAACCTTGTCCCTCAACCCTAATCCCTCAACCCTCAACCCTAATTCGTCATCCGTCATCCCTCAACTCTAATCCCTCATCCCTAAACCCTAAATGCTATCCCTATTCCTAGACCCTCAACAGGCTCAATACTATACCTTAAACCCTAATCCCTCTACCCTCGACACTCTTATTTAACCCTAATCCCTTGACCATTAACCCTATCCCTCAACCTCAACCCTCAACCGTCAACCCTCAACCCTCAACACTCAACTCTAAACATTAAGCCCTAATTCATCAACCATAAACCCTAATCCCTCAAACCTAAACCCTATCCCTAAATCATCAACCCTCAACACTATACCTTAAACCCTAATCCCTATCCCTTAACCCTTAAAACTTAAACCCTATCCCTATACCCTCAACACTTGACACTATATCTTAAGCCTTAAACCCTCATCCCTAAAGCCTCAACCCTCAATTCTTAAACCTTCAACCCTAAACCCTATCCCTAATCCCTCTACCCTCGACACTCTAACCCTAACCTTGACATTAAATACTAATCTGTCAACCCTAAACCCTAATCTGTCAACCCTAAACCCTCAACCCTCAACACTATACCTTAAACCCTAATCCATCAACCCTAAAACCTAATCAATCAACCCTCAACCCTAAACACTATTAATAAACCCTCAACCCTTGACACTATACCTTAAACCCTAATCCCTCAACCCTCAACCCTAATACCTCAACCCTCAACCCTAATCCCTCATCCCCAAACCCTAAACTCTATCCCTATTCCTAAACCCTCAACCCTCGATACTATACCTTAAACCCTAATCCCTTATCCCTAAACCCTAAACACTATCCCTCAACCCTTAACCCTTAATAATTAAACCCTAAAACCTATCCATAAACCCTCAATGCTCAACCCTATATTTTAAACCCTAATCCCTTAACCCTCAGCCATAAAACCTCAACCCTCAATCGTTAAACCTTCAACCCTAAACCCTATCCCTAAACCCTAATCTGTCAACCCCATACCCTCAACCCTCAACACTATACCTTAAACCCTAATCCATCAACCCTAAAACCTAATCCATCAACCCTCAACCCTAAACACTATTAATAGACCCTCAACCCTTGACACTATACTTTAAACCCTAATCCCTCAACCCTCAACCCTCAACCCTAATCCCTCATCCCTAAACCCTAAACTCTATCCCTATTCCTAAACCCTCAACCCTCGACACTATACCTTAAACCCTAATCCCTTATCCCTAAACCCTAAACACTATCCCTCAACCCTTAACCCTTAAAAATTAAACCCTAAAACCTATCCATAAACCCTTGATGCTCAACACTATATTTTAAACCCTAATCCCTTAACCCTCAGCCCTAAAGCCTCAACCCTCAATCGTTAAACCTTCAACCCTAAACCCTATCCCTAATCCCTCTACCCTCAAGACTCTACTTTAACCCTAATCCCTTGACCATCAACCCTATCCCTAAACCCTCAACCCTCAACCCTCAACTCTCAAATTAAACCCTAATTTGCCAACCCTAAACCCTAATCCGTCAACCCTAAACCCTAATCCCTCAACCCTAAATCCTATCCCTAAACCCTCAACCCTCAACACTATACCTTAAACCATAATCCCTCAACCCTAAACCCTAAACCCTCAACCCTAAACCCTATCCCTAAACCCTCAACACTATACCTTAAACCCTAATCCCTCAACCCTAACCCTAAACCTTGTCCCTAAACCCTAATCCCTCAACCCTCTACCCTAATCCGTCATCCGTCATCCCTCAACTTGAATCCCTCATCCCTAAACCCTAAATGCTATCCCTATTCCTAGATCCTCAATAGGCTCAATACTATACCTTAAACCCTAATCCCTCTACCCTCGACACTCTTATTTAACCCTAATCCCTTGACCATTAACCCTATCCCTCAACCTCAACCCTCAACCGTCAACTGTCAACCCTCAACACTCAACTCTAAACATTAAACCCTAATTCATCAACCGTAAACCCTAATCCCTCAAACCTAAACCCTATCCCTAAATCATCAACCCTCAACACTATACCTTAAACCCTAATCTCTATCCCTTAACCCTTAAAACTTAAACCCTATCCCTATACCCTCAACACTTGACACTATATCTTAAGCCTTAAACCCTCATCCCTAAAGCCTCAACCCTCAATTCTTAAACCTTCAACCCTAAACCCTATCCCTAATCCCTTTACCCTTGACACTCTAACCCTAACCTTGACATTAAACACTAATCCACCAACCCTAAACCCTAATCTGTCAACCCTAAACCCTCAACACTCAACACTATACCTTAAACCCTAATCCATCAACCCTCAACCCTAAACACTATTAATAAACCCTCAACCCTTGAAACTATACCTTAAACCCTAATCCCTCAACCCTCAACCCTAATACCTCAGCCCTCAACCCTAATCCCTCATCCCTAAACCCTAAACTCTATCCCTATTCCTAAACCCTCAACCCTCGACACTATACCTTAAACCCTAATCCCTTATCCCTAAACCCTAAACACTATCCCTCAACCCTTAACCCTTAAAAATTAAACCCTAAAACCTATCCATAAACCCTCGACACTCAACACTATATTTTAAACCCCAATCCCTTAACCCTCAGCCCTAAAGCGTCAACCCTCAATCGTTAAACCTTCAACCCTAAACCCTATCCCTAATCCCTCTACCCTCAACACTCTACTTTAACCCTAATCCCTTGACCATCAACCCTATCCCTAAACCCTCAACCCTCAACTCTCAACATTAAACCCTAATCCGTCAACCCTAAACCCTAATCCCTCAACCCTAAATCATATCCCTAAACCCTCAACCCTCAACACTATACCTTAAACCATTATCCCTAAACCCTAATCCCTCAACCCTAAACCCTAAACCCTATCCCTAAACCCAACAAAACTACTTTGCCTTATGTTAGGTTGTTAAACCCATCATTTTTGACACTCTTCTCTTAAAGATATTTGAGTTGCAAGAATATGTCAGAAAAATGGCTATGAACTTTTTTAATGTTAGTAATGTTATATGGCATGTTTTTCTGGCCCATTTGGGGTTCATTATGCCAATAGGTGTACACACTATGAGAAAATCTTTGCATATGGTACATCCACAGTGAGTAATTAACAGTTGAAATCAGAAGGATGATCATTATGAGAAAAGCTTTGCATTGGGGTACATCTATGTTTCTTGCTGTGCACCCCGCACTTAGGGGAGGTATATTGTTATGAAACAAGCAAATAATCTCCCATTGTTTATTGGCTCTATCCACAAGAACTACTAAACTATACCTTAAACCCTAATCCCTCAACCCTAAACCCTATCCCTAATCCCTCTACCCTCAACAGTCTACCTTAACTCTAATCCCTCGGCCCTTAACCGTAAATGCTATCCCTAAAGCCTCAACCCTAAACCCTAATCCCTCAAGGTCCTAAACTCTAATCCCTTATCCCTAAGCTCCAAATCCTATCCCTAAATGCTCAACCCTTAACCTTAAACCTTAATCACTCAATCCTTATCCACCCCTCTCCTCCCCTATCTGGTTCACTCCCATCTCTACCCTCCTCTACCGTCAACACTATACATACATACATATAGGCATACTTAGATACATACATACATATAGGCATACATAGATACATACATACATATAGGCATACATACATACATACATACATACATACAGGCATACCTACATACATGATTAAAAGCCTTAAACATAAAAAAATTTAAGTTTAACATAACGCGCTCGCGTTATTTAAAACATGAAAAACAACACAAACTTTTGTTGTAAAGGAAAAATGCAAAGAAAATAATAACGCGAGCGCGTTATGTCTTGCTTTGGGAATCCCAAGCCTTGGGCTTGGGATTTGCTTTGGATTTCCAACCCAAAGGCTTGGAGTGCCTTATGAACAGTAACAGACGTGTTTTTCCATATTCTTCAAGATTTTAGATAATTTTGTTCGTGCTAACCCTCAGATTTGCGCGTGTTTCAAGGTCAAACAAATCAAACACCTGGGTAATGTTAGGCTTTCTCTTAGCTATCTGACGATGTAATTTTTTTCACATTTTAACAATGTTAAGCCTTTCATCTTTAATTTTTTTGTTTGTGTGTCCGTTTTTGGGCAAAAACCACTGTTTGGTCTTTTTTTCATTGTAAATTAACTATTCATTGAAATTTCAAAAAAATTACATATTTAGAAACTAGACTCCATTCTACAAATATTAAAAAAAGAAAAAAATGATTTTTGATTAGTTTTCAAAATTTATAGGGGTTGCACGGCCAAAATTCTATTTTTTAGGATGTGTCCACTTTGAAAATTAGTAAAAAATCAAATATTCATCAAATAATTATCAGAAAAATCAGGCATAAACTACATGCTATTAGCTAATTTCTCACCAAAGCGATTTTAAAAATACCAAAAAAAAGTTGACCTTTTGAGGGAGCCACAAAACATGCTATGTTATGTTTTTTTGACAGAAACAACACCAATTTCTGTGGCTCCCTCTTTTGAACCCCTTAATCTATGCCATTTTCAAAAAATAATAGTAGTTTAGAAAGTAGACTTGGAGCACTACGAACATTGTTTTGGTTGCATCTCCAAATTTTGAGTGTAACTATGCTCAATTTCTCATCCAAGGCCAGTATTTCCTGATTTCAGAAAAAAAGTGGCCACTTAAGACCCCTTTTTGGCCCCCCATCTTCCTGCACTTACCCTCAATAAGTTCTTGGATGATGGTGAGTAGATAATAAAAACCTCACTGTCCAATAAAGCTGACAAGATGAAGAAAGAGGTCAGGCAAAGATTAATAAAGAGTGGTAGATATTTAGTTACACTCAAGGAGATGAGGAAAGTGGATGCTAACATCCTCCTAACTAAAAATGTCTTAACACCTCAGAGATTGTTGCAGTTAGACAATTGGTGTGAGGATATGAGATTTGAAGTGGATATCCTAAAAGGGTGCAATGATAAAACTACATATATTAGTGTCAAATTACATGAACTCCTAGTTGAAGAGTTGGAGATTTTGGAAGCTCTTGAGGGCGAAGTAGAAGGGAAATAGAAAATTAGGATGAAGACTTTGCTACTAATGCATTCAAAGATAATTTCAAGATGGTAGCAGAAGACCCTATCAAACACTTTTCTGAAGATACCATTGATATGGCCATGTAGATGAAGGCCAAAATAGAAAAGTATAACAAAGAATTGGATAGTACTGCAAGAGCAACTGAAGACACAGGGGTATGCATTTAAGAAAGCTAAAGTGTTAGATAAAGTAGATATAGAGAAAGTCATCCAAGCTTATGAATTCATCCAAGGGAGAACATGTAGAGTAACTGATGAGCCTTCTATTGATGAAGAAGAGGATGATGGTGCATAGTAGATATCTTGTTGACCAGGTCAACAATTTTGAGGAATATTCTAGATGCCAGTTGGATACCACTAGATTGATTGCCAACTGGCAATCATGTGCCACGTTTACATCTTGATCATTGATATTTTGAGGTGATCCTGACCATTGGATTAGTTGTAACTACCTCCTCTCATTGTTCTATAAAAGGAGGTGGATTGCCATTTGTATGATTATTAAAGACTTAATTGAGATCAGATTGTTGAATGTCATGGTTCTTTCTCAAGATGAATTGTAAATATGCATGCTTTTGAATGTTTAATAAAATGGAGATATAGATTACAACCAATTGTAAATTCTAAGTAATCTTCTGTGAATGTCAGCTGCATATTTCACTGTGATATACTGCATCCCTTGGAATGCATGTTAATTGGCGAATATTGTTGTCATTCTTTTACCTTTGAAGATTAGCATCGACTGTGTGAAGTTGTAGAATGACCTGGCAACACATGGTTTGATTTCCATCTCTATTTTATGAAATGTTAAATTGTGCATATGGACCAACTTTCAAAGACTCACTCATTTTAAATAATGTTAGGATTTCATTTCAATTTCTCTAAATTTCATTAAATCACCATCATCATAACTACAATACACTGATAAATGAAAAGCAGAATTCAAAATATACAGACATCCATAGATACATGAAGATCATATGCATATTTGAGCAAATCACATGTAGAATTGCAAATATCATGTAAATAATCATAAATAATGGTAAAGATCATAGAAATACATGCTTGTAGGCACATTATTTAGAATAATTTGAAGTGCAGAAGAAAAATAAAGCACAAATTAATTCAAGTTCGAGTAAATTGGAGATAGTTTAAGAAGAACCAATCAAAATTATCAAAACGATCATAATCAACCTTAACCAGAGTGATAATCAAAAGAATTGATCAAACTTAACATAAACATCTACATGATCTGGTTAGATATTGTAAGATTTAACATCATTTGTTCAGAATTTACAGAGAGCAGGTGAAACAGAGTAAGTATCTGCATATTTGGATACAAATACTTCAAATTCGAGCATAAGACCCCTAAAGGATTCAACAACAATTCACATCAAACTGACTGAGAGATTGCTAGAGGATTATGACCTAATAAATGGAGACTTGGAATCATCAATTCATCATAAATTGATCATATTCTTCAAGAAGATAAAGGTTTTCTTTATGAATTTTTATCATTTTTGTTATGACTAACATCATCATCAACAATTTTTGGCACTAGAAGGAGGGCCTCGAGCAACTTGATTTAAGGATTTGGTTGTACTGATATCATTTCCCATGCTCAAGTAAGAAGATATTTTCAAATTTCTTAGCAATACTCTCAATCTTGTGTTTTTGTGCAAAGATTCCATCAATATTCAATAATTTTAGTAATTTGTCTATAAATATCCCGTCCTGGTGGTTAATCATCCTGATATTCATAGACAGTTGTCTGGAATTCCAATTTCGAGTCGATATTTGAAACCTCTGCAAATATCCTATAAATATCTTGTCATTTAGGTCAAGTGTTCATAAATATCCACTCCAGATAAGTAATTACCTGCATATTTGCAAAAACTATGTTGGAATATCTAAATTCCATCTCAAATTATGAAACACTAGCTTATAGACCTAATACAAGGTCGAGATCCACTGGACCTTTAGAAGAATTACCTATCTTTAGACTCAGACCTCATACAATAAATATTCATCACAGTCCTATCATTCCAAATTCATCAGTATCTTCAGTAATACCTACTATGATACCTCCAGCACTGCCTATAATGTCGTTCTTCAGTACCAAGTCACTGCTTCTCTTTGCTACCTATAATCCCTTACCTAAAAATCTGGACAAGCATTGTCCAAAATATCATCCCTATCAAGACGTGGATGATCACATATGAACTTATAAGGAGGCTTATTTTAGAGCCAAGATACAATATGAGGATGTTGTGTGTAGGTTCTTTCCATATTCACTAGGTGAAGATGCATACATCTGGTATATCAACCTTCCTCGGTCTTCTATAGCTTCTTGGAATGATCTAGAAGAATCTTTCAAAGGAAGATTTAAAATACCTATAGATGTAGCCATGATGTATCACCTCTTTGCTACAATTAAAAGAGATGAGGGAGAGTTGATCTCCAACTTTAATGCCATATTCCAAAAGAGGTACTCCAAACTAACTACCCCTTACAATGTAGATGATGTAGTAGCTAGGTTAGTTTACTACTCATCTCTAGACCCTTTGACATCTATGTTCATTAGGAGGACACATCTTGCCATCACATCCCTGGCAGGTGCTTTTGAAGAAGCTATCAAAGTTAATCAATAGTTAACACTTGGTTTTACACCTAATATAGGATATCTTGCATATCCTAGCCAACCACAAGCTAATGGAGCTCTGATGCCCCCTGCTAATCCTTTGTAAGTGCCTCCACTTAGCATCATGCCTCCTCAGGGTAATGATCAGATCATACCTCACCCTGGGCATGCACCTTAGGATGCTTCTCAAAACAATAATGGCAGTTCATTTTTCCAACCAAATCAGGACAATGTAGTAGCCAAAGTGTAGGAAGAAAAGGATCATATTAAATAAATATTAGCTCAGTTAAGGAAGCTAATTACTGAGGTTACTCATCTGAGGAGTCAGAATTTTTACTCACAGTCTAATTCTCAGAACCAAAATAGAGGATATGGAAATAACAACAATGAAAGGTCTGGATTGTTAGATTCAGGATAGACAACTGAGAGGGGGGGTGAATCAGTTGTCCAAAACTTTCTTCCAATTAAACACTTAAATCCACTTTGTAATTTAGCAGCATATCAATAAATCAATCATTGAAACATAATGCATTTAAATCAAGAGCAGGAACATGTTAACACATAAGACACCAAGATTTTGACGTGGAAAACCTGGTTAAGGGAAAAACCATGGGGTGACTAACCCAAGATTGTATTCTCTGTTAAAAGAATATAAAGAATAAAATGGCACATGCCAATTAGGGCTCATTGCCTGAGCACACTGCTCACAAGAGGCTCATTGCCTACAGGAGACACACTGTCTACAGAATAATAAGTATTACATACTTGAACTGAAGAATAGAATCTTCACCATGCTTGAGTTAGTTCCATTTAAGCCCAATACTTCTACTCTACCTTTCACTCCTCTCCTCTCTACCACACTCTCATCTTCACAAGATCACTTTGAAACGACTTTACAATTCCTTATTTATACAAGACATCAACTTAGGAATGATCATCTAAGTTGGCAAACATTACAGAGTAAATACATAAATACATCATGACTAATTACAAAAGATTTCATGTGGATCAACACACTATTAGCCACACAGATCTGAGACTACAATCTTCTTCTAGGAACACACCAATCTTCACATAACATCTTCAAGATCATCCACAGGATGTGTAACTCATTTGGTTAGCCAGACTTAGGAAGAACACCATCATCCGGAAGTAATTCTTCATTTGCGAGCTCAAACTCCAATGTGGACCACCAACATGAACTAGACACAATCCAAATACCTCCACAAGCTTTCCTGAATCACCAAGAACATCCACACTACATCTGCTTACCGAAATCATTCTTTCCTTCATCTAGAACCTCAAGAACACAATCTGTCATCACTGTCATAATGGAATAGATTCTTGTGGACCTCCAGACCACAAAACAATTGATTTGTCAATTCACATTGATTTCCTAAACACTCCAACAAATCGATAAAATAAGATATTTCATTTTCGGAGCTCACCGGACCTATCTGTATCACTTTGTCACCTCTGAACACCTGCTAGAACTAGTTTTACTTAAGTGGCCATAACTTCTTCATATCTTCATGTGGACCTCTGAAATCTTTGTTGGATCATCTCAAGGCACATATCTACAAACCCTTTGAAGCGTATTCTCTGATCTTCATCTTAACTGGGATCTTTACCTCACTGTCTTCACTGTTCTTCACTGTTCCTAATTAGGACTAATTTTCTCAATATCCTTAGTACACAGTTCATCCAATCCTTATCATTAATGCAACAGGAGTATGTTGACATCAATGACAACACCGGTTAGGCCCATACTTGCAACAGTCCCCCCTTTGTCATTAATGGCAACATATGATGTGAAAAACTATTTTGACCATCAAGACAAGAACTTTTTCTTACTGACATAACTCCCCCTATCAACAACAACCATTCACATGTCTTCTCTTCCTTTACTACTCCTTCTTTGATCAGAAACCACTTGTTTTTCACATGTCTTCTCTCCCCCTTTGACATCAATGGCAAAGGGCACATACTTGCACCAATTCATAATCATACCAGCTGCTCCCCCTAAGTAGCAGCTCCCCATCATCAATCCGGACCACAAGATATGACTGTGATATCCACCGGACTGATGTACATCAGTGCACCTTAGTTAATCACCAGAGGGGTAATAACCCCTAACTTCTCCCTGAGATACTCAAAAGAGTCCTTAGGTAGAGGTTTAGTAAAGATATCTGTAATCTAATCCTTAGAAGGCACAAACTCTAATCTAACTTCATTCTTGTTCACTTGCTCTCTCAAAAAGTGAAACTTGATGGATATATGTTTAGTCTTTGAATGCAACACCGGATTCTTAGATATATTTGTTGCACTTGAATTATCACAGAAGATTGTGATAGGCTCCTCATACTCCACTCCCATGTCTCTTAGTATTTGCTTCATCCACAAAACTTGAGTGCAACTACCTGCTATTGCAATATATTTTGCTTCTACAGTGGACAGAGATATTCCCAAAAAGAATGCTCCACCACTGGTACTCTTATGGTCATCCACATCTCCTACCCAATCCGCATTTGTATATGCATGAAGAGAGAAATTATGATCTCTAGGATACTACAAACCATACTCAACTATCCCTTTTAGATACCTAAAATTCCTCTTGATTGCCATGACATGAGATTCTCTAGGATCAGCTTGGAATCTAGCAACAAGACCAACAACATTCATAATATCAAGTCTAGTTTGAGTGAGATACAATAATCCTCCAATCATTGACCTGTACTTTTTCTTATCAGCCTTGGGAGAGTCATCATCTTTGCTCAATTTACATTCAGTTGCCATGGGAGTACTCATTGGTTTTGATTATTCCATCCCAAATTTCTTCAACAATTCTTTCACATATTTGGTCTGAGAAATGAAGATTCCTTTCTTTGTTTGAGTGATTTATAGACCCAAGAAGAAATTCATTTCCCCAAACATGGACATCTCAAATTCACTTTTCATTTGATTTGCAAAAGTCTTGCACATACTATCACTTCCTCCAAAAATGATATCATCAACAAACACTTCAACTATCAAGATATTTTCATGATCAATTTTGAAATACAAATTACTATCAGCAGTAGCTTTGTTGAAACCAATCTTCAAAAGATGTTTATCCAATCTTTCATACTAGGCTCTTGGGGCTTGCTTCAGTCCATACAGTGCTTTCTTCAACTTGCAGACCATATCACCATGATCAGACAATTGAAATCCATCCAGTTGCTCAATGTATACTTCTTCTTCCAAGTCAACATTCAGGAAGGTAGACTTGACATCCATATGATATACTTTGAAATCCTTCAAGGAATCAAAAGCAAGAAATAATCTAACTACTTCAATTCTTGCCACCGGAGAAAAAGTTTCTTCAAAATCAACTCCTTCTATTTGATAGTAACCCTTGCAGACCAATCTAGCTTTATTTCTCATTACTTCACCAACTTCATTCAGTTTGTTTTGGAAGACCCATTTGGTTCAAAACACATTCTTGTTTTTAGGGCTAGGAACAAGATCCCATGTGTGATTCTTCTCAATTTGCATTAGCTCTTCCTCCATTGCTTTAGTCTAGTTTTCATCATGGCAAGCTTCATTCATTGTCTTACGTTTAACTTTTGAAATCAGACAATACTCTTCTGAATCTTGAGCAATCCTTCTTGTTTGTACACCTTTTCTTTTATCACCTATGATCTAATCTTTAGAGTGATTCAATCTTACATACCTGGGAACTTTGGGAGTTTCTTGCACTTCTGATTCTTGAGCAGGTTCATTCAAACTTATCTCTTCTTCCTGATTCATTGGATCAATCTGAATCTGAGTTTTAGAAGGGGCAGGAACTTCTTGAACAAAAACATCATTCTGATCATCTTCATCACATTCATAAAACCTTGAGAGGGTTGAAGCAGTCTTGTTGCAGAGCTCTTTCTTTCTTCTTCTCGAATGCAAATGTGCGAATGATGAACAAAAGAACCCTTTTATTTCTACGCAAACCTTGAATCCATATTTCAATAAATGCACAACTTAAGTCATTCCGGTTGCCTTGTTCTCCTTGTTTTGAGAGAGATCTTTTCATATCACTGAGATGCACTTAGAATGATAACTTACAATGTATCTCCCTTTCTCCAATCATTCCATCTAACCCAAGATCCAAATATTTCAATTTTGAATCATACCGGATCTAACTGTGAAAATCCTGCTTTTGCCAGATGACTGTCAAACTAGATTAATCTTGGATGATTAACCTTTTTAGACTCCTTGCGGATCTTTCATATTTTTACCAAGGGTTATTTAGATGTTTCTTTGAGAGCCCTTTTAATCTGCAACTTTCCATGTGCCAATTTTAGGCACCAATTGACTAGTTGGGGGAAATTGTTTTCTTTTGTGACTCCCCCTAAGCCAGAGCTCATCTATTTAGTTTTTGGAAGGAATATCAGCACTAGATTCTGGTGTGGATCCATCCCCAACATTTTATGTACTTCTCTTTACCCAAATCTTGTTCATTTCCCTTTGAACTTCATCCGCATTCACTTTTCCTTTTCCTTTGTCTTGATTTTGATTATGATGCACTGGACCCCTTTTATCTTGATTCTTACTTCTGCAGAATTTGGCAATATGACCGGATCTATTGCAATTGTAGCAATCTATATTTCTTTGCATATTTGACTGATATCCTCTTGATATGCATAGATTAGCCATATGTCCCATTCTATTGAATGCAAAGCATCTACCATTGAATGAATTGTTTATTTGCATATTTCTACATTCATGAGATTTGTGACCATACCTTTTGCAGTTAAAACACTATCCGAAGAAGGATGAATTAGTCTGATTCATTCTTCTTCTACACTAATTTGCTCTATGACCAAAGTTTTGCAATTGTAGCAATATCCACTGAAGGATGGGTATCTTTGAGCATTTGGTTGCCTTACCGGAGGTCTTCTAGGCCTGTACCTTGGATTTCCTAATCCAGAGTTCTTCTGACCGGATCTAGAGCTTTCACTTTTCTCATATCCCAAGCCATGCTTGTCATCTACCCTCTTTTGGCTTTCAAGAAGAACTTCAAGTTGAGCAGAGCTTATCTTGAATTTCTCTTTGTATTCATTTGTTGTTTGAAGATCCCTTTTAAGAGTGTCTATCTGATTCTCAAGTTGTTCTTCATTTTCTCTAGCTTCTTCAAGATCAGATTCCAGATGCCTGATTATTCTATCCATTTTATGGTAGTCTTCTGACTTCTCCTTGAGTGATTGTTTTAGATTATCTTCAATTTTCCTTTTCTCTTCAATTTCTTGAGTGAATTTCATAACCCCTGATTCCATTTCATTTCTTACCATAATGACTTCTTTTGATAGCTTCTCACATAACTTGTTTTTCTCATTTAGATCTTCATTTGTATCATTGGCTTCACTTTGACTTGCTAATTGCTGAAGTAGTCCCTTTCTATTTTTCATAGAGATACTCAATTTTTCTTTTAGTTCGTTTATGAAATCATCAGCTTGTTTGAGTCTTTCCCTCAAGTTATTAACTTCAGAGTGAGATTGTGCAAGATCATCTAGGGCAGACTGAAGTTGTTCCCTCATACCATACATATCCATTGAGGTTCCCAGATCTTCCTCAAGTTGTTAAGCTTTGTTTAGAGGAACTTGGCTCTGATACCAATTGTTAGATGTAGGATAGACAACTGAGAGGCGGGGGGTGAATTAGTTGTCCAAAATCTTTCTTCCAATTAAACACTTAAATCCACTTTGTAATTTAGCAACATATCAATAAATCAATCATTGAAACATAATGCATTCAAATTAAGAGTAGGAACATGTTAACACAGAAGACACCAAGATTTTGACGTGGAAAACCTAGTTAAGGGAAAAACCATGGGGTGACTAACCCAATATTGTATTCTCTGTTAGAAGAATATAAAGAATAAAATGGCACATGCCAATTAGGGCTCACTGCCTACAGGAGACACACTGTCTAAAGAATAATAAGTATTACATACTTGAACTGAAGAATAGCATCTTCACCATGCTTGAGTCAGTTCCATTTAAGCCCAATACTTTTGCTCTGCCTTTCACTCCTCTCCTCTCTACCACACTCTCATCTTCACAAGATCAGTTTGAAATGATTTTACAATTCCTTATTTATACAAGACATCGACTTAGGAATGATCATCTAAGTCGGCAAACATTACAGAGCAAATACATAAATACATCATGACTAATTACAAAAGACTTCACGTGGATCAACACATTGTCGGCCACACAAATATGAGAATTCAATCTTCTTCTAGGAACACACCAATCTTCACATAACATCTTCAAGATCATCTGTAGGATGTGTAACTCATCTGGTCAGCCAGACTTAGGAAGAACACCATCATCCAGAAGTAATTCTTCAATTGCGAGATCAAACTCCAATGTGGACCACCAACACAAACTAGACACAATCCAAATATCTCCACACTACATCTGCTTACTGAAATCATTCTTTCCTTCATCTAGAACCTCAAGAACATAGTTTGTCATCACTATCATAATGGAATAGATTCTTGTGGACCTCCAGACCATGAAACAATTGATTTGTCAATTCACATTGATTTCCTAAACACTCCAACAAATTAACAAAATAAGATATTTCATTTTCAGAGCTCACCGAACCTATCTGTATCACTCTGTCACCTTTGAACACCTACTAGAACTAGTTTTAATTAAGTGGCCATAACTTCTTCATATCTTCATGCGGACCTCTAAAATCTTTACTAGATCATCTCAAGGCACATATCTACAAACCCTTTGAAGCGTATCCTCTGATCTTCATCTTAACTGGGATCTTTACCTCACTGTCTTCACTGTTCTTATCTGTTCTTGATTAGGACTAATTTTCTCAATATCCTTAGCACACAGCTCATCCAATCCTTATCATTAATGCAATAGGAGTATGTTGACATCAATGACAACACCAGTTAGGCCCATACTTGCAACATGGATATCCTGATAGGGGATACAACAATGATAGGAATTTCAACAATAATAACAATGCCCCTAGGCCGCCTAGAGTTTGGAACACCTGGCCAAACAATGGTTCATTACCTTCACCACTAGATAATCAACCTCCTATTAAACCTAAGTAGATAACTAGAGTTAATTTGGTAGAGGCTGCACTTACCAATTGGTGCAGGATGCATAACACAAATGCACAAGCTAAGTTGGACTATCCTCAATTCAAAATAGCAAATAACATATTCCAAGCTGAAGTGTCAAACACTGCAAGAGATCCACCTTTTCCTGAAGGTAATTAGATTGTTCCCCTAGGATATGAATCATCCTTAGTACTTGAGAGTTCTAATGATTATCAACATCATCAGATGACTGCAACACATCAAAACTATACTCTAGCATGTGAGGACTTTGCCTTAACCTTTGAAACAAACTATGTTTTTCCCTTTGATGATGAAAATGAGCTTTAACAAGAAGTTGAAGAAGTTCATGCATACCAACAACAATATCAGGGAAGACATAATTATAACCTTAGGAGAAATGCAAATCACCCTGCTAGTCCTTTGACTACATCCATCCCTCCTAACAATTTCAATACACCTCTAGATCCCAAGGCTAGCAATAATCCTAGAATGCCTAAGGTGAATACACAATACTTTACACCACAGAATACAATAGTAAAAGATATGAGTCAATTACCTGAATCGGGCAAGCTCGTCACCTATCTGGCTAAAGAATTGAAGAAAATAAAGATTAGTTTATCTTTGTCAGAGTTACTAAAAACTCCTATCATCAAGAAAGATTTCTTGAGGTCACTAGATGAACCTACACCTAAGGAAGAAGGTCCTAGTATGGCTAGAGATCCTACATCTAGAGATAATACTGCTAAACCGAAAGCACAATCCATTGTTCATGTTGTTGATGCATCACAGATGACCTTATACAAGGACAAATATAAGTCACCCCCTTTCTTACTCACATTGAGGATATTTGGTAAGAGCCTACACAATTGTCTTGTGGATTTAGGTTCCTCAACTAATGTGATACCCCTACCTATCTGTCAAACTCTAGGTCTACATCCAGCAAAATCACTTAAGAAAGTGACTCAATTAGACAAATCAAAAGTAAGAATGGTAGGAGAGTTAACACACAATCATATGCAACTTGCATCAGATCCAAGGGTACAATACTACATAGATATTCATGTAGTGAACATGCCTGACACATATGGCATGCTTCTCAGTAGAGATTGGTCAAAAATGTTAAATGGTTACATGGCTACCGATTTTAGTCATATGTGGTTGCCATGGAAGGAGTCCCTAATCAACTAAGAATTGAAGCTAAACCATGTATAAAACACATGATCAAGGAGTACAATCAAAATAATGAAACATTGTATGTGGACATTGAGCTAGGGGTGTATGCACTGAGACCCCAGGGAGTCAAGATAGAGGAAGTCCTGATGATATCATGTCATGGATATGAAAACAGTGATAAAGAGGAAATTATATCAAAGGAAGGAATGATGATAGAATCTAATTATAGTTCAATTGATGTGGATGAGGTAGATCACTTTCGTGAATTCGAGAGGTATATGGCTAAGGAAATTCAGAGATGTCAATTGATAAGGACATCTATAGAAGATATCCTGATAACTGGATGGTGTAGGCTACATGAGGATGCACATTCAGAAAATACATGTGAAGCATGTGTGGACATGATTGAACTAGAGAGAGTATGCATAGAGGATGGATCATCATCACCTAAGGTAAGTGAAATATCTGATGCTGATGATCATGATCATTTACTATTTTCTTCAGATACAGAAGGACCAGGACAAGAGGTGCACCACGATGATGTCCTAATGCCTAATTTAGGAGGTCCTGTTATGGGATGATATACATTTTGATGGTATGACAAGCACTATCATCCCAAGGACTGACTGTCTCATTGAGTCTGATTATGAGTTATCAGATGAGGATAGAGGGAATCATCTAAAATAGTTTGAGGAATTCCACTCTAAGAAAATTTAGAGACACATGCTACAAGGAATCTGTTAATGATGATTGTTAGTCATAACAACATGCATAAAAATTTGCACAACAAACCTTCATTATCTTGTAAACTACGATCAACTTAGAATAAGTCGATGACTCCAAGTCTCCGTTGATCAGGTCATGATCATCTGACGTTACTCAGAGGTTGATGTGACATGTTTTCTATTTCAAGGGATCTTACATTTGTCTAGATGACCAATATTGCACTATTTCCTATAAATTTGCTCCATACAGAGGTTAACTCTACTCTATTTCCAAGGATAGCAGATATATTTGCAAGTTTGATCAATTCTTTTGATAATTGGTCACTATGAACTTGTTCTTTCTTCTACACTATATATTTATGCAAATGATGTGTCTATAAGTAGATATTTGCATGGATTTCATGGGTATTTGTATGAATTTGCATGATATTTATCAATTTGACATGCTTTTACTCTATATATGCTTTATATTTTCAACTATCTATGGGATATCAACATATTTCATGTTATTTGCTTTTGATTCTTTGATATTTGCAATTATGGCGATGATCTATTATGAAATTGAAAGAAATTTAAAAGAATGCTTCTAATTTTAGTGAATCTTTAGTCATTAAGCCACATACATACAAGATACATTCATGAGGAGAAGAAATTAAACCATAGGTCACTAGGATGTTCCATAGATAGATATGGTTGATGCTAACTTCAAAGGAATTAGGAATGAAAACAGCACATGCAGACTGACAAGCACTCTAAGGGACGCAGCTGATCAATATATGTATCTAGATTTCAAACACAGATTACTCAAGATTTATGATGATTTGTAATCAAATATGCTTCTCTTTCATTCAATATGCATAACATGTACATTTACAACAACTTTGAAATGAATCCTAAAATTTTAGCAATCAAATTTCAATTAAGTTTCGAATGTTCAAAATATTGCACCCCTGCACCTTTTATAGAATAAGGTGAGGAGGTAGTTACAAATGATCAATAGTCAAGATTTGTCAATTAAGATCAACAGTTGAAAATTATCCTCTGACTAAGTCAACTCTTCCTCATGGAACAGGTTTCCAGTTGGCAACCATCTGGATGACTCATTATTGATGAGTACCTTTTGTATATGTTCCCTTGGTGATGCATCTTCATTCATTCTTTAGGTTCCTCTTCTTCATTTTCTTCTTCATCATTGTCATCATCTTCATTACTTTCAGTATCACTGTCACCCTGACGGACATCCTTCTATATATGGAACTTCATTGTTGTCTTGATGTGCTCATATGCCTGCATTATTTTATTCACCTCTCCCCCATCTTGGATTCTGGCTTTTGTTACAACATGCTTATGAGACTAGAATTTAGCTTTGAGCGCTTCCAGCTTACCTTTTCTATTGTTCAAAGTCTCATTATAAGTTTCCACCCTGACCTTTATCCTCATGATCTTATTCATTACTTCTTCCGTCAAGTGGGTGAGGGGGTCATATGCTACCGGCTGGAAATTATCATGCAGAGATTTGATAGCAAAATCTACATCCTAATTTTCGATCTTTCCCTCTACTTTTCCTTCTAAAGCCTCAAGGACCTCTACTTCATATGTCATCATGGTGTGTAGCTTTATACTTATATCTCTGAGCTTACCACTACATTTCTTCAAGATATCACATTCAAACCTGATATCTTCATACCATATGTCTATCAATAGGGCAGTATTATTATTCAACACTTGATTATTTATTAGGATTTGAGGATCAATCCTCTTCATTTCACTTAAAGCAGTTAGGTCCTTTTCCAGTTGGAATGACCATTTTCTTGTTTCATTTTCAATCTTATCTACCTTTCTTTTCAAATTGTTTAAAGAATTCTACCTTTGCAGGGAGGTTCTCAAAACATCCTCAGCTCCAATGAGGGCTGACAACATCCATTTCTCCATGACCATTTCTTCATGCTTCATGAGGTCCAACTTAGTGACCTCCTCCTGGGATATGACAGTCAATGGGACTGTCGGATCAACTGGTGTATTATCAGGGTTAATCAACCCCTTTATGTAAGAATGTAGTTGAGCAATGTGCTCCTTATGCTTTTTATTTTTCTCTTTCTCCATCTTTACCCTTTGGGTCAAAGCATCAATAATGTCCTTCCCCTCTTGACCCTCCTGGTCCTCATTGGTAAAACCCAAATCAACAGTTGTGATTTGGAACTTTTCAAGGGTGATCTTGCCCTTCTCTTTCTGAATCATGGGAAGTGCTACCTATGCAGTCCTTCTGCCTATAGTAGGATCTCTTTTAATGGCCGATGTCAATCTGGCTTTTCTCCTTGGCTTCATTATTGTTTCTACAAATAGGGTGGAAACATCAAATTCCTAAATTTCAGACCCTTGTTCCACACCTAGTTCTCTTTCCAGCCATTAAGGCACATCATCTCTAGATCCTTGATAATCTTTTTCAATATCATGTCTGTCTTGTTCTCCAATATCTACTTCTATTCTAGGTGGAGAAGGCACTTTCTTAATTTCTTCCTCATGTAATTCATCATGAGGGGGATCTTGTTGCATTTTTCTTGCTGAGGGGCTTCTTTCTATAAAGGAGGATCCTGTGGAATGTCCATATTATGATCCTACACCTAATCAAGTACTCCCTCCTTCTGACTTTCATCCACTTTACTATTTTCCTCATCCTGAGGCATATTGATAGCTGCAGATGTCTAAGTGTTTTGGCCTTGTACATCACCCTGATCTTGGATCATTTCTTGTTCTGTACCTGATGCACTAATATCTTTTCACTTAAGGTCCTCATGACCTGATTTATCTTTATCTCCCAAGGCATCTCCTAGATCTCCTTGAGTTTGGGTAGCAACAGTACCTGATATATCCTTATCACCTCCACTTTTCTATTAAACCTCTACTATTTTTGGCTCTGCAGGTATCTCATATTGTTGCTGACCCATATCATGAGCATTGCTTTCCTTTTCCACTTGCTTAGCCACTTCAATCTTTTCTATTTCATCAGGTGCCCCTACCTTATCCTTAGGGCTTACATCAGCCCTATATGTCAAATCTATAACTATAGGGCTAGTCACCTGATCAACCAACTTATCAAGCCCTATCTATTGGCTGCTCTTTCTGGGCTACTTTCTTTTACTTCTTTTTGCTTCACCTCCTCGGATACCGCCATTTGTGCTAATGGGGTCTCATGTGGAGTCATGCGGGTGCTGAAGGCAAGAGTCTCCATCCTTTGAGAGGCCACATTCTGAACAACTTCGTCATCAGACAAGTCCATGGTGTCCTCTAAAGAGAAAGGACCACCCTGATCTGCTTTGAATATCACTTTTGTTTGTTCCTTTGCCTTCTCAGCTTTAAACTTTATTATGGTGGGAAGTGGAACATCATGTTGCAGTTCCTTCCTAAATACTTCATCACCAACTCCTCTTAGTACAATAGGGTCATTTCTAATATCACCCCGCATGGATGTTCTTTGCTTCTTGGGTTGTTACATTAGCAGTATCACCTTCCTCTTCCTACTGACCATCATCAATTCATCACCTGCAGGTTCCTTGTTTACCTACTCTTCTTCCAAAGGGATGCCCTCTTCCTCATCATGATGTGAGGCTTGGCCCTCCTCCTATACTTTTGTAGTTTCAATAGTTGGTCTCAAAATCCTCTTAGTCTTTGGCTTGTCAATCAAAGGCTGTACATATGATGCGGATGCTTGAGCTGATGTTGATGCACCTGTAGTTGGTGTGGAAATCCTTTCAATTATCACCCCCTTAGGTTTATCTTTAGTTTTCTTACCTCTAGGGGGGCCTCTCCTCTATTTTTGTGTGGGAAACCTCTCCCCATTGGATTTTCTCTTCTCACTAAGGAAATCATCATATTCCTCATTAGCTATTTCTTGCCTTTTTTTTTGGCATCAACTATAAGGGCCACACCCTTTTTCTTCAATCTGTTTATTTGTTCATCCACCCAAGCTTAGGTTAACTATATCACCCCACCTATAAACTAATCTAGAGATATATCCTCTGGTTGTGTTAGATCAAGGGTTGATATGGTGTCATTGTACACTTTATTGTCTTCATATTCATTAGACATAATCTTTCCATCATCCTTCCTCAACTGTGCTGGCACCGGGATGCAGTCAAATGTCTTTATTTGATTCAAGGTGAGTCTTTGGTACTTCCTTCTCACCTCAGCTTCATCCTCACAATTAGTCCAGAAATCTTCCAGATGCTTTTGATGAATAGGTTTTCCCACTATTTTCTGCATCCTGCCATAGGGGTCATAAGATTTGGCCAGTGGAAATGGCTATAGATGCATTAGTTTTAGGCCTCCCATGGCATGTTTTATGCTCTCTGAGTCTGAGCACATATACCAGCCCATAGACATTAGAAATAATACTGGAGGTATCTTCTTTTGTTCCTTGTATGCTGCAACTATGGTAGACACGTGTCTAAGAAACTCCATCAGGATAACCCCATCAGTAGGGTATCTTGGTAGCATAAGGGGGTGTCCTTCAAATCCCTCTATCCTTAAGAATGAAAAGGTGGCAAACTGGATGAACTAGGTGCCATGTCTATAAACAACTTCCTAAGCCTCCATGCTCAGTCTCTTGGTCCTGTCCTCTTCCATGGTTTTGACTAGATGCATAGAGAATGCATCATTTACTAGTTTGTAGTCCAGGAGGTAATTTTTTCTCTATAGCTAAGGATAGTGATCCCATATGTGGGCATCATCTGCATCACCTCCAGCCTTACCCACTGTCTTCAATGCATCAAAGGTTCCCTTATAAGCGCATGAGTACACCACATATGAGGTCATATTAAACATGCATGCCTAGCCTCCCAAGTTCCTCATCCCTTCATCTAATGCATCACTGATGATCTTGACCCATAATGGCTTGTTATCTGTATATAGGACCATCTGGATGATCCCAAACATCCAATTCTCAAAATTTCCAGCATGAGGCTTACCTATCATCCATTTTAGTAGAGAAATTATGTACTGGTACTCATCATCAAAATCAAATTTGTATAAATGTACAGGCAATTTAGCTGAGGCAGTGTAGGTGCTACTCTTTGACCTCCACTGGTACATCCTATTCCTTGCATTCTTCTTATCATTATTGGATTTTGTTTCTAGCTTGTGTAGATCCACACTGACCACCTTCTTTGTGACTAGAAAATTAAAAGTAGAGGTGATGCCCTCAATTGAAAAGTCAGCATAAATTATTCCATGCTTCTCCACCTGCCTGGTCTCAGGGTTATAATTCCTAGTAGATTCCACTACTAGCTCTGAGGTGTCCATGGCATATGGATAGCCGGCTCCATGCCACATTCCTGAAACATAGATTGCATCTAGAAGGGTATTATCCTTATCATGATCTATTCTTGTTGACCATGCTTCTAGGTTCGTATCTCCTTGGTGAGTATCACCAATGACACCATACTTAAACTATATGCCCTCGGGCTGAACAAACATAGGCTTGAGAAACTCTAAGTTAGACCTATTCCTTCTAATATCCACCATGCATTCTTGCAACAAACATGATTGGTCTTACCTTACAATGTCCACATGCATTCATACAACATTATGTACTTCTACAGCATCATGCATACTCTATCTATTTCTCTTTTACTTCATCATGATATGCATATTAATAGATTCAAACCACATGAAAGAACATACACTCTACCTAAACATGCATAAACGACAACAGGAGGGTTTTTAGTTACTTACCTAATAGTGCTTTCCTCCTGAGTTAGATGGGTGATTACGGAAAAGGGCTGCAAATGTTGAAGATCACCCGTTCCATTACGCTGAAAGATCTAGTCCGTTAACAGGTAGCTGTATGAGGGTTTGACTTCTCTGCTCTGTAATTTCTCATTTTTTCATAAGGTAAATGAAAATAACCTTGGAGAGTTACCTTTAAACACATCTGTAGGACAAATTAGGGTAAAACCACGTTGGGATGGTTAAATCTGTTGATCCTTTGCAGAGAATTCATGGATGATGCCAAGTGTTTGATTTGTATTTGTAATCGGTGGGAATCCATCTACCGCATTTAAGTACATTTAATGTCAAAAAATAGGAGGGGGGTAATCTTTGAAAGATCGGGTGATATTCAAAATAGGACCCCTGCTGGATAAAATGACCCCCCACCTCTTAGTGGCAAAACTGAATGCAAAGGAAACGGGTGACATGGTCAACATTGACCACATGTATATCGGGTCATGAATTTAAGATTAGGGGATGTTCAAAATATGACTCTGTAAATAAAAATGGCCCCCTTGGGAAAAGATTAGGGTGATGTCACCGTGTCGATGACTTTGTTTAAGTGTTGTGTTGTAATGACGTCACTGTCATGTTATTGAATGTGGTGGCTATCAGATATATACCTCTACAAGGTAAAATGAAATGATGAAGTCATCATCAGGGTGATTTCCTTCATTCGTTGGATTTGGATGACGTCACCGTCATATTGGCATAGGGTGATATTTGCGAAGAGGGTGATATTCGTAAGACAACAGATATTAAAAATATGACCCCCTGCAAATAAAATGAAGTCGTTTGACAGGTAGATATCAGCCTTTACGTAAAATTGACGTTCACACTTCATGGATCAAGTGATTATTGGGTGATAATGCAATATCAGGGTGATCTTATCTAAGATGACTGATGTTTAAAATATGACCCTCCCCCTCAGAATATCAGGTTTGACTAAAACTTTGACTCAACATAACTTTCTCCCCTTAGAGAATTTTTGGGTGATTCAAAAGGCAAAACTGATTGGAATTTTATGCACTTTCCAACCACGAGGTTGATAATGTGAAATACTAACTTTGACAACTAACCTCATCATGGGGACAAATCCACCCCCTTGCAGGGTTACAGGTATGACTTAATTTTACCATACCGCCCAAAGTAGAAAAACAACAAGCTAAAGCAGCAAGAAAACTTGGGTCCCTGTTTTGTCAAGTTAAAATGGGGTGTGTTGTGTAACCACACAACAACTTGCCACCAAAGAACATAACCAAATTCCAATTATTCAAGTGATAGGATCACATTCTAACATAGTATTTTAACCCTTTCTAAGTATAAGTATTATAATCTTTTTGAATGATAAGGTTTTCATCATGGCAACAGTGCTAACAAAGGATCAGGTGTGTGCAAATGATAAATTATCATCATCTTGAAGGTAAGTTGAAAACATGAGTAACTGATGTTAAGCTACATAGTTTGGTAGCATCCCTCATAGCCAACTTGGATAGAGCCTTGCTGCTAGCAGGCATCCATAGCCCTAGCAAGGTTATCTATACAACCCCCCTAAGTAGAGCCCCACTGCCAGCAAGTGTCTATAGCCCCGGTAGAGTTACTTAGATGGCCTAATTTTATTCCTTTTGGATTTTCAATATTTATTCTCTCTTATTCATATGATGTCATCATGTAAGCTTAATGTGCAAGGCATGGTCACTTGCTGATTTAGGTTGGAGATTGCATTGGTAGCAAGGGAGTCCCTTTAGATTTTTCACTTAACACCTATACTTATGTGTTCCACAAACCCAAGGTTGTTAGGTGAGTCATTGTGAAAAATCACTTTGGTCAAGAAAAGGCACCTTGATGAAAAAGATACCACAGACCTGATCACCAATACTTCTCAAAATGAGTCACAACCTATATATGAATTTGTTCTTATCACTTGAATCTTAATAATTTGGTTACTTTCTTAGGGTGATAAGTTGCATCATCTTGACTAACCAAAACAAAAACTCAACAAGCAAACAAACAAACAAAACAAACCTGTAAAAACAACTATACAAATATGCACACTATGATACACATGACTTACATAACACTATTTTAGGCTTGAAAATAATGCTTGAGAAACTGTCCATTAACTGGTAATGGGACATCTTCACCGGTTAAAGTCTTAAACCTGTAGGTGTTGTCTCCTAAGATTTTTGAAACTTGAAAGGAACCTATCCAAAGTTTATCAAATTTACCATGATCTCCTTTCTTTTCATGTGCTTTGTCCCACATAAGGACTGAATCTGAAATTCTAAAAGTCTTAACTCTAGCTCTTTTTTCAAACCAATGCTTAACAACATCCTGATGTTTAGCAAATTGATCAATTTCTTTTTCCTTTTTTCTTCTAGGTGCATCAACTGAAGCAACCTGACTTCTTGTTTGTTATCTATACCCAGATATTCTTGTGCAAACTGCAATGTGGGGATCTTTAGGTTAACAAGGAGGATTGGATCCACCCCATATACTAGGTGAAAAGGAGACTTTCCTAATGCAGCCTTCATCCTAGTTCTATCTACCCACAAGACATACTTTAATAGGGTGTTCCATTTCCTTGGGTTATTTTCTATCATTTTCTTTATTATGTTCAATAAATTCTTGTTTGTGGATTTTGCTAATCCATTCCCTTAAGGATAGTAATTTGAAGAGAACTTCAAGATAATTCCATGGTCAAAAGCCCAACTTGATAATCTTATTGATGCAAAGGCAGATCCATTGTCACATACTAAAGCATAAGGAACTCCATACCTAGTTACTATGTTGTTTTCCAAGAACTTGATTACATCCTCGACATTGCATGTCTTACTACTAATAGCTTTAGTCCACCTAGTACAATAATCAGTAATAGTCAACACATACCTGTGGCCTAAAGATGATGGAGGGTTGATAGGTCCTATGAAGTCCATCCCCCATTGAACAAATGGGCGCATCTCCATCACTGGCTGCAAGGGCTGAGTAACATACCTTACTCTATTTATAGCAAGCTGACACATATGACAACATTTGATATGTTCAACAGTATCTTTAAAAATAGTGGGCCAATAATACCCTGCTCTGAGGATAGCATGAGTGGTAGCTAAGTATGATCTATGTGTAGTTCCAAACTTGTCATGTAATTTTGTCAACACTTTGTCTACTTCTTGCCTTTCTAGGCATCTAAGGTATATTCCCTCATAGTTCTTCTTGAAAAGGACTCCTCCTTTTATCATGTATTTTTGTGATCTTATTTTTAAGGCTCTCCTCTGTGAGGCCTACAATCTTGAAGGGCATCTTAAGGTAATCAAGATGTGCTTGATGTCTGAATACCATTCTCCATTTTCTCTTGCATTTATGACATATTGTTGGCTCATGATGTTAGGATTGATCTCAGATATCATCTGACTTAATGCTTGTCCTCTCAATAATTTCATGGGTGTTATGTCCATATCATACTCTTGGAGGACAGTGATCCATTTGGCTCTCTTCTTGCCTGGTTCACTTTGCATTAAAAGCATCTTTACTACTGCATCTGGTACTACAACGATCACTTTACTCCTCAAGATGTAATATCTAAACTTCTTGACTGCTCAGACAAGAGCAAGTGCTTGTCTTTCACCATCCATGTATCTGAGTTCTACATCCCTGAAAGGACAACTCATGAAGGCTATAAGCTTTTCTTCTTTAGCCTCATTTCTTTGTGTTAATACTACTGCAGATGTATGCTCTGAAGCAAATGAGTATATATAAAAATCTTTGGTATAATCTAGACTAATTAGAATAGGAGCATTAGATATGGCTTTCTTGATATCTTCAAAATCCACTCTAGCTTCAGGTGTCCACTCAATCTTGGCATCCTTCTTGAGCATGGCATTCAATGGTCTAACAATTTTTGCAAAACTAGTAATAAACTTTTGAACAAAATTGATCTTACCAAAATAAGATTTGAGCTCCTTCTTACTTTCAGGAAGCTGTATCTTCATGATTGATTCTACTCTATCAGGGTCAATGATGATCCCATTCTCTATTATCAAGTGGCCTAATAACTTCCCTGTGGTTACCCCAAATATGCACTTTTTAGGGTTTAGGGATATTCCATAATGTTTGCATTTCTTTAGTACCTTCCTGAGGTCTTCTATATGATTCCCTCTCTCTTTAGAGAAAACTGTCAAGTCATCCATGTATATGACTATACATTTACCAATCAGCCCTCTAAAGGATATATCCATTGCTCGCTAAAATGTGGCTTTGACATTTATCGGCCTAAAAGGCATGCGCCTATAGGCGAATATTCCCCACTTAGTTGTGAATGCAGTCTTCAATCTATCTATCTTGTCTACCATCACTTGGTTGTAACTTGAAAAACTATCCAAAAATGACATCATCTTTGCACCATTTACAATCTGCAAGACCTCGTCCAGAGAAGGCAAAGGATAGTTATCCTTTTCAGAAGATCTATTTAAATTTCTAAAGTCTACACACAATCTAATGTCACCATTCTTCTTCCTTACTGGGACCAAGTTAGCCACCCATGTAGAATGTCTCATAGGAAATATGATCCTGGCATTAAGCAATTTCTTAATCTCTTCAAAAATGATGGGCTCCAGCAAAGCATTAACAGGTCTCTATTTTTGTCTAAAGGGCTTAACATCTGGCTTTAAAGGTATAGTATGAGTGATGATTGATGTATCATAAGTTTTCAACTCATCATATGTCTAGGTAATAAAATGGATATAATATTTAAGTGCTTGGGTTAGCCCTTCCATTTCTTCTTCTATACACACTTTTCCAATTAGGACATTCCTTTTTTCATCCTCATGTCCTATGTTCACTTGTGAATACTCTCCTCCATCTACTTTAGGGAGATCTTTCTGTTTTAGCATGTTGTCTAAATCAAATGCTCTTTCCAATTCTATCATTCCCTTAAGAATCTTGTTCCTGGGAAACTCTAGGATTTCTTCTTCTTCCCAGATATGATCTTCTACATTTCTTTCATCTATGATCTGTGCATCAAACACATCTCTATTGGATATGAAGTCTAAAATATGTTGGTCATCATCAAATACTTGAAGGTTAACTACATTGTTTGGCATCAAGGGTACTGACACTAATTCAACTGAAAATCTCTTCAAACCAGATATGGACAATGGTTTCAAAGTACTTGCAGCTTGGGCTAAGGCATTTGCCCTATGATTTTGTTCTCTAGGAACATGGGTGATATTGAATGCATCAAAATATTCTATCAAATCCTATACCCTATGTCTGTAATTAGAGAACTTCTTGTAATTACACGAATATATACCTCTTACTTGTCTTACTACCAATTCTAAATCTCCATAGTCATGTAGAATCTTCACTTTCTTTCTGAGTGCAAACAATATCCCATGAATCAGGACCTCATATTCTATCACATTATTTGTGCATGGGAATTGCAATCTATATGCCGCTAAGTAGGATTTACCAGTTGGATCAATAAGATCTATTCCTACTCCAACCCCTTGTTTTGATTTGGATCCATCAAACTTGAGGATCCATCGCTTATCTTCAGTTAAAGGCTTATCTAGGCCTTCTCTCTTTTTTTTAGCTATGGCAGCTACACCATTTGATATCCATTTCAATTTTGGTGTTTCAATCTTTTCAAACTTCACCTTATCTGGCTGATGTGAAGCTGATATTCTTCTTCTTTTTTACCATCAGAAGGAGGATCTTTTGGATAGGGCAACATCTTCCTTTTCAGAATATGCAAACATAATGAACAAGTAGTTTCTGAATGTGGTACTTCATGTAACCTACACCATCTCTCAATTAGGACATCCTATGGAGCTCTTTGCTGTTGTATCATCTTTTGAATTTTCTTTGATAAAAATTCTTCAAACTTGGACAAATTACTATCTCTATCTTCATCAGATATTTCATAATCTGACTCAACCAAGCAATCAGTTCCTAGGGTGATCTTCTTGTTACTCTTAGCATTACTCTTGCTACACACTAATATCTCTTCTATCATCTAAATAGGACCTTCATCATGATATGTGCTTTCTTCTGTTCCTATAGATGACAGACAAAAATCAGTATCACTATCACTATCTATAGAACTTACCCCCAATGATGATGATGAGGCCTCACTACATGCTTGTTCCAATTCCATCATGTCTAAGAAAGCATCATAGGTCTTTTCAGAATGCACCTCATCATGTAACCTACACCATCCTTCAATTAGAATATCATGAACATGTACTTTTAGCAATTGGCAATGTTGCACTTCTTTGGACAAGTGCATCTCAAAGTTATTAAAGTGATCTACTTCTATCTCATTTTCAGAGTTACAATCAGATTCTAAAATTATTCTATCATCCTAAAGATTATCATTATGAACATGAACATCATACATGAAGATCTCCACTATCTTGATAGTCTGGGGTTTGATGGAATAGACTCCAAGTTTAACATCTACATACATGATCTCATTGGTTTTATTGTATTCAGTGATCATATGTTTCATGTGAGGTTCAACATCTATCCTTATTTGATTAGGTATTCCTTTCCAAGGTAACCACATGTGACTAAAATTAGTGGACATGTATCCATTAAGTGTTTTTGACCAATCTCTAATGAGCAGCATCCATAGGTATCAGGTATATCTACTACCTGAATATCAATGTATTATTGAATTCTTGGATTTGATGCTAACTGCATATGGATGTGAGTTAGTTCTCCTACTACACTCACCTCTGTTTTATCTAACTATGTTACTTTCTTTAGTGAATTAGTAGGATGCAGGCCTAAGGCACTGCATATGGACAGGGGCATTACATTGGTAGATGCTCCTGAATCTACTAAGCAATTATGCAAATTCTTACTAAACATCCTTACGGTAAGGAGAAAAAGAGGTGACTCAGTTTTATCTCTGTAAAGAGTCATGTGTGAAGTCTCTGCAGCTTGAACAGTGGCTAGAGCTTTGTGTTTAACATTAACATCCCTAATGGCATGATCTTTATTCCCAATCTACCCTAAGGCATGATTATCCTCCTTTGGAGCAGGGTCATCTAAGGATTTCATGAAGGCTTTTTTGATAGCCAAGGTTTTGAGTAGTTCTGGAAATGATAGACTAATCTTGATCTTTTTCATTTCATCTGCTAAATATGTGACCAATTTATTAGACTCAGGAGGTAGATTACCAGTTTTTGGTACTGTATTCTGTGGTGCTAAGTACTGAGCATTAACTTTAGGAAATCTAGGGTTATTGCTTGCCTTAGGATTAGGAGGAGTGTTGAAATTATTTAGAGGCAAGGATGTGGTCAAAGGACTAGCAGGTCGGTTTGAGTTATTCCTTAAGTTGTAATTATGCCTACCCTGATGCTGTTGTTGATAAGCATGTACTTCTTCATGTTCAATTGATGGCTCATTTTCATCTTCAAATGGAAAAACATAATTGGTCTCAAAAGCCATGGTTGACTCTTCACATGCTAAGGTGTAATTCTGATGAGGTGATATTGTCTACTGATGAGGATGATTGATGAAACTTTCTAGTACTAGAGCAGAATCATATCCACAGGGGACAATTTCATTTCCTTCAACACAAAGTGGATTACCTAAAGTATTAGACACTTTAGTTTTGAATATACTAGTAGCAATCCTAAACTGAGGACAATCTAGCTCTGCATGAGCATTGGTGTTATGTATCCTACACTAGTTCGTAAGGGCTGCCTCTGCCAGGTTCACTCTAGTGGTCTACTTAGGTTCACTAGGAGCTGATTATCTAAGGGTGATGGCAGAGAACCATTGTTTGTCCTAGTGTTCCACACTCTAGGCTATCTTGGGGGATTATTGTTACCATTGTTGTTATTGTATCCCCTATCAGGATAATTAGATCTATCATTGGCATATCCTCTATTCTGATTTGGTTGAGAATAGAAATTTTGACTCCTCAAATGAATGATCTCAGTGGTGAGTTTCCTCAACTGTATTGATATCTCTTTAATTTCTTCCTTTTCTTTCTAAACTTTAGCTACTACATTCTTTGTTTGAGGTTTGAAGAAGGAAGATCCATTGTTATTGTTATTAGACTGTTCCACAACCTAAGGTACCTATGTATGTCCTAGATGTTGTAACATTTGACCATTTCCATTTAGAGGTGGCATGATGCTGAGTGGAGGTATCTGTAAAGGACTTGGGATTACAGCTAGAGGTATCATGGTTCCATTAGTCTGTTGCTGAGCAGGATATGTAGGATAAGCAGGAAGTGTAGGAAATGCCATATTAGGTGTTGTAATAGGAATCAATTGCTTATTGACTTTGACAACTTCTTCAAAAGATCATGTCAAGGTTGTGACACCAGGATGTGCTCTCCTAATAAACATGGAAGTCAGGGGATCTAAGGCTGAGTAGTATATGCTCCTAGTAGCTTCATCTATCACAATATAGGGAGCAACTAGCTTTGAGAGCATCTTTTAGAATCTTGCATTGAAATTGGAAATAGGTTCTCCTTCCAATCTCTTGATTGTGGAAAACAAATGATAATTCATTAAAGGATCTATAGGTATTTTGAATCTATCCTTAAAGAATTTCTCCAAGGTAGCCCATGAACCGACTAAACCTTGACCAAGACTGATATACCAGTTATATGCCTCTTCCCCTAAAGAAAATGGAAAAAACTTGCATACCACATCCTGATGTTCAATTCTAGCCCTACAACAAGCTTCCTTGAATGTTCTAATGTGATCATCAGCATCCTGATATGGATTATATTTAGGACAAATCTTATCAAGATTTTTAGGTAAAGGATGATATGCAGTAAAAGTCAAAGGTGACTCTACAGTAAAGAATGACATTGTGACTGTGGAGGTCAGACCTGAGGTGTGACAGGAGGTCCTGTAGGTGTTTGCAACATGATAGGAGCTATAGGAGTGCACTTTGGTGAGGCTCCTGATGTACTAGAACTAGGAGAATGATGAATATCTACTGTCCTAGGTCTAAATCCCTAGATAGGGAGCTCTTCAAAGAGTCCACTGGATCTAGACCTCGTATTTGCCCTGAGAGCCAGGATTTCTTGAATTTAAGGAAATTTAGCTTATTTACTGTAAAGATCAGCTAAAACACTCTAGAAAAGGTTATATTTATGATCAGAATGTAAAACAGACTGGATATTTATGTAATATTTGCAGAAATGATGCAAATATGAGGTGATGTGAGACTTTGGGACACAAGCAACTGGATATCAGGTCTCTTAAGCAAATTACCTCAAAGCTTTAGCAAAAAGACTTGAAATAAAGCTTATCTTTGAGACATCACGGTGATCAACACAAAGCTTGAAATATTTACGCTTAATTTTTAAAACTTTGCGACGGACAAGCATGCACGGACTTAAAACAACAAATCTTTGCATATGATTTGAAATACAAAGCTGCGTGTGTATTAACTTTCTGTCTGCGTCATCAAATCAAGAAAATATGCTAATGAAAAGGCCCTCCTTCTAGCACCAATTTATGTTGATGATGATTGTTATTCATAACAACATGCATAAAAATTTACACAACAAACCTTCATTATCTTGTAAAGTACGATCAGCTTAGAATAAGTTGATGACTCCAACTCTCCATTGATCAGGTCATGATCATCTGATGTTACTCAGAGGTTGATGTGACATGTTTTTTTCCATTTCAAGGGGTCTTACATTTGTCTAGATGACCAATATTGCACTATTTCTCGTAAACTTACTCCACAAAGAGGTTAACTCTACTCTATTTCCAAGGATAGCCAATATATTTGCAAGTTGGATCAATTCTTCTAATCATTGGTCACTATGAATTTGTTCTTTATTCTACACTGTATATTTATACAAATGATGTGTCTATAAGTAGATATTTGCATGGATTTCATAGATATTTGTATGAATTTGCATGATATTTGTCAATTTGGCATGCTTTTACTCTAAATATGCTTTATATTTTCAAGTATCTACGGGATATCAACATATTTCATGTTATTTGCTTTTGATTCTTTGATATTTGCAATTATGGGGATGATCTGTTATGAAATTGAAAGAAATTTAAAAGCATGCTTCTAATTTTAGTGAATCTTTAGTCATTGAGCCACATACATACAAGATAAATTCATGAGGAGAAGAAATCAAGCCATAGGTCACTAGGATGTTCCATAGATAGATATGGTTGATGCTAACTTCAAAGGAGTTAGGAATGAAAACAACACATGGAGACTGAAAAGCACTCCAAGGGACGCAGCTGATCAATACATGTATCTAGATTTCAAACACAAATTACTCAAGATTTATGATGATTTGTAATCAGATATGCTTCTCTTTCATTCAGTATGCATAACATATACATTTACAACAACTTTGAAATGAGTCCTAAAATTTCAGCAATCAAATTTCAATCATGTTTTGAATGTTCAAAATATTGCACCCCTGCACCTTTTATAGAATAAGGTGAGGAGGCAGTTACAAATGACCAATGTTCAAGATTTGTCAATTAAGATCAATAGTTGAAAATTATCCTTTGACTAAGTCAACTCTTCCTCGTGGCACAGGTTGCCAGCTGGCAACCATCTAGATGACTCATTCTTGATGAGTACCTTATGTATATGTTCCCGTGGTGATGCATCTTCATTCATTCTGCAGGTTCCTCTTCTTCATTTTCTTCTTCTTCATCATTGTCATCATCTTCGTTACTTTCAGTATCACTATCACCCTGATGTACATCCTCCTGTATATGGACCTTCATTGCTGTCCTAATGTGCTCATATGCCTGCACTATTTTATTCACCTCTCCCCCATCTTGGATTCTGGCTTTTGTTATGGCATGCTTATGAGACTGGAATTTAGCTTTGAGCACTTCCAGCTTACCTTTTCTATTGTTCAAAGTCTCATTATAAGTTTCCACCCTGACCTTTATCCTCATGATCTTATTCATTACTTCTTCTGCCAGGTGGGTGAGGGGGTCATTTGCTATCGGCTGAAAATTATCATGTAGAGCTTTGATAGAAAAATCTGCATCTTGATTTTCAATCTTTCCCTCTACTTTTCCTTCTAAAGCCTCAAGGACCTCTACTTCGTATGCTATCATGGTGTGCATCTTTATACTTATATCCCTGAACTTACCACTACATTTCTTCAATATATCACATTCAAACCTGATATCTTCATACCATGTCTATTAGTAGAGCAGTGTTATTATTCAACACTTGATTATTTATTAGGATTTGAGGATCAATCATCTTCATTTCACTTAAAGTAGTTAGGTCCTTTTCCAATTGGAATGACCATTTTCCTGTTTCATTTTGCATCTTATCTACCTTTCTTTTCAAACTACTTAAAGAATTCCACCTCTGCAGGGAGGTTCTCAAAACATCCACAGCTCTAATGAGTGCTGACAACATTCATTTCTCCATGACCATTGCTTCATGCTTCATGAGGTCCAACTTAGTGACCTCCTCCTGGGATATGACAGTCAATGGGATTACCAGATCAACTGGTGTATTATCAGGGTTAATCAACCCCTTTATGTAAGAATGTAGTTGAGCAATGTGCTCCTTATGCTTTTTATTTTTCTCTTTCTCCTTCTTTAACCGTTGGGTAAAAGAATCAATAGTGTCCTTCCCCTCTTGACCCTCCTGGTCCTCATTGGCAAAACCCAAATCAACAGTTGTGATTTGGAACTCTTCAAGGGTGATCTTTCCCTTCTCTTTCTCAACTGTGGGAAGTACCACCTGTGCAGTCCTTCTACTTGTAGCAGGATCTCTTTTAATGGCTGTTGTCAATCTATCTTTCCTCCTTGGCTTCATTATTGTTTCTGTAAATAGGGTGGAAACATCAAATTCCTAAATTTTAGACACTTGTTCCACACCTATTTCTCTTTCCAGTCATTGAGGCACATCATCTCCAGATCCTTGATAATCTTTGTCAATATCATGCCTATCCTGGTCTCTAGTATCTGCTTCTATTCTGGGTGGAGAAGGCACTTTCTTAATTTTTTCCTCATGGAATTCCTCATGAGGGGGATCTTGTTGCATTTCTTCTTGCTGAGGGGCTTCTTTCTATAAAGGAGGATCCTGTGGAATGTCCACATTATGATCCTACACCTGATCAAGTACTCCCTCCCTCTGACTTTCATCCACTTTACTATTTTCCTCATCCTGAGGCATATTGATATCCATGGATGTCTGAGTGTTTTGGCCCTATACATCACCCTGATCTTGGGTCATTTCTTGTTCTGTACCTGATGCATTAATATCCTGTGACTTAAGGTCCTCATGACCTAATTTATCTTTATATCCCAAGGCATCTCCTGGATCTCCTAGAGTCTGGGAAACAGCAACACTTGATATATCTTTATCACCCCCACTCTTCTATTGAACCTCTATTATTTTTGGCTCTGCGGGTATCTCATGTTATTGTTGACCCATATCAGGAGCATTACTTTCCTTTTCCACTTGCTTAGCCACTTCAATCTTTTCTATTTCATCAGGTGCACCTACCTTATCCTTAGGGCTTACATAACCCCTATATGTTAAATCTATAACTGCAGGGCTAGTCACCTAATCAACCAACTTATCAAGCCCTATCTGTTGGGATGCCCTCTCTGGCCTACTTTCTTTTACTTCTTTTGTTTGTTTCACCTCCTCCAATACTGCCATCTGTGCTAATGGGGTCTCATGTGGAGTCATGCAGGTGCTGGAGGCGAGAGTCTCCATCCTTTGAGAGGCCACATTCTGAACAACTTCACCATCAGACAAGTCCATGGTGTCCTCCAAAGAGAAGGGACCACCCTGACCTGCTTTGAATAGCTCTTTTGTTTGTTCCTCTGCCTTCTTAGTTTTAAACTTTATTATGGTGGGAAGTGGAACATCATGTTGCAGTTCCTTCCTAAATGCTTCACCACCTGCTCCTCTTAATACAATAGGGTCATTTCTGATATCACCTCGCATGGATGTTCTTTGCTTCTTGGGTGGTGACGTCAGCAACATTGCCTTCCTCTTCCTACTGACCATCATCAGGTCATCACCTGTAGATTCCTTGTTTACCTGCTCTTCTTCCAAAGGGATGCCTTCTTCCTCTTCATGCTGTGAGGCTTGGCCCTCCTCCTATACTTCTATAGTTTCAATAACTGACCTCAAAATCCTCTTAGTCTTTGGCTTGTCAATCAAAGGCTATGCAGATGATGCAGATGCTTGAGCTGATGTTGATGCTGTTGATAACTGAGAGGGGGGGTGAATCAGTTATCTTAATTATTTTTACTTTCTATTCTTCTTTAATAACTAGGGCAACATCAAAACAAATAAGCATTCATGACCATGAAAGCAAAAACAAAATCAATACACATAACACAATGATTTTGATGTGGAAAACCCTGTTAAGGGAAAAACCATGGGGTGACTAACCCAAGATTTTATTCTCTGTTAAAAGAATAGAAGTACAAAATGGCACTTGCCAATTAGGGTTCATTGCCTACAAGAGACTCACTGTCTACAAGTTATAAAGAAAGCAACAAGATACTTGAACTGATGAGAAGCATCCACATATGCTGAAGTTCAGTTCCGGTTAGGCTCAATACACTGATCTACTACACTTTATTCTTCCTTTTCTTTGGTGCTACTATCCTGTCACATACCAGACCTATATTATTGCTTACATTGCTCTTTGCTTTTCTTTGCACTTCACAATACACCACACACACCTTCATACTGAAATCAATCTAGTATATATATCCGCACCAAGGATTTCATCAACATTCTAGTCGGCATCCGGAATACTTAATATCTTCCCAAACTTTAGTCTGTCGGCTGAATCTTTGCTTACCAAGTGATGTGTATCAAAGAGATGCTTATAGAAGTCATCAATCATGTTGGCCACTCATGAATGATACCTCAAGAAGCTTGACCATCATCAATATCCCATCCGGATTAAGGTCTGATGTTCTACCGGTCAGGTCTTCCTCAGTCTACTCTGTCAAATAGGAACCCAACACTCAGGTGCTTATATCTTTTCATTCTATCATCAATGGAGGCTCAAACTCTAGAATATATTAGTCATGGTACTCCTCTTGACTTCCCCAAGTCCACACTTTACAAAGATACTTCCTCTGAGAGATCTGGACCTGATTGTCAGACCTTGCTGCATGCTCTGTTCTTGGTCACCAGACCAAAATACTCTTCAATCTGACTTTCGGTAGAGACACACCATGTCCTACGGATGTGTGGGATGGACTTTGTTTCCATCAATGACAACACTCATGAAGCCACATAGTGTCTCTTGCCAACAATCTCCCCCTTTGGCATTGATGGCAACACTTAGTGAAAAATGACTAAGTGTTACACTATACTCCACCTTAGCTGATGCTCTGTTCTAATGTACACTTTTCTAGAGCTCCCCCTTAGCTAGATTCCACATTTTTCACTTCTCCTCACTCCCCCTTAGACATCAATGGCAAAGGGTAGGATCCACATACCAAAAGTTCCAAAAAAAATTTAACTATACTTAGTCGCATAAGTATATATACAAGTTATACTTACATATACTTAAGTATATTTGAAAAAGTATTCTTCAACTGTACAAATTCTATCACCCAACTCTACTTCATTCTGTCCAAAATTGAGATGTGACCACTCAACAGGAATGCAAAAGCTTCTGCCTTCTTAAGATCTGTCAGATCACTGGTCTGGGCTGTTGCCTGAGCATCAGTTAGGGCCTCATGCATGGCCTCTAACTTAGGGATAATGATCCCTCTAAGTTCACTTAACTTGTTTATTCTATTTTTCTTCTCCTTCTCAAGCTTCTTTATTTCATTTATGACTACAATAGTCTGGCACTCTTGATTTATTATGGAGGAGGTAAGAGGATCAAAATTCTAGGATAAACTTGATAGTTTATCCTCTTGTTCTTTCACTTTCTTCTCAATATCCATTGTCACTTTAGACCAGGATAAACAAAATTTGAATATTTCTCCACCATCTTTAAGAGCACTTTCTAAGCTCTTTATCCCAATATCCATAACTCTCCTATCATTTGTTATTAGACCCTGCACCTCAGAGAGTCTTTTTCCCAAAAATTCTTTCCAGACTTTATCTTCAACTGACTTTTCCAAAGAATCAAAATGTGTGCTAATTGAATTGACAAGAGATTTTAAGTTACTAGATGAAGAGGTTGAAAGATCCTTCTGGAAGGATGGCATGATTTTCTCCAAAGCACCGGATGCAATTTCTATTAGCTCACAGTCTTCCATGTGAGACTTCAAAAGTTTTTCTTTTGCCTTTGCATGGGCAAAGGATGCTATCTTCATAGTCTGAACCGGGGATAGGGAATCAAAATTGAATGGTCCTTGAAGTAGCTCTGGTTCATCTAATTCCATCATTTCTTTTGTCAAGAAGTCTTTGACTACTTCTGTAGTGTCTCTTGCTAGAGACAGAGTTTTCTTCCCTTCTGCAGCCTCAGCACTGTCACTTGTGGTCTTCTCTGTTTCACCTTCTTCTCTTTCCTTCACCTCTTCTTCTTGACTGATTTTTTCTTCTGTTCTTTCTTCTCCTCTAGATCCAGAGTCTACTGGGGAAACTGGAGGAGAGATGTTTGCTTCTTCAAGGACTTCCTCTTCTGGAGCAGAGGAATCTAAGTCCTTAACTTTCTCTTCACTTGTCTCCTTTGCCTCTTCTACCGCTGTCTCAGTAGATTCTCCCTTGTCATCCATGGCAGAGGGTTCATCACCTAAGTCCTCTATAATAGGAAGATTGAATCTTTTAAAAGCATTCCAGGGGATATCTTCTGTTTCTTTGGCCACTTTGTCAGTTTCTCCAAGCATAAGCTGATTCATTCTAGCTTTGCTCTGGAACTCATCCTTTCAATCTTTGAAGATCATATGCATTTGTTTCAGAGTGATTGAAGGATAGAGCTGAATAGCTATCTATTCTCAGATCTCAAGATCCTTTGCCTTAGCATTGTTCTTCCTTATTTCTAGTTCCTTCTCTATGCTTTTGGGATTTAGAGATATGATTTCAATAAATGCCTTATTATAGATATTCAGATACCTGACTGTAGCTTCTTGCAAGATCTTCTAGTCAATTTCATTATATTCATCATAGAACTTAGTCATTGGTTTTAGGTTCCCATCCATAGTGACTGATTTGATGATATCATCAATGTAGAGAGTAGGTTTTTCAACAAATTCCTCTGCCTTCTCTTCTTTGCCTTGATCAATAGAGGATTCACCGGATGTTTTCTTCTTCTTCATTTTCTTGACCTCCTCATCTGACTCAGTCTTTTCATCATCCTTTTGACTGGCATAAGACCTTGTGGCCTTTGTCTTAGTTCTTTTCTCTCCCTTTCTGGATGTTCTGGCTTCTGATTTTGATGCTTTCTGGCTCTTAGAGGTGGCAAATGCAGAGCTCTTGGAGGATCTGGTCCAGGAAGGGGCTTGTACTAGATCACTTTTCTTTTCTGCATCTTGTTTCTCTTTCTTTGCCCTTTCCATCTTCTCTCTATTGGCATCAACTGCCTCCTTTGAAATTCCATGTCTCTTGGCAAATTGTTCCACTTCTCTTCTCACTTTTCTCTTGATTTTAGGCTATCTTAGTTCAACATGAACTTTTACACTCAACTCTTGGAAGGTCCCAAACCTTTCAGCCTTAGGGTCCTTGGGTTGACTCAGTAGGTGTTGGATGTGTAGCTCTAGGATTTTCTCATCAACCCCATACCCCATTGGCATGATCCACACTATTCTAGGTTCCACTACCTCCATCAGGCATTGATCAGTGTCCACCATAAAGCACACTGTATCCTTGTACTTCTCAACCAATGATTAAGGGATTCTTTCTATAGCTTGCATCATACTCTGAAAGTTCTTGAAGTAGCCCCAGAGTGCTGTATTTTGTGCCTTAGCATCACCAAGCCCATACAAATAATCCTTGATTTGTATGACAACAGGTCTGTCATTTTGCCATATCCAGCCACTAGATCCGAGTAGCTCATTCATGTAATAGAAGAATAGACAGAGTATCAAACCACCATATTTGAAAGAGTTCTTCGTGTCCTTCTTTATCTTCTACAGATTCTCCAAAAGTTGGTTCAAAAGGAGCTCACAAAGATCATAGTCAGCATTCTTTCTTAACATTTCATAAGCAGTATATACAACAATTCTGGATACATAATTCTCCCTACTGGAGTGATATATCTTATAGCCAATTATCATAGATGCAAACTTGATATCCAGATCAATGATATCTTCTATAGTCATTGCTCTCTTGTCAAATTTTGATCTGGTAGCCTCACTCACAATTTGGTTTTTGACAGATTTGAGAGTAGGCAACCCATCGGACGAGTGCAATTTGGTTACCACCCTAATGGCATCTTTAGTGATCTTAAACGGCCTATTCAACCACATGAAGTTATCATGCACTATGGTCAAAACATACTGGACCCATTCATCTTCTGCAAAATAGGGGAAATGGATGCAATGTCTGAAATGTTTGTCTCGGATAGCCTTGTACTGAGGTTTGAGTTCAAATGAATCATCTATTAACTGCTTGTGATAGATATCCACTAGCTTAGATTCCCCAAATTCTTCAATGTTCACATGAATGTATGCCCTAACATCTTCTACATGCAAAACCCCATGCGGAATGCTAGAAAATGCGCTTAGGGGATCAACTTCTAAGGATTTGTAGGGATGTTTCTTGAATTTAGGGCGTGGCCTATTAGAGATCTTCACAACATTCAGAGTGGCCATCTTTCAAAAGATCTAGAGAGAGGTTTTCAAGAGCAAAAAATACCTTTTACGCTTCTAGGGTTCACGATATGAACCGGATCAGATTGCTGGGAGAATCGACTTCTGCAGTTGATCTTTGAGAAGTTTTGAGGCAATTTGCTTCAGAGCTCCTTCTTTTCTTCTTCTTGAATGTAAATGTGCAAATGATGAACAAGAGGACCCTTATATTTCTATGCAAACCCTAATTTCACATTGTAATAAATGCACAACTTAAGTTATTCCAGTTGCTCGTTGTCCTGAGAGATTTTTCTGGATCACTGAGATGCACTTAGAGTTATTCTCGATGAATATTAGCAATCTATCTACCTTTTTCCAGTCATTCCATTTATCCACAGATCAAGATACCTCAAATTTGAATCATACCGGATCTAACTGTGAAAATCCTATTCTTACCGGATGACTGTTAAACTAGATTAATTTTAGATGATTAACCTCTTCAAATTCCTTGTGGATCTTTCATATCTTTCCCAAGGGTTATTTAGATGTTTCTCTGAGAGCCCTTTTAATCCACAACCTTCCATGTGCCAATTTCAGGCACTAATTGACTGGATGGGGGAAATTGTTTTCTTTTGTGACTCCCCCTGAGCTAGAGCTCATCTATCTAGTTTTTGGAAGGAATATCAGCACCAAATTCTGGTGCGGATCCATCCTCAACATTTTTTGTACTCCTCTTTACCCAAATCTTGTTCATCTCCCTCTAAATTTTATCCACATTCATTTTTCCTTTTCCTTTGTTGTGGTTTTGATTATGATGCACTGGACACTTTTTGTCCTAATTCTTACTTCTGTAGAATTTGGCAGTATGACCGGATCTATTGCAATTGTAGCAAATAATATTTCTTTGCATATTTGACTAATATCCTCTTGATCTACACTAATTAGCCATATGTCCCATTCTATTGCAAGCACAGCATCTACCATTGAATGAATTGTTCATTTGCATATTTCTTCACTCATGAGATTTGTGACCATACCTTTTGCATTTAAAACACTATCCGGAGAAGGATGAATTAGTCTGATTCATTCTTCTTCTGCACTAATTTGCTTTATGACCAAAGTTATTATAGTTGTGGCAGTATCCATTGAAGGATGGATATCTTTGAGCATTAGGTTGCCTTATTGGAGCTCTTCTAGGCCTGTTCCTTGGATTTCCTACTCTAGAGTTCTTCTGACTGGATCCAGAGCTTTCACCTTTTTCATACCCCAAGCCTTTCTTATCACCTACCCTCTTTTGGCTTTCAAGAAGAACTTCAAGTTGAGCAGAGCTTATCTTGAATTTCTCTTTGTATTCATTTGCTATTTGAAGATCCCTGTTAAGAGTGTCAATCCAATTCTCAAGTTGTTCTTCATTATCTCTAGCTTCTTTAAGATGAGATTCCAAATGCCTGATTATTCTATCCATTTTGTGGCAGTCTTTTGACTTATCCTTGAGAGATTGTTTTAGATTATCTTCAGTCTTTCTTTTCTCTTCAATTTCTTGGGTAAATTTCATAACCCCTGATTCTATTTCATGTCTTACCATGATGACCTCTTTTGATAGCTTCTCACATAATTTGTTCTTCTCATTCAGATCTTCATTAGAATCATTGGCTTCACTTTGACTTGCTAATTGCTGAAGAAGTTGCTTTCTCTTTTTCATAAGATGCTCAGTTTCTCCTTTAGTTCATTTATGAAATCATCAGCTTGTTTGAGTCTTTCTCTTAAGTTATTGATTTCAGAGTGAGATTGCTCAAGATCATCTAAGGCAGACTGAAGTTGTTCCCTCATACCATACATATCCATTGGAATTCCTAGATCTTCCTTAATTTGTTAGGCTCTGTTTGGAGGAACTTAGCTCTGATACCAATTGTTGATAACTGAGAGGGGGGGTGAATTAGTTATCTTAATTATCTTTACTTTCTATTCTTCTTTAACAACTAGTGCAGCATCAAAACAAATAAGCATCCATGACCATGAAAGTAGAAACAAAATCAATACACATAACAGAATGATTTTGACGTGGAAAACCTTGTTAAGGGAAAAACCACGGGGTGACTAACCTGAGATTGTATTCTCTGTTAAAAGAATAGAAGTACAAAATGGCACTTGCCAATTAGGGCTCACTGCCCAAGCACACTACTCACAAGAGGCTCACTACCTACAAGAGACTTACTGTCTACAAGTTATAAAGAAAGCAACAAGATACTTGAACTAATGAGAAGCATCCACATATGTTGAAGTTTAGTTCCAGTTAGGATCAATACACTGATCTACTGCACTTCATTATTCCTTTTCTTTGGTGCTATTGTCCTATCACATACCAGACCTATATTACTGCTTCCACATTGCTCTCTACTTTTCTTCACACTTCACAATACACCACACACACCTTCATATCAAAATCAATCTGGTATATATATCCACACCAAGGATTTCATCAACTTTCTAGTCGACATCCGGAATACTTAATATCTTCCCAAACTTTGGTCTGTCATCTGAATCTTTGCTTACCAAGTGATGTGTATCAAAGAGATGCTTATAGAAGTCATCAATCATGTCGGCCACTCATGAATGATACCTCAAGAATCTTGACCACCATCACTATCCCATCCGGATTAAGGTTTGATGTTCTGTCGATCAGGTCTTCCTCAGTCTACTCTACCAAATAGGAACCCAACACTTAGGTGCTTATATCTCTTCATTCTATCATCACTGGAGGCTCAAACTCTGGAATATATTAGTCATGGTACTCCTCTTGACTTCCCCAAGTCTGTACTTTACAAAGATACTTCCTTTGAGAGATCCAGACCTGATTGTCAGACCTTGCTACATGCTCTGTTCTTGGTCACTAGACCAAAATACTCTTCAATCTGACTTCCGGTAGAGACACACCAAGTCCTGTGGATGTGTGGGATGGACTTTGTTTCCATCAATGATAACACTCATGAAGCCACATAGTGTCTCTTGCCAACAGATGCACCTGTAGCTGGTGTGGCAATCCTTTCAATTATCACCCCATTAGGTTCATCTTTAGTTTTCTTACCTCTAGGGGGACCTCTCCCCATTGGATTTTCTCTTCTCACTGAGGAAATCATCATATTCCTCATCAGCTATTTCTTGCCTTTTCATTTTGGCATCAACTGTAAGGGCCACACCCTTTTTCCTCAATCTATTTATTTGTTCATCCACCCAAGATTGGGTTAACTGTATCACCCCATGTGTAAACTGATCCAGAGATATATCCTTTGGCTATGTTAGATCAGGGGCTGATATGATGTCATTGTACACTTTCTTGTCTTCATATTTGTTAGACATAATCTTTCCATCATCCTTCCTCAGCTATGCTGGCACCGGGATGCAGTCAAATGTCTTTATTTGGTTCAAGGTGAGTCTTTGGTACTTCCTTCTCCTCACCTCAGCTTCATCCTCACAATCAGTCCAGAAATCTTTCAGATGCTTCTGATGAATAGGTTTTCCCACTATTTTCTACATCCTGCCATAGGGGTCATAAGATCTGGCCAGTGGAAATGGCTACAGATACATCAATTTTAGGCCTCCCATGGCATGTCTTATGCTCTCTGAGTCTAAGCACATATACCAGCCCATAGGCACTAGAAATAATACCAGAGGTATATTCTTTTGTTCCTTTTATGCTGCAACTATGGTAGACACTTGTCTGAGAAACTCCATTAGGACAACCCCATCAGTAGGGTATCTTGGTAGCATAAGGGGGTGTCCTTCAAATCCCTCTATCTTTATATATGAAAAGGTGGCAAACTGGATAAACTAGGCACCATGTTTGTAAACAACTTCCTGAGCCTCCATGCTCAGTCTCTTGGTCCTGTCCTCCTCCATGGTTTTGATTAGATGCATAGAGAATGCATCATTTACTAGTTTGTAGTCTAGGAGGTAATTTTTTATCTATGGTTGAGGATAGTGATCCCATATGTGGGCATCATCTGCATCACCTCTAGGCTTACCCACTGTCTTCAATGCATCAAAGGTTCCCTTATAAGTACATGAGTACACCACATATGAGGTCATATGAAACATGCATGCCTAGCCTCCCAGGTTCCTCATCCCTTCATTTAATGCATCACTAATGATCTTGGCCCATAATGGCTTGTTATCTGTATATAGCACCATCTGGATGATTCCAAATATCCAATTCTCAAAATTTCCATCATGAGGCTTACCTATCATCTGGCTTAGCAGGGCAATAATGTACTGGTACTCATCATCAAAATCAAATTTGTATAAATGTATAGGCAATTTAGCTGAGGCAGTTTAGGTGCTGCTCTTTGACCTCCACTGGTACATCCTCTTCCTTGCATTCTTCTTATTATTATTGTATTATGTTTCTAGATTGCATAGATCCACACTGACCACCTTCTTTCTGAATGCCAGATTAAAAGAAGAGGTGATGCCCTTAATTGAAAAGTTGGCATAAATTATTCCATGCTTCTCCACCCGCTTGGTCTCAGAGTTATAATTCTTGGCACATTCCACTACCAGCTCTGGGGTGTCCATGGGATACGGACAGTCGGCTGCATGCCACAATCCTAAAACATATATCCCATCCAAAAGGGTATTATCCTTATCATGATCTATTCTTGTTGACCATGCTGCCAGGTCCGTATCTCCTTGGTGAGTAGCACCAATGACGCCATACTTAAATTGTACCCCCTCGGGCTGAACAAACATAGGCTTGAGAAAATCTAAGTCAGACCTATTCCTTTTAAGATCCGCCATGGATTCCTGCAACAAACATGATTGGTCTTACCTTACAATGTCCACATGCATTCATACAACATCATGTACTTCTACAGCATCATGCATACTCTATCTATTTCTCTTTTACTTCATCATGATATGCATATTCATAGATTCAAACTACAAGAAAGAACATACACTCTACCTGAACATGCAGAAATGACAATGGGAGGGTTTTTAGTTACTTACCTGATAGTGCTTTCCCCCTGAGTTAGATGGGTGATTACGAAAAAGGGCTGCAAATGCTGAAGATCACTCATTCCGTTATGCTGAAAGATCTAGTCCATTAATAGGTAGCTATATGAGGGTTTGACTTCTCTACTCTGTAATTTCTCATTGTTTCACAAGGTAAATGAAAATAACCTTAGAGAGTTACCTTTAAACACATCCATAAGACAAATTAGGGTAAAACCACGTTGGGATGGTTAAATCCGTTGATCCTCTGCATAGAATTCATGGATGATGTCAAGTGTTTGATCTGTATTCGTAATCAGTGGGAATCCATCTACTACATTTAAGTGCATTTAATGTCAAGAAATAGGAGGGGGGTGATCTTTGAAAGATCGGGTGATATTCAAAATATGACCCCTACTGGATAAAATGACTCCCTGCCTCTGAGCAGCAAAACTGAATGCAAAGGAAATGGGTGATGTGGTCAACGTTGACCACGTGTATATCAGGTCATGAATTTAAGATCAGGGGATGTTCAAAATATGACCCCACAAATAAAAATGACCCCCTTGGGAAAAGATTGGGGTGACATCATCGTGTCGATGACTTTGTTTAAGCGTTGTGTTGTAATGGCGTCACCGTCATGTTATTGAATGTGGTGGATATCGGATATATACCTCCACGAGGTAGAATGAAATGATGACATCATCATCAGGGTGATTTCCTTTGTTCGTTGGATTTGGATGACATCACCGTCATATTGGCGTAGGGTGATATTTGTGAAGAGGGTGATATTTGTAAGATGACGGATATTAAAAATATGACCCCCCGCAAATAAAATGAAGTTGTTTGACTAGTAGATATTAGCCTTTACTTAAAATTGACATCCACACTTTGCAGATCAAGTGATTATTAGGTGATAATGTAATATCGGGGTGATCTTATCTAAGATGACTGATGTTTAAAATATGACCCTCCCCCTCAGAATATCAGGTTTGACCGAAACTTTGACTCAACATAACTTTCTCCCCTTAGAGAATTTTGGGGTGATTCAAAAGGCAAACTTGATTGGAATTTTATGCACTTTCCAACCATGAGGTTGATAATGTGAAATACTAACTTTGACAGCTAACCTCATCATGGGGACAAATCCACCCCCTTGCAGGGTTACAAGTATGACTTAATTTTACTAGACCGCCCAAAGCAGAAAAACAACAAGCCAAAGCAGCAAGAAAAGTTGGGTCCCTGTTTTGTCAAGTCAAAATGGGGCGTGTTGTGTAACCACACAATAGAATCCCACTACATCATGCACTAATTGAAGGATGGTGCAAGATTCATGAGGTTCCACATTTAGAGACAACTTGTGCTCTATGCTTGCATATATTAAAAAAAGAAGAGCAGTTGTGCTCAGGAAACAAATTACATAAAGTTAGGGATATTCCTAAAGATGCAAAAAAAGAAGTTGTAATATCTCCTGATGATAAATGTGATGATATCAAGTCCATGAAAAGAGAAGATTCTCAACATAATGATACTCAAAAGAAACAAAATGTTGATGTTTTAATCCCATCAAAACACCTAGATGAGATGAGGGATGAACTATAGATGATTAAATGGATATCTGCAAGTGCAACTGCACGTGCTAAGAAGAAGAGAGAAGGTCCTGATATGCCTTTAACCAAGTATAAACCATGGACCCTAACATTTGATGGCTCTAAGTCAAAACAAGGAGCTAGTGTAGGTGTTGACGTGATTAATCCATCAGGGAAGTCATTCCTAGTAGCATACAGGCTACAATTCCCCTACACCAATAATGTGGCTAAATATGAAGCCCTGATACATGGTTTATTGTTTTGTCTAAGAAAGAATGTGAAGGTTTTGCATGTCTATGGAGACTAAGAACTAGTATTGAAGCAAGTAGGAATATATATGCATGTAACTACAAAAGGCTATCAAGTTACAGACACAGAGTCTAGGACCTAATAGAAATCTTTGATGCTTTTAATATCATGTATATCCCTAGAGAACTTAATTACCAAGTAGATGCACTAGCACATGCAGATAGTACCATGGAACCTTTATCCATATTTGGGATGAAGATGTTCTCTATAGAGCTGATCTCAACACCATCTGTTCTTGATAATGTCACCAACTTTTAGGTGTTTGATGACAATCAACACATTTTGGATTTCATTGCCAATAGAGACATATTTGAATCCCAAATAGTAGACGATAAAAATCTAGAAGACCATATCTAGGATGAGGAAGACATAGTTGATTTACCCAACAACAAAATCCCTAAAGGGATGATCAAACTAGAAAGAGCCTTTGATCTAGATAACATGATAAAATAGAAGGACCTCCCAGAGACAGATGGAGGGGAGTATGCACCTGTCAACATAGGACAAGGTGAGGATACAAGAAATGTCCTGATAGGTAAGGTCTATTCTGCAGAAGAAAGAGATGGAATAACCTAGGCATTGAAAGATTATATTCATGTCATTGCATGGACATACAATGAGTTGAAAACTTATGACACATCCATTATAACTCATACGATCGCCCTGAAGCCTGATGCAAAGCCCTTCAGGTAGAAACAAAGACCAGTGAATGTTTTGTTGGAACCTCTCATTTTTTATGAAGTTTAGAAGTTGTTTACTGCTCGAATCATATTTCCAGTCAGACATTCAACTTCAGTGGCTAATCTGGTTCCTATCAAAAAGAAGAATGGAGACATACACTTATATGTAGACTTTAGGAACTTAAACAAAGCATCAGAGAAAGATAATTATCCTTTGCCTTCTCTAGATGAGGTGCTCCAGATGGTAAACAGTGCACAAATGATGTCCTTTCTGGATGGTTTTTTAGGATACAACCAAGTAATGGTGGATAAGATAGATAGATTAAAAATAGATTTTACCACTAAGTGGGGGATCTTCACTTATGTTGGTGTAATTAAATATTTAATTACACTATTAAGTTTACTTAGGGCTAATTTTAGTCTTAGGTTATTCTTAAGTCATTGTTAGGGTTTTCTAACTTGCAAATATAAAAGCAAGTCCTCACATGTAATTCTTAAATCCATTTCATTATTTCATCCTTATTGTGCAAATTATTCCTCTTTGATTTTTTCTCTTATGGAAGGTAAATCTTAGGTTTTGCAGGAGATCCTTGTGTTTCGAGTTAATTATCAACTTCAACATGGTATCAGAGCAGATCTGCAAGCCCCTTCTCAAATTTGGAGAAAAATAAAAGCAAGATCCATTTGTTGGGTGTGTTTCTATGTAAAATAGAGTATTCCATTGGATTTAAAGCAATTGAAATAGTCAAATTAGCCTTTTATTTGGCTTGATTTGAGCTTCGTAGGCCAGATCTACAAGGGTTTTAGCGGGTGTTTTTTTTTCCAGATCTAGAGGGTACCCACAATTTTGGAGTGTTTTCAACCCAAACAGATCTCACCATTGCGTTCAGAGCACCCAAAAACTTTAAGATCAACTATCAAATCATCGAAATCAGCCTCAGGCTCATCTAGGGCAAAAACATTTTGCCAAAGAAGTCGTATGACCTCCCCAGCATGTAGTACGAGGTGACTATAAAAAAAAAATTCCCTCTAGAATTTTTTTTTCATACAAATACATTGAGAAACAAAATTATTAAAAAAAAGTAGGTTTTAAAAATTAAAAAAGGGGTATACAAACATTTTCGCAAGCACTTAAGCAATGTTTTACATAGGGGTACCCCGTACCCTATCACGACAAGGTATGTCCCTACTGTGAACATGGTGGAGACATCCCCCCTCCTCTCTTAAAGGGGACGACGGGAGCCCTTGGGCACCCTGCCACCCACATGGGTGGTGGTGGGTGCCTTAAGGGCCCACCCCTTTATTTTTTATAATTTTTTTAACATAAAAAATTCAATTTTTTTTAGTTTTTTTTAATTTAAAAAAACTAATTTATTATCTACCCTATACTATGCATTGATATCTATGCCTATGCTAAATTTGGCATTGTTTTTGGCACTATCACCATTCTGGTGGAACCACTACATTTGGTGGAGGCTCTGCTAACTTTAGCAGCAAGGGGCCTCTTTTGCCCTAATTTGTGTGGTCTCCTCCTTTTTGCTATATCTTGAGAAAACGGAGTCAGATTTTTGCAAATGAATAGGCATCGAAAAGCTGGTTCCAAGAACAATCTAGTGGTGTAGGTATGTTTTGCAAATTTTTCTATTGGTGACATTTATTTCTGTTTGAAGTCTAGATACCATTTTTGGCCTCCAAGCTTGTATCTTTTTGCCCCGTTCTCCAATTTTCGTGATTCTTGCAGCGTTGGAAAGGTATTGAGGAGCTCTACACAACCATCCATGCACTTTTTCAATATTTATCCCCAAGTATTCTTTATTCATTTTGTTAGTTTTGTGGCTTATGTTTGATATTCTAGACATTTTGGCACCTAGAGGAGTTCTGCTTGTTTTTTTGGGCTTCATTTATATCAGCATTAATACATATTTAGATTGTTGATCTCTAATCTAATTTATTTGAGGAGATAGCATGGGTTTTTCTATTCACCCTTCTGTGGTAACATTAGGTAAGGATAATTATGAGTCTTGGAAAAAGGGCATCTTGACACATCTCAGATGGCTTAATCTTTTTCCTTATCTTTATGGACTCATACCTGAACCAAAGACACCTGGGAGGAAATCTGTATGGGGAAATTATATTGATCATATTGTAGGATTGATTGGTTCTAGTGTTGATTATGACACTATGTGTTTTATCTCATATGTTGAATGCCCACACACTCTTTGGACTCACATTTGGGAGGTCTATGGAGACCCACATACCTCTCCATTCCCAAGCGATCTTGCTATGGATTGCCACATACCCCTTGATGATGCAGATTGCATACCTTTTAATGATGATACAATTGAGGAGCTTGCATATTTGATATGTCTTGCTAGTTCAGATGACACAGAGACTTCTCTTTCTTCTCCTTCTCCTCTTATCGAGATCACATCTTTATTACCTGTTGCTACATCAAATTCTTTGCAGTAGGACATAATTAGTCTTTCAAAGATAGCTCATTGGGACACAAATCTACTTGACATATCATTGTTGTTTGTAGAGTCCCACCTTGCAAATTTGGAGGACCACATTGAGGACATTTATCTTCTATTTGATGACAACATTGATGGAGTTACATCACAATCATTTGCTTCAAAGATTGTTCTTCATCCTCCTCTTATTCAGTCACAGTTTGGTAGTGGATTGGAGACATTTGAGAAATTTTCAAGAGCATCATTGTTGTCTTTGGATCATGTGCAGAGTTTAGAGAAATTTATTCTTCTTCCTGTATATTCCTATTCGGAATGGGAAGACATTATGCACACATTTGCGGTTCTATTTCTTCCCAAGGGGAGGAATGTTGTTTGACATTCACAGGTCCTCATCTTTATTCTGTGTCGAGTATCTTCCAACACTGCAGGAGTCATCTTGAGGAGTGGCTTCATGGTCTCTCTTCTCATCTCTATTTTGGGAGGGAGTATTTCCTCGCATGGGATTTCATCCTTCTCACTTTTGGAGGGCACCTGACCTTCTCTCTTCTTCCTCTCCTATGGGGGGCATTAGTTCTTCTTCCATCAAATGTTCATGTACTTGTATTTTTTCTCTTTTGGAGAGGAGTTTTCTCCCACTAGGTTTTTCTCCTTTTTCTCTACTTTATGAGAGATTCTTGTTGTTCATGGGTACCTAACATGACCTTGTAGCTAGTACCCATTCTTGCATTAGTTGAATGTTTTTCATTTCTCCCTAAGTTGCACTTAAGGGGGGTGTTGGTGTAATTAAATATTTAATTACACATTATTAAGTTTACTTAGGTCTAATTTTAGTCTTAGGTTATTCTTAAGTCATTATTAGGGTTTTCTAACTTGCAAATATAAAAGCAAGTTCTCACATGTAATTCTTAAATCCACTTCATTAATTCATCCTTATTGTACAAATTATTCCTCTTTGATTTTTTCTCTTGTGGAAGGTAAATCTTAGGTTTTGCAAGTGATCCTGGTGTTTCAAGTTAATCATCAAGTCCAACAACTTATAGGCAAATGCCATTTGGCCTTATCAATGCTGGAGCAAATTTCCAACGTGCTATGGATATATCATTGAGGGGACTAGTAGGTTAGTGTATCATCATTTATATGAATGACATGATAGTATTCTCATAATGGAGGGGTGATCATATAGAAGACCTCAGGAAAGTACTCAAGAAATGTGAGCAGTATGGTATTTCACTAAGCCCAAAGAAATGCATTTTTGGGGTGACCATAGGCAAATTGCTTGGTCATGTCATATCTGAAAATGGGATAACCATCAATCCTACAAGAGTAGATGTAATTATGAAATTGCAGCTTCTAGGAAGTAAAAAGGAACTGAAATCTTACTTTGGTAAGATCAACTTCATCAAGAAGTTCATTACTAGATTTGCAGAGATCATAAGACCTCTCAATGCTATGTTAAAGAAGGATGCTAAGATCAAATGGACCCCTAAAATAGAGGTAGCATTTGAGAATATCAAGAGATCTATTGTAGATGCTCTGGTCCTAATTAGTCCAGATTATACCAAGGATTTCTACATCTACTCATTTGCATCAAAACATACATGTGAAATAGTCTTGATGCAGAGAAGTGAAGCAAAAGAGGAATAGCCCATTTCATTCATGAGCTCTCCATTCAGAGATGCTGAGCTCTCCATTCAGAGATGTTGAGCTCTCCATTCAGAGATGCTGAGCTCAGGTATATGGACGTAAAGAGATATACTCTTTCCCTAGTTAGAGCTATGAAGAAATTTAGACATCATATCCTAAGAAGTAAAGTGATTGTTGTAGTACCATATTCAGTTGTAAAGATGCTCCTAATGTAGAATGAACCAGGAGAAAACAGAGCAAAGTGGATCACTATACTACAAGAATATGATATGGATATAACTCCAATGAAGTTAGTCAAGGGACAAGGCCTTAGTAAGATGATAGATGAGATAGATCCTAATCTGAAATATGCATGCATCCCAGAGAAGAGCTCTGAGGATCAAGGCACAAAAATATATGATCAAAGGAGGAGTCCTATTCAAAAGAAATTATGAGGGGATATACCTCAGGTGTTTAGATAAGCAAGAGGCTACCAAATTCATTTTAGAATTACATGATAAATTGGTACAACCCATGGATCACATTTGGTCACAGCAATTGCCATCTTAAGGGTAGGATATTATTGGTTGACTAGTTGAGCACATCAAATTCTACCATACATGTCAAACTGCCTCAAATAAAGAAAAGTATGCAACTCACCCACTAGAACCTATAATGGAGATGTGCCCATTCACACAATGGGGCATGGATTTCATTGGTCCAATCAATCCTCCATCCTCTGCAAGACATAGGTATGTGTTGACCATTATAGATTACTGCACCAGATGGACTAAAGCCATCAATAGCAAGAATTGCACCTCATATGATGTGATCAAGTTTCTAGAAAGCAACATCACCACTAGGTATGGAATCCCTTTTGCTCTAGTTTGTGATAATGGACCTACTTTTGCATCTCTCAATCTTTCAAGTTGGGCATTTGACCATGGGATAATTTTAAAGTTTTCATCAAATTACTATCCCTTAGGCCATGGCCTAGCTAAATCAACCAATAAGAATCTATTAAATATCATCAAAAATCTCATTGAAAAGAACCCTAGGGAATGGAATACTTTACTTAAGTATGCCTTATGGGTAGACAAGACTAGAATGAATGTTGCATTGGGAAATTCTCCTTACCAATTAGTTTATGGGATGGATCCCATCCTCCCTTTCAACCTAAAGATCCCTACCCTACAATTTGCACAAGAATACTTAGGCATTGATAATAAACAAGAAGTCAGGTTGCTACAACTAATGCACTTGGAAGAAAAATGAGATAGGGCAATTGATTAATTTGTAAAACATCAGGCTATAGTCAAATGTTGGCTTGACAAAAGAGCTAGAGTAAAATCTTTTAGGATTTCAAACTTAGTTCTATCATGGGATAAAGCCCACAAGAGGAAGGGTGAGAACGAAAAATTTGATAATAAACTCTGCATTGGCCCTTTCCAAATATCAAATTTTTTAGGTGATAGCACCTACAAGCTCAAGACTTTAACAGGTGAGGATGTTCCATTTCCAGTCAATAGACAGTTCCTCAAGCATTACATTCAAGCCTAGGTAGTTCATATCAGCATAATGTATTATATGTACACTTTTTATAGTTGTTTGTATAGTTTGCTTTGTGTGTTTGCTTTGCTTGTGTGTCATTGAGTCCCTATTTTGGTTAGGCAAGATAGTGCACCTTTCCACTTTAGAAAACAAGTAATTGTTAGAATTCAAGAAATGAAGACAAATTCTTGCATAGGTTGTAGCTCCTGTCAGTTAAAGTACTTTTGATCAGGTATGTGATATCCTATTCATTAATAGTAACTCTTTTGTTCAAGGAGATCCTCACAAAATACACCTAACAGCCTTGGATTTGTTGAACATGCTAGTGTAGTGTTAAGTAAAAAAGCTAAAGGTTTGCCCTTGCTACCATTGCAATTCTCAACCTAAATCAGCAAGTGTCCACTCCTTGCAAATGTGCTTACATGATCACATCTTATAAAAATTCGAAATTGAAACCAAAAAAAAGAATATATTGAATATCCAAAAGGAATAATTAGGCTATCCAAGTAACATTACCAAGGCTATGGACACCTGTGTGGTAGTGGGACTCTACTTGGGAGAATTGCAACAATAACCTTGTCGGGGCTATGTATGCCTGCTGGTAGCAAGGCTCTATCCAGGTTGGCTATGAGGGTTAAATCAAACTATGTAGCTTAACACCTGTCATTGGTGTTTTCAACTTCTCTTCACGATGAAGGATATGAATCACATGCACACACCTGATTCCTTCTTATTGTATTGTTATTTTGATGAACATGATATCATTCAAGAAGATTAGGATGCTTATATCTAATAAGAGTTGGAACATTATGTCTCAATTTGTCTTCACCTTTTGAATTATTTGAATTTTAGCTATTTTCTTTGGTGGCAAGTTGTTGTGTGGTTACACAACACACCCCATTTTGCCCCAGCAAAACAGGGACCCAAATTTTGTTTTTTCTTGGCCTACTTGTTCCCTTTGCTTTTGGGCGATATGGTAAAAATTAGTATCAGATGCATGTCAGGATGTCATCTTGTGCATATCAAGACCTTGAGATTTAGGTCAAAATTTTAGAATCAGAATTTGTCATCATAAACCCCACCAAGTGAAAGAGCACAAAATTCTAAGCAGGTTTATCTTTTGGAGCACACTAATATTCCCTAAGATCATGAAGTTATGTCAAGTCAAAGTTCAGTCAAATAGTCTTCGGGATATCATCACATTCACTAATGTTCAGACTTTTGTTAATGTCCTGAGTGAAAGAATTCACTAAAGAAAACTCAATGCTTACACATTCGCAAATGTGCACACATCAAATTTAAACCCAAGATGCAATAAACCATCAACATACATGCACATTCACTTTCAATGTGCAAACATTGGTTAATATGCCGACCTGCTATAATATAATGATGAAACATAATGTCAAGATATTAACTCAATATCTTGATTTTTGCTAATATCTTGATAACGTCACCCAATCTCACCCTCAAGAATTACCAAAGGATGATGATGTCATCCTGACCTTAAGGGTTCACAATGTATCAATAGGCATTGAACACCTACACATTATTTTAATGTGTAGATCTTCACTAATATGATGATGACACCATATTATACTCGACCAAGAACATCCCTCAAAAGGATGACATCACCCTCACATTAAGACTTGGGGATATTTCATGAAGCTAAACATCCAGATATTCTTTAATACACACATATCTGTCCCTAGGACCCAAAACATGTAGACTTTCAAGAACCAATCAGATGGTGCCATGGCATGTTGACTTTTCCCATATGGACATTTCATAATGTCCTGATATTCTATGTTAAATGTAAATGCCTTTGGATTTTCATGACCCAATATTCACCCATGGTCAGTGTTGACCAATGTCATGCTGATGTGTGTGCACATTTCGAAAGCTTTGCATATCGTTTAAACATCTGAATATTCATGAATGTGCATACTAAGCATTAAATGCCACAAAACAATAGGTGGATATTTGAAAATTCAAATCATATAGCACCACTTGTTACAATCCTAGGAAATAGATGATGATATCTATGAACATGAGAAATTTAGCATTAATTATGCCCTAATCCTTCAGATTTTAAATGTTAAAAGGGTGATTTATGGTCATTTTACATTTACAGGGTATTTAGAGATTGAGATTACAGACACCCATAGCTTTTGTGGTAGCTATTACAAAGACTTGCAACTACAATGGAATGGGGTGCACATTAGACAGCTAATGGTAAAGGGTGAATACATAGTAAATCTATATATCTTGATTTTGGTTGACTAAGGTTTAGGCACGTAAATCAGGTATGTAATGATTAAAACCCTTGTTTTGTCATTTCCACATAGTAAAAGGGTAAAATTAGGTTTAAATTAGGATAAATGTATATGTTGATGCTCATATGTATGCTTTATGAAGAATAAAATGTCATGATATCCAGGGAATATTTAGATAAACTCATAGAATAGCATGTTAGGTTAAAATATACATATTAGCCATTACAAGATATCATGGAAACATGAAAGAATAGATCTGATGCAGAGTTCTTGGCTCCCATGTATGCACAACCCAGTGGGGTTGGTTTCAGATTTGGTGAGATGATACGCATGCCAGAAACACCAATTTGGAGGAGTGGACAACTAAATCACAGAAGGGTAGTGGAAACCCTATGCTCATCAATATTTATAACTTAGGGATGTGGCATGCCAGTGGGTTCCCTTATGCTATGGAGGCTATTGAACTGGTAGTTGCATGTGCTAAAACCCTAACACTAGAAGAGTTGAGAAACATGGTAGGGTGTATGCAGACTTTTCAATTGCAAGTATCATAGCTACATTTCACCTCCCTGTAGGCTTTAGGTTATACAAGATAGATCTGGAGGCTCTGGAGAAACAATACAAGGAAAGTTATACAGACTACAGGAAGATCATGTTTTCATGGAGAGCTCAACATAGTTCATACAAAACATCCACCAAGTTACATCTGAACTTGTACAAATTTGACTTCTCTCTTGAGATACAATACATGATGGTCATGCTAAGTTGGATGAGAGGGAGATTGCATGTAGGGAATTTTGAGGCATGGATGTATGGACTGATAAGAATGGTGGAGACCAAAAACTAATAGGTACGGTGGGCATCACTCATCAGTGATAGCCTAGATTTAGGAATGAAGAAACATGGTGTTAAAGCAAATTTGTTCCACATGTCTTCATATGTGGTATATACCTATGCAGCCAAGGGTACCTTTGATGGCTTGCAAACAGTTGGCAGAATTGAACTTAACCCTAGTGATGTGAACATTTGGGATTATTACCCACAATTGGAGAGGAAGTCATCCTTCCAACAGTACAAAAGAATTAATGATTGTTTCATAATGCATCTGATTTGGATGATGGAAGAAGACAATGCCAAGAGGATGAGCATTGAATCTCAGGAGGTCATAACAAAGAATGGGACTTAGTTCATCCAGTTCCTGGCCTTCACCTACATCAGAATGGAAGGTTTAATTGGGCAATGCTTGATGCTACCTAGGTATCCTACAAATAAGGTCATCTTGATGGAGATGACTAGATAAATAGTGCCATCTTATGAGGCCTTTGCTAAAAGGAATAAGAAACGCAACATCATTTTTCCTATATACATTGGGTGGTATATGTTCCCAAACATAGAAGCATCCAAGGAGGTAGAAGGAAGATTACAAATGTTGCATTTGTAACCATTTTCATTGGCAAGATAGTATGACCCCTACAAAAGGATGGAGAGACACATATATTATATAAGAAGCCTGCACATCAAGTACACTTAGAAGATTATTGGGCTGATTTCCCTGATGATGTAGAGATAAGGAGAAGTTATCAAAGGTTGACACTGAAGCAGATCTGCACACTAGATTACATACCTGTGCCTCCTCAACTACATTAGGATGATGGGGCAATAATGTCAGATGAGTATGAAAACAAGAAGATATATAATGAAATTATCTCCCCACTGGACTAGAGTTAGCTAGAGGTGTCATTTCTGGATATGATAAGACAGAGTGTCATGTAATTGACCTAGGCTTGGGTGGATTAGGAGGTTGCTGCTCTCAAGGCCAAGGGGGTGGCTATCACAATTGACAAGAAAAGAAAAAGACAAGAACTTCCTAAGGCAGATTATGATGACTTCTTAGAAGACAAGAGGTAGGGTTTGAAAAAGAAAACACAAGGAGCTTCTTCCAAAGAAGCCAAGAAAAGGAGTATGGATGTTGGTATCCACATATCTCATAAACCATCTTCTCTAAAGAAGACAGCTTCTACCTCTACTGTTACAACATCCAAAGCACCTATTTCCCAAGATATAGATGCAGGTGAGCATGGGGTCAGTTATCAAGACTTGGAGGATGAAGAAGATGATGTACCTCTAGTTAAGAGGAAGAAAAATCAAGATATTCTAGTAGGGACTAACATCCCCAGGCAGAAAAGAGGCCTGACACTAGTGATGAGGGGCTCTACAAGCAAGCAACCAAACATTCTTCTCAAAGGATAAGGAGGTGAAGGGACATCTAGAGTAGGGACAGTGCATCAAGATTTACAACATGATGTCCCCATCTCCACCATTGTGAAATTCAAAATTGAGTTAGCAGAAGAGGCTAGGGAAGAACAAAGAAAGAAGATAAATGACCAATCTTTGCCCCTGGATGAAACTATAGACCTCACTGATGACGAGGTAGTAAAGGATGTAGTAGCTAGCCCTACGGAGGCCTTGGTCAAGAATACTGCTATGACTCATCGGGCCACACCTTAGGTGCCACAAAGCACAAGACAAAAGGAAGAAGAACAAATAGACAATCTAGAGGTTGTAGCTTAGAAGATTGGCCTGGATGGATTGATTGTTAAGGTAACTAGCCTAGCAACTATTGACATAACATATGTTGAGGCTGAGGATACCAAAAAAGATAAAACCATGGAGCATGAAGAGATTTAAGAAATTCAGCCATGTAGATGGAAGTTCACATAGAGGAGCATGTTGAAATGCACCAAACAACTGAGGGAAAAACCAAGGAACCATGCTCTGATACCAATTGTTGAAATGCACCAGACAACTGAGAGTTGGGGTGAATCATTTGTCTCCAAAATTTGATCACTTATGAACATTAACACATCAAACACTTGTTCACTATTATTCAGCTTTAATCATGAAAGCATAAAATCAAAAATTCAATACACATTAACACATGAGACACATGAGACACTAGATTTTTACATGGAAAACCCTATAAGGGAAAAACCACGGTGAGTGTTAGCTCACAATATAATATATAATAACAATACCAAAAATCAGAGGCTCACTATGCTTAAGGACTCACTATCCAAAATGGATGGTCACTGCAAAGAGGGATGGCTCACTACCAAAATGTTGAACTGAGATAACAACATCTACACCATGCCAAGGTTTAGTTCCATTAAAGCACAAAATACCTCTGCACTGCTCTACTACTGCACTTCACTTGTCTTTGCATCTTCGCACTTGGATATCTTTTTTGCAACTACATTACATGTTTTATACAACTTATCAACCTTGGAATGTTCATCAAGGTCGGCATTACATTCATCAACCGTTGGAACAATCTCCAAAGTAAGCATTACAAACATACATAGAAAATAGGTCTAGACCTAAACAAGATTTTCTAAGGTAAAGATGTATGTGAATCATGTTATACCTTAGCTGGGATTCAAATGCAATCTTCCATGCCACAACATGCTTCCTCAATCTTCTATGCAACTCTGCAAGTAGTGAAAACAACCAAGTCAACCAAGACTAGTATTAGCACTAAGTATTCTAAGAATAATCTTCATCCATGATCAAAATTTATCTTTATGGACCAATCCAAAGGTAGGAACATGATCAGGAGACATCCACAAGCACATTGTAATCACCAAGAATAGCCACACAATCTCTAACCACTATGTCAAGAAGATTCTTCAAACCAAAGCACATGAACAACACTGTCAGCTACTTGTTGGCAAAAGACACTATGTGGCTTCATGAGTGTTGTCATTGATAGCAACAAAGTCTATCCCACACATCCATAGCACATAGTATGCCTATATTGGAAGTTAGATTGAAGAGTGTTCTGCTCCAGTGAACAAGAATCGAGCATGCAGCAAGGTTTGACAATCAGGTCTGGATCTCTCATATGGTGTAACTCAACAAATTGCATACTTGGAAAAGTCAAGAGGAGTATCATGACTACTATATTCTAGAGATTGAGCTTCCGGTGATGGATCATGGAAAATATATGAGCATCTGAGTGTTGGGTTCTAGACAGGTAGAGCAGACTGAGGAAGAACTGACCGACAGAGTATCAGACTTAAATTCGTATGAATAATTGATATTGATCAATCTATTTGAGGGATCATACATGGTTGGCTGACATGATTGATGACTTCTATGTCTATGTTTTTGATACGCATCACATATTAAGCATGGAATCAGCTGACAGATCAATGTTTTGTAAATATCTTGAGTATTTCAATTGCCGACTAGAAAGATGTTGAAATCCTTGGTGCGGATATATATACCAGATGGATTTCAGTATGAAGGGGTGTGTGCAAGGACATAGTGTGTGAGGAAAGGCAAAGATAAATGTGGAAGCAGCAATACAAGTCTGGTATGTGACAGAACAACAGCACTAAAGTAGAGAAAGAATGAAGTGCATTAGATCAGTATATTGAGCCTAACCGGAACTGAACCTCAACATATGTGGATGCCTCTCATTAGTTCAAACACCTAGTTACCTTCTATAAAATTTTTAGATAGTGAGTCTCTTGTAGGCAGTGTGCCTCTTGTGAGCAGTGTGCTCGAGGAGTGAGCCCTAGTTGGCAAGTGCCATTTTGTACTTCGTATTCTTTTAACAGAGAATACAATCTTGGGTTAGTCACCCCGTGGTTTTTCCCTTAACATGGTTTTCCACGTAAAAATCCTCGTGTTATGTGTGTTGATTTTATTTCTGCTCTCATGATTATGTATGCTTATATGTTTTGATGTTGCACTAATTGTTAAAGGAGAAAAGAAAGTTAAGATATTTAAGATAACTGATTCACCCCCCCTCTCTGTTATCTGCCTTGTTTCCAACAATTGGTATCAGAGCTAAGTTCCCCTAAACAGAGCCTAACAGCTTGAGGGAGATCTGGGAATCTCAATGGATATGTATGGTATGAAGGAACAACTTCAGTCTGCCTTAGATGATCTTGAGCAATCTCACTCTAAAGTCAACAACTTGAGAGAAAGACTCAAACAAGTTGATGATTTCATAAATGAGCTAAAAGAAAAACTGAGTATCTTTGTGAAAAAGAGAAAGGAATTACTTCAAAAGTTAGCAAGTCAGAGTGAAGCCAATGACACTAATGAAGATTTAAATAAGAAAAACAAGATATGTGAGAAGCTATCAAAAGAGATCATTATGCTAAGGCATGAGATGGAATCAAGGGTGATGAGATTCACCCAAGAAATTGAAGAGAAAAGGAAAATTGAAGATAATCTAAAACAATCTCTCAAAGAGAAAATAGAGGACTGCCACAAAATGGACAGAATAATCAAGCATCTTGAATCTAATCTTGAAGAAGCTAGAGATAATGAAGAACAACTTGAAAATCAGATAGACACTCTTAAACAAGATCTTCAAACAACAAATGAATACAAAGAGAAATTCAAGATAAGCTCAACTCAACTTGAAGTTCTTCTTGAAAGCCAAAAGAGGTAGATGACAAGCGTGGTTTGGGATATGAGAAAGGTGAAATCTTTGGATCCGGTCAGAAGAACTTTGGATTAGAAAATTAAAGAAATAGGCCTAGAAGACCACCAGTAAGGCAACCAAATGCTAAAATATATCCATCCTTCAATGGATAATGCTACAATTGCAACAAATTTGATCACAAAGCAACTCAGTGCAGAAGAAGAATGAATCAAACTAATTCATCCTTCTCCAGACAATGTTTCAATTGCAAAAGGTATGGTCACAAATCTCATGAATGCAAAAATATGCAAATTAACAATTCATTCAATGGTAGATGTTTTGCATGGAATAGAATGGGACATATGGCTAATCAATGCAGATCAAGAGGATATCAGTCAAATATGGAAAGAAATATTGTTTGTTACAATTGCAATAGATCCAGTCATTTTGCCAAATTCTACAGAAGTAAAAATCATGATAAAAGGGGTCCGGTGCATCATAATCAAAATCAAGATAAGGGAAAAGGAAAAGTAAATGCAGATGAAGTTCAAAGGGAGATGAGCAAGATTTGGGTGAAGAAGAGTACAGAAAATGATGGGGATGGATCTGCACCAGAATCTAGTGCTCCTTCTGGAAACTAAATAGATGAGCTCTGGCTCAAGGGGAGTCACAAAGAAAAATAAATTCCCCCAGCCAGTCAATTGGTGCCTAAATTTGGCACATGGAATGTTGTGGATTAAAGGGTTCTCAGAAAATTATCTAAACAACTCCTGGTAAAAATATGAAAGATCCACATGGAGTTTTGCAAGAGTTTAATCATCCAAGATTGATCCAGTTTGATAGCCATCTAGTAAAAGTAGGATTTCCATAGACATATCCAGTATGATTCAAAATTGAGATATCTTGATCTGCGGATTCATGACATGATTGGAGGAAAGAAGAGACATTATCTTCTATCACAAAAATGATTCTAAGTGCATCTTAGTAATTCGAAAAGATATCTCTCAGATCAAGACAACCAGATAACTTAAGTTGTGCTATTATTGCAATAGGAAATTAGGGCTTGTGCAGAGATAAAAGGGTTCTTTTACTCATCATTTGCACGTTTGCATCCAAGAAGAAGAAAGGAAGAGCTCTGCATCAAGTTTTTATAACTTTCTCAAAGATCAACAACAGAATCTGATTCAACCAGCGACCTATTCCAGCTCTTATTTGAACCCTAAAAGCGTAAAAAGGTATTTCCATTTTTGAATATCTCTTTCTAAATCTTTTGCAAAGATGGCTACTCCAATGGTTGTTAAGATCACTGATAGGCCATGCCCAAAGTTCAAGAAACACTCCTACAAATCCCTAAAAGTTGATCCCTTAAGTGCTTTCTCTAGCATTCTGCATGGGGTTCTGCACATAGAAGATGTTAGGGTGTACATCCACACCAATATTGAGGAATTTGGAGAATCTAAGTTGATGGATATCTACCATAAACAATTAATAGATGAAACTTTTGAACTCAAACCTCAATACAAGGCCCTCTGAGATAAGCATTTTGGACATTGCATTTACTTTCCCTGTTTTGCAGAAGATGAATGGGTCTGGTATGTTCTTAGCAGAATACATGACAATTTCATGTGGTTGATGAAGCCCTTTAAGATAACAAAAGATGCTATTAGGGCAATAACTGGATTGTACTCATTCGGTGGGTTACCTGCACTCAAATTTGTCAAGAACCAGACAGTAAGTGAAGCTACCAGATCTAAGTTTGACAAAAGAGCAATGATAATAGAAGATATCACAGATCTGGATATCAAATTTGCCTCTATGATAATTGGTTATAAAATCTATCATTCCAGCAAGGAGAATTCTATGTCCGGAACTGTAATTTATACAGCATATCAGATGCTAAGGGAAAATGCTGATTATGACCTATGTGATCTTCTTCTAAACCAACTGTTAGAAAACTTGCAGAAGATCAAGAAGGATAAGAAGATATCATTTAAGTATGGTTGTTTAATACTGTGTCTTTTCTTTTACTATATGAATGACCTACCCAGATCAAGTGGTTGGGTATGGCAAAATGACAAACCAGTTGCCATACAAATCATAGACTATATGTATGGGCTTGGTGATGCCAAGGCTCAAAGTACAGCACTCTAGGGATACTTTAAGAACTTCCAAAGTATGATGCAGGCCAGAGAAAGAATTCCTCAAACCATAGTTGAAAAATATAAGGATACAATATGCTTCATGGTAGACACTGATCAATGCCTAATGGAGGCAGTTGAGCCCAGAATAGTATGGATAATGCCAATGGGCTATGAAGTAGATGAGAAAATCTTAGAGCTACATGTTCAACATCTGCTAAGTCAGCCTAAGGACCCTAAGGTAGAAAGATTTGGAACCTTTGAAGAATTAAGTGTAAAGATACATGTTGAACTGAGACAACTAAAAATAAAAAGGAAAGTTAGAAGAGAAGTAGAGCAAATTGCCAAAAGATTTGGCATATCAAAAGAGGTAGTTGATGTAAACAGAGAGAAAATAGAAAGAGATGAGAAAGAGAAACAAGAAGCAGAAAAAGAAAGTGTTTCGATGCAAGCCTCCTCTCGGACTAGATCCTCTAAGAGCTCTGCACCTGCCACCCCTAAGAGCTCAGGAGCCTCAAAAGTGGAAGCCAAAACATCCAGAAAGGGAGAAAAGAGAACGAAATCAAAAGCCACAAGGTCTTACATAAGCCAAAAGGATGATGAAGAAATAGAGTCTGATGAGGAAGTTAAGAAAATGAAGAAGAAGAAGAAAACTTCTAGGGAATCCTCTACCAGTAAAAACAAAGAAGAAGAGGCAGAAGAATTTGTTGAAAGGCCCACTCTTTCTATTGATGATATCATCAAGGTAGTCACAGTAGATGGGAATCTGCAACCAATCATAGAATTTTATGATGAATATAGTGATACTGACAAGAGGATCTTGGAAGAAACCATAGTTAGGTACCTGAATATTTATAATAAAGTATTTATTGAAATCATTTCATTAATTCCCAAAAGTCTAGAGAAGGTACTTGAACTTAGAAAGGAGAATGCTAAGGCAAAGGACTTAGAGATCTGAGAATAGATTGCTATTCAGCTCTATCCTTCCATTACTCCAAAGCAAATGAACATGATCTTTAAGGACTGCAAGGATGAATTCTGGAGCAAAGCAAGAATGAACAAACTAATGCTTGGAGAGACTAATCAGGCAGCAAGAGAAATAGAAGACATCCTCCAGAATGCCATCAAGAGATTTAATCTTCCTATCATAGGGGAAATAGATGAAGAACCTTCTACCATGGATGTCGAAGGATTAACTGCATCAAAAGAAGAATCTACTGAGAAAAATGTAGAAGGGACAATAGAGATGGATGAGGAGAAGTCTAAGAACTTAGGTTCCTCTATTCTAGAAGAGGAAGTTCTTGAAGAAATTAACATCTCTCCTTCGGATCCCACTGCAAACATTCTAGACTCAGGAACTGAAGGAGAAGGAAGAAAAGAGGAGAAAGTGAGTCAAGAAGAGGAGGTAAAGGGAAGAGAAGAAGAACAAACAGAGAAGATCTCTGATGACAATTTAGAGATTCCAAAAGAAAAAAAGACTTAGTCTCTAACAAGAGACACTGCAGAGGCAGTGAAAAATTTCTTGACCAAAGAGATGATGGAGATTAAATGAACTGGGACTATTCCAAGGACCACTAAATTTTGATTCCCTCTCTCTGGTCCAAACAATGAAGGTAGCATCTTTTGCTCAAGCTAAAGCAAAAGAAAAGCTTCTAAAGTCTCACATAGAAGACTGTGAGCTGATAGAGATTGCATTTGGGATGCTGGAGAAGATCATGCCATCCTTCCAAAAGGATCCTTCAGCCTCTCCATCTGGTAACCTAAAATCTCTGGTAAACTCTGTCAATACTCATTTTGATCCTTTAGAAAAATTGGCAAAAGAAAAGGTCTGGAAAGAATTTTTGGGAAAGAGATTCACTGAAGTATAGAGACTCATAGCTAATGATAGGAGGACCCTAGATATTGGGATAAAGAGCCTAGAAAATGCTCTTAAAGATGGTGGAGAAATGTACAAAATTTGTCTATCCTGGTGTAAAGTGACAAAGGATATTGAAAAGAAGGTGAAAGAATAAGAAGGTAAACTGTCAAGTTTATCTCAGAATTTTGATCCCCTCACCACATCCATAATGAATCAAGAGTGCCAGGCTATTGCCATTATAAATAAAATAAAGAGGCTTGAAAAGGAGAAGAAGAATATAATAAGCAAGATGAGTGAACTTAGAGGGATAATTATCCCTAAGTTAAAGGCAATGCATGAGGCCTTAACTAATGCTCAAACCACAGTCCGGACTAGTGATTCGGCAGACTTAAGAAGGCCATAAACTTATGCATTTTTGTTGAGTGGTCACATCTCAATTTTGGACAAGATGAAGTAGAGTTGGGAAACATAATTTATACAATCGAAGACCACTTTTGCGGATATACTTAAGTATATGTAAGTATAACATGTATATATACTTATGCGGCTATGTATAGGTTGATTTTACAAATTTTGGTGTGCGGATTCCACCCTTTTCCATTGATGTTGAAAGGGGAGTGAGGAGTAGTTAAAAATGTGGAATCTAGCTAAGGGGGAGCTCTGGTAAAACAGTGCATAAGATAGAGCATCAGCCAAGGGGGAGTTTTGCTATGACACTTAGTCATTTTTCACTAAGTGTTGCCATCAATGCCAAAGGGGGAGATTGTTGGCAAGAGATATTGTGTGGCTTCATGAGTGTTGTCATTGATGGCAACAAAGTTTATCCCACACATCTACAGCACATAGTATGCCTATACTGGAAGTCAAATTGAAGAGTGTTCTGGTCCGGTGAACAAGAACAGAGCATGCAACAAGGTCTGACAATTAGGTTCGGATCTCTCAGATGGTGTAACTCAGCAAGTTATGGATTTGGACAAGTCAAGAGGAGTGTCATGATTACTATAGTCTAGAGATTGAGCCTCTGGTGATGGATCATGGAAAAGATATGAGCATCTGAGTGTTGGGTTCCAGACAGGCAGAGTAGACTGGGGAAGAACTAACCGATAGAGTATCAGACCACAATCCGGATGAGTAATTGATTTTGATCAAGCAATTTGAGGGATCATACATGGTTGGCCAACATGATTGATGACTTCTATGTCTATGTTTTTGATACGCATCACATATTAAGGATGGAATCAGTCGACAAATCAGTGTTTTGTAAATATATTGAGTATTCCAGTTGCTGACTAGAAAGATGTTGAAATTCTTGGTGTGGATATATATACCATATGGATTTAGGTATGAAGGGGTGTGTACAAGGACATAGTGTGCGAGGAAAGGCAGAGATAAGTGTGGAAGCAACAATACAAGTCCGGTATGTGATAGAACAGTAGTACTAAAGCAAAGGAAGAATGAAGTGCATTAGATCAGTATATTAAGCCTAACCAAAACTGAACCTCAGCATATGTGGATGCCTCTCATCAATTCAAACACGTGGTTACCTTCTATAAACTTTGTAGATAGTGAGTCTCTTGTAGGTAGTGTGCCTCTTCTGAGCAGTGTGCTCGAGCAGTGAGCCCTAATTGGCAAGTGCCATTTTGTACTTCTTATTCTTTTAACAGAGAATACAATCTTGGGTTAGTCATCCCATGGTTTTTCCCTTAACATGGTTTTCCACATAAAAAATCCTTGTGTTATGTGTTTTGATTTTATTTCTACTCTCATGATTATGCATGCTTATATGTTTTGATGTTGCACTAATTGTTAAAGGAGAAAAGAAAGTTAAGATATTTAAGATAACTGATTCACCCCCCTCTCAGTTATCTGCCTTATTTCCAACACTACTGTCATAAGGAAAAGATCACTTGTGGACCACCAAATCATGAACCATTAGAGTTGAAGGGCACTTATCATGATTACAAACTTGATTCCAGAACTGTAGGCTGAAATACTTAACTGCATAGGAATGCGGAGCATAATACATTCTCCCTGTATACAGAAAAAATAGTTTTCACTCTGGTGAACATAACTCACTCAAATATTCATACCAGAGGCTCAAACATGGAGCATAGCATCTTCAAACATGCATCAAAATACTTTCCAATCCATAGACAAGGATATTCATTCTACAAGAAATGTAGAGCAATCTACCAAATTGTTCTAGTGTATCAGAAATACTTATTATCTTCAACACTTAACTCATTGTAAGAAAGCATCAAAACAAGAGCACAATTGACACCAATGACAACACAAATATGTTGACATCAATGACAACACCAATTAGGCACATACTTGCAACAATCTCCCCCTTTGTCATTAATGACAACATTGATGTGAAAAATTTTTAAGATCATCAAGACAAGATTCTCTCCCTTTCTCTTTATACATCTGTACTATTTCTCCCCCTAAGTTTTTCACATGATGTCTCTCCCCCTTTGACATCAATGGCAAAGGGCACATACTTGCATTTTCCTACTCTGATCAGACTAAAATTTCTCTGTTATCAATACTTACTTCTTATTATCAAGAACCCATGTTAGTAACATCTAGCTACTCCCCCTGAGAGGTAGCTCTCAAAATATCAATCCAGATCAATGGATAAAGCTCTAGTTACCACTAGATTGATGCATTCCCATGCATCTTAGTTTAGAGAAGGGGGGGTTATAACCCCTAACTTTTCTCTGAGATAATCAAAATTATCTTTAGGTAGAGGCTTAGTGAAAATATCTGCAATATGTTCCTTGATAGACACATATTCCATCTTTACCTCATTCGCTGTCACCTTTTCTCTCAAAAAGTGATACCTTATAGATATATGCTTTGTTCTTAAGTGCATCACTAGATTCTTTGAAATGTTTATAGTACTTGTATTATCACAAAAGATTGCAATTGGATCTTCATACACAACTCTTATGTCCTTCAATGTCTACTTCATCCATAACACTTGAGTGCAACAACATGCTACTACAATATACTCTGCTTCTGTAGTAGACACGGAGATTGAATCCTGCGTCTTTCTTATCCATGAAACCAATCTATTACCCAAGAAGAAAGCACCTCCACTTGTACTTTTTCAATCATCAACATCTTCGGCCCAATCTGCATCTGTATAAGCATTGAGAGCAAAATCATTATCTTTTGGATACCATAAGCCATGATCTGATGTGCCTTTCAATACCTCAATATTCTTTTGACTACCCTCACATGTGACTCTCTCGGATCTTCTTGAAATCTTGCCACAAGACATATTGCATGCATTATATCAGGTCTTGTTTGAGTTAGATAAAGTAATCCTCCAATCATGGATCTGTACCTTTACTGATCAGTCTTAGGTGATTCATTATTTTTGCTTAACTTGCAACTAGTCACCATGGGAGTACATACTAGTTTGGAGTCTTCCATCCCAAACTTCTTCAATAACTCTTTCACATACTTAGACTGCGAAATGAAGATTCCTTTATCTTATTGAGTAATTTATAGACCTAAAAATAAATTAATTTCACCTAACATACACATCTCAAACTCATTTTGCATTTCTCCAGAAAACTTCATGCACATACCTTCATTCCCTCCAAAGATAATGTCATCAACAAAGACTACAACATTCATGATTTGATTATCATTGATATTGAAATAGAGATTGTTGTCTACATTGCCTTTACTAAACTCTAATTGCAATAAATACTTGTCTAACCTTGCATACCAGGCTCTGGGGGCTTACTTCAGTCCATACAAGGCCTTCTTCAATATGCACACAATGTCATCTTTGTTTGACAACTTAAATCCCTCTGGTTGTTCAATGTAGACTTCTTCTTCCAATTCATCATTCAGGAATGCAGACTTAACATCGATCTGATACACTTTGAAATCTTTGAATGCTACAAATGTCAAAAACATTCTAATTGCTTCAATTCTTGCCACTGGAGCATAGGTCTCAAAGTCTATCCCTTCAATCTAAGAATATCCTTTTCATACTAGCCATGCTTTATTTCTAACTACTTCTCCATTCTCATTTAGCTTATTCTTGAAGAAACATTTAGTTCTGATCACATTCTTATCAGCAGGTCTAGGGACAAATTGCCAAGTTTGATTCTTTTCTATCTGCATCAGTTCTTCTTCCATGGCTTTTACCCAATTTTCATCATTACAGGCTTCATTCATAGTTTTTGGTTTAGCTTTTGAAAGCAAGCAATAATTCACTTGTTCTTTTGTAGCCCTTTTCCTTGTCAATACCCCTTCGCTTTTGTCTCCAATAATTTGATCTTCAGAATCATTGATCCTTACATACCTGGGAGTCTTAACTACATTTTTCAAAGCCTTTCCTTCTTCATGTTGACAGTCTTCTTGTTCATCTTTCTTCTCATTTATTGTGACAATAGGCTCATCTGATTCATATCCACTCAAATCTAATGTTCTTTCGTTGTTTTCATCCCCCTTCACATTACTACTCTCAATAATCTTTTTCAACCTTTTGTTGTAGCACTGGTAGGCCTTACTCTTGGTAGAGTATCCAAGGAAGATTCCTTCATCACACCTAGCATCAAACTTGCCTAGATCTTCTTCTGTTCTGATATAACATTTGCTTCCAAAGGCTTTGAAATATTTCATTGTATGAATTCTTCCATACCATACCTCATAAGGAGTTTTAGTACCATTACCTTTGACTTGAACTCTATTTTGAATGTAGACAATAGTATGTATAGCTTCTTTCCAGTAAACTTTCAGTAGATCATCTTCCTTCATCATGGTCCTAGTAGCCTCTTGAATTGTCATGTTCTTTCTTTCAACAACTCCATATTTCTGAGGACTTCTAGGTGCAGATAATTGTCTTTTTATCCCTTGCTCTTCACAAAAAATGTTAAATTCACTTGATGTGAACTCACCTCCTCTATCAGACCTTAAGCATTTGATTCTCAACTCTAACTCATTATCAACCATTTCCTTGAAAGCTTTGAACTTGTCTAGGGCATCTAATTTTTCTCTTAGGAAAGTGACCCATGTCATTCTAGAATAATCATCAATAAGAAACATGAAATACCTATCTCCTTGTAGACTTCCCACCCTTGTAGGACCACACAAATCTATATGCACTAGGTCCAACAAACTGGCAGAAAATTGCTCTTTTCTCCTAAAACTTGTTCTTGTCTGCGTCCCCAACTGACATTCCTTACAAATGGAATTGGTAGGTTTCACAAGCTTTGGTAAATCTCTCACAACCTATCCTGAACTTATCTTCACCAAATTATCGAAATTGATATGACACATCCTTCTATGCCACAGCCAACTCTCATCTATCTAAGCCAATAAATAGTAGTCGTTAGTTCCTTTCAAATGATAAATATTACCTTTAGTCTTCTTATCAGTAGCATTCACTATTATGGAGCTTTCCATGATCTTGCATCCATTGTCCTTGAATCTCATATCATAACCTTTGTCACACATCTGACCAATACTCAAAATATTGTGCTTTAAACCCTTCACATATAGGACATTATCAATGTTGTGCTTTCCATCAAAAGAAATAGATCCTTTTCCACAAATCTTACCAGTTACATTATCTCCAAACCTAACCAGTCCACCATCATATTTCTCCAAACTTACAAACTTATTTTTGTCACCAGTCATGTGATGTGAGCATCCACTATCAATAACCCATTCATCTTTGTCTTTTTCAACCTAAACAGCCAAAGCACTTTCTTCTACTAGTTTTTCTTCCTTCACACAACTAACAGGATTAGTAGACACAAGTTATTCTTTAATAACAATAAACAAGAACTCATTTGCACTAGTACTAGCATCATTAGATTCATCATCTGTTACACCTTCATCATCAAGATCTCTAACATAATAGCATTTCTTTGGAGCTCTAGGTCTATTTTCAAATCTCTTCCTATTTCTTTCAATTATCTTCGAACACCTAGAAGCATAGTGACCAACCTCACCACATGTAAAAAATTTGAAAGGTAATTTAACTTTGAACTTACCAGAACCTCTTTGCAATTTGTCAACAAAGTTGGCTTCAATTTGATCAAGCTCATCATTAGATTCCACCTTGTACTTTTTAGCTCTGAAGATCTTTTCTGAAGTACTGGCTTTGAAAGCAGACTCAATCTTTGGCAAGGCTTCACCAAACTCTCTCATCTCAAAGGTTGTAAGCTTTCCAAGCAACTGATCCTTGTCAACATCTTTTACAGTCATTACTTCTTCAATTATATCTACCTTGTGACTGTAGGACTTAGGTAATGACCTAAGAATTTTCATCACAACTTCCTTCTCATCAATAGTCCCTCCCATACCTTTTATTCCATTGACAATTTAATCAACCTTTTGCATGTAGGTTGTTATGTTTTCATCTTCTCCCATCTTTAAACCCTCATATTTCGCTTGCAGTCCCTATAATTTGGCTCTTTTCATAGATTCATCTCCTTCATACAAATTTTTTAGATTTTCCCAAACTTCATTAGCAGAATCTAGATCCATGACCTTTACCAACTCAGTGTCAGATAAGACACTTAACAAAGCATCTCTTGCTTTTATATTTAACTCATATTCTTTGATTCCATCTTCAGTTGTTAAACCATTCTAAGGCATGGTATACTTAGTCTCTGTCACTTTTCATACTCTATAACCAGGACAAAGGAGATGGCTTTTCATTCATACCTTCCATAAAGCATAATTTATCCCATCAAACTGTGGAGTTTCCTTCTTATAAGGCATCCTAGATCGACCTCAAGTTGTTAGGCTTCCCTCCAAGGAACCATGCTTTGATACCAATTGTTGAAATGCTCTAGACAACTGAGAGGGGGGGTGAATCAGTTGTCTCCAAAATTTGATCACTTATGAACATTAACACATCAAACACTTGTTCACTATTATTCATATTTAATCATGAAAGCATAAAATCAGAAACTCAATACACATTAATGTTGCAAGTATGTGCCTAATTGGTGTTGTCATTGATGTCAACATATCCTTGTTGTCATTAGTGTCAATTGTATCTTATTCTATTACTTGTTTAGAAGACTTGTATGTTGAGGATATTGAGAAAATCAGCCTCTCCGGAAGAAACAAGTGAGTTACAGAGAAGTGCAGTACAGACAGTGAGTTGTATGTTGAAGATTAGTCTGGTAAACTGCTTCACATTTATTCATGCTTGAAGATCCTGGTCTACAAATTGGAAGTAAGTCAAAGGCATGTTTGAGGATTCTACATTCAAGGTTTGAGCCATCTACATGAAGATTTAAGTGAGTTGTATTCACCAAAGTGAAACCTCCTTTTTCTATAAGTTCAGGTGAGACAAGAAGAAAGTATTCTACTTTGCTTTCCTCCACAATAAAGTATTTTTCTCTACAGTTCTAGAGGGAAGTCTGGGATGATGATAAGTGCCTACAGTTGCAATGGTTTTTGGTTTGATGGTCTGCAAGCTATCTTTCTTTTATGATAGTTGAAGACAGTGAAGTTCATGTGTTCTGGTGAGAAGATTCCTATGGATAAAGTGGTTAAGGTTCGTGCAGTTGCTCCTGATGATTATAGCGTGCTTGTGGATATCTCCTTATCATGTTCCTATCTAGACTTTGGTCCGTGTTAAGAAATTAATATGGTGTGTGAAGGTTGTTCCTAGATAATGTAGCATGTAACCAGTCTTAGCTGACCTGGTTGATCCCAGTAATTACAGAGATCTCTAGAAGATTGTGGAAGCGTGTTGTGGCATGGAAGATCATGTTTGAGTCATAGATAAGGCATGGCATGATTTGTATTTCATTCCCTTTGCATGATGTTGTAATAGGTCAGGACCTATTTTGTAAATGTTTGTAATACAAACCTTGGAGATTGTTCCAATGGTTGATGATTGTGATGTCGACCTTGATGATCATTCCAAGGTTAATGTAGTGTATAAATACTTATATCGAAGTCATGGAAAAAGTGTCCTTGAGAGAAAATGAAAAGATATTAAGAAAGGTCCAAAGGTAGAGCAAATAAGAGGTAGAGGAAAGAAGAGGAAGAGCAGGGTAGAGGAAGAGCAGAGCAGAGGAATTGTTATTCACAATATAGAAAGGTACTGATCGTGGTAGTGAGTCTGGTAGTAAGCTGCCAGTAGGGTTTAACAGCCCTTATTGTAATCTTGCTAGGTTTAGGGTTGAGGTAGTGAGCCTGCTAGACCTAGTTGTTCTTCATGGTAGTAAGCTAGTATCTTTAGGCCCGTGGAGTGACCAAGGCTGAACATCATTATTTCAAGATTGCAATATATATTGAGAGTTAATCCTCTTCATGGTTTTTCCCCACCTTGGGGTTTTCCATGTAAATCTAGTGTCTCTTGTGTTTGATGTTGTATATTTGGTTAAGTTTCTGATTTCATGCACTCATGGTTAAATCATAATAATTGTGGATAAGTAATCAATGTTTAAATTGTAGAAAGTGTTTAAGGTTTTGTGACAAGTGATTCACCCCCTCTCAGTTGTCTGGCGCATATCAACAATTGGTATCAAAGCTAAGTTCCTTTGAAGAAAGTTTAACAGCTTGAGGAATATCCAAAATGTCTTACAAGAAGGAAGCACCGTATTTTGATGGAACTAATTATATTCTCTGGAAGGCTCAAATGAAAAGCCATCTTCTTTCTCTTGGTTACAAAGTTTGGAAAGTTGTAGAAATAGAATACACCATACCTCCAAATGGTCCGACAACTGAAGATGAAATCAAAGAATATGAGATAGATATCAAGGCAAAGGATGCTCTACTAAGCTCATTAACTGACTCAATATTGACGAAAGTGGTGGATCTTGAAACTACAAATAGCGTATTGGAAAAGTTGGAAAATCTATATGAAGGAGATGATTCTGTGAAGGAAGCCAAGTTACAAAGTCTAAAAGTGAAATATGAAAGCTTGAAGATGAATAATGATGGAAACATATCATCTTTTATGTAAAGAGTTGATGAACTTGTTACAGGGATAAAAGCCATAGGTGAAACCCTCGAAGAAAAGGAAATTGTTATGAAATCTCTCAGATCTTTGCCCAAGTCCTACTGTCACAAAGTAGCCGCAATTAAAGAATTCATGCAAGTAAAAACCATTAACATGGATCAGTTGCTTGGCAAGCTTATTGCTTTTGAAATGAGGGAGTTAGATGATGCTCTGTTGAAAGTTGAGATGACCTTCAAAGCCAGTACTCCTGGAAGTACTTCCAGATCAGAAAAGTATAAGGTAGAATCTAATGATGAGTTAGATGAAGATGAAGCCAACTTTGTGGACAAACTGCAAAGATGATCTGGTAAGTATAAATACAAACTTCCTTTCAATTATTTTTCCTGTGGTAAAGTAGGTCATTTTACTTCCAGATGTCCTGAAATAATTGAAAGAAATAGAAGAAGATATGAGAATAGGCCTAGGACCCAAAAGAAGTGTTATTATGTTGAAGATTTTGATGATGATGGAGTATCAAATAATGGTGAACTAGATAATATTATTTCCTCTGTAAATGAATGCTTGTTCATTTCTATTAAGGAAGATCTCATGTCTACTAATTATCCTAGCTGTGTGAAGGAAGAAAAATGAGTGGAAAGTGCTTTGGTTTCTCAGGTCATTAAGGAAAAGGATGAATGGGTTATTGATAGTGGTTTCTCTCACCACATGACTGGTGACAAAAGTAAGTTTTGTAAGTTTGGAAAGATATGATGGTGGACTAGTTAGGTTTGGAGATGATACAACTAGTAGGATTTGTGGAAAATGATCTATTTCTTTTGATGACAACCATAATATTAAATATGTCTTGTATGTGAAAGGATTAAAGCACAACCTTCTGAGTGTGGGTCAGATGTGTGACAAGGGCTATGACTTAAGCTTCAAAGACAATGGATGCAAGATCAGGGAAAGATCTAGAATAGTCATTGCAACTAGTAATAAGACCAGAGGTAATATCTATCACTTGAAAGGAACTGAGAACTATTACTTGTTGATTTAGATTGATGAGAGTTGGTTATGGCATAGAATTTTGTGTCACATAAATTTTGATAATATTATGAAGATAAGTACTGCACAGATTGTTATAGATTTGCCTAAGCTTGTGGAGCCTGCTAATCTGGCTTGTAAGGAGTGTCAATTTGGGAAACAGACAAGAACAATTTTCAAAAGTAAGGACCAATCAGTTGTGTTGGTTATTTTCCCAGACTATATGCTTATTCCCAGTAATCCCTACAAAATAGCCATTAGTGATCAACAGGATTCCTGGGCCAAGGGCCAACAGTATAGGAGATAGACTCTATAAATGTCTCCTCTTCATCTTTAGGCTCTGCAGAACCAAGGGGGTATTCCCTATTCAACATCTATAACATATACACATGAACTTACTTGGATGTTGATACAAAGTAGATAAATCCTCTTTTGTGTAGACCAAAACTGTTGAATAAGTGCAAAGGGGCTAGCTTTGGGCCTATATTTAGTTGTGAGATAGAGGATTTTGGTCCTAAAACTACTTCTAAAATCCTAAAGGTTTGATTTAAAGTTTAAGTTTGATTTTGTGTTTGGATGCAAAACTAGGACCTGGGTGTAACCTCAATACAATATTAGACTGGTGCCTATCCAGGGCTTGGAGTCAATAGACATACACATGTGAATGACCAACATAAACATATATCAAAGACTGGATTTCAAGGGGGTTTGTTTAGCACCTACCTTACAGACACTTCCCAAGACTGAGTATTCAGTTATCTCTGCTTACAAACATCCTCACTGCAATACATTCCTCCCAACACTTGATCTAACACATTTAATCTACTCCTTGAGCAGAAGTAAGAAATCAAGCATTCATATAGTAAACCTATATTCTAGAATCATAAACACCCCTTGGATGCCTAGATTTAGAAGAAGAACACACTCAATTTGGAGACAGATAACAGAACACATGCAATATAGCATTACTCATTTAAATTAACATGAAACCAGTAAATTTATGCATGAGACATATGACATAAGACTCATAGACTCACAAGACATCCAGAACAGGGCCACCAATGAAGTATCTTATCACAGCACCAAAATTTGTCTAATTTTCAACAACCACAAAATGAGTAACACCACCTGCTATATACAACAAGGAAGGTGCACTTAACATTGAAAAGTACATGGTTGACTCAAAAAATTGCTAGATATAGTGCATCCTAAGAAAATGGCGCTCAAATATTGAATGCAGCAGGTGGGAGAGGAGACAGGGAGATCTCGAGCCCTACGCTGCCACCTAGAGATTCACATCTTCAATCAGGTACTTGATCTGTCTATGCCTTCGCCCATACCCTGTAACATCTGCCATTAATGGTATACCAACCCGCGGCCTTAGGAATGCAGTGGACTGTGCATTTTGCAACTTTTCCCGCTGAGAAATATGACTCTGATATTTCAAATCATGTGGGAATCAATTATCCCACATGCACCCTACGGCGACCTCTTCAATATTTTATAAGCAAAGTCATGAGCACATATGATGTCGCGCAATTTTACCTTGCGTGACCAACGAACCACCAGCTAAGACCCCATCATCATGACCCGCGCGAATGACGAACCTCCTACATGATATCCTGATATGTAATATCACCCCGATATGAAATATCACCTCCTTTGAAAAATCGCTCTGATAATAGTGAACCTCAATAAGAAATGTCACCCTCATGACCATCCTGTTGATGCATTGGGAGAACATCCTCCTCACATTCGAACCATATACGTCACCGATGAACCATCCGTACTTGCTCATGTCCTCATAGGCGATCGATGGGCCCCCCACATACCTATTGATAATAACATGCCAGAGATCACATGATGCACCCCACCGATCTTGATGACATCACCATCATACTGACAAAATAGGGTGATATTCGGAAGATCACCCGATATCTGGAATATCACCCCCTCCGCAAAATGTCCGACTGCACTGTAGCTTCGTTGTAATATTGGGCTGATGTTTGAATATGACTGATATTTGGGATATCACCCCCTCCTTTGGAATATGATGAAGTCGTTAGACAAGTGGACATCACCCTCATGTAAAATTTGACGTCAGCAGCATCGGGTGATAAAAGAATGTTGGGGTGATATTAACAATGATCACCTGACATTTGAAACATGATGATGACCCCCTCCTTTGAAAAATTAGGTTATATTTGAAATATGATGAGGAGGCACACAAACCTAGAATTTTGACAAGCATAACTTCCTCACTTGGCTGAATTTTAGGGTGATATAAAAGGCAATCCTACTTAGAATTTCACACTCTTCCACTTGGCAAGCCTCTTAAGGCAAGATTCAAACTTTGAAATTTTTAGGTTTCAGACCTTAGGATCACAAACATAATTGGCATGATGCACATGCATACTAAAAAAATGCAGCACAGGCAGAAACCTTGACATGGCATGACCTCATGCTTCAAAAAATTTTAGGGTTTGAATGAGAAAACTTGTAAATGTTCAAGCTCAAAACCCTAGACATAAATGGGTACCAACATAGGCTCTGATTGGGGACGTGCAGGTACAAGACTGCAATGAGGACCAGACTACTCCAGGGCAGACTAGACAAAACCCAAAACTCAAAACACAACCGACTATACAAGGCATGTATAAAATATTTATATCTAGTTTACAATGTGCACGAAAGATATCTCATTTATGAGAAAAAGGCCTTAAGGAATTTACCGTGCACAAGCAATTCCAGCAGTTCGCCACTGAGGGCCTGGAGAAAGTAGGAGTTATCCTCATGGATTTTACCAATTTGATATGGGCCAATCCATAGGGGCTCAAATTTACCATGTTTACCCTTATCCTAACCTTTTGCATTCCAAACGAGGACTAAGTCATTGATCTAAAACTTTCTTTCTGTAGCTCTTTTATCAAATAGATACTTCACTTTTTGTTGTCTCTTGATGTTTGTCATGTGTGCCTCTCTTCTGATTTCATCCAATGCAACCAGTTGATTTATTCTTTTAGTCATTGAATCCCCAATTTCCTCATCATTTTCCTGTATGAATTTATAAATTGGTAGGTGGTTATTCATAGGCAATCTAGCTACTGCACCATATACTAACTCAAAAGGTGACCTTCCAGTTGATCTCTTGACTGTCACTCTATCAGCCCATAATGCCATTTTCAACTTTGAATCCCAAGCCCTTTTGTTTTTATCCATCAGCCTTTTGATGACTTTCATGAGACTTTTGTTGCTTGACTCTACCTGACCATTTCCTTGTGGATGATATGGTGATGTATGAGACAAATCAATTCCATAATTATTACAAAAATCAATAAATTCACTAGACCTGAAGCACATAGCATTGTCTATGACCACTTTGAATGGTACTCCAAACCTGATAATAATGTTTTCCAGAATAAAATCCATCACCACCCTGCTTGTAGCTTTTTTAGTTGGAATGGCTTCAATCCATTTGGTGAAATAGTTAGTAGCAACCAAAATCTAACTATGTCCTCCACTTGATTTTTTTGAAATTTCCCCTATAAAATCAATTCCCCATTGCTGAAATGGAGCTTCTACAGTTATAGTCCTAAGGGGTAATGCACCTTCATATTTTAGCTTTCCTGAAAACCTTTGGCATGGATCACATTTTCTTACCATTCTTTGTGCATCTGAGAAGAGAGTTGGCCACCAATATCCTGCTCTAAGAATTTTGTGGGCTATTGTCCTGGCGGCATAATGTCCACCACATCCTCCTTTGTGCATATCATTTAAAATATTAGTAGCCTGATTTTCATCCACACATCTCAGCAATACACCATCAGGGTTTTTTCAATATAACTCTCCTTGAATAATTATGTATTTGATTGCATGTAGCTTCAAAGTCCTTTTCTGACTATCACTGAAATAGGAAGGACAATTCAAATTCTGCAAGTAATATACAATGTCCTTATACCAATCAGACTCTAACATATTTATAACTTCATTATGTACTACATTCACTTGGCATGCCTCTAGATTTGACTGTGTCATCAATTTTGCCAAGCCTTGTCCTCTTACCAGTTTTGTGATCTGTATCTCTATGTTGAATTCTTGCAATTTATTTATCCATCTGCATTTTCTTCCAGTTACCTCCTGTTGAGTAAATATATCTTTAACTTTTGCATGAGGCACATATGCAACTATTGAGAGCTCACTAAATATGGCCTGAAGCTCTTGACTACTCTAACCAGTGCATATGCCTATTTCTCCATGATGTCATACTTTAATTTAGCAGCCTATAATGACCTACTAAAAAAAGGCTATAGGTTGTTCAAAATCTTCTTCATTCTTCTGTAATAAGCATGCAGCAATAGTGTGGAAAGAAGCAAATGAAAACAATTGGAATGGCCTAGAAAAATCAGGAGATTTTAGTACAGGAGCTATCTTAATAGCCTCTTTTATGTTCTGGCATGATTTGGTTGCTTCATCCTCCCATTTGACAGTTGCACCTTTCTTCAACATTTTGGAGATATCTTTTGTGGTCTCTGCAAAGTTAGGCACAAATCATCTTACAAAATTAATTTGTCCAAAGAAGGACTGAACACCTTTTACTGTTCTAGGGATCTGAATTTTGTCTATTGTAGCCACCCTCTCAGGATCAATCCTGACTCCATCCTTGGAAACAATGTGTCCAAGCAATTTTCCTTCCACTACCCCAAAAGCACACTTCTTAGGATTAAGTGAGATGCCATACTCCAGTGCTCTAATAAAAATTTGTTCTAAGTGCATGTAGTGTTGCTCTTCCTTTTTTGAAAAGGTGGTTAAGTCATCTTCATATACAGCCAGGATTGAGTTAATCAATCTTACAAAAGCAACATCCATGGCCCTCTGAAATGTAGCACTTGCATTTGTCAGTCCAAATAGCATTCTCACATAAACATAGGTTCCCCATGGAGTGGTGAAGGTAGTTTTGAACTGTTCTAATTCTTTTACTTTCACCTGATTGTACCCTAAAAATCCATCCATCATGGATAAAAGCTCACAGCCAGTTACCTTCTACAACATGGCCTCCATGTTTGGCAGTGGATAATTATCCTTTAGAGAGGATACATTCAGATTTCTAAAGTCAACACAGAGTCTAATATCACCATTCTTTTTTCTAACTGGAACAAGATTAGACACCCAAGTTGAATGTCTGATAGGCACAATTATTCCAGCTTCCCTAAGCTTCTTGAGTTCTTCCTGCATTTTTGGAGCTAGAGAAGGATTTATAGGTCTTTGTTTTTGCCTGAATGGCTTAGCTCCAGGCTTCAATGGGATTTCATGCTGAAATAAATCTTCCCTATAAGCTTTCAGGTCCTCATATGACCAGGAAAAAATATGCTTGTATTTCTTCAACAATGCAATCAGCATGTTCCTGATGTGTGGTTTGAGCTGTTTGCCAATATATACTTTTTTGGGGGCATGAAATGTCCCCAAGTTTATCTCCTCCAAGCCATCCTTGTTTGTAGGAGATGCCTTTGTAAAAAATTGGTCCCTATTGTCAAATGCTCTTTCTAAAGCAACCAACCCTCTGGGGATTTTATTTGTCTTGAGTTGGATTACCTCTTTCCCCAAAAGAGTCTCTTTTCCTTCTACAACCTCTACAAAATTCTGAAAGTCAATTTCTTGGTTCTCATATTCATCAATACAATGTAGAAATCTTAGTAAATCCTTATCATCATTAAATACCTGCCAGCTGCATATATTTTCTGGTACTACAGGTCTGATTTTAACCTCAATATTTGTGACATCTGACAGAGTGATGTCATCTAGCCTTATGCCTATATTAGCTAGAAAATCTGCCATGACATTTTTTTATCTCTCTATCCAATTTATTGAAAATGCATCAAACAATTCAATTGTATCCCAAATAGCATGCTTATACTGTTTCAACCTTTTATTCCTTGAAGCATACTTATCTCTAACCTGGGAAACAATTAACTCAGAATCTCCAAATACTTTTATCATCTTAATTCCATGTTTCAGAGCCATATTCAATCCTAGTAACAAAGCTTCATATTCTGCAATATTGTTTGTCCAAGCAAACTTCAGCAAGAAAGAGAATTTAAGAAGCTTACTAGCTGGAGACAAAAACACAACTCTAGCACCAGAGCCTTCCTTTGCACAAGCTCCATCAAAATACATGGTCCAGAGACCCTGCTAGTCAAGCTCTTCAATGCACATGTCTCCCCCTTTACTTTCTTTTTCATCTGAGACAACTCTGAAATTATCACAATCAATGTCCATAAAACATACATGCTCCCTGACTCTTGATCCTCAACAGTCTCTAGTGATCTTTCTTCTCTGATCAATTTGACATCCTTGCCATTCATTGGGATCATAGCATATGACAGGTCTAATTGCATACTTCCACCAATCAGTGCTGCCCATCTTCTTGACAACAACATGCCATATTATGGCTTGATATCAATAACTATTATATTCATTTTGTAGGTCTTTTCAAGATATACTGCCAATCTAAAATCCACATCTTTCATAATTCCAATGACTGGTACTTCTCTAGCATCCATGGCATAGCACTTCCCACATGCCTTGTCTATCTTTAACCCAGCTTACTGCATGATGGCCAAAGGCATGATATTTGTTGATGCTCCTAAATCAAGCATACAATTCTTAATTAATTTTCCATTTATGACAAGGGAGACATAAAATGGTTCCACTTGTGAAGGGCATTTTGTCATGGTCATTCCCAGATACACCTCAGGAACTTCATCCTCGTCAATACACATGGCCTGCTTCTTACCTTGAGGTTCATCATTCTACTTGGCTTGACAAGGCATTCTTGAAATCAAGGATACTGTTTTGTTTATGAATTCTTCAACTTTCATCAACTCCATTAATGGAACATAGACTTTTATCTAAGCCAAGACTTGAGTGATGTCAAATGGAGCATAATTTTGAATAACAGTTGTAGCTTGCTCCACAATTTTACTTCTATTCTAAGATGATCCAGCTTTAAAACAACTTGGGGACTTCTATTTTCTGGTCCTTGAGAATCATAACCTGTTCCTTGCTTAAAGCTTTGTTTATTATTGCTCCATTGTTTCTTTTGTGTTTCAGTCCCTTTATGACTATGCACTGGCTGGTTCACAAAGGTATTCTCTGGTTGGTGTGAGTTGCCTACCTGAGCCTTACCTCTTAGGTTGTAATTGCTTTTAACTTGAGCTACTGCTGTAGCTGTGAAGGCTCTAATTTCTTCATCATATGGTCTCCTCAAATTATTTAAAAAATTATGTGAGTCCTGAGCATAGGCATAGTTGTCTTCATTATCTTCATCATATGGAAACTACTGATAGAGCTGAATCTCATCAATTGCATGTGCATCAACACTATGAGAGGGATACTCCCTGTTTGTAGACAACATATTTACATTATCATCTTCCATGTAGTGAGGCTCATTGCACTCATCACAGGCAACAACATTGTTGTATAAAGACTGAGCAATCAGGCATTGTGACTGTGAGTGAGGCATTTGACATATTATACACCATGGGGTGTCATTAGCATTATTAACCGCCTTCTTCAAAGGGTCAGGTGTTTCCTTAACATTTTGAGTCCTTTGACCTAGGTTGCTGTTTGGGAGGATGGGTTTACCATTATGCCAATTGGTATGATATGGCATGTCATGTAATGATGGTCTTATTTCTTCCCTTTGGTAAACCGATCTGTCAGGACCAACCCCTTTTTCATTTTTAGCCATTCTATAGCTCAGGTCCTTGACAATAGTTGTCAATTTATCTAATTTATCCTCAGAAGTAGATGCATTATCTTGAACATTCTGAGATTTAGTATTTGGATTTTGTAGAATTTTACATCATCTCTCCTGTCTGTCTTACTAGACGCTTTTCTATTATTTTCAATATTTGTTGCAATCTTGAAGGCATCTTTGAGGCTGTGAGGACCCTTATCTCTTAATCCATAAGCTATTTTGGCATCAAAAGCATTTATGTACAACACTATGCACATAGGTTCATTAGGCCTCAGGTGATGTGGCAATTTGTTCAACACCTTCATGAATCTAGCATTGAAATCAACAACTTGTTCATTTGATTCTTTGGTGATGCTAGTAAATTCATTTATGAAAAAACTAGGATTAGTCTTATCACCATATTGTTCTTTGAATATTCTCCTGAATTCATCCCATGATGAAATACTTCTGTCAGGCAGACCCTTGTACCATTCTCTGGCTTCATCAACTACGGATTGCATAAACAATTTCATGAAAACATCCTCATGCTCAACCTCAAAGTTGTCCATGATATTCTGAAAAGCTTTTAGATGATCCTCTCCTGACACAATATTATTTCATAAAAATTTTGGCACCTACGGCCTCACATGTTTGTCAATAGGATTTGGGTAACTAGGAATACCATCAAACACAAGCTGTCTGAATCTATCTAGCTACATAGGTTGTCTACCAAACTGATTAGCATTAGAATTTCTATTTGCATTCTGGTTTCTTACATTATTTAATGGTACCCTAGCATTGTTTGCATTCTGTCTTTGATCATTATGTTTATCCTGTATTTCATTTCTTTGTTGATTTCTCTGCATATTTGCATTTTCAAGGGTAGGAATTGAATCATTCTGAGCAACTCTCAAAGCTTGCACTTTCTATCTCATGTCATCTCTGATCTTTACTACCTGCAGATATTCTAGTTCTACCCTTAAGCTCTTGATTTTATTAGCTAATTCCTCCTCTCTAGGCATAGAAGAGGATGGCTTTATTACATTCTGATCATCATTATCATCCCTTGGGGATTCAGCTTCTTCAAATCTGTCAGGGGAATCATCGAAAGGGCATTCTTGAAACACCTCCGATCTCATTCTTAATCCACTACCCTGCTGTCTTTCATATACATTCTGGATCTCAGCCTCAGTGTTTGAAAAATAAGGTATTGTTCGCTTTGAAGATCCTGGATTGTCTTGAATACTATCATGTTTTCTGGGGCTGGGAGAACCATCCTGACTGGCCCGAGCAGTCCCTTTCTTTCTGTACATCATTCTGATGGGTAACTCTTCAAACAAAGGATTACACAGGGATCTTCTCCCTTGCATACAAAATTTTACTTAACCGGTTGGGAAATTAGTTTGGAGTCGCCACCTATAACTAGGAAATATTTTCTTTTAAAATCAGGGTTCTTTCACTTCACCTCCCCAACGGAGTCACCAAAATCTATTGGTTATTTTCCTAGACTGGATGCTTATTCCCAGTAATCCCTACAAAATAGCCATTAGTAATCAGCAGGATTCCCGGGCCAGGGGCCAACAGTATAGGAGATAGACTCTATAAATATCTCCTCTTCTTCTTTAGGCTCTGCAAAACCAAGGGGGGTATTCCCTATTCAACATCTATAACATATACACATGAACTTACTTGGATGTTGATACAAAGTAGATAAATCCTCTTTTGTGCAGACCAAAACTGTTGAATAAGTGCAAAGGGGCTAGCTTTGGGCCTATATTCAGTTGTGAGATAGAGGATTTTGGTCCTAAAACTACTTCTAAAATCCTAAAGGTTTGATTTAAAGTTTAAGTTTGATTTTGTGTTTGGATGCAAAACTAGGACCTGGGTGTAACCTCAATACAATATTAGACTAGTGCCTATCTAGGGCTTGGAGTCAATAGACATACACATGTGAATGATCAGCATAAACATATATCAAAGACTAGATTTCAAGGGGGTTTGTTTAGCACCTACCTTACAGACACTTCCCAAGACTGAGTATTCAGTTATCTCTACTTACAAACATCCTCACTGCAATACATTCCTCCCAACACTTGATCTAAAACATTTAATCTACTCCTTGAGGAGAAGTAAGAAATCAAGCATTCAATACAGTAAATCTATATTCTAGAATCATAAACACCCCTTAGATGCCTAGATTCAGAAGAAGAACACACTCAATTTGGAGACAGATAACAGAACACATGCAATATAGCAATACTCATTTAAATCAACATGAAACCAATAAATTTATGCATGAGTCATATGACATAAGACTCATAGACTCACAAGACGTCCAGAACGGGGCCACCAATGAAGTTGTATCTTATCACAGCACCAAAATTTGTCCAGTTTTCAACAACCACAAAATGAGTAACACCACCTGCTATATATAGCAAGGTGCACTTAACATTGAAAAGTACATGGTTGACTCAAAAAATTGCCAGATACAGTGCATCCTAAGAAAATGGTGCTCAAATATTGAATGCAGTAGGTGGGAGAGGAGACAAGGAGATCTCGAGCCCTACGCCGCCACCAAGGGATTCACATCTTCAATCAGGTACTTGATCTGTCCACGCCTTTGCCCATACCTTGTAACATCCACCATTAATGGCATACCAACCTGCGGCCTTGGGAATGCAGTGGACTGTGCGTTTTGTAACTTTTCCCACTAAGAAATATGACCCTGATATTTCAAATCATGTGGGAATCAATTATCCCACATGCACCCTGCGACGACCTCTTCAATATTTTATAAGCAAAGTCATGAGCACATATGATGTCGCACAATTTTACCTTGCGTGACCAATGAACCACCAGCTAAGACCCCATCATCATGACCCATGCCAACGGCGAACCTCCTACATGATATCCTGATATGCAATATCACCCCGATATTTCATATCACCCTAATATGAAATATCACCTCCTTCAGAAAATCACCCTGATAGTAGTGAACCTCAATAAGAAATGTCACCCCCATGACCATCCTGCTGATGCATCAGGAGACCATCCTCCTCACATTCGAACCATATACATCACCAATGAACCATCTGTACTTGCTCATGTCCTCATAGGCAATCAGTGGGCCCCTCACACACCTGTTGATAATAACATGTCAGAAATCAATGATGCACCCCACCGATCCTGATGACATCACCATCATACTGACAAAATAGGGTGATATTCAGAAGATCACCTGATAACTGGAATATCACCCCCTCCGCAAAATGTCTGGCTGCACTGTAGCTTCGTTGTAATATCGGGGTGATCTTTGAATATGACTGATATTTGGGATATCACCCCCTCCTTCGAAATATGATGAAGCCGTTAGACAAGTAGACATCACCCTCATGTAAAATTTGACATCAGCAACATCAGGTGATAAAAGAATATTGGGGTGATATTAACAAAGATCACCCGACATTTGAAACATGATGATGACCCCCTCCTTCAGAAAATCAAGTTATAGTTGAAATATGATGAGGAGGCACATAGACCTAGAATTTTGACAGGCATAACTTCCTCACTTGGCTAAATTTCAGGGTGATATAAAAGGCAATCCTGCCTAGAATTTTACACTCTTCCACTTGGCAGGCCTCTCAAGGCAAGATTCAGACTTTGAAATTTTTAGGTTTCAGACCTCAGGATCACAAACATACTTGGCATGATGCACATGCATACTAAAAAAAGTAGCACAGGCAGAAACCTTGACATGGCATGACCTCATGCTTTAGAAAATTTTAGGGTTTGAATGAGAAAACCTATAAATGTTCAAACTCAAAACCCTAGACATAAATGGGTACCAATAAGTTGGAGGACTACTTGAGCTAGTGCATATAGATTTGTGTGGAGCTGCCAAAGTAAGAAGTTTGCAAGGAGACAGGTACTTCATGCTGCTCATTGATAATTATTCTAGAATGACTTGGGTCACCTTTTTGAAAGAGAAAGCTGAAGCTCTAGATAAATTCAAGGCACTTAAGGCAATGGTTGAAAATGAGATACATTTGAAAATTAAATGCTTGAGGTCTGATAGAGGAGGAGAGTTCACATCAAATGAATTCAATTTCTTTTGTGAAGAGCATGGAATAAAGAGATAGCTATCTGCACCCAGAACTCCACAAAAAAAATGGAGTTGTTGAAAGGAAAAATAGAACAACTCAAGAAGTTGCTAGAACCATGATGAAGGAAGTTCATCTTCTGGAAGCATATTGGAGAGAGGCAATTCACACCGCAGTATATATCCTAAACAAAGTTCAAGTAAAAGGTAACAGTTCAAAAACTCCCTATGAATTGTGGCATGGTAGAGTTCCTACTGTGAAATATTTCAAACTTTTTGGTAGCAGATGTTATATCAAAAGAGAAGAAGATTTAGGCAAGTTTGATGCTAGATGTGATGAAGGGATCTTCCTTGGTTACTCCACCAAGAGTAAGGCCTACCCATGCTATAGTAAGAGGCTCAATAAGATCATTGAAAGTGCAAATGTTAAAGTTGATGAATGTAAGGAAAGGTCTTCAGAATCAAGTGGATATGAGTCAGATGATCTAGATGTTTCAGAAGTGGTGTAACATGAAGACAACACAGATGAAGAAGAACAAGCTCTGGTAAGTGCTACCAAAACTTCAAGATATGTAAGAATCAGTCATTCTGAAAATCAAATCATAGGAGATAAGAACAAAGGGATCTTAACCAAAAGAAAAACTACAGAAGAACAAGTAAATTTCTATCTAATCTCTAAGATTGAACCTAAAAGTATGGATGAGGCTTGCAAAGATGAAAATTGGATAAAGGCTATGGAAGAAGAATTATACAAATACAGAAGAATCAGACTTGGGATCTTGTTCCCAAACCAGCAGACAAGAATGTAATTGGCACAAAGTGGGTCTTCAGAAACAAAATGAATGAGAATGGTGAAGTGGTAAGAAACAAAGCAAGGTTAGTATGCAAAGGATATGCTCAGGTTGAAGGAATAGACTTTGAAGAAAATTCTGCTTCAATAGAAAGGATTGAAGCAATGAGGATGTTTCTATCTTTTGTAGCATACAAAGATTTCAAGGTTTATCTAATGGATGTGAAGTCTACCTTCTTAAATGGAGAGTTGGAAGAGGAAGTCTATATTGAACAACCAGAAGGATTTCAGTCATCAGAACAAGGGGACATGGTATGCAAATTGAAGAAAGCATTGTATGGATTAAAACAAGCTCCTAGGGCATGGTATGCATGGTTGGACAGGTACTTGATACAGATAGGGTTCAGTAAAGGTACTACAGATAGTAATCTCTACTTCAAGATCAATGATGAACAAACCCTGATTGTTGCAGTTTTTGTTGATGATATTATTTTTGGAGGCAATGAAGGTATGTGCTCAGTTTTTACTAGAGAAATACAAAGTGAATTTGAAATGTCTATGTTTGGAGAGATGAACTTCTTTTTAGGTCTGCAAATAAGTCAATCAGATAAGGGTATCTTCATTTCTCAGTCTAGGTATGTGAAAGAGTTGTTAAAGAAATCTGGGATGGAAGACTCTAAACCAGTATGCACACCTATGATAACTGGTTGTAAGTTGAGCAAAGATGATAACTCACCCATGGTAGACCAGAAAAAGTATAGATCTATGATTGGAGGATTACTTTATCTGACTCAAACCAAACCTAACATAATGCATGCAGTGTGTCTTGTGGCAAGATTTAAGCCTCATTAGAGCATGTCAGGATAGCTACTACTAAAAGTTTAGAGATTCTACAATCATAGGGGCAAATGGATAGAGCACCACTTAGTAACAATGACACATCAGAGAAATCAATCACCCTAATTAGAAAAGACAAAGAAAATTTGGAAAGGTTACTAGAATAGATAGAGGAATATGATGAATCAATGGAGTTGGTGAAGGGTGACAAGGGTTGTTGTACCTTATCATTTAATCATATTTCTTTTGTCAAATATGGGGTTGTGTCCTTGGCTATATGTAATTAGGAATCCTATAGTCTCCAATCTTATCTAACTAACTCTAATGACTTCTATTGATTTAAAGGAAGTAATCTATCTACTATGAAATGAATTCCAAGAATATTGAAAATAGAATTGAACAGTAAATTACTTAAAGAAAATCTATAAACTGAAACATGTATCTATCTATGAAAACAATAAATATCTTTTAAAGCAAAATCTAAAACAACAAAACAACAATACTAGCCTTCTGCCTTGGTGGTGAGAGTGGGCCCTTGCTCCACACCCTTAGGGCTGAAGACTAAAGTAAAGAATCAGCACAAGAGAATGATATCACAACTCAACTCAGTCCAATTCCATTAGCTCAGTATTCAAAAATATTGATATCAAAAGAAATGAGATTACAGAAATCAGAATAATAATCGCTGTCTTTTTCTACTTCTTCTTTAAGTATAAATAAAATTAGTGATGAGATATCACTTATCTTATCTACTAGTTCTTTTATGAGATGACATTCATCTCTTTATTATACTAGTTTTCTAACTACAGAAAATAATCATGCAATAAAAATAGATTGAGCGGAACAGAAGTCCACTCTAAATCTAAGTTTCAGTCTTAATACATTCGGATAGCGAGGCCCTAAAAATATGGATATTAAATCAATTTTATTAGTAACTCATACAAAAACTAAAAAGAGATAAAAACTCCCAGCAGTTAACTATAGATTGCCCTTAATCACTCAGGTGAGGATTTGAGTAATATCAGGGGTATCATGATCACCACTAAAAGTGTCTGACCAACAGTTGTGTTGGAAACTTGCTCTGCTCTAAAGAGGCACCAGAGATGTATGTCTTTGTCTGCAGCTCCGGAGATATACTATTTGCAGGTTTGGAGATATAATTGTGGCCTTCTTGCTTAGCTCCAGAGATGCTCCAAACTTCAATCCAGCTTTAGAGATGCTTTTCCTCTTTATTCCAAAACTTCTAATGTCGTGGTATTCTGATATTGTCTCTAGAGATCATTAGGACTATCTCCGAAGATGCACAAATTGCCAACCCAAACACCTACACCTGTTGATTTAAAAAGAGAAGTTTTTATGCATATTTCCATCAATTCCATGCACATTAGTCCTTTAATCAGAAATCATAATCTTAAGTAATTCATCTCCTATTAATCATTGTTTAGAACAATCTTGCTAGCCTATTCGGGTGCAATCATCAAGAAGATGGAATCAGAAAGGAGCAAAAGAGAGGTAAAAAGATGTAATTCATGGGTGCTACCCAGCACTCATCATCCCCCCATACTTAAGGTTTAGCAAGTCCTCCTACTTCTCATAATCTAGACTTATTCTGGTGGAGTAGCCTGTCAGTCATGCTGTAGTCTTGTGCATAGGTAGTCCAAGTCGTACGGTTGGTATTACTATTTCCCCTGTATTGATCAACTTGTTTCAACCACTCCTGCAACTTATCATCTTCCATCTGTTCAACCCAGATAGGTAGTGGCTCAATTATGAGAGGGGGTCTGAAATGCCCACTTATCCACTCTTGTTTGTGTTTATCCATCATTTTGGATATTAACCTTGCCTTCCTCATAAATAACCTTAAGTTAGTAGGGGTTACCACTTCTCTCATTTTCTGCTCTAAAGTCAGAATGCTCCACCTTTTCTTTTCTACCGCAAGCACTAGATTAGCTAAATTGTTCATAAAAAGACCAAAATCAATGGAGCACTGATGCAGATTTTTTAGATACAATGGAAAAATTTTGTTCTGACTTTCAGGGTGACAGACATATGCTCTAAATTGGACCTCAAAAGCATAAGGGTTTGGACACTCCTTTTTGATGAAAAGATTTGTTTCTGTATCCTTCTTAAGATGAGTCTCCATTCACTCATTCCAAATTTGATGATTCCTCATCAGTGACATGAATTCTTTGAGCTTGCATTCCCCCACAAAATAATTAAGAATGAAGGTCATATCATCAACACAAAAACTATGCAGATATAATTCACACAGAAAATTTTTGTCTTCATCAGAACTCCTTGTATATGCTTTCATGAGACAGGATTAAAGATAACTTCCTCTGCAGGACTCTTTCCTATAAAAACATAGCATAACTGGCACTTGGAGGCCTGCAAGATAGAATTTCAGAAGAAATGGAGGCTAGCTGAATGAATTTTTCCTCTAGGGTTTCTACTCTTTTTGTCATGGCAGTAACTGCCCTCTGTAATTGTAGCATAGGCTTAGAAGCCTCATATTCTCTACATCTCCTTTCCTAGTGGAATAGGGCCTTAGGAATATCAATGGGGATTGGACCCACATATGGATCTGTCTATACCTCATGTTCACTAGTTGCCCCTAGGCCAGCTAACTCATGAATATATTCCTCTTGATCATCTATTTTGTTGTTGGCCCAAGTCAATTGTTTATCTTGGCTCTGTACTTTCTCAATTAATGTTGCAATTATTATGAGGCCATTATCTCTAGCTTTGGTAAGATTAGAAATACTGTGTACTGCCTCTATCTCCTTTTCCTTCATGATTTCAGTTGTCTCAGTCTTCTAGGTTTCCAATTCTGCTTCCTTCTCCTAAATTATCTAGTTTTTGCTCTGGAGCTCTGTTTGCAGTTTTTCAATTACCTATTTTTGCTCCATTTCTATCTCTATTCTGACCTTCTTGAGATTAGTGATAATCTAATTTTTCCCCCATAGTAATCTTTTTAGATTATCAATTTCTTCCAACATTTACTACTCTTTTGAAATCTCAATATCCTCTTGATTAGAGGGGTGAGAGAAAGTTCATGTTTCTTCTTCTATTTGCTACACATCAGGATCTTCCATAGTCATCTGTCTTGCACTGTCAGCTACACCCAATTGCTCTATTTCATCTTTCCCTGCAGCCTCTCTATCCTGAGGTTCTTCTTGGGTTTTCTCTGTATCTACTAGCACTGATGAAGGCCTAAATTTCTCCTTAGAAGTTTTGAAACCTAGAAGCACTTCAGCTAGGAGAGCAGTCTCTTTCTTAGCTTGGGAGAGCTACCTTTTCCTTTTGGTTCTCCATAGCATAGGTGGGGTAGGTGCCTCCGAAGCAGGTATCTCATCCTCAGAATCAGAGGAAATAGAAAAAATCTGCCTATGTTCTATCTCAAGAGTAGGAGATTGTTCTGAAGTTGGACTTGAACCCAGATGGACAGATGGTTCTGGGGAAACTTCTCTTTGTCTTTTCCTTCTCACTAGAGGGATCTAATTGGAATTGTGAGATGCTTCTTCAACCTAATAGTGTATTCTAGAGTCATCTTTCTTTGGGGTTCTCTTTGCTTTCTACCCTAACCTCTCTCATGTTAGCCTCTTTGGAGAAGACTCCTCAGCCAGAGTCATCTTCCTCCTGGCTGAGCAAGTCATGTATGGAGTTTGTTCAAGAATAGGCTCTTTAACTTCTTTACCTTTCCTCTTCCTATCAGAAATAGGGGTAGTAGATGAAGTTACCTTTAGTGAGGAATTTTTACCTTTTTCAACAGCTAGAGAGGAGGTTGAAGGTTTTGTCCCTTCTTCTTTCTAGGTAGAGGAACCCTCACCCTCTTCTTATGCCCTCTCTTGCTCTCTATCTTGGGTTTTTTGCTCAAGAAATGTTTGCCATAATTCTTCCCCATCAGCTTGAGACAGAAAGTGGTGTTTAACTATCAAAAAAATGAGGCCATGATGTTTCATAGGACCCTTGTTTTGTTCATACTTTTCTACAGTTGCCCTAATGGCAGAGTACAGAAAGTTGGGAATGGTTATGCTGAATTCAGGGTGTCCATTCCCATGCCTCAGAAAAATCAACATTTTCATTATTGGTCCTAGAACTAAGGAAAATTGACAATCACATGTGAAGTATTTCATCAACCATGTAGCTACAGATTGCCAATGGTTTGAAAGTCAAGAACTAAGAATTCCTTTAACCTCATTTTTATTTAAATGCAATTGTATTGTAGGTTCACCTTCAACAAATAAATTCCTAATCAAATCAGCATATAAAGTTTTCAGATGATAGAACCTCTCACCTTGTTTAGGCAACCCAGAAATATGACTGATAGTGGTTGCAGAGAGATTGATTTGAACTCCCCTTACAACTATCTGATTGTCCCTCAAGTTTCTTAGGCAGTCATCAACAATATCTTCTTAAAACCCTTCAAACGTTTCTAGAAACTCCAACCATCCTACATTCCTTAGAATGTCTACTACAGCATCATCTTGCAAAAGACCTATAGCACTTTCTGGCTCTGATTTCTTCTTAACCCCCATTTCTAAATTCTTTTCCTATCCTCTGTACTTACAATTCTTCCTCACTCCGTAGGCTCTGGAGAACTGTATCAGCTGACTCTGTTCTTCAGGGTATTTTACAGTTTTGAATGAGGATTATTATGTCAATTCGTTTAATGACTTAGGCTTATGGAAAAAGAACTTAAAATTGGTTAGAGTGCTTATGATGTCATAATTGAAGTAGAATGATGGGACACTCCGTAGGCATGGTGATAGTACATCAAAGATGGTGGCATGCATGAATTTGGGAAGGAAAATAATGGCAGGAGGATGTGTCATAATGATGGCACTCAAAAATAGAAATGACAAGATAGTTGCTAATTAATGCTTAATTAAGAGAGAATTACCTGAACCATTCTTAATGATAAGGGTGCGATGCACTTGGCTGAGATGCTGAGGCATTGATGAGACTAGATGCGACGTGGCACCTGAGCAACTTTTTGTGGCTTGAAATGGTGTCAGTCATCTTTATTGTCATGCAACCTACATTCATTCTCGCAGAGTGGTTTGAGAATCCATGTATCTAGGGTGACGTCAGCACAATCCTTTGTAGGTACCTGTGCAAATGAGAGTAATGATAGCTCCCAAAATGCATGTTGATTTCATCTTTGTCCTTGCCATAAAGTGGAGGATAAGTCATGATGACCTCATCAAATGACATCTCTACTTTATTGCCTAGAGAAGTGGGTCCCCTCCCACTTATTATGGTTGTGAATAACTCTTTATTGGTGGAGCACCGGAGGTGCTCCTAGTTTGTGAGCGTCGGAGGTGCTCCAAGTCTATGAAGCGCCAGAGGTGCTCCTAGTCTATGAAGCACCGGAGGTGTATTTGAGTAACTCTTGGCACCTGATCACCTCTTTAGCTTGATTATTCTTATTGACATGAAGAAGGGAACCACCATTTGTTGGTTTTCAATCCCCTTGGTCAAGAAAGAAAGCCATTTACTCATTTTCTATCTTCCTCTATTTTTTTTCTCTTTTTTTTTCTTTTTTTTGCTTTTTTTTAAGAAGGCTGCCATTTGCTAGTTTTCAACCTTCTCCTTTTTTTTTCTTTTTTTTTTTTAAGAAGGCCACCATTTGCTAGTTTTCAACCTTCTCCTTTTTTTTTTCAACTAGTCCAAAAATGTGACAAAGGAGGTGTCCCCTATATCAAAACATAAATCTTTGATGAACTCTTCTTTAGTGGATGGCCTTTTATAGAGTCTGATTCAGTGGCCATTTTCTAAAAATGTGTCTACACTTCCATCAATAGGTTCCAATAGCACTGTTCCATTTTCAAAAACTTCCTTTATCTAATAAGGACCAATCCAGTGAGTTTGTAGTTTTCCTTTGAACTCTTTGAATTTAGAATCATAAAGAAGAACCTAATCACCTTGTTGAAATGTCCTCCTCTTGATGTGTTGGTCATGCCATTGCTTCTTTTGATACTAAACCAGTTCTATTTGTTGAATGGCTTCTGTCTGGATTTCATCCAACTCATTGAGCTAAAGAATTCTATTATGTTGGGCTATGGACAATGGTAGACCAATATCCAATGCAGTTTTAAGTGTCTGGAGTTCAAATTCTATGGACAGAATAGGCTTTTTCCCATAAACTAATTCATATGGTGAGAACTTTGTTGTGGACTTCCAAGTGGTATTGTAAGCCCAAACTACTTTAGGTAATCTGTTAGCCCAATCTTTTCTGTTCATTGCCACTGCCCTTGTCAGAATATTCTCAAGTTCCCTAATAGTCAACTCCACCTGCCCATTGGCTTGAGGATGGTAAGGTGAAGATTTTTTGTGCTTGACTTGATATAGATCTATGAATGCTCTAATTACCTGTGAAGTAAACTGAGATCCTCTGGAAACTATGGATCTTGGGGCTCCAAACCTCAAGAAAATTTTATTATAAAGGAAATCAACAACTTTCTCTTCTCTTGCAAATTGCAAAGCTTGAACCTTAGCCCATTTAGTCACATAGTCTATGCATACTAGAATATAGTCCGTTCCTGATGATGGTGGAGAAATTGGTCCCACAAAGTCTAGACCCCACTGTTCAAATGGCTCCATTATTACTTGAGGATACAGTAACATCTCCTGGGTGAAGGTTGGTTATCCCATCCTTTGGCACTGGTCACACTGCTGCACATACTTCTTAGTATCCTTATGAATAGAGGGCCAGTAGTAATCATCTCCTAGGATCTTGTGGATAGTTCTATGGGAAGAATAATTCCCACCAGATGGTTCATCATGACATGTTCTCAACACATCAAAAATTTCATCAACTTTTAAACACCTGAGTAAAATAAAATCAGGACCACATTTAAATAGCAAACTATTTAACCATTTGTAAGATAAGCTTTCCTTAATTAGGCATTTCTTTTGTTTTGAGGTAAAATGGGATGGATACAAGCCTGTAGCTAAAAGATTAGCTATGTCAGTGAACCAAGGTACAATAGAGGAGATAGAAAAAAGATGTTCATTTGGGAACCTGTCCTCCACTGGCTGGTTTTCTCCTCCTATATGCAATATGGATAGAAAATCAGCAACCAAATTAAACTTGCCTAGATTATCAACTATGGTAATGTCAAATTCCTGCAATAGAAATAACCACCTAATGATCCTTGCACCCACTACTGGCTTATTCATTAGGTACTTGATGGTTGTATGATTAGTATGTACAAATATTTTATATCCAGTGATATAATGCCTGAATTTGTTTATAGCATAGATGACTGCAAAGAATTATTTTTTAGTTGTGGTGTAATTTCTTTCTATAGAGGTAAAGTTTTTGCTGATGTAATAAACGACATGCATACTCTCTCCTTCCTCCTATCCTAAAACTGCTCCAATGGACTCATTTGAAGCATCAGTTTGTATGTGAAATAGTAAAGTCCAATTAGGTCCTCTCAAAATAGGTGTGACAATAAGGTTCTCTTTTAGGGTTTCAAATGTTGATTGATAGTTTTCTGTCCATAGAAATTATGTGTCTTTGTTAAGCAAAGTAAACATGGGGGCAAGTGTTCTTCTGAAATTTTCTATGAATCTCCTATAGTATCCTGCATGACCTAGAAAACTTCTAACATCTATTTGATTTTTGGGTGAAGGTAACTGTCTGATCACTTCTATCTTGTTTTCATCCACTTTGATCCCATTTGCTGAAATGTGGTGTCCCAATACAATTCCTTCCTCCACCATCATGAAGCACTTTTCATGGCTCAGGGATAATTGATTTTTCTCATAGCATTTTAGTACTTTCTCAAGGTTTGTGAGAGCTTCTTCAAAGTTGTCCCCGTACACAATAAATTCATCCATATAGACCTCCATGTACTCATTAGTTGATTCAGCAAAAATGGCTAAAATAAGCCTCTAAAATGTAGCTGGGGCATTACATAGTCCAAATGGAAGAACTTTGTAAGAAAAAGTTCCCCAAGAGTAGGTGAAAGTGGTTTTTTCCTAATCTTCAGGTGCTACTTAGATTTGGTTATACCCACTGAACCATCTAGGAAAGAAAAATACTTTCTCCCAGCAAGGTTGTCCAGCACTTGGTCAATGAATGGTAAGGGAAAGTAGTCCTTTTTTGTAGCTTTGTTTAGCTCCCTATAGTCAATACACATCCTCCATTTCCCATTCTTTTTAGACACTATGACTAGGGGTGAGACCCATTGACTGTCTGAGATTGGATATATAAACCCTTCTTATAGTAATTTTTCTATTTCAGTCTTAACAATGTCTTTTAAAGTAGGATTCAATCTTCTCTGGGGTTGTCTGACAGGTTTGGTATCCTCAGTGTATATATGATGGGTACAGATCTCAAGAGGGATGTCCTTCATATCTTGGTATTCCTAAGCAAAAACTACTAAATGTGAAACTAGAAGTTGGATAAGTTTTTCTTCCTAATTTGTTATTAACTGAGTATTGATATTAAGTGTTTTCCCTGGTAAAATCATGACCTATTTTGTGATTTGATCCATGGATGTAGTTAATCCATACACTAGAGTCATGGTATTGAGAGGACAAGAATGTGGAAGCAACATGTGGAATGTGGCTAAGTCTCTATAAAAGGTCTCCCCACAAGGAATGATATTTGCTAGGGTACAATGAGTAGAAGTGAGAAGTTCTCTCCTAGAATCTTGGGCAACCTCCATCACATCCTCATTGATGAGGATGTGGGTAATGTCTTTTGTTGTATCATAGTAGATTTCTTCTTCCAACTCTCCCAAATGTTCCTTGAAGGTGACCATAGCTACTGAGGCACTATTTTCCACGTTATCTGGCTCATCCACCCATACTCTTCTTGTATAATGTATTGATGGTTTAGTTGGAGGATATAGAGATATTTTCTTCAAATCTATCCCATTAGAAATGGCCATATCCCTAGTTCAACAATCAATAGATTTTGCTGATGTAGCCAGCCATGGTCTTCATAATATCAGTGGATAAGCATTTCTCTAGTTTCTCGGTTCTAATATCAGGAAGTCTACTAGAAATTCCCATGATTCTATCACAACTGGAACATCAGTAATTACCCCTTTCGGAATAGCTACTGACTAGTCAGCAAGTTGAAGGATTGTAGTCATGGATTGGATACTTGTTAGGGCTAATTTGTCCATTGTATGAACTGTCATCACATTAATTGCTGCTCCCAAATCAACCAAAACATTTGAAATTTCTACCCTTGAGATGAAAACAATTATGACAGGATTTCTAGGGTCTCCGTATTTTGGAAGGAGCATTTCTCCCATAAGTAGATCTACTACTTTCCCTTCCACCTGGATTGTAGAAGGAAAGTTTTTCTTCCTATCTTGTGTTTTGACACAATGTTGTTTAATGAATTGGTTCAGTTCTGGCACATCTCTGATTGCTTAGAGGAGTGGAATTTCAATGTTTAGTTGCCTAATTTCTTGTAAAAGTTCTGATTCGAGGGTAGATTAGACTTGTTTTTGTAAGATCTTTTTTCTGGGAAACAAGTTGTTTGAGTCGTTCTAGGTATGGTGCTAGATTTTCAATCTCTGGAGCATATCTGAAGCTTTTATCAGAAGTGTGTCTAGGAATGTTCTCCAGAGTCAGCCTTTTAGGACGAACTCTGGAATTATCCAAGGATGATTCCTTTAGTACTTTTTCAGTAGTAATCTCCTCTGGAAGTTGAGTGGGTGAATCTTCAAGTTCCTCATCATTGGTTACTTCAACTATAGTTGGAGGAGATGGTCTTGGGAATGCTTTCCCAAAATGCAACTGGAGATTATTTGGATAGATAGTGTTAATACCAGCCATGTTTTCTTGTTCTATCATGTAAACATTTGCTCCATGTTTATTTCATGGATTTGGTATAGGTTGAGCTGGTAAAGGTGGTTGGCTAACTGGCTCATTTTGTGATTGATCTTGTGTGTTGGAGGCTCCAGTTAGTAATGCTTGTTGTTGAGGTCAGAAACATCTAGGTTGTCCCTAGTATTGTTGATTATATCCCTGTTGAGGACCCCATTGAAGTTGTATGTTTTGTGATCCAAACTATGGTGGCCACTGTCGATTCCCCCAGGGCTGATTTTACCAATTTTGGTTTTGCCAATGGTGATTTGGCCAATCCTGTTGTCCCCAAGGAGGATTATTCTGAGGCCCATGCCAAGTTGGATTCCATTGATTATTTCCCCAATTAGAAGGACCCTTATAAGAAGGTTGGTTTGGATACTGCTTATAAGGGAAATTTCTAGCCTATTTTTGTCCCACATAGTTCAATTCTTCTTCTATGATGGCATTCTTCTTACTCAACCTTTTTAGGGCTGGAAGTTGACTACATTGACTGGTAGGATGTTCCTTGTCACATATCTAATAGATCTCTGATTTGTCTAAAGGGCATTCTCTCAACAGATGCTTGTTTCTACACCTAGGGCAATAGATGGAGATTGGTTTAGTTATTCTAGTTTTTTTCCTGAATCCCATCCAATGTGGTATTTGGTTGGACCAAAATATTTGTTTTCATATTTGCAATCTCTTCCATTAACTGTCCTATTTCATTCTTCCCTTTGAAGGTTTTAGATGATCTCACTCCATCTTGGGTTCTAGAATAGTTCCTACAGAGTTCTTCTATAGCAGGTATATCCATTTTGTTGATATTTCCTTTTCTCATTAGATCTAGTGCCTATTTTGATTCTTTATCCAATCCTTTTACAAATAGGGTTCTATCCAAAGAGTGATTTACTGGGTTGCCATACCTTCTCAAGGTGAAGTTAAACTTGTCCACATAGTCCTCTAAGGTCTCTTCCTCTCCTTGTTTAATTTTGAACAATTCCTCATTTTTATTACTGACTCTACAGTAATCTTGGTACTTTCCTATAAACTCTGTTTCCATCTGATCCCAAGAATGGATAGAGTTCTGGGGTAAACCCATAAACCATCTCATTGCAGAATCTTTTAGGGTTGAAGGGAACAGTTTGAGTTTTTGGTTATTTGATCTGTAATCATAAGTTTGGCATACTACTTTGAATTCAAACAAAAATTGATCTAGATCCTCAGAAGAAAGACCTCTGAAATTTGGTAAGTGTGCTGGTGAAATATTTTTCATAGGAGCATTGTCTCCAACAGCCAGAACAATGGGATATGAGAAGGTTCTTGGAGCCTGATTTTCCTCCTCTTCATGATTATCATGATTATCCTCCATGTCTAGTACTGGTTCTTCTCTCTGAGGTTCTAGGAAATTAGGTTCTATCAAAGGATCTGCCTAGAACTTTTGTTGTAATTCTTGGATATAATCAGTGAGTGGGAGATTTGGAGGATTTAAGGGATTATTGATTTCAGGTACAACTTCCAAGGTAGGTTCTAGGTTTCTTTCTTTGACAAGATCTTGTGCCACCTCACTACTTTCTCCTATAATTTGTTGATGGGGTTTTTGTTTTATGTATCTTCCTTTTGAATCTCTAGCTCTAACCATATAGATCTAACCTAAAACTATTTAGCTAAGTTTCCCTAATTAACACAATATCCCCAGCAATTGCACCAAAAAGGACAAAGGCCATTGTACCTTATCATTTAATCATATTTCTTTTGTCAAATCTAGGGTTGTGTCCTTGGCTATTTGCAATTAGGAATTCTATAGTCTCCAGTCTTATCTAACTAACTCTAATGACTTCTACTGATATAAAGGAACTGATCTATCTACTATGAAATGAATTCCAAGAATATTGAAAACAGAACTGAACAGTAAATTACTTAAAGCAAATCTATAAACTAAAACATGCATCTATCTATGAAAGTAGTAAATTTCTTTTAAAGCAAAATCTGAAACAACAAAACAATAGTACTTTCCTTCTACCTTGGTGGTGATAGTGGGCCTTTGCTCCACACCCTTAGGGCTGAAGACTAAAGTAAAGAATTAGCACAAGAGAATGATATCACAACTCAACTCAGTCCAATTCCATTAGCTTAGTATTCAGAAATATTGATATCAAAAGAAATGAGATTACAGAAATTAGAATAATAATCGTTGTCTTTTTCTGCTTCTTCTATAAGTATATATAAAATTAGTGATGAGATATCACTTATCTTATCTACCAGTTCTTCTATGAGATGACATTCATCTCTTTATTATACTAGCTGTCTAACTACAGAAAATAATCATACAATAAAAATAGATTGACCGGAATAGAAGTCCACTCTAAATCTAAGTTTCAGACTTAATACATTCGGGCAGCGAGGCCCTGAAAATATGGATATTAAATCAGTTTTATTAGTAACTCATGCAAAAACTAAAAAGAGATAAAAACTCCTAGCAGTTAACTATAGATTGCCCTTAATCACTTAGGTGATGATTTGAGTAATATTAGGGGTATCACGATCACCACTAAAAGTGTCTAACCGATAGCTATGCTAGAAATTTGCTTTGCTCTAAAGAGGCACTAGAGATGTATGTCTTTGTCTGTATCTCCAGAGATATACTGTCTGTAGCTCCAGAGATATAATTGTGGCCTTCTTGCTCAGCCCCGAAGATGCTCCAGACTTCAGTCTAGCTCCCGAGATGCTTTTCCTCTTTATTCCAAAACTTCTAATGTCGTGGTATTTTGATATTGTCTCTGGAGACCATTAGGACTACCTTTGAAGATGCACAAAAGTGCCAACCTGAAGACCTGCACCTGCTGATTTAAAAAGAGAAGTTTTTCTGCATATTTCGATCAATTCCATGCACATTAGTCCTTTAATCAGAAATCATGATCTTAAGTAATTCATCTCCTATTAATCATTATTTAGAACAATCTTGCTAGCCTATTCAGGTGTAGTCATCAAGAAGATGGAATCAAAAAGGAGAAAAAGAGAGGTAAAAAGATGTATTTCATGGGTGCTACCTAGCACTCATCAAGGGGGATCAGAACCAACGTTGTTTAGCCAAAGCTTAGAAGTAGAGGTGCTCATCCATTTAGAAAATTGACTCAAGAAATATATTCTGGACTAGATTTATTAAACCTTAAGGTCACAATTAATGAAGGGTTTGAGAGGATAATAACCCCAATTTCTAAACTAAAGCCTCTAAAGTTTAGTGTAGAGTACTTAGATGATGTGGTGAATAGAAATGTGCACCTACAAAAGGAGGAAATGTCAAAAACTTTATAGTTGCAACAAAGGAATAAAAGTGAAGGAAATTAGGATATGAAGGAAATGTTCAATGATTTGGAAATTGCCATTGATACAATAGAAGTATTTGAAGAAGGATATTATAAATCGATTCTATTCAATAAAATTTCACTAACTAATGAGGAGTCACCAAAGGACACATTCTCAAAAATGAAAATAACCTATGAAGAGGTGATCCCCCAAACCTAGAGTCACCCATTGTGCCATCTAAAGAAAGAAGAGTTTCTTGAAAGGATATATTTAGTGGACCCTTCTAGAAAGAGGAAGAGATAGTGAGAAGAGAGTTTTTGGTATTGTGTGAAGAGATTTTGGAAGAGGATTTCTTTCATATTGAATCGCCTAGAGATAAGGCTAGAGAAAGAAAGTTAGTAAAATAGTTAGAGGCTATAAAGTGTGGCAAGAGTGTCAAGAGTTTGATGGATAAGAGACCTAAGGGACCAAAAGTAGACAAAGAAGGTAGAAAAGAGAGTAGAGAAGAATTCTAAATAAATAACAACAAACTAGAGGAACCTACTACCTCCAATATTGAACACAATCAAACCAAACATCCTATCTTTGGTAAGGATACCAAAGAAACAATGGAACATTTATTTATTCTAGAATTTTCTTGGAGAAAGAATGGAATAACAAAAAAAAAGATAAATCTCTATAATATTGTGGGGATTCTCAAGGACAAAGCACTCAAATGGTATATAAAAGAGTGTCCCCTACATAACAAAGAATGGGTAGAACTAAAAATGAATTTTTAAACAACTTCGGATCTCTAAAGGTCCCATAAATAGTATTAGTAAAATGAAGGAAATGATACAAAGAAAAGGAGAGACAATAAGAGAATTTGACAAAAGTTTTAAAGGAGTGGTCAACAAACTAGAAGAACCCCTTATTGAAAATCAAGAATGGAATGGTCTATTTCTAGATTATTACATAGCATTAGAGCATCTCTAGATGGTAGTGTTTTCAACACCTACACAAAGGTAGTAGAGTTAGCTTCTAGAATAGAAGTGCAGCCTTGGAAAAGAAAAAATGAGAATGAATAAATAGAAAACTTAAAATTAGAGCTAGAACAATTAAAGATCAAGCAAGAAATATTAGCCAAAGGAGAAAGTCACAAGGAGACTTCAAATCCTTGTAAGAAGAAAATATGGTGTACTTATTGTTCAAATGAAGGTCACTTGTAGAATAAATGGCTAGTATTAGAAGGTAGAAAATGAGCTACGACATTAAGAATGGATATTGTAAAACCTCCTGGGAGATTGAAAAGTGGTTATTGTAGAATTTGTGGAGAGTGGGATGAACATGAAATAGATGATTTCCCATCATTAATGTTTAGGGTAAGAGAAAAAAGTGAACCTAGGTATGGCCATAGATGTGAGGATAATGAGCCCTTCATAGAAGAATGAAAAGAGAAAAAGGTTTGGATGAAAGATCCTTTTATGTTTAGGATCATGGATACCAACAACTACAATGGAGTAAAAACTGAAGGTAATCAATAAAATCCAACAAGCAAATCCATAGATCCAATATGAATGACCCTCTGGCCAGTTACCATGATGACTATTTATAGGGTGGAAACAAAAAATACAACACTAATAGAGGAGGACATGGTAAGGGAAGAGGTCAAGGATAAAGAAGAAGAGAAGATGTCACCTATTTTAAACATAGTGAATTAGGTCACTATGCCAACAAATGTAGGGAGGAAAGAATGAAGACTTGTGGCTTTTGTGGAGAATCAACACATGATTTCTTCAACTACCCTAGAGCAACACAATATTATAAAAATGGCTAGACACTTACAAAGAGTGATGAAATATTAGGGACAAATGTGGCAAGAGGGGCAAAAGTAGTAATGAAATTTCTGAAAGAGAATCCCCCAAATGCCAAGAGATGAGAAAGAATAGAAGTTGAGAATGAGGAGAAAGGAGAAACCTCCCTTATAGAGGAAGAATAGTTATAAAGAAAATATCCATGATAGAAGAAGGAAATGTTGTGCGAGAAGGCTATATCAAAATATAGAAAGAAGAACAAAGTAGCAGTGATCACTTGAGCAGGGATTGACACTAGAAAGGGAAAACTAATTCAAGAAGATTTTGAAGAAGAAAGGGAGGAGTTCCTATGAGAAGAAGCCATGGCCAACTATTGATAGTGCCAAAAAGATTATTAAGGAGGAAAAGTAAAAAGAAGATTATTGTAAAGCCTACTTTTTAGAAAAGGAACCATAATTTTTAAAAGAACTAGCAAATTTTATAGAAGAAGAGAATACAATGGAAAAATTAAAATAATTTGCCAAATATTATATCAAAAACAAAGAAGACAATATAAAAGGATAGGTTAGGATTGTGGTAAAGACTACAAGAAAATGTACAAATTTCCCCATCTTGATTGAGCTAAGAGTCCATAATAAATGGACGAAAAATGTCTTAATAGACTTAGGAGTGGATGTAAGTATAATACCCATAAGAACTTGGGAAAGATTGGGTAAACCAACACTACATGATATGACATATGACATCACATTAGTAGATAGAAACTTTGTGAACACCATAGGAACATGGAGGAATGTAGAGATAAACCTATTAGGAATAAAACAAAAATTAGATTTTGAAGTAATAGCTGTGAAGGAACCATTCAATGCTTTTAGTATCTTGTTGAATTTGGAGTGGTTTGTAATTTTTGATGGGATACTTGATTCACAAAGAGAAGAACTTACATTCCATGGAGAAGACATAATTGTACATATACCATTATATACTAATATGAGCAGAGAATATGTTGAGGAAGTAGCACAAGAAGAAGATATAGATGAGAAAGATGGATACAATGCAATATGTTCATTGGGAAAGATTCCTTTAATAAAAACTGACAAAGAGCCAAACTCTAAGGTTGACATAGTTGTGGATAGTAGTAACTCCATTACCAACTATGAAGATGTGGATGGGGCTTGGTTATTAAATGAACTAGAAAGAAAGGGTGTGTAGTTTGAGAAGGATTGAAAACTAGTAGGAAGAAATACTAGGAAGCGAAATCATTCCACAAGTACATACAATGGAGGAAAGGACTACAAAATAAGAGAATAAAATACAAACACATAGATCCTACCACATTACTAGAGGGATCTCACATATTAAACTATGATGTTACTCAAAAGTAAGTGATGTCCTAGGATACTTGGAAAGCATGGAAAGAAAGTTTGAAAGGGAAGATCTTAGGAAAGAATCAATTGATGATACTCTAGTATGTAGTGTAGTGAGATAGTGGTACACCCACAAACTAAATATTTCCACATGGAAAGCTTTGATAGTGTTAATTAAAACTAGTACTTACCTAAAGAAGGGAATTGGTAGATCCTTTTGAGATTGAGGACCCTTGTCTTTCATTTCTCATTTCTAGCTTTCATTCATCTTTCATCTTTTTGGCCTAGGAAGGGAAAAATTGAGTTGCATCACTATTACACTCTTCAACCTTGAGCCAATGTCATCCCTTGGTTGTATATTTAGATATTAAAGTTCTTTGTTTAGGGTCTATGAGTGATTAAATGCCTTGGTGTCCATGCTCTTGTCATTTAAAATGTGGCATTTTAAGCTTTGAGTCCACTTAGTTATGTTGAGTTACTTACCTTGTTATATTTGAGATTGTGTCACTTGGGCATTTGTGTCATTTAATTTAACCAAGTTACAAGGTTCTTACCAAAGATTCCTAGTCACTTTTGACTTTCAAAATGATCTTAGTTGTCTTGGTTCATCAAAGGGATTATCGAGTCAAGATCACCAATCATTGGTCAAGTTACCATTTTGTGAGTCATGTTGATATTTAAAATCATTTGTAAATGTCCCCTATTACTTACATTAATTGTTGGCCCTAGGCATAGGAATAAGGCCTATTTTCTTGGAAGATTCATCAAGTTTGATAGTGCATATAGAAGGGTCTTTTGAAACTCGGAACAAGTTTATATTGATGTATTTCTACATTTAGAGACATGAGAAAGTCAAGTCACAAATAAAAATGTAGGTTTTTTTGATTTACAAAGTTAAATTGCATACCTTTCTAAAAATTTCAACTAAACCCCAAACTCATGTAATGCTAGACTGCCAGATCTATTTTACATTGTTGAGAATTTAACTTGGACCCCTGAATGAAAATCACATGCTGAATATGCAATTAAAACCGAATCCTGATCAGGCTTTCAAGTCAAATATACATTCATAAAAGTGACCAATGAACTTTGAATTTGTAATGGCTCAAACTTTAAATCTTAAAATGTAGACTTGCCAATTGAAAATAGATTCTGAAAACCAAAGACTTACCTTCTCAGGCCTTCAATTCAGAATTACACTATGCATGTAAGTTTGACAATTTTTTTCAATCCTAAGTCTTACTAGTCTTAGAACTTTGAACTAAAGATTTTAACTCAATTTCATGTGTGAAAATTATAATTCAAGCCCAAATTTCTAAATTGTATATTGGCAATCACATATCAAATTTCTTGTATTACAAAATGCCGAACCCCGAGCTCCCAAAGGTTTAGCCTTGGCATTGCATTCTGGGCATTCAAAAACTTCTATGAATGTTAAAATCCAGACATCAAACGTCTTGTTTTAAGAGGTTTAAGACCAAATTTATATATATTTAAATTGAGAGGGAAAGGCTAAAATGCTGATGTTGTATTACTTACAAAAGGAAAATTTAATGTGAACAAACTTGAACATTGAATCCGAACCCCAAGATATAGAGACTCTAGGCTTCAAATTCAAATTGTGTGTAAAGTATGAGTGTAAATTACCCAAAAGTCTAAAGTTTATACTTGTACTCTTGCTAAAATGTAAGATGTGAAAGTGAATTCCCTGTGAGCAATATTATGGAACCATGGAAAAGGTACATGAAGTGTTTGATTATATATATATATATATATATATATATATATATATATATATATATATATATATATATATATATATATATATATAAAATTGGGTTTTCAGATTATTATAAAAGTAGTATGAATTTAGTTTTAAAGGAAAAAAAATGGTAATTGAAGTAGAAGCAATTCAATCAATTAAATTCTAAAATTTATTTTTTTCTTAGGGTTTATGCCAGATTTTTTTTTATGTCATACCATGGCCATTACATAGGTATCAAAAGTGTTATTTTTTCCAAAAAAAAAAAAAATTATGAAAAAAAAATATTATTTAACTTAGTCTATTTTATTAACTTATCCATGAATTTCATTTATTTAAAGATGATTGTTGTTCTATTTGAGGGTTCTCTAATGAGGACACTCCAAATGTTTACTCGCTTGATTTATCTTATTCCATTCACTCTATGTAAAATATATTTTTATACTTGTCCATATAATCATTAAATGTTTTATTTTTAGGAGATTAAGTTTTGGGAACATTGAAATCTAAACACCCTTCTTGCTACAAATTTTGCTACAATTTTTTTTAAAAGTATACTCACGCAGTTTAAGAGACCTTATTTATTTATCCATTTATAACTAAATGTGATGTAAGTTTAGCTAGTGAGGTAAATAGTACACTCTTATGTTCATTAGATTCAATCTAATGCTAAATCTTGAAATACAAGAAGTACAAACTTTGAAACTTAAAATGGATATTTGATTCCCCGAACTGATTTTCTACCGATTCAATTGTTGTTAATGGTATATGCAAGGCTTGGGTTGGCATCTAAGAATACTAGTCATTCTTCCTTCCTCCTCCATTTTGCAATCAACCAAGAGGCTAACAATGTGAACACACTATCACTTGAATCATGGTACAACTCTTGGAGGTTTCATGTCAACTTCTCAATCGCATGATCTCCATCTAAGTTGCCATGTATGTAATTTAGGCTCTAGAGATCAATTACTTTCACTGCATTGCAGACTAGAATATACAAAATTATAGATTATCATTATGAAAAGGTACTGCTCAATAAACTCAAATTCTATCTCACAGTCCCAACTCAATATGTATTCATGGTTAGGTTTCTGAATGTTTGGGGTAGGAAAGTTAGTCACCTCCCAAGGAAACCAGATTTTAGAGTATGAACACTCAAATTTTTTTCTTTTTCAAAAATTGTATCATGTAATGCAATGAAAGATCAATGTGGCCTCTCAGGAAATTTACAACGGGTCAAAGATATATTTCTAATGTGGATGGTATGGTAATAGAGCTGGCATTGGGCAATTCAGAGAATACTATCCTAAAGAATAGTGTGCAATTAAAAATAATTCCTATTTAACAGGATGTTAAGACAAGTGCTGAGTGTAATGTTTTCTCTAAAGTTGGTGCCCAAGATGTCAGTGCATCTATTCTTTCATCTAAAAGTAAAGAAAATTCTTTGAATGTTAAAGTTGACAACTTTGATTGCAATTAAAATTTAAGAAAGATTGTGCAAAAGAGGTATGAGATTATATCTGATTTGGAGAATGAAATGGGTGTGTCACCAAATTTTCTTACATCTTCAATTAAGATCTTCTTGATACCCCACTGTGAAAAGCACGCACCATGAGGTTGGATCACTTATGCAGAAATTGTCATTCAGCATCACAAAATGTGGGTAACAGTCAAAAGTGCTTTTGTCTATAGTTTCCGCTGGTGTCTTTAGTCTCTCCTCTCATGAGACTCATCTTGTAGCCTTGTAGCCTTCATGGTAGCTGTTATTATAGGTCCGGGCCCTTCCCATGTTACTATAATAAAAACAATGTATAATAAAAACAATGGATGTATAAAGCTTCATCCAAAAGAGTGACAATGACTTTAAGAGGAGATGCATCACTCAAGAACCACAAAAAGGATTATACAAAAGAATGTTTGTTATAGAGAAAGCTGACTTACTAACAGATTCTGTGTCGACAAAATTGAAGTGTTAGTCAAAAAACTTACATGCTGAAATGGAAGATGTTTCATAGGGAATTGGTGACTCTGCTATTGAAAAGAACAGTAATTCAAAGCATGCTTCTTTTAAAATATAGGATAACGTGACTGATTGTAAGGAGTTTTCTTAGTTAAAGGATAACAAATTAGTTTCTAGTAATCTTTTATTGAAGGGGCACACAACTAGGGAGGACCTAGATGCTTTGGATGGGAATAATGCTTGTTTAATTTTTGAAGGGGATCAAGCTGAAAATCCTCTTATTGATGTGACAATAAATGTTTATATCGAATGCATGAAGAAATCACCTAACTACTATGTTCAGCCTTACATACAAAGGAGACTACTGGAATTTCAACATGGTTTAGAACTTAGGAAAGGAGATCAAAGAATGAATCATGATGGCTGGCCAGAAAGTAAAGCAGCAGTTGGAAAGACTTACTTTCAGGGAACAAAAATTACTGAGTACGAAGTGGGTCTCGCTTCTAGTATGTCTAATGTTGCATGTATCTCAAAAGATTGTCAAAGAAAGTAGGTTCTTAAGGGACAATTAGGACATTAGAAAATGGAAATGTCAAGGCTTTGAGAACATGAAAGATGAATCACTGCATGATGCACATTCCATTCTTGCTAGTTCAGTAGTTAGTAACTTGAGAACCCATGCACGGGCATATACATAACCTCCTTTGCTGGATTTGTAAAAGATGTGTTGAAACTAACATGATAAGATCATGTGAGTAAGGAGGATTTCAAAACAATTGTCAAGAGGGTCATGGGAAAAGTTGTAGGGTTACTACAAGCCATCAAATACTAGGGAGAAGATAAGGTTGACCAATATCATAATCATCTTGAACAAATCTTACATGCTTGTTCAAGGCTAGGCCAAAGTATGTGAAGTCTTGAATTGCATTAAAGAAGCTAAAGATCATAATGCTTTAGTTGTTAATAGAGCATTTTAGGGGCACTCATTGAGCAATGGTAGTACTTGATGGTGGATTTATTGATTGATTTTGAAAAGGTTGCAATCCTTTAACATTGGGGAGCTATATTTTATAGCTTGTTTTGCATTTGTTACTAGACATGGCATAACTACTTAGAGACTTTGTTTTAGCTCTTGTAAGATGAATGGAGACTACAAAGATTGTGGGTTTAAAAAGTTCAATATTGTTGTCCTTGCCAAGGTGATCTATATGAGTCCTACAAATGTTGGTTAGTTTATTAATTTACTAATGGCTATTAATTTACTAAGGGTTTGATCTAGTTTGTGTACTAGTTGTTGTCATTCTCCTTTTTCATACCAAACATTTTGGTGAACCCGTAGCTTCGAGCATTTGCATCTTGCTGACTGTTCAAATCAGATCTTGCATTGATTTATTGTATATTTCTCATTATTCATTTCAAAATCTTGAATAATTTTGAAAAAAGTGAAAAGAAAGTAGAGTGCGAAATACGCCTTCCTAATAAGTTAATCTTCAAGAGAGAGATACATAAATTTACAAAACTTTGCAATTACAGTTCATTTAAGATGCACAAACAAGAATAACAGAATAAATAATAAAGATTGAACACCAAATTTTACGTGGGAAAACCCTTATGGGAGAGAAACCCACACTCCAAAGTAGAGATCTCTTGTATTACAGTAAATCGTAAATTACATACAAGTTATAGAGTTATGCTCTCTCAGGTGTCTATACACAGAATGAACCCAACACCATTACAGATACAATTTACTCTTGAATCATCATATATTAACTCAATGCACTACTGCATCAAAAATATAGACTTCACACAAGCGTTGCCTCTTCAACTTCCATACCAGATGAACAGTTACAAACTGACTTGACACCCAATATTACAACTTCCACCGACAACCGAACAACCATCCACTAGAGGCCGCATTGATTCACAACAATGATGTGAAATCAACGAGTAACCTAGTGCCACATGTCGACACGTTACTCATTAGTCAATCGCCATTGACCTTTTACATAGTTCTGTCTTTGTCCGTCATTACCAGGCTTAACCGCTATACCACAAATACCTTAGACTAACCTGCGCGAGGTGGTGGGATAACTCTTGCTCTACCACAACCACCACCAACAAATCCTCAAGGGATGGCAAGATATATACTGCACAACTGCAAGCCAATTCATAGGCTATCATGGGGTGGCAGTACATCCCGTACTACTGCAAGTCATTTTACTGACTCTTGCAGGATGGCGGTAAACACCACAAGCCCGCACCTCTTTTATCTGCTCCCAGCAGTACTGCAGTAATGACTAGGGTTTTATCAGTGCTCATTTGAGACACACATTCTCACCAAAAAGTACATATTTAGATCTTCAAAAAAGATTACATTTTGAAAAATTTTGCATTAGGGTTTTAAAAATTCTCCTGCACGATCATATTAGTTGCATCAAACATTCAACAAATCTAATTTTTGCATAGTAATCTTGTATCATTTTGCATCCTTGATTTGGAAAATTCATACTTTTTACAATTGCACATTATAAATTTCAAGCCTTGGATAAGGTAGATTAGGTGACAATGTATGATCTCTTTTTACAAGACTTTCATGCATATGATGAGTTGTTTAGTAGTGATGACTTTGATATGTTAGATGAAGCCCCTGATGACTTTATCTCTATTGAACATTCCACTACAACTCCTAAACTATCATTCCTTCAAAGATTAGTAAACGTAATTTATGTTCCAAGATCTCAAGAAGAACCTGTGAAACCAAAAATAGTTATACACTAGCATTTGGATCTGCCTCAAACACAAATGAAACTGGTGCTTACTATAAAAGGTCTTCCAAATTCTTCTTGACCTCCTAGTTACATTAATTATAACTATGCTAAGCAAATAACAAGTCAAAATCAAGTGTATCAAAATGTATTGCAACACCACAACTACAATGTGGTATACAAAAGTATCACATATATGGCATCCAATCATAACAAGGGTGTTGTGGCTCCTCCCTGATCTAACAAAAAAAGGAAGGATCTTGAGCCTGATATATCTCTCACACCACATGAGGTCACTATTCGAGATCATATTTATATAACAACAAGAATAAATGGAAACCCTACAAGAGGAGTTCTCATTGATTCCAATTGCATGACAAATGTTATCACAGAATAAATTTTATACATGCACAATATAGCACAAGATACTTATGATCCAACCAACATAATGATAAAAGCACATAATGATTATTTTCTTTCGGCAATTGGAAAGATAAAACTTTGTATTAAGGTGGTTGAAAAAGCCCTAGAAGCACCATTTGTTACCATTCCCACCTCGGATCTCTTTGTGTGAAGTTAGAACATCCTTGGCTAAAGTCCATGAAAGCGGTTCCCTCTACTATTCACAAGTGCTTAAAGTTCTCTCATAAAGGTCGAGTGCATACATTTATTCATCATAGTAGATTTAAACCATTAGCCACTCGCAAAAATTTTGATTTGGATAATTTTTGGCCACAACCTATTGATGCAAACCAGCTAAGACAAGATCAATTATTCTTGGCATATCAAAAGTATAAAGTAAAGAAAATAGTTGAACTATCATATGGCAAGAATAATCCTAGACCCTCTTGGTGCTCCAAGGCTACAATTCCTCCTATTGACCAAATAGAGAGTGAAAAGCAGCCCGAGCTGAAGGATTCACCTCGACCAAGAGGAAATTTTTGCTAAGTTTCCTCCACCATCCTTACAAGGATCAGGAGAAAACCTTCAAGAGAGAAGCTATCTATCACAAAATCACTTTTGTACTAGCTTGTTCTTCACAAATATCAAAGAATGCAAAAGATCATGAACCCTTTATGGTGGACAAAGAAACTCCCTTGGGAAATATAACTAACAAGACTAGAAGAAATAGAAATGCAAGAGAAAGAAGAAGACAGTGCTGAGCCTTAGCTCAAAAAATTTCAACACAAGAATAAGATATCCCACTGAGAGAAATGGAAACAAAAGAAGAACTAAAAGAAGAAGTTTTCAATTGATGGAAAAAGGGTCAGATGCATGCAGTGTAAAGTTGCAAAGGGGTGTAACTTTTGTTTTGCTCCTCATGTAACCAAACAGATAGATCCAAGACATCCAGATTGGTGGGTTTATGCTAGGCATGGTTCTATTTCACACCTAAACACGTCGAAACAGTCTGAGCTACATTATACCGGTGATATCCCTTAAGAGTCCAAAATTCAAAAAGGCAGCAATCTTTGATGAGATGTTACATGGAAACCGTGTCTATTAGAAACAATCTGTCTGAGGCTATGGGATCACGTAGGGCCCCTTTACAATAATCTCTCACTTTTTGATATCTTTGAGGCATTTGCCCATGGTGTCTAGTTTTTAGTTGATGGAAAAAGTGTCAAATGCATGTAGTGTAAAGTTGCAAAGGGGTGTAACTTTCGTTCTGCTCCTCATGCAACCAAACTGACATTTTCAACATGTCCTTATGGGTACGTTTAGGCTAGGGATGGTCCTATTTCACACCCAAACATGCCAAAACAGTCTGAGCTACATTATACCAGCGATATCCCTTAAGAGTCCAAAGTGCAAAAAGGCAGCAATATTTGATGAGCTGTTACTCAAAAACTATGTCACTTAAAAACATTACGTCTAAGGCTACGAGATCACATAGTGCCCCTCTACAATAACCTCTCTTAGTTTTTGATATCTCTAAGGCATTTTCCCATGGTGTCCAGTTTTCAGTTGATGGAAAATAGGTCAGATGCATGCAGTGCAAAGTTGCAAAGGGGTGTAAATTTCATTTTGCTCCTCATGCGACCAAACTGACAATTCCAACATATCTGTATGGGTACATTTAGGTTAGGCATGGTCTCGTTTCACACCCAAACATGCCGAAATAGTCTAAGCTACATTGTACCGACGATATCCCTTAAGAGTCCAAAGTGCAAAAAGGAAGCAATCTTTGAAAAGTTGTTAATTAGAAACCATGTCACTTAGAAACAATATGTCTGAGGCTATGAGATCATGTAGGGCCCCTCTACAATAACCTCTCTCATTTTTTTATATCTCTGAGTCGTTTTCCCATGGTGAATGTTTTTCTGATGCTCCAAATATTGTTAGATGCATGTAGTGTAAATTTGCAAGGTTGCTACTTTTTGTTCTGTTCTTCATGGGGCCAAATTGTTAGCGCCAACACATCCAACGTCTAGTTCGGCACATCTATGATAGGCATGGTCACCACCCTTCATTATAAAAGGGTCATAGTCTTTCTTATTCAAAGGGTCACAACTTTTCGCATTTGAAATGTCACAACCTAAATCATATCATCACTATTCATGAGAACCTAAATTCATTTATTTGCAATATTGCCTATGGTTATATTCTTAATTATATTCTTCAAGGATGTTATGGATGTCTTTCCCAACAATAAATTACTCTCCCTCTTATGTTAGTGCTTATCAACCTAGAAAGCATTTCGACAAACAACATTTTTAATACACATGGAGTAATTGTTGGATCTAGGGCATACAACTGAGAGGGGGGGGTGAATCAATTGTATACAAACTTGCTTTCTATTTCAAACACTTGATTCATCTTGTTAGTTAACAGCATATCAATTAATCATCCATGAAAGTAAAATGCACAAACACAAGAGCAGATAAACATCAACACAATGAACACCAAGATTTTGATGTGAAAAACCTGGTTAAGGGAAAAACCACGAGGTGATTAACCCAAGGATTATTCTATGTTAAAAGAATAAGAAAAAGAATGGCACTTGCCAATTAGGGCTCACTGCCCGAGCACACTGCTCACAAAGAGGCCCACTGCCTACAAGGAGACACACTATCTACAAAGTGATAAGAATCACGGTCTTGAACTAGAGAATGACATCTTTACCATGTCTGAATCAGTTCCATTTAAGCCCAGAAACCTCTGCTCTGCCTTTCACACTTCTCTTCGCTACACCACTCTCATCCACACAATCCACACTACAAAATGAACTCACAAACCTTTATTTATACAAGACATCGACTTAGGCACAATCATCTAAGTCGGCAATCAACCATAAGAATATCCGCAAGATGAATAACACATCCAATCGGCCACCACAAGAACATTCGCAGGATGAACAACTCATCCGGTCAGCTAAACAGAGCAAGAACTTCATCTGGAAGATTATCTTCAATTCTGGGCTCTACCATCAATGCGGACCAACAACACAACCTAAACATGATCCACGGACATTTCCAAGCCTGCCTAAATGACCAGGTACATCCGCACTTCCTCTACTTACTGGAATCTCTTCTCTTCCTTATCTAGAACTTCAAGAACATAGTCTGTCGCCACTGTCACAATGCAAAAGGTACTTCCGGACCTCCAAATCATACACAACTTGAGATGACACATCACAAGGACATCCCAAACACTCCTTCCAATCTACAGATTAGGATTATACAATTCCAGACCTCACCGGACCTTTCTGTGATCCTCTGTCACCTCTGAACGCTTGCTGGAACCGGTTCCACACCGACAGCCACAACTCCTTCAGATCTTCATGTGGACCTCTGAAATCTTAACTAAAGCATCTCAAGACTCATATATACAAACCCTTTAATCCGCATCCTCCGGTTTGCATCCTATACAATACATTTGCCTTCTTCTCATCACTGTTCTTCACTGTTCTTGACTGAGGCTAATTTTCTCAATATCCTCAGCACACTGCTCATCGAATCCCTCTTGTCAATGCAATATGAGTATGTTGCCATCAATGACAACACTGGTTCACCTCATACTTGCAACAATCTCCCCCTTTGTCATTGTTGGCAACATATGATGTGAAAAACCATCAAGACAAGAACTTCTCCTTTCTGTCACAGCTCCCCCTATCAGCAACATGTCTTCTCCTCATTTACTGCTCCCCCTTTGATCATCAGCTACTTGTTTTTCACATGTCTTCTCTCCTCCTTTGACATCAATGGCAAAGGGCTCATACTTGCAATTTTAACACATCAGAATCATACCAGCTACTCCCCCTTAGTAGCAGCTCCCCATCATCAATCCGGATCACAAGATATGACTGTGATATCCACCGGACTGATGCACATCAGTGCATCCTAGTTCATCACCGGAGGGGCCATGACCCCTAACTTCTCCCAGAGATATTCAAAAGAGTCCTTAGGAAGAAGTTTAGTAAAGATATCTGCAATCTGATCCTTGGAGGGAACATACTCCAACCTGACTTCTTCCTTGTTCACTTGTTCTCTCAAAAAGTGAAACTTGATAGATATGTGCTTAGTCTTAGAGTGCAATACCAGATTCTTGGAAATATTAATTGCACTTGAATTATCACAGAAAATTGTGATAGGCTCCTCATAGTCAACTTTAATGTCTCTTAGCATCTGCTTCATCCATAAGATTTGAGTGCAACTACCTATTGCTGCAATGCATTCTGCTTCAGTTGTAGACAGAGATATTGCATCTTGTTTCTTGCTTAGCCAAGAAACCAATCTCTTCCCCAAAAAGAATGCTCCACCACTGGTGCTCTTCTGGTCATCCACATCTCCTGCCCAATCTGCATCTGTGTAAGCATGAAGAGAGAAATTTGGATCTCTAGGGTACCATAGACCATACTCAGCTGTTCCTTTCAAGTATCTGAAAATTCTTTTGATTGCCATAACATGAGATTCTTTAGGATCAGCCTGGAATCTTGCTACAAGACCAACAGCCTGCATTATATCTGGTCTGGTTTGAGTGAGATACAACAATCCACCAATCATTGATCTATACTTTGTCTGGTCTGCCTTTGGGGAGTCATCATCTTTGCTCAACTTACATCCGATTGCCATGGGAGTGTTCATTGGCTTTGAATCTTCCATACCAAATTTCCTTAACAATTCTTTCACATATTTGGTCTGAGAAATGAAGATCCCTTTCTTTGTTTGAGTAATTTGCAGACCCAAGAAGAAATTCATTTCACCAAGCATAGACATTTCAAACTCACATTTCATCTGATTTGCAAAAGTTTTGCACATACTATCTCTTCCTCCAAAAATGATATCATCCACAAACACTTCAACAATCAAAATGTTTTCATGATCAATTTTGAAATATAAGTTACTGTCAGCAGTACCTTTGTTGAATCCAATCTACACAAGATGCTTATCCAACCTTTCATACCATGCTCTTGGGGCTTGTTTTAATCCATACAATGCTTTCTTCAACTTGCAGACCATATCATCATTGTCAGACAATTGAAATCCATCTGGTTGTTCAATGTAAACTTCTTCTTCCAGATCACCATTTAGGAAGGCAGACTTGACATCCATCTGATATACCTTGAAGTCTTTAAAGGCAGCAAATGCAAGAAATAATCTGACTGCTTCAATTTTTGCCACCGAAGCAAAGGTCTCTTCAAAATCAATTCCTTCTATTTGAGAGTAGCCTTTGCAGACCAATCTAGCTTTGTTTCTGATTACTTCACCAGCTTCATTTAATTTGTTCCAGAAGACCCATTTGGTTCCAATCACATTCCTGTCTCTAGGTCTGGGAACAAGATCCCAAGTATGATTTTTCTCAATTTGCATTAATTCATCTTTCATTGCTTTGGTCCAGTTTTCCTCATTGCAGGCTTCATTTACTATTTTAGGTTCAATCTTTGAAATCAAACAACATTCATCCTGATTTTGAGCAACATTCCTCCTAGTTTGCACACCTTTGCTTCTGTCACCTATGATCTAATCTTCAGAGTGGTTCAGTGTTACATACCTTGGAATTTTGGGAGTATCCTACACTGCTGCTTCTTGATTAGGCTCATTCAAACCTATCTCTACTTCCTGATTTACTGGATCAGGCTGACTCTGACTTACCGGAGAGGATTGAGTTCCTTGAACCTGAACACTGTCTTGGTCATTTTCATCAAACTCATAAAATCTTGAGGGCTTCTCAATTCCTTCATCAACTTTCACATTAGTGCTTTCTATCATCTTTCTCAGTCTCTTATTGTAACACCGGTATGCTTTGCTTTGAGTGGAGTAACCCAAGAAAATTCCTTCATCACTTCTAGCATCAAACTTTCCTAGATCTTCATCTCTTTTAATATAACACTTGCTACCAAATACTCTAAAATATTTCACAGTAGGAGTGATGCCAAACAAGAGTTCATAGGGGGTCTTACCAGTATTGTTTCTGATTTGAACTCGATTTAGAGTGTAGACTGCAGTGCTGATAGCTTCTTTCCAGAACATCTGAGGAACATTTGCTTCCAACATCATTGTCCTGGCAGCTTCCTGGATGGTCCAGTTTTTTCTTTCAACTACTCCATTCTGCTGTGGAGTCCTAGGAGCAGACAATTGTCTCCTTATACCCTGCTTCTCACAAAAGTCAATGAACTCACCAGATGTAAATTCACCACCTCTATCAGACCTTAGACACTTCAGTTTCAATCCGGTTTGATTCTCTACCATAGCTTTGAAGATTTTGAACTTCTCAAATGCTTCTGATTTTTCTTTTAAGAAGGTAACCCACATCATCCAGGAATGGTCATCAATTAACAACATGAAATATCTATCACCTTGCAGACTCTTGATTCTTGTCAGACCACAGAGATCAGTATGTACTAATTCCAACAATCTGGTAGAGGACTGATCTTTGCTTTTGAAAGAGACTCTGCTCTGTTTACCTAGCTGACATTCTTTGCACAAACTATTTGTAGGTTTCATCAATTTTGGAAGATCTCTTACAGCCTGAGTATTGCTTATCTTGATGATGTTATCAAAATTTACATGACACATTCTTCTATGCCATAACCAACGCTGATCAACTTGAACAAACAGACAACTTTTATTTGAACCAACCAGATGAAAGATATTACCTTTTGTCTGAGTACCGGATGCAATTTCAGTTCCGGAGCTTGTAAAGATTTTGCATTTTCCATTCTTAAACCGGAGATCATAGCCTTTGTCTACTAACTGACCAACACTGAGAAGATTGTGCTTCAATCCTTCAACATATAGTACATTACCTGTTTTGCTCTTTCCATCAAAGGAAATAGTTCCCCTACCTCTGATTCTGCCAGTAGAATTGTCACCAAACTTTACCATTCCTCCTTCATACCTTTCTAAATTCAAGAACTTATCCTTGTCACCAGTCATATGGTGAGAACATCCACTGTCAATAACCCAATCATCCTTTTCTTCCACTTGAGCAGCCAAAGCTTTTTCCACAACCTTGTGATTGACAGATTCAAAGAGTATTGAATCTTCTTCCTTGATGGCAATAAACATCCATTCATTTCCGGATTTGCTTCCTAGTTCTGATTCATCATCTGTTACTCCTTCATTGTCATCTTCTTCATGAACATAATAGTAGTTCTTTTGAAACCTTTGTCTATTAGTATTAGACCTTGCAGATCTTTCCGGACATCTTGAAGCAAAATGACCAATCTTATTGCAGTTGAAGCACTTAAAGGGTAGTTTTCCTTCATACTTACTGGATCCTCTTGGTAGTCTTTTTGCAATGAGGGCTTCAAGTTGAGCTGTTTCTGCTTCTTCTTCTTCCATGTCTCTTCTTGCTTGATCATACCATGACATCTTCCTTGAAGAGTTTTCTCCTGGATCAAATCTCTGTTTGCCTTTCACATAGGCACTGGCTTTGAAAGCAGATTCAGTCTTGGGAGGATCATCTCCAAACTCGGTCATTTCAAATGCAGCTAGCTTGCCAGCCAATTGTTCTCTTGTGACAGTTGTGTGGGCTCTGAATTCATCAATTGCAGCAACCTTGATTTTGTAGGCAGCAGGAAGGGATCTGAGGATTTTGCAAACAATCTCATTTTCATCCAGAGTTCCACCAACATTTCTAATTCTACACACTAGTTCATTCACTCTTGGCATAAAAGTAGTGATGTTTTCATCATCTCTCATCTTCAATCTTTCAAGTTTCCCTTTCAAACTTTGCAACCTTGCACTCTTGACAAACTCATCTCCTTCATACAGAAGTTCCAGTTTAGTCAGGATCTCATATGCAGTTGGTAGGTTAATAACATTTGAGAGATCTGAGTCATTCAATGCGCTTAGAAGAGCTTCCTTGGTCCGCAGATTGTTTTCAGCATCTGTGATTTCATTCAGAGTTGTCGGACCACCTTATGGAGGTACATATGGTTTTGAAACCATGGCCAAGTATGCTTTTCCCATACATTCCAAGTGACATTTCATGCGACCCTTCTAGAGAGTGAAATTGGTTCCATCGAACTTCGGACTATCCTTTTTGTATGACGACATCTTGGATCTCCTCAAGTAGTTAAGCTCCTTTCAGAGGAACTTGGCTCTGATACCAATTGTTGGATCTAGGGCATACAACTAAGAGGGCGGGCGAATCAGTTGTATACAAACTTGCTTTCTATTTCAAACACTTGATTCGTCTTGTTAGTTAACAGCATATCAATTAATCATCCATGAAAGTAAAATGTACAAACACAAGAGCAGATAAACATCAACACAATGAACACCAAGATTTTGATGTGGAAAACCTAGTTAAGGGAAAAACCACGGGGTGATTAACCCAAGGATTATTCTCTGTTAAAAGAATAAGAAAAAGAATGGCACTTGCCAATTAGGGCTCACTGCCCGAGCACACTGCTCACAAAGAGGCCCACTGCCTACAAGGAGACACACTGTCTACAAAGTGATAAGAATCACAGTCTTGAACTGGAGAATGACATCTTTACCATGTCTGGATCAGTTCCATTTAAGCCCAAAAACCTCTGCTCTGCCTTCCGTACTTCTCTTCGCTACACCACTCCCATCCACACAATCCACACTACAAAATGAACTCACAAACCTTTATTTATACAAGACATCAACTTAGGAACAATCATCTAAGTCGGCAATCAACCATAAGAATATCCACAAGATGAATAACACATCCGGTCGGCCACCACAAGAACATTCACAGGATGAACAACTCATCTGGTCGGCTAAACAGAGCAAGAACTTCATCCGGAAGATTATCTTCAATTCCGGGCTCTACCATCAATGCGGACCAACAACACAACCTAAACATGATCCACGGACATTTCCAAGCCTGCCTAAATGACTAGGTACATCCGCACTTCCTCTACTTACTGGAATCTCTTCTCTTCCTTATCTGGAACTTCAAGAACACAGTCTGTCGCCACTGTCACAATGCAAAAGGTACTTCCGGACCTCCAAATCATACACAACTTGAGATGACACATCACAAGGACATCCCAAACACTCCTTCCAATCTACAGATTAGGATTATACAATTCCGGACCTCACCAGACCTTTCTGTGATCCTCTGTCACCTCTGAACACTTGCTGGAACCGGTTCCACACCGACAGCCACAACTCCTTCAGATCTTCATGCGGACCTCTGAAATCTTAACTGAAGCATCTCAAGACTCATATATACAAACCCTTTAATCCGCATCCTCCGGTTCACATCCTATATAATACATTTGCCTTCTTCTCATCACTGCTCTTCACTGTTCCTGACTAAGGCTAATTTTATCAATATCCTCAGCACACTGCTCATCGAATCCCTCTTGTCAATGCAATATGAGTATGTTGCCATCAATGACAACACTGGTTCACCTCATACTTGCAACAGTAATCTTTTTGAAGATACATATGGTCATGAAGCAAACAAATAGATATGTGTAATACACGAAGTATGAGGCACACACGTGAATACACGTAATATGTGAAGTACACATAGGAAGCATGAAGCATATATGTGAATACACGTAATACATGAAGTGTATACAAGAAGCATGAAACATACATGTGAAAACATGAAGTATACACAGGAAGCATGAATCATACACGTGAAGTATACACAAGAAGCATGAAGCATACACATGAATGGTAGCATGAAGCATACACGTGGAATGGTAGCATGAATCATACACGTGGAATGGTAGATATATTCCAAGAATTATATGACAAACTTCTAGAGGTATGAGGTCACATGTAATAATGTCTTGCTCATTTTTAGTTGCATACTTCAAAGTGCATTGTATAATTACATGAATTGCCTTACCATGCTACAATGATCCTACACAGTATGGGCTTAGATGTGTAGTGGTAGAGAGACCTAGGTGTTAGATTGCATCATGTATTATTATATTTATATGATTGATTTAATGTTCAATAATCTTAGAGGAGAATAATGTTAAAACTTTATATATTTATAATTATATAAAGGAAGAGTGCATGTAATACAATTGGACTTTAAATATTTGAAGTAAACCATCTAGAAATATCCATTGAAGTGTAGATTTATAATGCAAATATGGACATCAACAAAAAAGATGTGTAATAACCAAATAGCCATATAGGCATACATCAATATCTGCCGATATAAGTATAACATATATACAAAATAGTCATATGGGCTTACAAGAATGCCATATAGGCATACAATGTCAACTATATGCAATACAAAATATATGTCCATAAATGCCATATATGCATACAACAAAGAAACCCAATAAAAAGTCATTCCCCTCTGGGTGAAGGAAATAGATCATGAGCGGCCTTTGATCTTCGAGGGGATGGAGACGCATATGAGAGTCGTCTACTTCAAACCCAAGGGTTGCTCCTCCTATTTAGTTCATCATGGAGCTTTAGTTGTTACAATAAAAAGTATAGACATTAATATATAGAAATTACATTATAAAAAATAAAATATTTAACAAAATAATCACTTACCGCTACCAGATGATCTCTCTCCTCATTTTCCATAGTAGCAAGATTAGGTTGTGGCATTATAATGTCCTATAGAAACCATCCAGATAGAAATTAAACTTCAAATCAATTTATATCATTTATTTTTTTAATAATAAACAACTATAACAATGAATATAATTTGAAATTTACTAATCTGCCTCATACCCCCGTCAAAGGCATGGAGCTATCAATTGCGGAAGATACACCATGTTCCATTTCCATATGAACATCAGGAGGTGTCTCTTCCTGCATCATTTGAAAATAAAACAACATTATTCAATTACGAAAACTAGAATAGTGATGCAGGTCATGGCTTATAATGTATGAGATAGTCAACAAAATTTTGAGTACTTTGGTAGACGTGTATGAAAAATGTGGTAGCATAGACAAGGCAGTGAATTATTTGAAAAAAAAATTGAGAGAATTGTTTGATAAAATGCTTTGGTAGACATGTATGGAAAATGTGGTAGCATAGACAAGGCAGTGAGCTATTTGAAAAAATGCCTCAAAGAAATGTGGTCTCATGGTGATGGGCAGTGAGCTGTTTGAAAAAATGCCTCAAAGAAATTTTTTCAAACAGCTCACTGCCTTGTCTATGCTATTGCTTACTATTATGCTTTGATAGATTTTTTCCAAGCATCCATAGTTTGTTAGAAAGCACCTATTTTAGGCTTTTAGCCATAGCAACAAGGAAGTGAATTGTTTGATAAAATGCTTTGGTAGACATGTATGGAAAATGAGGTAGCATAGACAAGGCAGTGAGTTGTTTAAAAAAATGTATCAAAGAAATGTGGTCTCATGGTGATAATGTGGTCTCATGGTGATGTACATCACCATGAGACCACATTTCTTTGAGGCATTTTTTCAAACAACTCACTGCCTTGTCTATGCTACCACATTATTATTTATCACCATGAGACCATATTTCTTTGAGGCATTTTTTCAAACAACTCACTATCTTGTCTATGCTACCATATTACTATTATGCTTTGATAGATTTTTTCCAAGCATCCATTGTTTGTTCAAAAGAACCTATTTTATGCTTTTAGCCATAGCAACAAGGAAGTGAATTGTTTGATAAAATGCTTTGGTAGACATGTACGGAAAATGTTGTAGCATATACAAGGTAGTGAGCTATTTGAAAAAATGCCTCAAAGTAATGTGGTCTCATGATGAATGCCTCAAAGAAATGTGGTCTCATGGTGATGGGCCTCATCACAAGACCACATTTCTTTGAGGCATTTTTCAAACAGCTCATTGCCTTGTCTATGCTACCACATTACTATTATACTTTGATAGATTTTTGTCAAGCATCCATAGTTTGTTCGAAAGCACTTGTTTTAGGCTTTTAGCCATGGCAACAAGGAAGTGAACTGTTTGATAAAATGCTTTGGTAGACATGTATGGAAAATGTGGTAGCATAGACAAGGCAATGAGCTGTTTGAAAAAATGCCTCAAAGAAATGTGGTCTCATGGTGATGTAAAATGTGGCCTCATGGTGATGGACATCACCATGACACCACATTTCTTTGAGGCATTTTTTCAAACAACTCATTGCCTTGTCTATGCTATAGCTTACTATTATGCTTTGATAGATTTTTTCCAAGCATCCATAGCATAGACAAGGCAGTGAACTGTTTGAAAAAAACACCTCAATAAAATGTGGTCCCATGGAATGCCATGACAAGAAAATGCAATTGGCAGCTGCTCCTAGTTATTAGTTATGCAATTTGGAGTAATTGCATAACTGCTTATGTTGACTTTCTAAAAAACTATATTGTAATTGAAATTTTGTCATCTATCAACATCTAGTTATGCAATGTGCAGTAATGCTTTGAGTATGAAAGATGTGCAATGCCATGTAATCAACGATATGAATATAAATTACAAAAATCTAGTAAGTACAATTCATTAGTTAAACTCTTTATTTTATTACCTGAGTGAAGATTTGAACTCCACCTCCACTAGGAGTTGTTGCCATGAAATCTCCAAGATTAGCCTATTCAACATCCAAAATCATATATTAGAATACCATTCATATAACAATGCTATTCACATGTATATTTATAATTGTTTACTAGTTACATACCTTGGCAGTACGTGTCGTAGTGTAATACAGAGGTGGAGAACCGTTAAAAACTGAATGAACACTATGACCCTAAAATTTCATTACAATCATTAAACTAAATTAGTTAATCTTGTATTTCAAAAATAAAATTTAATATATTAAATTCAATGAACTTGCTAACATTTACCTGAGTGTCAAAGCTGAAAGCCTCATTCAAGAGGGCATCTATCATCACCAACTATTGAGCTACAGATGTAGCCTATGCACCTACGTCCTGACTATCCATGGGGTCATAACCACAGGTTGACTTGAAAGCCTGACAAGTATGGGGTGGAACCCTACTCCTTGAAGTCTCCCTTGACTCATGTTGTGTTGCAGGATGGGCATGCTTTATGATGCACTGGCTCAAGGAACTAATGGACTATAGTGTATCAACCTCAACACTCTCCTTCACAACAGAAAGGATGGACATGTGCTCATAGGCTGGTCTGGCGAGTGCTCGTCTTGCTGGCCACTATGGGTCAAGACGTGTGCCTAGTCTATTATGTGCTAACCCTTCACCTCTACCCTGGAAGTCTCGCATATCAAAATAGTTTGGCACTTTATTGAGGACAAACTTGCAATAGAGTTTCCTCAAAAAATATTGTGGGACCTCATTATTATTGCATGGAGGATGGTCAAAAACCATCCACCACCTCTACAAAAAATGGTTCTTTATCCCTTGGTGGTTGCACCAATGGATAGGGAACCTCTTTCTTGTAAGGTGTATAGGTTGATTTGTTCGTGCGTTTGTGAAAAGGGAACACAAGTCAAATTTTGTATTTTTTTCATTTTTGACTTGTTTGTAAGATAACTTATCTACATAGAATTGTCTAAACTCTCTCCTCTTGTTCGACCAAGTAGAGATTTGCTTGCTAATTGAATCTACATTTGATAACATAGATTCAAGAGGTTGAGCAAGCATGGCTCCATGTGAGGTTGAACTTGCAAGATCTTTCAACCTTGCAATTATGTCCTCAATTTGTTTTTTTATTATTTTCAATTTGCCCCATTAAATTTTCTTGTGGTCTAGGGGCATATTGAGGAATTACTGGAGGTGTTTATTGTTGGGGTTGTTCTTCATCAGGTATTTGGTGTTGAGGTGATTGAGGATTTTGAGAATTTTTAGGAGAAGGAGGTGCATTATCAATTCCTATAAATTAAAGAAATTTTCATCAAAAAAACCACTTAAATCTACCTATTTAGTAACAAATTCACACAAAAAAACAAACAAAACTTACTCCTTTGGCCTCCTCGATGTCGTGGCAGCATTTTGATGAAGAATCGATGACAATTTGGTGAAGAATTTGGCCTCCAATAATGTGAACATGCTCTCAAGGGTTTGCAAGAAAATGCAAAAATTAGAAATGACAAATGTTGTTTTTTTTGTTATAAAGAGCTATAAGGCACTTGCATTATAGCGCGAGCACATTATGGCCTTGGTGTTGCCAATCCTTAGGATCAACAACACCAAGCCATAATGCAAGTGTGTTATAATGCACTCGCGTTATGGCTTTTTTTAAAAATTAAGAATTTTGGCCACTTTTTGGCCCCCCATATTTTTGCACCCGCCCAATAGTGATAAGGTCTAATATTAGGATGAATACTTCCTTGCATTAATTCAATGACATGATCATGGTCTCTAACTAGAGGGAGGCCCTTAGTTTCTCAAAAAACCTCTTGATGGTGTTGAACAATCTCTTGAAGCTCTAATGGATCTTAAGTTTTCACATTGTGTGGTTCTAAGAAATGTAGTTATGCCACTATACCATAAGATTTTTTCTTAAGTAATTTATCCATCCTATAAGAGCTAATAATTTGTCTTTGTAGTGATTGCATCCCTACAAGTTTATACTTTTGTTCAATTTTACTAAAAGCCATGAATAAGTCCTAAAAATTGAAGGACACCATTCCCAACTATTTAGGCCATTTCATGCCCAAAACTATACATCTATTATGTCTTGCACACATGCCCCATTTTGCCTAAGAAAAATGTGGAGCCCCTTTTTGCTTTAAGTCCTTGACCAAATTGGAATTTCAATCTCTTTAGTCTTTTACCTAGCTTTCATTTGCTTTCAAGGTTTTAAGTTGGCTTCAAGAGGTCATTTGGTCATTTTGTACCTTAGAATCCTATTTGATTGATATCTTCTTTGGTGTGTGTTTGTTTTTATTTTAACCTTGACAAAGTTTGAGAAATTATACATTAGATTCACATGTTGTCAAAAACGCTATCCTAAATTTGTGTCAACCGATTTCATGCAGTCACATGTCACAATTCTCTTTCTTGCCTCAATGCTACCAAATTAGAAATTAAAGACAATAACAACAAGTCTTGGTAACAAATGTTTGTGATCATTTTGGAGCATCAAATTACTTATCAAGTCAAGTGTCATCTTTAGTTGGTAGTGGTTGTGAATGTATACCTTCAAGCTTAATCACCTAGAAATGTCACAAAATTATTGAGTTGAGTCACAAATCCCTTATTAGTCTAAACCATGAAGTGATGAAAAGTTAATTAGATAGTGAGTGTTATGCTTGCACGTTAAAGGAACATAAGACTGAAAAGGGATATGATTTGGTGTCTAAAGAATTCAAGGAGGGGTCTTTGTGATAAGATTGAGATTCATCTTGAAAATTAGTAAATATAATATTTGAAACTTGGGAATGATAAATCATGGGGCCAATTTGAAAAAGGATCTTCCTTCTTAGAACTGAACCCCTAATATATAATCACACTAACTATTTTGGTAGGTCATATTTGCATCATCTAGGCTTCAAGAGGCGGTTGTATTACTTAAAAGAGTATAGTCATTCTGATCCAACTAGTAGCTCCAATCATATCAGTCATGTGTGCATCATTGCAATAGTTATTTGAAGGAGGAACACACTCATCATTAGGTTAGTATAGTTTCATATGCCAAGAAGGTGGTTTTGTTTATTGGAGCAATCGTAGATTAAACCCTTGTAGCATCACATAAGCCTGAAGGGTTATAAATGAGGAGAGCATTCAAACATGAGAAAGTAGATTAGCCAAATGAATGAGGGCATAAGCAATTATAAATCAAGTTAAAATAGATGTCACTCAACTTAAGAGGATTATTACGAAGGCTACAACTTTATACAAATGTTGCCTTAAACTTTGAAGGTAGTTCCACTCCTATCATTCAGAGGTGTTAAGTTAGAAAAAAACAATCAAGGTGGCAGGCATGAACTTACAAGAATAATTATGTATGAAAACTTAAATCAAGGTTTTTCATAAATTACAAGTTATGAGGATAGTAATTCAAGCTAAGGGAACACATTCAGGTTCAAGTTCAGTTGGAAAGGTATATTAGCTCAAGATACATTCCAATATTTTAATTCCCTAGTAGTTCACAATTTTATAAAGTCGTGAATGCCAATTACATGTTTCAAAGGGCTTTTTTAGTTTTTGGCATGATGGTAGTTTCAAGTTTTATCACCAGTTGTAATTGGTTCACACATGGACTTATAGTTTTGGCACCTAGATTTGAATTATCCCATGGTAAATAGGGTTCTCGGTAAAACTCAACGATTGGTCCATGGAAATATTTTACAATGTATACATAAGCAGAGTCACAAAATTTATATGCAGTAGCCAGTTTTCCTCTTGAAAATCACAATTCACACTTTTTAAGTTTTTGCAAGTCATCACGTGTCAGGGTGCGACTTGATTAAAATTAATGAAACTTTAATCCCATGACAAACTAAATCATGTTATCGATGAAAGTACGAGGTTATAGAGTCTCTTTGCATCCATAATGTCACTTAAATGATGTTCAGAGTAAATCGTCAATAAAACTGAGGAAGTCCTTTGATTAAAATTGGACCGAATTCAAAGTTTTTCATCAATGATTACATGTCAATTTTTATTTTCTGAAAGTATTTGGTTCAATGGAAGTGTTAATTTCATTCATAATCTTACAGATATTTACAAATAACTATAAAGAAATGGAAAGTCAGAGCTTCAATTGACTTTCACCAAAATGATGAAGCCCTTCCATACATCTGAATCCCACAATTTGGAAAAGAAATATAAAGGAAATTAAGAACACTAAGAAGCCCTTTGGAAAAGTGGAAATGTGGACTTGGTAAGGACATTTGCCAAAGTGACAAAGTCTTTTATGTCCTCCCGAATCCTGCACTTCTGCAAAGCACAGTCTGTAAAGGAAAAGAAAATAAAGTTTTAAAAGGGTCTTTATAGAGTGCGAGAAAGCAGAGTTTGGAAGGACATAAAAAGTTCCCTGCTACCTTATTCCTTGTGCATATGAGATCCCCACAAAGCTCTATATTATGAAGGAAACAAATGTTACGTGGACTTTTACTCCACATGCATACTTTCCAAAGTCCATGCTCAACTCTACCTCCCGCACAACTTAATTCACCCCTGTGGTGTTGTTTATCAAAGCATAATGAAAAAGGTGATGGAGCTAACTAAACTGCAAGGCCACAAGCAACTCGTGTTGTGCTATGAAGATGGGAGTTCTTTATCTGTTTAATTTATGGTGCAAGGAAAGTGCATCCTTTATTGATTGTTTCTATTTGCTTAAAACCATCCCATCATATATTGTATGCAACATCTGGCAACTCAGTAGATTGCTTGGATGTGTGAATGAGACCTTCAAATTGCCATTTGTAGAACATACACATGCTAAAAACTAATCAATTGCGTGTACGGCAGTGAAAAGGAATTGTAAGGAAAATGGTGGCTTTGATCCCAAACTATGTCATTTCATCAAGTCATTTTTCATCTAAGTACATTTTCATCCAAGGTTAGCTGGCCCAGGTGACCTTAAACCACTGCATTTGGCCCAACTAGTATGCAAAATTATTAGGTCCTGGCAGATGCATTGACAAGTGAGAACATAGAATGTTGGGTTACAGTACTAGAATATGGTCTTGGATGCAAATGCTCATGCCCCTTATGTATTCACCTACTAGTGACTTGGAACTTGCTTTACAAGTGACCATCATAGCTGATATGGCTAATTAACCCAGCTCTTTTGTTCTTATGTGGTATAAAGGCTCACATTTATATTTGGAGCAATATTGCCTTATCCGGGATATAGTGGATTAAAACAAGGACTTAAATCAGAGAGTGGATCAAAATATGTACTCTTTACAATAGAATGTTCAATTAGTCATTTTTCAGGAGGAGCACGAAAGGGTAAAGGAAAAGGATTTGACATGCCATGAATGATCATACTGAACATAGCTTCTCCTAATTTATGTTTCCAATTTCCAAATCTTGAGGAAATTGATACTTCTTTTTGTGCTTTGAATGTAGGGAAGGATCACCCAGAGAATGGATTACTCTAACTAAGAACTTGTTAGAAGAGAGTTTAATGCCGATTCTAGAGCTGACATAAGATACCCTGATAACAAAGAGGAGGAAATAAAATCCCTAGCTAGCATGGTCATCATTGCAAAGGAGTCATTATGACTGGCATATACTTGTCAAAGTTTAGACCGACAGTAATTGTTAGATATTTAAATGTTTACCTTGGAAAAGGTCGCTGTAAAAGTCAAACTGCCTTAGAAATTATGCAAATGAGCTAGAGGACTTAGATAAAAAGGTAGTTACAATTGGAAGATGGAGATTCATTTGCCACCAGAACTTAATATTTACAGAATTGTGGTCCTTTGAGTAAATCAATTCTATCCCTTGGATGTAATAGACATTTAAATATAGTGCCCATGCAATTAGGATGTGCAAACATGTATTTAGAAGCTATTCTATCTATAAATAGGTAGCTATTATTTGGACACAAGGTTGAAAATGGTTGGAAACTTTTAGACTTAAAAAGGCGATATAATTTTTTTTTTATTTTTTATTTTTATATTTTTATTTTATTTTTACATGGTTTTCAAAATTTAAGTACATTTTCCTTTCACTTGAAGCATCTAGTTCGTGAATATTTGAAGAATTTGTTATGTGTTTCATATTACTAGCATCTTGTTAAGTGTAAGATACTCTATGTGGTCAACTTGAACACTTTCATATCAGCTATGGCAGTACCTTTTCAATATATACTAAGAGTTAGGTGGTTGTTGCAGTGGCTTGCATAGTTGGTTCTCTTTGGAGATTGCACCTTCTAGCATATTGGTTGTTGAGTCTTGGGTCAAATAAGGAAAGACATTTTTATAAATTTGTCTATTCATTAGATGATGCATGGAAAGTAGAAAATAGGGTTAGATTCTTTAATAACTTTCTCTCTCAACCTTTATATCTTTTGTGAATTTTTTGTTAATCTGGGTAGAGTAGGATTAGTTTTAGGATTTGAACTTATAATTTGTTGTTATGGGTTAAAATCTAATCATTGCAAGTGGGCTTATTGGTAGTTTATGAAATCAAAAATGACATTTCATTATAATAAATATTTTGATCAGTTTGTGCATGCACAATTAAATTTGAAATACTAATTATATTTGTGCAATTAACCACATTATTGTTGGATAGCTTCCAAAACACTATAGGACCTTTGATTTGGAACAACAATTGCATGGTCATTGAGTCATCTTACATGGCCAAGACATGGATACATAGACCTTGGGGTTGTTGATCTTCTTCCTGGAGATTGATCACCTTCGAAGAGAGGTGAGGTACACCTAGTATCTTACTTGAGTTATTGAGTGTGTCAAAACACTCATCAACAAATTGGTGAGAAGGAGGGCCTGAGGGAGAATTCTTGGTACAAGCTTTCAGCCATATTAGTTTTATTGCACATTTTGGATAAGCTAGAATTTGAGGAGATTTAGCTCCAATGGGTAGACTTAAGTGTATACATGGGGATTTCCAGGAGATTCCCATGCATGAATACAATCAACTTCCTTTCTTCTTTCCCAATAATAGACAAAATGATTTAGGTTTCTATTTTTGTATGAGAATGTTGTTTTTCATCTATTTGTCAACACATTCCATAATGCAACACTTCAATGGTATGCCAATCATCCACCAAATTCAATTCATTCATGGGTTGAATTAGAGAGTTCTTTTTTGAGGTAATTTGGTTAAAGATTGGATCCACAAGAGGATCTTTTGTTGTTTCTAGTTGTGAGAAGGCAATGCCATGATTGTAGTGATTTTTTAATAGTGAATCTTTGACAAGTGGAAAATAGTTTAAATTGGGGCCTCCATTTTTGGAAGATAGGACAAGCTAGAAGGGGAGCTAAATTCTCTCATTTTTACAAAAGTTTAGTTTAGTGCTACTTAAATCACCCAAGCATTAGTTTATTAAACTTTTAAATTAATTATTTCACCACAATAAATGATGCATGATTAGAGCCTAATTGTCTAAGATTTAATAATACACATTACAATATAAATAATATTTTCTATTAATATTACATTCTCACTTATTTTTGGGGCCATATCATTATTACTAATAAATTTCTAATTACTTTTAGGGCTATTTTAGCTTTGAAATTAACATTTGATAGGATTTTCCACTTATAAATTATATATAATTAGGTTTTCAAATGTTGTGTTGTGGCCCCTCTATGTAGGCTAAGTTGTGGACAAACCTCATAGTCCTATGGTGGCAACACGACCATCAAACATGACTATTTCTCTCCTTTATTATCATGGCCTTTGAAACCCAAGGCATACGAGGCCTCAAATCTTATGATTATGAAGAATACAGGTAGTGTAGAGTTCATGTACTAATATTATATTTCAAAGTTTACATGGATAAGAAATTAAGGTCTTGTTTGCAATTTGTGATAGGTATTCACTTTATACAATGCTTCCAATATCTCTTCTATTTGGTAAAGTCCACCTAAGATGATTGTGATCTTAAGATTTCTACTCATGTTATGTGCAAATAGTAAGTAGAAGCATCTAAAGCTCTTGTAACAAATGTAACCTAGATTCTATTGACAAATGTGATTGTAGGTTTAGTGTAGAAATGCTTGCTCTCCCAACTATAGTTTTAGTTCTACTTAGAATAACTCAACTCAACAACAATAATTCATCCTGCTCTATGCCAAATAAATGAATATCATAACAATCTAGCTCCTCTAGTGCTAATAGGATTCATTTGAACATGCACACTAGGCCCGAACATTTAAGAACTATAGTTTTTTGTACCACTGAGTCCTTCCTCATTACACTTGTAGGAGGAGTCATTTCGTGTGAGATGGAAATTGATCTATGGATCCACTCTTTAGCTTATAGGATAGTAAAATAATACACCTTAGGCCATGCAGTTAGTAGTAGGTATCATAATTAGTGATAGTGAGGTCCCTATAGAAAGTAGGGCATTTCTTTTGTTTAAATGTATGAAGGAATAGGGAATTCATTTCCCACTATTAATTTTTATTATAATCTGATGACTATGATCAAATTATGTGGGTTTATATGCTCACATTTTGAAAAGGTTTACTTAGCCCAAAATTTCTATTAAGCCATCATAAGTGCCCAAAATTTCTAAAGGCTAACATTGCATGTCCGATCATGATCTAATAGGTCTATCTCACAACCCAAGAAGGCATGAAATACACTTCCTCTCAATAGTTTTATACTTGATGACAATTCCCTTAAATTTTCCTTAACCCCACACTTGACTTTTTTAGCACCCAAACTAAGTTACAAGTACTTGCATACCTCTAAATTCCTTTTGTAGACCTTTATCTTTAGAGTCACCCAGGAGAGCTTACAGTCACCTAGGTGACCTAACTTAAGTTGTTGGGTCACCTAGGTGACCTAACCTAGCAAAAGGGGCAACCCATACCCTAAAAGGGGTGACCCTACCATCTTTTGATGACATGTAACTACTTTAGTTATTGTTAGGGTTAGCCGGCAGAAGATATCAATTAAATGCAAATAAAGAGTAAACAGAGAAATGGAAATACACAGAAATAATAATAGCGAGAGACAATTTTTAACGTGGTTCACCCAAACTCGGGCTACATCCACCAAACAGAGAGTCCAATATTATTATCCAGTAAATCAAACCGATTACAATCAGCAATCCCTGCAACTCAATACCATTGCAAAATGCTACAATACCATATCAAAACCCTAACCCTTAGCCGCTTTTTTATCAAGCTTTTTGTCAGTTACAAAATAGGGTTTTCTTATGTCAGTCAATGAAAAAATTAACTCCCAGTGCATTATAAAATAATAAAAAAAACCGTGTGAGGTTTCGGGGGCGTTGCCCCCGAGCCCCCACGGGGGTGCTGCCCCTCGACCCCGCCCTGTATCGCGACAAGGAACGCGCCAGGGGCGCTGCCCCTGGACCCCGTCTTGGGGGCGCTGCCCCCAAACCCCCGCAAGGGGCGCTGCCCCTTGACCCCATAGGAATTTGGGGGGAAACCGTGCTGATAAAAGTGGGGTCAATATAACCTCCGAGTCTGATTAGGCTCCATATAACAACAGTTATAACTTTTTTGCACCATATTTTCTTGTGATTGAGAGTTCTATCAATCTATATGACTAAACCATTACTCCCCTGACTAATTCTCCTCTACTCTTGACTCTCAATTAGCTCTTTAGTCCTCTATCCATCAACTCTCTAGTTTTCTCCCAATCACCTCCACCAATTTGTGAAGCTTCTAGCCTATAAAGACTCCCCTTGCATATGACATCTAGGAGGCTTACATTGTTTCTTTAAAGATTTTTCCTTAAAAGAAGCTCTCATTTTCTTCCTCTTAAATGATAGGATTGAATCACCTTTTCTGATTTAGGCTTCCATTGCACAACAACCCCCATCAACATTCTAATGTTGATACAAAACTTTGTGTGCATTTTCCCTTTCATATTCATGTTTTGATGCTTGAAATCTTCCATACCTTCCAAGTGATTTCTAATTTACTCAGACCCATAGCATCCTTGCTTATCCCCTATCATTAAGGAAGAGGACCTCACTATTGCAGAGGAAGAAGATAGATGCTAGAACTCCTAAGGATGCTTTCCACTAGGCATCTTCAAAATGCTTTTTGAAATCTTCTACAGTTACAAGTTTCATTGTTTAGATTTCATTTGAAAGAAAAAAAATTTACATAGTAATTAGAAAATATTTCTCTTTCCCAAGGAAGTAACATTTGCTTGCTTTTCTTGGTTAGATTAGAAGTTTCTTATTTTTAGCAAATTGAATTTCCAATAGCTACATTGTTTTCACTTTTCATGAAATAAAACTTTCCATGAAGCGAAAAAACACAAAAATAGTAGTTACATTATATTTGTAGAAAAATCAATATAGATTACATTCATATAGAAAAAGTTTAATTTATGGAAATAGTTAGTTAAATCACATTTAAATTTGGAGAAAATACAAAAACATAGCATAGTTTAATTTATACATCCATATAGATTAACTACATTTAGAAGATCCATCAAAACCCTAAACTTAAAACCACAAAAATAGATGAAAAGAAAGCCCTTGGTCACAACACGAGGCAAACAACAATAAAAAAAATATGCCAAAACCAACATGAAAATCAAACATTACATCAATCATTGAAACAAGGAAGCAAAGTCAAAACGTAAGGATACCTAAACCCTATTTATTAATTAGGGTATTTTATTGAGAATAATTTATTAATGTATTGCTTTAAAATAACTATTTTGATAAATTAATTTTTGCGCAGGAAAGATAAATATTGCATTATTTTAGAATAATTATTTTATTTAAATAAATATTAAGCAATTGTTTTAGATATTTAAATATCTTTTGAAAAAGAATCCCTTTAAATGATTGTCATTATTTGATTCTATTCTATCCATAAACTATCATTAGGAAGTAATTAATGTCTGTAATTATAACTTTGTCGATTCCTAGAAAATAGGAGAAGGAATACGAAAGTAGGATAGTGGCATTCAAATGTTTGGACTAAATATATTTGATTAGAATTTAGTGTTTAGTTAATTTATTTAAATTAGTTATTTTGTGTGTTATTTTTATCATTATATTTTACATTAAGTCCATAGCTCAATTACTTTTAGTAAAATACATATTTATTCATAAGATAAATTATGTTTTAGAATTGTTTTAAATCATTTTTAATTTATGAGTAAATAGGTGTCAGCAGTGGAAGATGAAGAGTCATCTTCTCTAGAAATTTCATTCTCTTTTAGAAGACAAAGAGTTAAATGTCCAGTTATAAAAGATCAAGAAATGTATGAGGTGAGGGGGTAAGACATGGAGAAAATATATTAATATGGCAGTGAATAAAATGGATCTTTCGGGGGTTTTGTGAAGCATATAAGTTACAACATAATATTTGCATTTAGATGATACTCCAGGTAAGTTCCTCATTGTTCTTTATGTTTTGGATTCTTGGAAAGATTGATTGGTTGTGCAGGTCTGGAAGTATTATCGAATTGGGGCTGCCAAGGATTAACCATCTCAATGTAAATTTTATCACATGTATATTACTAGAAATGCTATCTCATAAATTCATTAATCAATGTTGCATGTTTGTAATCACCTCTCTGAAATTTATTAAAATTCCATGAATGATTGAATCCACTTTCAAATTGGAATGTATGGCATAACCTCTGCGATTGTCTAAATTGTTTTGAATTGACATTTTCATCCATAAAGAATTTCTTCTTATTTTTTTGCACCTTAAATCTAGTACCAATCTTTGGTATCTAATTAGGCATTGATTCTTTCTAAATATCAGGTGTCTATTTTATGAAACGCATATCTAGACACATTCATTTATTATTATAAAGATACTATGATTTCCCTTGTTCCTATTGATGGAATACCTAAAATGTTTGTTAGTTTCATTCCTTGCATTATCATATACCTGAAGACCCATTCCTACAATAAGACCGAATCTTATCTCTTTCACATTCCACATATTAGTGTTGAATACTCTCAAGGCTTCCTATCTCCATTTCAGATCTCATAGGTTTTATTGATAAAGTTTAGGGTATCCTCAAGATAGTCAGCACCACAAGATGGTCAACCTTCCACACATAACAATTAACAGCTATAAAACAATAAGGGTTACCCAAGTGATTGTTGAATGCATTTTGGAGTGCTTCATTAATTCAAGATTTGAGATGCTTTGTCTATTTAAGTCATTAAAATTGATATTTTGGTTTTGATTTCCAACTGTAACGTGTTAAAATGATTAACTTTCGGTATTTGTCTATCTGAGATTTGTAGCTCTCTATTTAAGTTATAGAAATCTACCTGATGTACTTTCAATTAGTAAACTATAGGTAGATTGTAGTAAAAACTGCTCACACCTCCTAAGGAATTTTTCTAATTGCTTTCCGGTTTTTATTTCCCTATGAGTTAGCTTTCTAAAACATTTAGAATTTTTAAATTTTGTTTAGACACAAGAAAGTTATTACATTTTTACCACTGCCTAGTTTTAATGGGAGGACAATCTAGTTTTTATTTTAATTTACTTTATATTGTTCTTCTTCTTCTTCTTCTTATTATTATTATTATTATTATTATTATTATTATTAGTATTATTATTATTATTTAAATCAATTCATTAAATTAAAATTTAAGTCTATATATATAAGATAAACTAAATTATTTGAATTCATTTTCCCTTGATTACATTATAGGTATTACAATTAGTTACCTGTCACAACAATAATCATAATGTTTTGCATATAATTCTGAAGGATAACAAGGAAAGTTAGTAATATATATATTTATTTATCTATACTTTAGTTAGCAGTTTAATTCACTATAACTCTTGACATAGCAGTACTTCTTATTATTAGAATTAGTTGGTAATAAACTACTTAGTAAGTGTAAAGTTTATATTGTTTGAAATGTAATGATTCATTAGAATTTCACTTATTAGAACTTGTAGTATAAATAACAAGTTGATTATTCATTGCTTCTTATTAATAATATTGATAGTGGTTTAGATTTAGTGGAAATACTTTTATGATAATTATTAGGATTTTATGTAGGTAGATAAGTATTTAGAATTGTTTATAGATGACAAGTGAAAATGTTTCAATTATGAAGTTAGACTTGTAGTTCAATTAGATAAGAGTAAATAAACATATTTCAATTTAATATATGGGAAGGTTATTATTGTTAATTATTTTCCTTATTGGATTATATAGTACACCATTAGTAATAAAATGAAATGTGGTTATCTATAATAAATGTGATTTATTTAAAATAAGTTTTAGTTTTAGAAATTGGTTTATGATTCTGATGCAGCACACAACATACACTGAATAGAATGGTGCCATTAAACATGAGAGACAAAAATTTGGAAGCTGAAACATCACAAAACTTCTATTCATCAACTCTGCTGCTACAATGAGAGAAAACTCTCTTATATCTAAGAAAACAAAAAAAATGAAAAATTACCTTTTTTGGCAGATTTTGACAATTGTTAGATTTTGCCATTTTAGGTAATTTTACAATCATATCTTGAGAATCTAGTTTTTTCCCAAAAAGCTCATAAAGCTAAGGTAGGACAAAAAACCAACTATCATCCTAAATTCAAAACATGAGTTTCGAGTTATTAAAAAAAGCAACTTTTAAAAAACTAGAAAAAAACACTAATTTGCCATTTTGAGGGCCAAGATGAAAGTTTCAAGCCCGAAAAAGTGCCAAGATGAGGTCCAACCGACTAGGATGGTTGGGAAACCACTGGCCACCTCATAACGCATCCACCTATAAAATTTTGTAGAAAACCCACATCCGAGTCAAAAGTTATGACCTCCGGAAGTCCCTGCATCATTCTCCTCTGGTTGAAAAGAACGTAGCTCCTGCAACTGAGTGTCTTCAAATTGCTGCCATTTGACGGGATCTAACGTCTGCACTTCCCACTCTGTAATCCATGTGCTATCTGTTGGTGGCAATCCTTCCCACTGTACTAAATACCTATTGTAACGCCCTTGCCGAGTGTAGATAGTGTTCTTATCAAGAATCTGTGCAATCTTTTCCTTCTTCTTATGGGGAATGTGGTTGTGCCATGCCACCTCTGGTTGACTATCTTCAACATCATCCTCACCATGGAATGCATATAAATCAGAAATATTAAACACAGGAGAAATAGCGAGATCATCTGGTAAACTGACCTCATATGCATTATCATTGATCTTCTTTGTAATTCTACAAGGACCAATTTTCTTGTACTTCAACTTGTGATATGTTCCAGTAGGAAACCGCTCTTTTCTCAAATATACCATCACTAAGTCACCTTCACTGAATGTCTGATGTCACCAACTAGTATCCACTGAATTCTTATGCCTCTCATTACTGTCCTGCAACTTCTATCTCACTTCTTGCTGCAACTATTGAAGGTGTTCTGCAAATGCTTCCCCATCATCACTGACTCGATCTTTCATTGGTAGCTGTACCAAATCTAGAACACCCTGAGGATTCCTGCCATACATAATCTAGAAAGGGGACTTTCCTGTTGATCGGTTAACAGAACTATTATAGGCAAATTCGGCTTGGGGTAATGCCAAATCCCATTGTTTTGGCTTTTCTCCAACAATACACCTCAACAAATTTCCCAGACTCTGATTAACTACCTCTATTTGTCCATCTGTTTGAGGATGATAAGCACTACTAAACTGTAACTTGGTCCCCATCTTCTTCCATAAAGTCCTCCAGAAATGACTGAGGAATTTGGTATCCCTATCAGAGGTAATAGTCTTTGGAACACCATGTAGTCTAACAACTTCTGAAAAAAATAACTCTGCTACCCTCGTTGCATCATTAGTTTTCTTACAGGCAATAAAATGAACCATCTTGGAGAACCTGTCAACAATTACAAAAATGGAATCATTACCTTGTTGATTATGTGGAAGTCCCAACACAAAGTCCATGCTCAAATCTGTCCATGGTGCAGCTGGTACTGGTAAGGGCATATACAATCCTGTATTCTGTGAATGTCCCTTAGCCACTTGGCAGATACTACACCTTGTTACATACTTAGTTATATCCCTTTTCATCTTTGGCCAGTAATATTTAACTTCTATCAAGGCTATTGTCTTGTCCTTGCCAAAATGTCCAGCCAACCCACTGCTATGAAATTCTCTGATAATGTTGTCCCTCATAGAGCCAGCCGGTATGCATAGTTGTTTTCCTTTAAATAGATACCCATCTTGCATAAAATATTCACCCCTAAAGTGATCCAAGTTACCAGATATTGGTGCCTTCAATTGTTCCACAATCTCCCAAAAATCATCATCGGACTCATACAAATTTTTGATGGCATCAAAACCAATCACCTCAGCTTCCATTGTGGTCAAAAGTGCAACACGCCTACTCAACGCATCTGCAACCTGATTTTGTTTTCCAAACTTATGCTTCAGCACAAAGTTGTAACCCTGCAAGAAAGAGACCCACTTGGCATGCCTACTATTCAACTTTTTCTATGTGTTCAAGTATCTCAGTGCAATATGATCTATAAACAATACAAACTCCTGGGGAACTAGATAATGTCTCCAATGCCTCAATGCTTGAACAATTGCATAAAATTCCAAATCATAAGTAGAATAATTCTTTCTCACTACATTCAGATTTTCACTAAAGAAAGCTATAGGTTTTCCAGCTTGGCTAAGCACAGCACCTATTCCCACATGGGAGGCATCACATTCTACTTCAAATACTTTATCAAAATTTGGCAATGCAAGTATAGGTGCTTCTGTTACCTTTTTCTTCAAGTACTTAAAGCTCTCCTCAGCATCCTTGGTCCATACAAACTCCCTCCCTTTGGTGCAATCTGTTATAGGAGCTACAATACTACTGAAATTCTGAATGAACTTTCGATAGAAAGTGGCCAAGCCATGAAAACTTTTTACCGCTGTGATGCTGCGTGGACTAGGCCATTCTCGAATTGCCCTAACCTTTTCTGGATCCATTCTGACACCATCTTTACAAATGACAAAGCCTAAAAAAACCAAACTGTCCTGCATGAACCTACACTTTTTCAAATTGGCATAGAGCTCCTCCTTCCTTAACACACCAAAGATGATCCTCAAGTGTTGTAGGTGCTCTTCTTTTTTGTTACTGAATACCAAAATACCATCAAAATAAACAACCACAAACTTACCAATGTAAGGGCGTAGTATAGTGTTCGTCAATCTCATAAATGTGCTAGGTGCATTTGATAACCCGAATGGCATAACCATCCACTCATATAATCCATCGCCAGTCTTAAAGGCTATCTTCCACTCATCCCCTTCTCGAATCCAGATTTGGTGGTAGCCACTTCGTAGGTCGATCTTGCTAAAATATTTAGCCCCTGCAAGGACATCCATCATGTCCTCCATATGATGTATAGGAAACCGATACTTGATGGTAATCTTATTAAATGCTCTGCTATCAGTGCGCATCCTCCATGTTCCATCTTTTTTGGGGTTAACAATGCAGGTACAACACATGGGCTCATGCTCTCTCTCACCACACCTTTACTTAGGAGTTTTGTTACTTGCTTATTTATCTCTGCATGTTGTGTTGGATTCATCCTATAAGTTGCTTGGTTGGGTAGAGTTGCTCCTGGAATCAAATCAATATGATGCTGAATATCTCTCTTTGGCAGTAGACCATCAGGCAATTCATTAGGTAAAACATCAACAAATTATTTCAATAGCTTGGCTACTTCTGGGGGAACTGAAATGTCTTCCTCTTCAACTTTTTTCACTACTAATGCATAGCAACACCCTGTCACCTTCATTTCTTTAACAAGATCTCTTTCAGACAACATGGTCTCACCTTTTCCTTCATCCTTGAGAGGCAATAAAATCACCTTAGCGCCATCTTTCCAAAAGGTGTATGTGTTTTTCTCTCCATCATGCATAACTTTTCTATCATACTGCCATGGCCTTCCCAATAACACATGACAGGCATCCATTGGGACAACATCACACCATATCTCATCCTGATAGGTCTTCCCTATGCTAAACTTAATTAGGCATCTTTTATCAACAGTGACTTCATTTCCCTTTTTAAACCATGCAATGCGATACGGATGAGGATGTTTTTCACAGTGTAAATTCAATTTGTCTACCATTTCTTTAGAAACCATATTTTCACAACTACCTCCATCAACAATGACTTGACATACATTGCCACTCGAAGTGCATCTAGTTCTGAAGATATTGGTTTGAAGCCATGAACCATCAGAGCTTTTGGCTTGTGTTTTCTCCTTCTCTGGAATCACCATTGCTCTTCTCATCATGAGACTTTCTCCCACATCTGGTGGAACCTCCAGTTCTGTCCCTTCCACTTCATGCTGCATTTGAATCATGTTCACCCTAGGTTGTCCTCCCTGATTTCTTTCTTGCATGTTATAATTGGAGCATTCAAATGCCCTATGACCTTCTTCTCCACATCTGAAACAAGTGAAAGGCCTTCTCTGGTTTTCCCATCCTTTATCGCTACCATAACCTCTACCTCTTTGAAATCCCCTTCCTCGTTCTTGATTCGGAGGATCTTGCCGAGTGTCTACTTGTTTTTCCAAACCATGGGATGACTCTCCCCTACCATAATTTGAACCTCCTCGAAATGGGGTTGATGTACCCCTTCTTCCTCCTCTATTCCTCTGATGGTACTATCTGTTTTGTTTTTCTTCAGCCTTTAGAGCCAATTGGTAAGCCTCTTCCATATTGTTGAGTCGATGCATGCTCAATTCATCTTGAATAGAAAATTTCAGGCCATTCACATATCTAGCAGCCATTTGTTCATCAGTTTCTTGATGCTCTATATGTATAGACAGTGTATAAAACTCATTTGTATAATCTTGCACAGAAGAGAGGTTCTGCTTTAAATTTTGAAACCTATGAAAAAGGGTTTGTACATAATCTATGGGCAAAAATTTTTCTCTCAACTTCTTCTCCATTTTATTCCATGTCCTGATCTTATCTTTGCCTTTCCTTGTTCGTTCCTTTTGAAGATGATCCCACCAAATCATTGCATGACCCTTTAATTTAGTGCATGCAAATTTTACCTTCTTCTCCTCTGTCATGGATTTCCATTCAAAAAAATTTCTCATGCCATTCTACCAGTCTATCAACTCCTCTGGTTTAAGACTACCTGCATAATCTGAAACATCTACCTTGATCCCTTCATTTTTTCCTTCTAAGGCCCTGAGCATCCTCTCTTCAAAACTCATGCCTTCTAATTCTTCTTCTTCATGTTCTGTATCTTGATTTGCACCTCCTTGACCTATCTCTTCATCAGATTCATCTCCTCCTCGACCCAGTCTTTGGGTTTCCATCCGTGTTGTAAGTTCTGCTATTTGCCTTTGCATATTTTGTATTTCTCTATGCATCTAGGCAAGACCGCCTCTTCCTCTTCCTCTCCCAACCATCTTCCTGCTCTAATACCAAATGATGCAGCACACAACATACACTCAACAGAATGGTGCCATTAAACATGAGAGACAAAAATTTGGAAGCTAAAACATCACAAAACTTCTATTCATCAACTCTGCTGCTACAATGAGAGAAAACTCTCTTATATCTAAGAAAACAAAAAAAATGAAAAATTACCTTTTTTTGGCAGATTTCGACAATTGTCAGATTTTGCCATTTTAGGTAATTTTACAATCATATCTTGAGAATCCAATTTTTTCCCAAAAAGCTCATAAAGCTAAGGTAGGACAAAAAACCAACTAACATCCTAAATTTGAAACATGAGTTTCGAGTTATTAAAAAAAGCAACTTTTAAAAAACTAGAAAAAAACACTAATTTGCCATTTTGAGGGCCAAGATGAAAGTTTCAAGCCCCGAAAAAGTGCCAAGATGAGGTCCAACTAACTAGGGTGGGTTGGGAAACCACTGGCCACCTCATAACGCATCCACCTGTAAAATTTCGTAGAAAACCCACATCCGAGTCAAAAGTTATGACCTCTGGAAGTCCTTGCATCAGATTCTTTATTTGAAAACTATGTAATTCCTAGATTCTCTAATAATTAAATTATATTAGAAACTAAATCTTTAGAAATTATGTTTAGAAATAATTGGTATTGAATTATTTAGAGTAATTATTACATATTTAATTAGAGAATTTTAATTTGATAACTTTGTATGATGTGGTTAGGAATATTTTATCATGTTAGCCAAGTTAGGAATAGAATTAATAATATAGTAAATAGTTAGTTGGAAATAAGATTAGAATATTTGTTTACTTTTGTGAGTTAGAAAATAGATTTAAAAAAATGTTCTTAGAATTAAGTATTATCTTGTTCTTGTTTGTTTTTTTAAATTTGATGTGAAAGGTGATATTAGAAAGGAGTGAATTATGTTTTAGTTAGAAAATATTTTGTAGAAAGTAATTACGAAAGACAAATATAGATATAGAAAGAATGTAAATTTATTTATGTAATTATTTATTTTTATAAATATGTGAAATTATCTTACACTTATGGATGAATGTAATAGTTTACTAATAGATAATTGCATAATACTTGGAAGAGAAAATTGGTTTGTGAGAAAAGTATGGAATTATGGTATTCAAATATAAGATGCTTGTCTTATTACTAAAATGTAGTTACTAACATCTCTTAGATAATGGTGTATGGTAATGTTTCTATTATGGAGTTAATGAGTAGGTTTGAGTTAATTTTGTTAGTTAGATATATCCTTTGATTTAGTAATGTGTTTCATTTGTTTTTGTTTTTCAAAGTTCATTATGGTATTTACGTTAGGCAAGAAGTAGTCTCCTTTTTATTGTCAAACTATCAATGAGACTATTTAGTCATGTTAATATTTTTATAAATAGCAATAAGCATTGTAGTAACTTGTATACTTGTTTGAAGAAGATCATTTATATTTAGAAATTTTTTATGATAATAATGTGAGATAGGTAAACCCCAATTTTCTTCTACCCTCAAGTATGGATTAAAATACGTATGTGTATCTAAGTTGAAGAAGATGCTACTATCATATGTATAACATCTTTAAGGTTTATAATTGTATGATATCGTCTAGTGATTGCATGTTCAAGTCTTCAAACTATGAAGTCTCTATGCTAAACACGTACATAGGCAAGGCCATCATGAACCCTCGAGACATTAGGTCAGCCCCTTAGGGCCTCAGTCTCATCATTTTATGTAATTGATATCTATTTTGTGTATTTAATATTTTGCAGAACTAATGTTTACATTCAATGTGTAGATTCTGATTTGATAATCGTGCAAGACACCGGAGCTAAGAAAGAACTTTCTCACCTTGAGAATAAATGATTATTTGTCATTTACTGATAATATGTATAACTTTATATGAAACATTTGTATCTTAAATATCATTTACGATGAATATCATTAAACTTATGTTAAATTTTAATTTTACTATTTAGAATAAGTGAATTTTCTCCTTTAATCACATTTCTTCAATTATTTCTTTACTTAATTAATTTATTATTGTTATTTATTGTTAATTTCATGAGTGGGCATTACACAAAATCTCTAAGGCTAATGCATCCTCAAATCCCCTTTGTAATTTCTCTCTAGGAATTTTATGCCAGCACATCCCATTTGCTTTGCCTAGTTAAATATTGATTAAATAGAATGATTAGAAAAGATAATTGATTATGATAATTACCTTTTGAATTTTAATTGCAATGATTTCGAACCAATAATTAAACATTTATGAATTTATATTAGATTTCAATTTAATGATGACTAATTATTATTTTTTTCATAAGTGTAATAGGAAATACTAAAGCTCTCAAGTAGGTTCGAGAGAGAGTATCATCGAGGAAGACGGGTCTAGCCATTTGAAAGTGTTGAGTCGTGAAAAAATCTATCACACACTCACCTAGGTGCACTAGCTCAGGTTGCATTGTGTATGTGTATGCATCTCTATTTATGCATGTCTCTCTTGCATGTACTTGTGTGCATGTGACAAACTCTGTATTGGTGATTGGCTTGATTTTAAGAAATATAATCAATGTTTTAGCATGTTGTCTCGTTAGAAGGGTTTCACAGAAAAGTTGAATTGCTAGGTTTGGGTAATTTAATACTTTTGTTTACTGCATTAATTCTTTAGTCGTTCTTGTTAGGAACCAGTCACAGCATACCCAATGATTTTAGCTGCATGGGAATTAGTATTGATGGTTACTTTGACATTTCTTTTTAAGAAATAAAACTTGTTTTCTTGAAGATTATTTTATAGATCCTTGGAGACCCAATTACATTGACTACCTTGGCCTTGTTTCATAAATTAGAGCATTGAAACTCTAAACTTACAAAGGACTAAGTGGAAAAGTCGACTGTGGGTTGTTGGCATGGCATGTAATTGGTTTCTTTCTTAGTTTATATAAGGCATCTATTGAAGTCTAATTAGCTCATCTAGGTACTTGGGTCACTGGAAATTATGCTCACATCTTTACCTACACAAAACATTGATTTAAGATACATCTGGATATAACTATCCTTCAGTTGCTTTATAGAGTTTACTAGTTTCATGTGGTTAAATGCTTGCTTCTAGAACTATATATGGTCTAGACATAGAAAGGTCTAGAAGAGAATTCCTTCTATATTGGGCCTCTATCTTTGTAACATCTTGAATTGTTTCATGGAAAATTTGTGTTCCGTCTACTTTTCTATCTAACATTTTGTGATGTAGGAAAAACTACTCCTCAACTAAATGTATCAATCAAGGGAGCTTTCCACTAACATTGTTCTATTAACAAAATATATGTCTACATAACCACTTTATGTTTCTAACAAAGATGAATAACAATAAATAGAATTTATAGAAATAAAAAGACAAAAACATAAGGAACCTAGCACCAGGTGGACAACCTCACTATCCAAGATGTCAATGTGCGGCACGGATATTTGTATGGCACTAAAATCCCAAGTTTTGTACTTGTACAATGTCACATGAGTTTCAATGAGTTCCTGTTGACAACAGATGCAATTTAATCAATACACAAAATTTGAAAGATAATGAGAATTGATAGAAATGAAATCAAAATGAGGGAAGCAACAAGAAAGGGAAAAGAATGTGCAAACACTCGTGCATTTGCAATCTTCTTTGCACAACCTATAACCTACAAAATAGGGAAAATAGTATTAGGTTGTATAGAGGTTTGGCTCAATCAAACCCTATTTTTTATATTTCTACCTCAACGAAAGCTAGAGATTGATATGTTGATAAATAGTGTGTGCTCTTAAATTCTAAGTGCATCTAGAATTGTAGTGAGCAGTGACAAAATGAGATTTGATAAGATAATATAAATGAAATACAATTAGTCTATGCAAGTGACATGCAATGATTAGTCTAAGCATGAACAAGATAATAGGACAATGGAGAGTGTTGATTTTAGTAGAGGTTCGTTGTGAGAGAAGATTGATTTCAAAATTCGGTAGATCTTTGCTATGAAAGAATATCCATCCTTTGAATGATAACTCAAAGGGATTTTATAGAAGAGGAACAAGAAAAAAAGCTAGGAAAAGAGCCATTTGGGTGTGGATAGACATGTTGATGACTGTTTTGATGCAATCATAACAATAAGTTAAAATTCACATGACATGAACTGTAACTATACTTGAAAGACAAGAAGGAATCATTTGGTGATTCAACTAATCCCAAGTCTACAATGGTTCGGTTGGTCAAGTTCAGTTGGTCAATGTGAAGCTGTAATGTTCAAGGGGCCTTACGTAGTTTAGGTCTATTTTGTGGTTTACTGGACTAAGAATATGCAAAGAGGTCATAGATTTCAACAAGTATTCTGTTCATTTGCATACAAGTGATACTGGGCTGCAAGTTTTAGAGGGTTTTTCTTGGATTTTTGCAGCTTTCTTCTTGATCTGTTTATGAAAACTGTCTACTTATAGCTCTGTTATCATGCTTCTTCAAATTTGAGACAATTTCCTTTGGATTTCTACGTTTTCAGCTAGATATTTCAGATGGGTTGGGAAAAGTTAGAAAGATCTACTCTATACCTCACTTAATCTACCGAAGGATCTAAGTGTTTCTGTTATGCACTATGTAAATACCACAGTAATCTGATCAAATCCACAGTAAAAACCCTAAATGTAAGTTCTGAGCATTTTCACAAACATACATTTAAAATTGCAAGCTCTTAAAGAAGATATTTCAAAACACAAAGAAGAGCAGGAGAACACTCAGAAGATAGATGCAGAACTCCAGATTCTATTGCATTAGAAACGAATAGCCATACATGATTTACAATGTAAGAATGACTCTTAGTTTCATTGATCATACTACAGAGAACTTACAAGCTTTACAGATACAGTAAGGCAGCCAGACATTCCACGCGCACCTTACTGCAGACAAACAGGCGACCTCCTTCTTCTACTTCTAAACTATGCTAAGCTATCTTGCTGTGTTTTCCTAGAATCTCTGTTGTAGGCCCTAAAAATCCCTGTTGTAGCCCCTGTTGTAAAGTATTATAGTGTAGAGAGGCACAATATAAAGACATTTTGATTGTCCTCACTACAGCAAAAACCTAACTGAACCCCTGGTTCAAACCTCTAGTTACAGCAATAAATGCAGGTGAACCAGTTCTCAAAAATATCTCAGAGCAGTGGTCAAATCTGGGTGAAATATTGCCCCTTCTGAGAAGTTCTTGCAGCTGGGTAATAACTTATGTTTGTCTTTTGTGATAATACCTTCAGCTGCGACCTTCTTCTTTACTTGAATGGCCTTGACCTTTTGCATTTCATCTCTATCCTCTTGCTCCTGAGATCAGATCTTCTGCCTCCATGAAGTCACTGTGTTGACTTTCCAGCTGCTTCCTCAACTGCAAGCCTGCAAGACAAGACAAGCAATAAGTTTCACATTTATCACATAAAACAGCATGAAAATAGAATAAGCGTTTAAATACAGGTGACTGCGCAAGATCGTGGAAATCAGATCAGAAAATCGCTCAAAAACGCGTCAAAACGCGTTCAGACTGCTTAAACTACACGGGTCAACTATCGCTGACTGAAAAAAATGCCAGAGGCGCCAAAAAAAACACTTTAAAACTCCACCGCCTCGTTTCCCGCCCATCGGCATGATCATCCCTGTCGGTGCGTCAAAAAATAGGTTAGTCGATATACCTCATCATCATGATATTCTGGAAAATATGATGCTCTCCCTCCTGAAGGTTCAGATGAATGTCATCATGATATTTGACTTCTGCATATGGAGAAAAGAACAACATCATCATCATCATGTTGAAGAAGAATAGGAGGATGCGAATATGATCATGCTGCCGAGGAGAGGAAAAATGATGGTGATGTCATCATGATATTTGGGCTTCATTGAAATGCTAAGGATGACGTCATCATCATTTTTGGTTAAGATCAGGGGGATATTTGTGATATCGGGTCACCTAAGGAGCATGATCAGGATGATGATGTGAATATGATCCTCTTGCGGCCAAGGTAACCCCTTCGAAAGATCAGCATGATGAAGATCATCATCATATTTGCTTTTGTCGAACATAGAATAAGACATCATCATCATATTTCGCGAACCAGATCGGGTTTTGGAAAATATCCTGTTTGAAGGAAAAAAGATGATTTTGATGATCATCAGGATATTTACTTCTTCGTTTATTAGATCGGGATGACGTCATCATGATATCCGGGGCTTTTGTTAAATTTAAAACATGACGTCATCATGATATTTCGCCAACCGGATCATGTTTGGGAAAAATCCTGCCGAAGGGAAAATGTGATGATGATGATCATCATCAGGATAAAAATATGATGATGATGATCATCAGGATGTTCTCAAAAGGTTGCATTTTCGGCAGGAGGACTTTGCGAAATATCAGGCGAACAAACAAGATCATGATGATCTTGACAATCAGGACAGGATAAAGAATGATGATGACGTCATCATCATATTTCGCTTTCGGAGCACAAGGATGAGTTAAGGTCATCATGATATTTGCGCTAGGGTGATATTACAAAATATGATGATGCTGTTGAGAAATGTAATATCGGCTTCTTCTGAATAGATAGGGTGATCATCATGATATTTCGCTAACCGGAGATCAGGAGGATATGAAGATGATGATCCTCTTCGTCGAATTATGATGATGATGTCTCCATTACTTAGCGAATTTCAGCAAATGACTCGTGAAAGATCAAGATGATATGGAGTCGTCATCATCATAATTCGAAGTTCAGCAAATATCATGATGATGACCTTGCGGTAGGTTTATAGCACGCGCATGCAAATATGCCGAAGGTGGATTTTTCTAAGTCTGGGTGATCAGCATGATATTATAAGATCAGATAATGTTGAAATATCATGATGATGCTCGCGATACAAAGGCCGCTCGACGGGGGGAACTTACCTTGACTTAAAGTTGATGTCATCATGATATTTCGAACCTCAGGATATTATCGGGGGGGTGCGTTTAAAATATGATGATGATCATCATCATCATGCAACCAAAACTGAGTTTATAACATATGACCCTCCTAAGAAAATCATGATGCTGCATAATGCGCCTGAGGCCATTTGACGGGTAAAGGGTACTACCACCTAAGATTGACGTTCGGATACTGCAACTGCATGATTTTTATCGGGTGATAGACCAAGATCATGATGATCCTGACAACATGACTTAGGATATAAAAATATGATGATCCTCCTGCGAATATCAGGTTTGACCAAGACTTTGACCGTGCATAACTTCCACATATGGACGAATTTTGAAGTGAAGTAAAAGGCAAACCTGCATGAAATTTCAAGCTTTTTCTAAGTATGAAGTCACAGCATCAAAATATGAACTTTGACAAACTGACCTCATGATGATGACCTACCCCATGCAATATCATGATGATGATGCACCTGACCATTTTTACCAGACCGCCAGAAAGCAGAAAAAACACAAGCAGAAGCAAAAAGCAAGACATCAGCAGGGGTCCCCATTTTGCTAAGGAGCATAATGGGGCGTGTTGTGAACATCACAACAACTAGCAACCAAAACAAAACAATTAAATTCAGAGTGTTCAAGGAAACTAGGTGAAATGAACTCATAACTTCCAACTATCTTTCCTGCAAATTACTATTCAGCTTGAGACTCAAAGTGTTCAATAAAGATGCATGAATTTTCATTTTCAGTTTAGTTGTGTGCATGTGATTAATTATCCTCATCTTGAAGATCGGTTGAACAAACCAGTGACTGACATTAGCCTACGTAGGTGAGGATATTCCCTCATAGCCGACCGGATAGAGCCTTGCTGCCAGCGAGCGTCTATAGCCCCAGCAAGGTTATCGTTACAATTCTCCTAAGTAGAGCCCCACTGCCAGTGAGCGTCCATAGCCCCAGTAGAGTTACTTAGATGGCTTAATCTGGATTTTCAGTATAATCCGCTTTATTCATTTATTTATTTATTTTTTTGTTTTCTAATTTTGAAAGATTTCATAAGGTATAGCAATTTGTAACTTCATGATGATGCAAGGAGTGGACACTTGCTGAAATTAAGCTGAGAATTGTAATGGTAGCAAGGGTGACCTCTGATTTTTCACCTAATATCTACACTGGTAGGTTCAACAAACCCAAGGATTTTAGGTGTGTCCTCGTGAGAAACCTGCTTCGAATTCTCAATCACATTTATTGAATACGGAACTTCAGAAGATGAACAACTCTCTACATTCATGACAGTGACAAGTTATGTGTAAATTGCAAATGGTTAACCTGAATATCCTAAATTATATACTGTTTTGAATGGTTGCTAGTTCTGCTCCTTAATACTCTACAGTAAAATAAGGATCCCTGCTGAGGAGACAACAAACAAACCAAATAAACAAGCTATACAAACAACACAGCAAAAGAAAAAACTGTACAAACAGACAGAAACAAAAGCAAAAACAAACAGAGGACAAGCTATACAAACAACTAACCTAAAAAGAAAACAGCAAAAGAAGAACACAAAAAAAACAAAAAACAACTACCCTACCAGACTATATACAAGCCTCTACGAGGCAATTAGAAACCCAGGAAAAGGACCCAAAAACACCCCTACTTGCATATTTCTTTAGGTCGTGCAGGAGTAACAGGGTACTAGTTATGGTCCTCATCATAGTAGATTTATCTTTGAATTCTGAAAAAAATTCTGATATTCTAGATTCATTGTGTTTATCAGAATAGCTCTTAACTAGTAACTGGGGCAGCTCATCAGGGTTATGATTAATCCATATGCATGTCCTATCTCTTGAATTTCCATAATCAAAATAGTATTTATCATTGTTTACTAAGGAAAGGAAAGAGACAACCTGATGTGCCTTTAGCTCTGTGGAACACACTTGTTCATTGATAGCTGGCTCTTCATTTGGCTCTGCATTTTCATTGCCCAGCTCTATGTCTAGTCCTTCTTCAAGTTGAAAGAAGAATGACTCTAGATGTATCATTTCTTCATCTTCATCCAGCTCTGTTCCTTCATTCTGGATGTTCAGTTTATCCTCAAATTTAGCACACCTCTCAATGTTCTCATTAGTTTCCTGCACATCAGCACTTAAGTAAGTATCTTCATCATCATCTGATATACAGAAATTAATCATTTCTAAATCACTTGAGAGTAAAGGTGGGATGACATCTTTTGATTGACAGGAGTACTCCCCTGTTTTATTTTCAACATGGCATGGGGGTGATGTCTGACTGTGTACAGCAGCTCCATGATCCTCTGTATTTTCTTTTTTTAAGGATTGTTCATCAGATGACTCATATTTATCATTCAGTGAAGAGTCTAATTCTATTGACCTGCAACAATCTTGATTTTGATCATTTAATTTAAAGAAGTCAGGTGTAACACTAGGATTTACTTTCTTTTCTATGACTTCATTAGTTTCTACAGTAGGGATCTTATCAATTTTAGTGCATTTTAATTCTGCCAATGCTTGTTTACATTTCTTTGCGAAATCATGTTCGTTAAAACTTTTCAGGTCAGACCCAGAGGCTTCTTCTTGACAAATATTCCTTAGTAGTTCCATATATTTATCAAATGTATCAAGATGAACCTCACTTTCCTTTTCTTTTTCATTAAATCCTTTTTGCTTATTATCTAGAAAAGAGACAGGAGCTGTGATTTCTTCTCTGCATTTTTTAGGATATTTATACTTTTCAGTAACTTTAATCACAGCCGGATCCTGACGAAAAGACAGATTTTTTTTCTTACCATCACATGATTCCTGCCAAGAGATCTTATTACCCTTTATTCTTAGCATTGGTTCCATCTTTGTATTCTCTGCACATTTAATGACCGTTGATGCTGCATCCTTCTGTCGCTCAATAATCTCCTCACTTCCCTGCCAACTTTCAGCCTTATACACATCTGAGAGAGATTAGTCCTTTCAAATATAAATCTAATCTTGTAAGGAAAGATAGACAATTAAGCTCACCATGCTCTATGGACTTATGTATCCTACACCTTCCAAATAAACCATAGCTATATAAATTTTTGGGATAAAGCTGGTTATTCAAAGCTTTCTGAAATGAAGGAATGTCAACTTGAAAACTGCCCCTATATGAGTCCATTGAAAATGGGACCCTCTTTCAACTTTTTAAGCCATTGAAATTTTATGAGATCTAACATATCTCAGAATATAGCATTTAAACTCAGAAAATTAACCCTAAACCAAATCAGGCCCTCCTTCTAGCGCCAGAAAACTGTTGATGACTGTTTTGATGCAATCATAACAATAAGTTAAAATTCACATGACATGAACTGTAACTATACTTGAAAGACAAGAAGGAATCATTTGGTGATTCAACTAATCCCAAGTCTACAATGGTTCGGTTGGTCAAGTTCAGTTGGTCAATGTGAAGCTGTAATGTTCAAGGGGCCTTACGTAGTTTAGGTTTATTTTGTGGTTTACTGGACTAAGAATATGCAAAGAGGTCATAGATTTCAACAAGTATTCTGTTCATTTGCATACAAGTGATACTGGGCTGCAAGTTTTAGAGGGTTTTTCTTGGATTTTTGCAGCTTTCTTCTTGATCTGTTTATGAAAACTGTCTACTTATAGCTCTGTTATCATGCTTCTTCAAATTTGAGACAATTTCCTTTGGATTTCTACGTTTTCAGCTAGATATTTCAGATGGGTTGGGAAAAGTTAGAAAGATCTACTCTATACCTCACTTAATCTACCGAAGGATCTAAGTGTTTCTGTTATGCACTATGTAAATACCACAGTAATCTGATCAAATCCACAGTAAAAACCCTAAATGTAAGTTCTGAGCATTTTCACAAACATACATTTAAAATTGCAAGCTCTCAAAGAAGATATTTCAAAACACAAAGAAGAGCAGGAGAACACTCAGAAGATAGATGCAGAACTCCAGATTCTATTGCATTAGAAACGAATAGCCATACATGATTTACAATGTAAGAATGACTCTTAGTTTCATTGATCATACTACAGAGAACTTACAAGCTTTACAGATACAGTAAGGCAGCCAGACATTCCACGCGCACCTTACTGCAGACAAACAGGCGACCTCCTTCTTCTACTTCTAAACTATGCTAAGCTATCTTGCTGTGTTTTCCTAGAATCTCTGTTGTAGGCCCTAAAAATCCCTGTTGTAGCCCCTGTTGTAAAGTATTATAGTGTAGAGAGGCACAATATAAAGACATTTTGATTGTCCTCACTACAGCAAAAACCTAACTGAACCCCTGGTTCAAACCTCTAGTTACAGCAATAAATGCAGGTGAACCAGTTCTCAAAAATATCTCAGAGCAGTGGTCAAATCTGGGCGAAATATTGCCCCTTCTGAGAAGTTCTTGCAGCTGGGTAATAACTTCTGTTTGTCTTTTGTGATAATACCTTCAGCTGCGACCTTCTTCTTTACTTGAATGGCCTTGACCTTTTGCATTTCATCTCTATCCTCTTGCTCCTAAGATCAGATCTTCTGCCTCCATGAAGTCACTGTGTTGACTTTCCAGCTGCTTCCTCAACTGCAAGCCTGCAAGACAAGACAAGCAATAAGTTTCACATTTATCACATAAAACAGCATGAAAATAGAATAAGCGTTTAAATACAGGTGACTGGGCAAGATCGTGGAAATCGGATCAGAAAATCGCTCAAAAACGCGTCAAAATGCGTTCAGACTACTTAAACTACACGGGTCAACTATCGCTGACTGAAAAAAATGCCAGAGGCGCCAAAAAAACACTTTAAAACTCCACCGCCTCGTTTCCCGCCCATCGGCATGATCATCCCTGTCGGTGCGTCAAAAAATAGGTTAGTCGATATACCTCATCATCATGATATTCTGGAAAATATGATGCTCTCCCTCCTGAAGGTTCAGATGAATGTCATCATGATATTTGACTTCTGCATATGGAGAAAAGAACAACATCATCATCATCATGTTGAAGAAGAATAGGAGGATGCGAATATGATCATGCTGCCAAGGAGAGGAAAAATGATGGTGACGTCATCATGATATTCGGGCTTCATTGAAATGCTAAGGATGACGTCATCATCATTTTTGGTTAAGATCAGGGGGATATTTGTGATATCGGGTCACCTAAGGAGCATGATCAGGATGATGATGTGAATATGATCCTCTTGCGGCCAAGGTAACCCCTTCGAAAGATCAGCATGATGAAGATCATCATCATATTTGCTTTTGTCGAACATAGAATAAGACATCATCATCATATTTCGCGAACCAGATCGGGTTTTGGAAAATATCCTGTTTGAAGGAAAAAAGATGATGATGATGATCATCAGGATATTTACTTCTTCGTTTATTAGATCGGGATGACGTCATCATGATATCCGGGGCTTTTGTTAAATTTAAAACATGACGTCATCATGATATTTAGCCAACCGGATCATGTTTGGGAAAAATCCTGCCGAAGGGAAAATGTGATGATGATGATCATCATCAGGATAAAAATATGATGATGATGATCATCAGGATGTTCTCAAAAGGTTGCATTTTCGGCAGGAGGACTTTGCGAAATATCAGGCGAACAAACAAGATCATGATGATCTTGACAATCAGGACAGGATAAAGAATGATGATGACGTCATCATCATATTTCGCTTTCGGAGCACAAGGATGAGTTAAGGTCATCATGATATTTGCGCTAGGGTGATATTACAAAATATGATGATGCTGTTGAGAAATGTAATATCGGCTTCTTCTGAATAGATAGGGTGATCATCATGATATTTCGCTAACCGGAGATCAGGAGGATATGAAGATGATGATCCTCTTCGTCGAATTATGATGATGATGTCTCCATTACTTAGCGAATTTCAGCAAATGACTCGTGAAAGATCAAGATGATATGGAGTCGTCATCATCATAATTCGAAGTTCAGCAAATATCATGATGATGACCTTGCGGTAGGTTTATAGCACGCGCATGCAAATATGCCGAAGGTGGATTTTTCTAAGTCTGGGTGATCAGCATGATATTATAAGATCAGGTAATGTTGAAATATCATGATGATGCTCGCGATACAAAGGCCGCTCGACGGGGGGAACTTACCTTGACTTAAAGTTGATGTCATCATGATATTTCGAACCTCAGGATATTATCGGGGGGGTGCGTTTAAAATATGATGATGATCATCATCATCATGCAACCAAAACTGAGTTTATAACATATGACCCTCCTAAGAAAATCATGATGCTGCATAATGCGCCTGAGGCCATTTGACGGGTAAAGGGTACTACCACCTAAGATTGACGTCCGGATACTGCGACTGCATGATTTTTATCGGGTGATAGACCAAGATCATGATGATCCTGACAACATGACTTAGGATATAAAAATATGATGATCCTCCTGCGAATATCAGGTTTGACCAAGACTTTGACCGTGCATAACTTCCACATATGGACGAATTTTGAAGTGAAGTAAAAGGCAAACCTGCATGAAATTTCAAGCTTTTTCTAAGTATGAAGTCACAGCAACAAAATATGAACTTTGACAAACTGACCTCATGATGATGACCTACCCCATGCAATATCATGATGATGATGCACCTGACCATTTTTACCAGACCGCCAGAAAGCAGAAAAAACACAAGCAGAAGCAAAAAGCAAGACATCAGCAGGGGTCCCCATTTTGCTAAGGAGCATAATGGGGCGTGTTGTGAACATCACAACAAGACATGCAGGAAAACTTGGAATGTTGCGCAAGCCAAAAATGCAACTTCTAAAATGATTGATGAACTGAAATACACTATCAAGATGCCAGCACTTCATGCAAACATCCACGCCTAGCACTCCTATCCATACAACTTCAGTTTCTAGAAGGTTCAAATCACTTGGGGCAGGTATTTTTTTAGTGGTGAATCTTCGCCAATTGACGAATAGTTCATTTTCATGAATGAGGAATTGGCAAATACATTACCACTGACCTGGGGGTCCAATTCAATTGGTTTTTATAGATTTTTAGTCAAATGCATTTCAATTTGCCATCCTATTAATTTTTGAGTCATTTATAGTTAGTATTTTTGCCATGGTATACTACATGGTTCTAATGGTGATTCGCCTGGAATTTCAAAGGCATGTTTTAATTCACCCACTTATTCACCAATATCATTAAATGGTTGACACACATGAGGACCCAATTTTCCAATATCATTAAACAGTTGACATGCACGAGGACCAATTTCACCAGAATAATTAAATAGTTCACATGTATAAGGACCAACTTCACCAATACCATTATAACTCCATGCTAATTGTAGGGCCATATTCACCTAGAAAATTACTATATATGTGTTTGATGGAGGTCCATTTTGCCTAACGTTTATAAGTGTCCTATTAATAGTACGCAGGAATCGACATATTATTATAGAACCATTTGAAAATATGTGTTATTCGCCAAATATGCATTGATATAAATGCATTTGAAACTCTAAGTAATCCTTTAAGTTTACACATTTTGTTCAGCTCGGCTCTCGAATCCTCGATTCATTTTGGATCATAGAGAAGTTACAACTATAAGCATTGGCAAGTCACTGAAAGGTAACTGATCATTTCTTTACAAGTTTACTGTGTAATAATATAAGATTCATGTTGATTATTTATGTCTTTGTTACAAATGATATTGATTGAGTAGGAATTAGGACTAGGGAGATATCTTAATCTAGGAGTCTAGGACCTAGGGATCTATATTCTATCATCTATGATTGCATCTTAAACAAAATGACATTATTTATGTAGCTTTTAATTCATGAGAGATGTCGAGAAAGAAGAAGTTGTCTGAGGGTGGTGAAGGGACTAAAGGGAGGTCAAGGCCATCAAAATGGAGAAACAATAATATAAAGTCATACTTTTGCAATGTTGGCGGTCCATTGGATGTAGCTACAACATCAAAACATGTACCATCTATTGAATTGCATCACAATGGCACGAATGATATTCCAGGGAATACCCAATGTAGCAAGAATGATGACAATGACACTTATGATATTCCAGGGAATACCCAATGCACCGAGATTGATGAGAATGCCACAGATGATGTTCCAGGGAATACCCAATGTATCAGGAATGATGAGAATGTTGCAGATGATGTTCCAAATCTAGGGAATACCCAATGTACTAGGAATGATGAGAATGCCATAGATGATGTTCAAGGGAATACCCAAGGTAGCTAGAATGATGACAATTCCACAGATGATATTCCAAAACAAATTATAATAAAGCTAATGAAGTTATAGAAATCAATGAAGATGAAGATCCTGCAAGTGCATGCAAGGGGAAAAGAAAAGCCAAATCAAAAAAGGGGTGTGAGTGGGAAATGTCAAGGAGTTTTTAGATTGATTGGGTGTCAAAATTCCCATTCATTGAACTGGTGGAAAATAAAAACAAAGATGAACCTCCCACAGAATGCAAGTGTAAGATTTGCAGTTGGAAATATCATAGGGAGAAGAGGTTACAGTTAAAACTTAACACCATAGAAAAACATATTTGCAAAGTTTATTAAAAAAAAATCATAGATGGACAGGAAAAATCAGTGATAAGATGGAAAATGAAGGAAGAATGTCTTCATGTAAAGAATTCCCTCAAATATGAAGCACATTTGCAAAGAAAGGTGAAGATTCATGCAGGTGGAGGTTCAACTAAAGCTCAATTTGGAAAGATGACGGAAGAATTACAAATGGTAAAAACTATTCAATTGGGTGTTGTTTTTCATATTTTGAGTAGAGGGTGTCCTATGACAAACTACCCTGAATATAATAGTTTATTATCTTTTATGGGCATTCCTAATTTTCCCAAGACACACTGGTCAATAAACAGTGGATGGGAATGGGCAAGTTCTCTTGCTGAGGTGGAAAATGTGATTTACAGGAAAAAATAAAAGAGTCAACTTTTATTGCATTATTTGTAGATGAAGTTATAGCAATAGATAATACTTCCTAGGCATGTATGCATGTGTATACTGTGGCAAATCATGTCCGCCAACCTCATCTACTCTCTATTTATAAAATGAAGGAGAATGCAACATCACAAAATCTATTTGAGATAGTTAAGAAATCTTTGAATGAAATTAGAGGTATGGATGACTGTACAATTGCAAGAAAGTTGGTGTGTGTAGGGGTGGATGAAGCTTCAGTAATGCAAGGTCATAGGAATGGTCTGTGTGTGAAGCTATAAACTTCTATTTCACCATACATGATTGGCATTCACTGCATGGCCCACAGAATGAATTTAGCATTTAAAATTGTGAGCAAGTTTCCTATAGTACCAAAAGTTGAAGATCTAGTCTGCGAGCTCTACTCATACTTCTGTCGAAGTCCCAAAAGGTTTTTGGAATTTCAACATTTTGCTAAGGGAATAACTATAGGAAACAAGCTTCTTAAGGATGTTGATACCAGATGGATCTCCTTGCTTGAACTAGCTAAAAGAGTTTTTGTAGAATATGAATCCTTGATTGGTTTAATGTATGAACATTGCTTCACAGTTGACATGGCTCCTAACCTCTTACATAGGTTAAGTGACATAGAGACACTCCTCGTTTTAGCTGGTATTCTTCCCATGTTGGAGGAAATGAACATGCTTGTGAAAAAAGCCCAAGAAAGGACTATGTATATCTTTTAATATACTAGACTGCATAGAATGATATGCATGACCCTCAATAATCTATATCTATCAACCCAGTCCTTCATAAGTCCAAAATTTAGCAGCTGGCATTTGATAACATGTGACCAATAATGCTAATTTTTTACTGTTTAATGGTAGTGGGGAGTTATGTGTCTCTGTAAAGGGATTTGAGATACCAATGTACTATTTAAACAAGGTCAAGTGCACTATCAAAGAAGAACCTGTTTTAAGGGAAGATTTTGACAAGATTGTTAATTCTATAAGTATTACTTTAAAGAGTATTGTGAGATCTCTTTCCTCAGAGATTAGAGATCGATTCCCTTGTGATGAACTGCTTGAAGCCATGTCTATAGTGTATCCTCAATATTGGGTCAGCTGTGAGCCAACTGATTTCCATAACAAGATAAAGACCTTAACAAATCATTTTTGCAAAAGTATAGAATTCAATGGACAAGTAATAGAAGGAATTTTAAATCAAACTAAGCTCAATTATCAATTAGGTCAATTTGCAATTTCAATGAGGCAATAGTTTAAACTCATGGAAGCTCCCCACCATGGATCGATAACAAAGATTTGGGCAACCTTAAGTCAAAGAGAAATATTGCGTGATGCATTATTAGAATTCTTCAAACTTGTTGATTTATGTCAAACCATGATGTTGGGGTCGGTAGAGGATGAGAGAGTTTTCAATGCATTGGGGTTCTTGAAATCAAAGATAAGAAATAAACTTGACAAGAATTTGGAAAACTGCTTGAGGATGTATACAACTAGACATGATATCCAGAGTTTTCCTTTTGATAGGGCACTCACAATCTGGAGATCCTCATGTGAAAGAAGAGGGTTATGCAACACTTCAAACAATAATAGCATACAGGACAATGACACGATGAATACCAGTGCCACATGTAGTGGTAGTGGTGATGATGAGATGCTCTTAAGTGGAGATATGGAGATAGAAGAAACTGAAGAACATGATCAGGATGATTTTGGATATCATGGTCATAGGGAGGATCGGGAGAATCTGAATGATGAGATGATTTGGCAATTTGAAGGGATTTAGAAGCTACTAGGTATTTATACTGTATTACATGTTCCAAACTCCAAAATGTTGTTGATGGCATTTTATTTCAATTTGTCTATTTATGATGTACATTTTTTATTTTCGATCAAAAAAATTAAAATTTTCATTTATTATTATGTGATTTTGATAATTTTTACAAGCATTCAACTAAATGTGAAGTAATTTTTCTTCTCTATAACCACAGTAGTGTTTCATTTGTTTTCCTTTATTGCATTGTGATGGTTTTTTAAAATTCCTAGGCTCCAGCTCTTGTAAACTATAGAATAATGTGTTGCATTACCATACTTTGGTCAGTTCCTAAACCAACTCTACTTAAGAATCCTTGTAATCACTCAGAATTTACTCAATATCTTCTTAAAGAATTAAATTTACTCTAAGCAAAACCAATAAGATAAATATTCAAACACTAAATTTAGGTTCCTCGGTCATAGTGTTTTATCAATTTTAAAATAGCAGACCCCATCAAATTGTTCCGCGATGTCTAGCAGAACATCCTGGTGGTGCTTCCTTAGGATTTAGGGCTTCTAGTTTTCTTGGTTTCGTCTATTTGAATTTTGAATCCCTAAAATTCTAAGTTTGTGTTTCCTGTGCTTTTTCTTCTTTCCCTCTGTTGACTACCTGTCGAAGGTTACCGGTCGCTTAAGTCACAATTTAATGTCTTCACACCCATGAGTTGACCAACCCCTAATCCTAGCCTTACCTGTTGTCACCCGTAAAAATTAAAGCCTTAAGTCTTAAGTTAAAGCCTAATAAAGAGCATTTTGTAGCTTTGTAGCACCTTTTTCATGATGTCACCCCCCCGTGACGATGTGAAATGACTGCCATCTATCATCCGATATGACAGTGGTCCACAAAAGAACTTTTGATCCAACAGTTGTGCTCCATCGCAGAGTTATCTCTCTGAGAGGAACATTCACTGCGCTATCGCGAGATGGCAACACGTGGTGCTCATCTATTAAAGAATTGAAAAGCAAGTGGAAGGTGGGCATGTGGGGGCTTAATCTCACCATCGCATGGTACATAACTGGTGGACCATTTCTGGCTACGAAGTGTGAGGTACCACGCGTCCAGTTTGGACAAAAAGGTGATGTGATCTGCAGAGAAGGTACAGCTAATTCAGCTTATTCTGATTGGTCAAGGTCTTTTCAAAGGTGGTGACAAAGATTTTCAAATCTAGTCACGTGATTTCAGCCGTCGATTGCAGAACATATGGAAAGGATCAACGGCCCCATTTCAAATTTCCTATGAATGAGGATTTTTCAACTGTCTATGGCATGAACTAAGTAATGGTCATCACCGCCACCATTAATACTACAAATGGCAAGAAATCTAGCATTATAAGGGCATAATTTAGGGCATTGTTTGTCATTTTCAAGAGCACAGTTGCATTCCTAGCGAAAAGAGCTTCGAAACAAGCAAGTTGATGTGATTTCAAGCCTTTGTTAGCATCAAAAACTAGTAAGTGGCTTATGTTCCTCTGTGTCTCATCAATTCAGCTATCCATTCGTTTCAGAGAGTTAAGAAGTAATTTATAGTTGCAGAAGCCCTAAGTTAATTGCATAGACACAGTTTAGAAGGATGAGTTAGTCTAGTCAACCTTCCACCTCAAAACGTAGTCTAGATGAAGACCTCATGATCCAATGTCCCAGGTCATTGAGGAAAGTTGCAATAGAGCTAGGATAAGTAGGAAAAAATGATAAAATATATGACTTGTGTGTGAATTGTAGAGATGCTAGGATACATGTATCAGTGTGGAGCCTATTTGAGCATTGGTATAACAGAGAAGACTATAGAGCCCCTATTTGCCATGCTTGGAAGCTTGATTTGGCCAAGTTGATTTGCTCCAATGTCTTTATCAATCTAGACCTGGTCAGAGCATGTGCAAGTAGATATGACCCCAAAACTAGGTCTATTCTGTCTAGAAATGGTTCTGTCATAATTAGATTCACAAAAGCCTATATTTCATCTGTGTTCAATTTTGACCCTGCTGCCAGTATGCCCATTGACCTAAATGCCTTCAGAGAAAAGTATAAGATTGTCAGATATGCCTATAGATCATTCAATCTGGCCAAGCATAGACCAAGGGGAGTTGATGGAGGCTTGGTAAAAATTTCTGACAGAGAAGAGGATCCCTTCCATTGTAAATTTTTCATGGAATATTTTGTCAAAACTTACCATAGTTTATGCCATGTGCTTGGGAGGGATGCAGCTGATAGAATGCCAGTATCCTTGATGATGATGGCAGTTTGTATTCAAGATCTTGGAACCAGACATCCATATGACTATGCGGGTTACTTGGCTGAGAAAATGCACAAGTAGATGGTGACAATAAAAAACAACTTGTATATTGTAGGTCCCTATGTGGAATTCACATGGTATTCTTTGATGTGCCACATGATCCTATTCTCTCTATCAGGCCACTGGCAGTGGCATAAAGATTTACATGTGAGGATGATAGATGAACAAGGCAACATGATGCTAGTACAAATGTGGACTTACATGCTTGACATGCATTTTAAGGATTCTAGTTATGTTGTTTTTGAGGAGCATTTTGTAAGGAAGGTCTTAGGTTTCTTGAAACCTGAGGGGATCAGAATACCTAAAGAAGTTAAGGATTTCTTGAGACCTTTGGAAAGAGCCCCACACTTGAACATAGAACACAACTGGGGAGATTGGTTTATGCATGCAAATACTACTTGCATCAGGATTTATGGGTGTGAGGCTCCCCCTTACACTCTGCCTAAGTTTATGCCCAAGAGGCTTGCCTTCATGAAAATCATAAGGCAATTAAATGAAGCCGACAAAGAGCATTTCAGAAAGCACAAGGGGTCACTCATCCCTACTTCATTAAAGCTCGGTGATTTTATAATAATTGATAAGAATGGATTAGATCAGATTGGCTCCATGCTTCAGTGTTACAGGATGGATATGGAGCAAGTGAGAGCATTTGACCCTGAGGGTTTTATTCACAAAACAAGGTTGAAGGTCAGTAGGCCTGGTTACCCCCACTAAGTCATCTTCGATGAAGATATAGTAAGAAACTGCTAGTCAATGTAGGAGATATATCTTTTGAAAAATAAATGGAATGCAGTGATTGAGGGAGAGAGGATGAAGAGAAATGCCAATCCTACATATCCTGGGGCTTTTGCTGAAGTGCAAGATCCCATAAGGAGAATTGAGATGATCTTTGCCAAGGAAGAGGAACTAATAGCTAGTGCACCTGCAGGTGAGGAGAGGCCATCTTACCAACCAAGCAGTTCTAGGGGTAAGTATGTAAGAGAAGAAGAATCCCCTGATTCCCCTACTCCAAAGAGAGAAAAAATCATTGACCTTTAGGCAGAGGTGGAGACAAAAGTTGTGGAACATATGGAAGAAGTAGTAGAAGAACAAATTCAGGAGTCTCTTCATCAGGTGAGTTCCCCATTAAGGATAAGGCCATACTCTTCACCAGATAATAGGTTGACAAGGTCAACAATTAACAATGAAGTTGATACAGAAGATATGAGAGTATTGGCATGTAACCAATTTATTGTAGATGATGTATTTGTCAGCACACCTAAATTCAGGTCATTCATGCTAAGGACAAAGAATGAATAATTTCAAAGGAGAATTAAGGAAGCAAGGAGTGGTGCTGAGCCCTCTGAGTATGATAGTATTACTCAAAGGGTTTTGAGTGAGGTTAATAAGGATATCAGTGCAATAACCCCAGAGGAGGGCAGGGCTCTTGTAGCCAGAAGCAACATCCTACTACTACCACATTGGCCTCTATCAGATGCAATTGCATTTGATACCATAACAAGGGATGACTCTGATATGACAGAGGAATAAGTCATCAAAGCTTTGTAAGGTGCTACATTTGACCCAAGGTTTGAAACCTTAGCAATTTGGGCATTGGCCCCTAGTGATAAGAAACCAAAAGTTGGTTTTGAGGAGCTAACTGCCAATGTCATAATTAGAAGGGTGTCAGACACCCCTGCCCCTCAAGTTGCCAGTCTAAATGTGCAAACTGCATAATTTGCTAAGGCAACGACAATTAAACTTTAGAAAGGCTATAATGAATTATTGGAGAAATATGCAGTGGCCATGGCTAGGTTGAGCAAATATGAAGGGCAACCACAATTAGAGCCTGGTCCATCTCAGATTCCCACTATCATTCGGACTGTAGAGTCACTTCCAGTTGACACACAACCTCTCCTTTCAGAAATTAGAGAATTGAAGGAGGATAACAAAAAATTGAAAGAAGAAAAGGAGAACAAATTAAAGGACATGGTCACCAATTTGATCAAAAATAGAGTGACCAAAATCTTGGCTAGAGTTGAGGAGGCCTGGAGGACTTAATCAAAATTAAGGATAGCCTATGAGAAGCATGAATCTGATAAGCAAAGACTATCAAGTGTGAAAGCTAAGTAGCTACCAAGAACTTTAGAGGTCAGAGATTTTCTTAGGTGTTCTAGATTTGATACAGATGCACCTCTTGAGTTGAAATTGATGTCAAATATACTGAAACATTTCGAGGATGTGGCCAGTTTTCAATTGAAATTGGATACAGTTTTGAGGGAAAAGATGCAGGTAATAGAAGCGATGGACACTAAATGGTTGCCACATATTTGGAGGCTGGTGGGAAGGCTAAGGACCTAGACAAGTGGAAGAGAGAAATAATAGATAATGGTCATCAATTAATTCCTACTTGTTGTGATGAAGGCGATCCAACCATGCAAATGCTAGGTTTATCACTTGACAAGCTGCATTTGGTTGAATTAACTTTTGATATATTCTACAAGAATGTAAAGTCTATTTTGGATGCCAACTATGTTAGTCATAATAGCCAGATCGCAGAGGTTATCTCATTCCCCTAGCCACTTGAAAAGACATACAATGAATGAAAGGACAAGTATGGGTTGCATGATTGAACAGGCCAACCACCTTTTCCCCAACATTAACGATGTAGATCTTTAGGTGGCTACACATCTCCCAAAGTCTATCTACACCTTCTCTTTTCTTCTCTCAAATGAAATTAATGTTCTCAATGCCATGTTGGCGATGCATTGTATCCAGAACCTATTTGAAATGATAATGTAATCAATGTTGAGTACATGTTCTTGGTCTATAAAAGAATTGTGTTACTCATTCTTGTGTGGTTGGAAGATTTTGGAAATTTTGAGAAGTAAATAAGATACAAGTACAACTTTGTAATGTTGTTGGAAGATTGGGGAAGTTTTGAACAGTGAAATATAATACAATTCTGATAGGTTGCCCATATTTCTAGAGTTGTAATTTTTAGTTTCTTGCATGTTGCATGATTTTTCATGAGCATTTTATCAGTTCTAGATTGAAATTTATGAATAATGTTGTAGCATATTATATTATTAATATACACCATTAGCAAATATTTAATATGAAGTGGGAAATTAAATAATACAAACAATTTCAACACAAAAAAGGATTTCAGTGTTATATTGATTTTCAAATGAGCATTGAAGGTCCAAAGGATATTAGAATACATTGAAGACTGAAGTATTACATTTACAATGTATAATAACTTGCTCAAAACCAACTCTACACAATGCTCTGTTGGAACTTGGAAACACTTGTTTTTATTAGATAAGCGGCAAGCCAAGGGTGTCGAACCCATTACAAAGTAGCCCCTAGGGTAGTCCAGATAGATAACAAAAATAACGGATGCCAAAAAACCAAAGACATCAGTCCAATAGCCTAGTCATTCTGGTATTGATGTCATTGGAAACACATGTTACTAAATCATTGTATCAGCTTTTGTAGAGTGCTCCACTCTTCATCTGATGGAAGTGTAATTTTTCTTAACCCATGGTTATTGAGTTGTAACTGTGATAATATTTTATAACTAATGTTGTTACTTGACTTGAATGTATCACTCAAAGTTGCATTCAAGGTTATTAGTGGTAGGATGGAATCCATAAAAATTGCCTCATCAAGATTTTGAGGAAACTAGTCCTTGTCAAAGTTCATTTTATCCTCCATCTTCTTTTTGAAAGCATCCTTTCCAATGTATCGGTATGATGGGTCAAAAGCCACCAGCAAACCAAGCTTTTTGAAGTGCTCTACATTTGTTTGCAGTTGCTTTGTCAATAATGCAGCTTGTACCAAAAGTTCATTTGCTTGTTACAACTTCGTACATTTTTCAATGATAGTTGAGGCCTTTATTGTGGCATCAATATGGTTCTGAATTCCTTTGGATTCCAATTCTTCACCACTAGCTATGTAGATTGATTGTAAAATTTTGTTTTTGCATCTAACTGTCTTGAAGTTGCCATGTCTCCATTTTCAGCAATGTATTGTTTAAGTGTATTACTACATAATACTAGATCATTAATGAATTTAAACATTTTAGACAAATCATCAATCCTATTCATTATTTTCTCCCAAATGTTACTTTTTATATAAACCATTGTGTTTCTATATAATTTAGATACTTTGTTTTGGTAGGATTTTATTTCATTCTTTGCATTCTTCTATTTTTTCTATAAATTTTCAGAGAAATCTCTCTCTCTCTCTCTCTCTCTCTCTCTCTCTCTCTCTCTCTCTCTCTCTCTCTCTCTCTCTCTCTCCACATTTTCTTGCCACATATGTCCTACTTTTTCTGATTCCTCCAATTTGGTATTGGCTTCAATCAAGGATTGTTCTAATTTTTCTGAATTGACTGTTTGAATATAATATTTTTTTTACTTTCACTTAACATTTTCTTCAATTTATTCACTTCCTCCTCTGTCTATTTATTCACTTCACTTGTAGATGTAGAGTCAGAGTTTTTTATCCTTTTATCTAATTCTTTGGTCTTCTTCTTTGCTCCTTTCCTTTTGGCTTTTTCACTTACTATGTCTACCTGTAACTTTCCTATAAGAGTTTCCAACCTGTTACTTAAATCACAAAGTCAAATGAAAAAGAGCAATATGAATGGAATTAACATCACTAAATATATTTTCCTTCTATTGTAACTCAATTACTGGAAGATGTAATCTGTATATTTTACAACTTTGATTTGTAGACAATATATTCAACAAGGTTACCAAGAAATTAAAAATAATCATACCTTTTTTTCTCTCTCTCCTGCTTTAGCAATGATGTGTACACCACTTCATTGTTCTTTTTTGATACATTAATTTTGTCAGAATTTTTCATTCTAGAAAAATCCACTTGGATGGTGCTCACCTCATAGTCAGATCATTGCATCTGGTCCTCTGGTTTATCTTGAACTTTGGGCACAATAATCATGTAATCCATTTTTTCATTTTCTGTGTCAAATGTGGTCAATACCCTGGTTGTTGCAAGCTCTGAAGTTTCAATAGTCTCTATCTCTAGCACTTGCTTCTTATGACTTTTAGATAATTTTGCTTTCTTTTCAAACTCAGCTTTATAATCACAATCTATGACTCTTGACATAACTTTGAATGGCGAAGGAGTAGTTGTAGTTTTGGCGACATCTCTAATTAATTGTGGCTAAGTATTAGTCATTCCTGTCCCAGTCACACTAACAATAGGAGGGGGGTGCCTTCTAGAAACAACTGCTTTGATGTGGATGTGGAATCAAAACTTGCCATAACCTTCTACTTATTAGTCTTCACAAGGCCTTCCTCTTTAAGTTTGTCTATAGTTTCATTTAATGTTGTTGATGGCCTCTTCTAAATTTGTTGTTGCATCTCTTGCTGACCACTACTACTACTAATACCTATACCATTGCTAGATTTGCCACCAGAAGTACTAGAATGTCCACCATCCCCTGCAAGAAAAGAATGAGAAACATGTAGATCAGAAGATCCTTGTGGTACTGTTAGTGATTGAATCTCACTCTGAGGATTTAAAGTTCTAACAAATCTAATCTCCTGATCTGTATTTGTATGCCCTTTGGCTTGTTGATCACCTCCAATGCCAAGTAGAAGATCATTAGGTTTTCTAGGGTATACCTCTGGTACCATCCAAATGCCTTCTCCTGTGGGCCCCAAACCACCACCTTCATAACCCAATTTTTGGGCTATTGATGCCCCTTTAGTATGTGTTTGTCTTGCAGTCTCACTCATATGAGGTTTGAATACATAGACACTAAGATCTTTGGGTTGGTTTTTAGTGCAGTCATGGTAGGAGGGTTCACAGAATGAACTATCTGGACCATACAACAAGAGTAAACACAATGGAAACAACACAAAGAAATGGAACAAATACAGATTCAGTCATTTAGTATATCATAGAATTTAAATACAATCTGGCTAGCAACATGCGGGCTTACAATTAGGGCTCATAGGCCTGATTACATACATGTGCAAGATAAAGCCTTGAAGCTCCTTCACACAAAATCTAAACTATCAATCTTCTAAATCATGAGAACTTGATAACTACCTTCCTAAGGGTCTATTAAATCAATATATATCCTTTCTGGACCAATAGATTCCTCTGGGTTGGCTAAAGAAGGTCACAAACTCCAATGAAGAGTTGTAATGTGTGAACACGGATAGGTCAGACCTAAATACATAGAACACTTCCAAAAAATGAATGAAATGAAGTGTGGATCTCCAGGGAAGGTCAGTCACAAACCAAAGATCATTGAATGATGTGTCATTAGGCTCCAAAGATCAGGAAATGCTTCCATAGGTTTCTCCTTTAATTGATTACGAGGAACTGTTAGAATGCTCTGCTCTAAGAAACAGTTAATCTTCTTATAACAATGTGCAGATCTCTGAATTCTTGATATGATGTTGATGAATGAATGTAGATAATAAGTCCAGCTCCATAAGGTCTAAAATGTATCTGTGATAGAATGTTGGATCAAAATGTAGAAGTTGCTTCTGACTGAACTGCCTAAACTGAACTAGAAAATGAAAAGAAACAAACTGAACTGCAAACAACTAAAATGCAAATGTTTTTGGTTAATGTAAGATTACTCTTGAACCAAGGATGCTCTTGTATCAGACATCTAGGGTTATTGAAAAATTGAGTCCTTCACTTTGCTGGGGCTAGGGGAGAACCAAGACGGTCCACCTCAGCCTGAGAAATCTATGATGAATCTTCTTCTGGTCTGCCTTTCCACTTCACAAGATATTCTTTATATTATCTTCCTCTAGTGTTGCATCCCACTGCTATCCAAAATGTCTTCAATCTACTCTAGTGCTTGTTGGGGTAAGTGCTTCTTCAAATCTTCTTCCATGCTGTCACTGAACTCTGCTTCATGATACTGATAAAGATCAGCAATGTTGAAAGTAGCTGATCGCCCAATGTCTCTAGTAGCTCCACTTCGTATGCATTTCCTAAATCAAATTTTTTGAGTATCTTACAAGGTCCAAACTTCTTCATCTTCAACTTGTTATATGTCCCAACTGCAAATCTTTCTTTTCTCAAATATACCATCACTTCATCTCCAAATTCAAATTCCTTATGTCTTCTCTTCTCATCTTCCTTCTCTTTGTACTTACTGTTCATGTCCTCTAAATGTTTCTTCACCTGATTATGCACTATCTTCATGTGATCTACAAATTCTTCTACTTCTACACTTCTCTTTTCTTCTGCACTGATATCTCTCAATTCTACAGCTCCTCTAGGATTCACTCTAGTAACAATCTCAAAAGGTGTTCTTCTTGTACTCCTATTTACTGAACTATTGTATGCAAACTCTGCTTATGAAAGAATCAAATCCCAACTTCATGTCTTCTCTCCAACCAAACATCTCAATAAGTTTCCCAAACTCCTATTCACCACCTCTGTCTGTCCATCTATCTATGCATGAAAAGTTGAACTAAACTTCAAATCTATCTTCATCTTCTTCCAAAGTGTCCTCCAAAAGTATCCAACAAATTTTGTATCTCTATCTGAAACTATACTCTTAGGTAATCCATGTAATCTCATAATCTCCTTAAAAAATAGGTCAGCTACATGCACTACATCAGTTGTCTTCTTACAAGGTATGAAATGAGCCATCTTTGAAAATCTGTCAACCACTACAAATATTGAATCATGTCCTCTTTGTGTCTTAGGTAATCCCATTACAAAATCCATGCTTATGTCTTCCCAAGGTTTCTCCGATACTGTTAAAAGTTTATACAATCCAGTGTTTTGACTACTCCCTTTTGTAACTTGGAAAACTCTACAAATCTACACAAATCTCTGAACATTCTTATGTATCTGAGGCCAAAAGTAGTTTTCACTTACCAAAGACACTGTCTTGTTAATGCCAAAATGTCATGCTAATCCACCACTATGCTTCTCCTTGATCAAATTATCTCTCATTGAACTTCTAGGTATGCACAACTGACTTCCTCTAAACAACATATCTTATTGAATGAAATAATCCAACCACTTACTCCTATCTGTCACAACAGGTTCCTTACATGCTTTCCAAGGTTCTACAAAATCAGTGTCTCCCTCATATGTATTCTTCATTTCATCAAAACCCAACACTTCAACTCTCATCTCTGTCCACAAATTTCTTCTCCTACTCAATGCATCAACAACTTTGTTTGATTTTCCACTCCTATGATTCAACACAAAAGTATAACTCTACATAAATTCTACCCATCTCATATGTCTTTGATTCAACTTACCTTGACTATTCAAATATTGCAAAGCTTGATGATCTATGTACAACACAAATTCCTTAGGCAACAAATAATGTCTCCACTTCTTTAAGGCTTGAATTATGGCATAGAACTCTTGATCATAAACTGAATATCTTCTCCTTGCATCATTCAACTTATCACTAAAATATACTACTAGTCTACCTTCTTGACTTAACACTGCTCCAATTGCATTTCCACTTACATCACAATCAACTTGAAATACCTTATTGAAATCTAGTAATGCCAAAATAGGTTGCTCTGTTACTTTCTGCTTCAACAGTTCAAAACTTTTATCTACTCCTAATGTCCACTTGAAATCCTTTCTGTCACCTCTTATTGTCTCTATCATAGGGTTACAAACTGAACTAAAATTTCTGATGAACTTCTGGTAAAAACTAGCCAATCCATGAAATGATCTAACCTCTTCAATGCTCTTTGGTGTAGGCCATTCAACAATTGCTTTCACTTTCTCAGGGTCCATCTTCAATCCTTCTGCAGAAATCACAAATCCCAAATATACCAACTCTTCCTTCATGAAACTACATTTCTTGATGTTTATCAATAATTTCTCTTCTCTCAACCTCTGAAAAACTTGTCTAATATGCCACAGATGTTCCTCCTTTGTCTTACTGAAAATTAGAATATCATCCAAGTATACAATCACAAACTTACCCAAGAATTTATTCAGAACTTCATTCATCAATCTCATGAAAGTACTCGGTGCATTTGTCAATCCAAAAGGCATCACTAACCACTCATACAATCCTTCATTTGTCTTAAAAGCAGTCTTCCACTCATCTCCTTCTCTGACTCTGATCTGATGGTATCCACTCTTCAAATCTATCTTTGTGAAATATCTTGCTCCACTCAAACAATCAATGATATCATCCATCCTAGGTAAAGGAAATCTATACTTAACTGTGATCTTGTTTATTTCTCTAGAGTCAGTACACATTCTCCATTCTCCATCTTTCTTAGGTGCTAACACTACAGGTACTGCACAAGGACTCAAGCTTTCTCTAATCAAACCTTTCCTCAACAATTCTTGTATCTGTGTATTCAATTCTTCATTCTTTGTCGGTGTCATTCTATGCGTTGCTTTGTTAGGCAAACTTGCTCTTGGTATAAGATCCATGTGATGACTAATATTCCTTATAGGTGGTAATCCTTTAGGTACATTATCTGATATGATGTCTTCATATTCTGTCAGCAAATCTTTTATCTCCTCCAATTGTGATTCTTCAGTCTCCTTCAATGTTTCAGGATTCTTAGGAATCAAGGCATGACACATATTCTCATGTCTCAAACCATCCAGAAATTTCCTTCCATCTACCAAACAAATTCTAGCTTTCCCACATACTTCACTCTTACGATCATCTTCCAAAGGAATCAAAGTAATTCTCTTTCCATTTGTGATGCAGAGGTAGGAGGACCAAAACTATCCTCAATAACATTAACAAATAAAAGAATTAATCCAATTTCTTTGGTCAGGTTTAAGAGAACATTAATACATATTTTCCCTCCAATTTTTATGAAGATCCAATGGTAGGAGAGAAAGTTATGACTCTTTTCCCAAAACTACAAACCCTAGGCAGCGTTCAAACCTGCCCTCACCAAAATTATAATATATCTCACAAAACTTAATGAAATTATACCAAACTAAAATAATTGTAAATTAGAAACACATATCTTTCCATCCATCTATTATATGCATCAATGTGAGGCCGTACCAAGTCGTACCATGCATATTTTCAGACTGTATTTTCAGAAAATTGAACTCTGCAGACCTACCCTCAATAAAAATGCCATAACTTATTCAAATATTAATGAAATTTGATGCAACAAAAATAAATGGAAAGTAGACTCAATACTATTTCCAACCATATATGGATTTCTCCTATATATGTCTGTACAAAACCGTACCAAATGCTGCAACAGGACTGTTGCAGGGAAAATCAAAAAATTACAATCCATAAAACACTCATATCTTTCACAAAAATAAATAAAAATGCATGGGACAAGAAGCAAATGGAAGGTGGTTGAAGGATATAACATTTTCAATCCATCCATTCAATTCCATATAGGGCCATACAATAGCAAAAGACAGAAAATTTCTGAAGGAAAATACAAGAAAACATTATTTTTTCTCATTCCATGCTCAAATCTTCAACCACCCACGAATTCTTCATGGTTACAAGGCCTTTTTAAAGGCATTAAAACATGTATATTCAGTTCATAACTGATTTGGAGTGAACCAAAAGCCAAATGACTCTTCACCTTTCAAGTTTGCATCTTTTTTCCAATTTTACATTGACAACCTTTACATGGTTTGCAATATTTTGCATTTTTGAAACTCCTAATGACCTAAACACATAAAAATGACTTGATAAACCTCATTACAATGTGGAAGCATACAAATTCAATCAAATTCAAAGATTTGTCCAGGGCAATATTAATTTGCCAAGGTGCTCCTGCACCATACAACCAACCAACAAAATTTCTAAGTCCCTTGAAAATGTATCTGCAACAAAAGTCTCTTTCCTCTGTCTTTATCTTCAATCTTCTCAACTACAATCTTCCAATCTATAGAAATGGTGACCAACCAACCAACAAAATAAACTACCATCTTCACAAAGCATCCTCAGGCTCCTTCTACTCCCATCAGTGGAGTACTCTTCGGGCTGCAACATCAAGTGCTTCTTCAGGTATCCATCTCTCTCACTGCTTCACAACAAACCAACTCACCAAACCATTCATCTCACCCAATAGCAGATCTTAATGATGCATCTACCACTCTCTCCTCAGTGGTTTCTCTATGCATCCTTCTCCAGCCAAATCTCTATTGGAGAATGGTCATGACAGACCTCATCTTGTCTGCCCACACACAATCTCAAAAAACACCTTCTTGCAGCCAGATGGAACAAGTACCTGCAACCAAACAACTGAGCAACACAAAATCTAAAAGGTGTAGATTGCCTCCCTTGGTGATCTATCTACACAATCAAGATCTTCTCGCTCTTCACCTGCCTTCTTAGTGACAGAAAAAAAAATACACACCACCCAAATCTTTCACCAGCTCTGATACCAATATGATACAGAGGTAGGAGGACCAAAACTATCCTCAATAACATTAACAAATAAAAGAACTAATCCAATTGCTTTGGTCAAGTTTAAGAGAACATTAATACATATTTTTCCTCTAATTTTCATGAAGATCCAATGGTAGGAGAGAAAGTTATGACTCTTTTCCCAAAACTACAAACCCTAGGCAGCGTTCAGACCTGCCCTCACCAAAATTGCAATATCTCTCACAAAACTTAATGAAATTATACCAAATCAAATGAATTGTAAACTAGAAACACATATCTTTCTATCCATCTATTATATGCATCAATGTGAGGCCGTACCAAGTCGTACCATGCATATTTTTAAACTGTATTTTTAGAAAATTAAACTCTACAGACCTACCCTTAATAAAAATGCCATAACTTATTCAAATCTTAATAAAATTTGATGCAACAAAAAGAAATGGAAATTAGACTCAATACTATTTCCAACCATATATGGCTTACTCCTATATATATATATCCATACAAAACTGTACCAAACGATGCAACAGGACTGTTGTAGGGAAAATCAAAAAATTACAATCCATAAAACTCTCATATCTTTCACAAAAATAAATAAAATGGATGGGACAAGAAGAAAATGGAAGGTGGTTGAAGGATATAAATTTTTTAATCTATTAGGCATCCATTCAATTCCATATAGGGCCGTACAATAGCAAAAGACAGAAAATTTCTGAAGGAAAATACAGGAAAACATTATTTTTTCTCATTCCATGCTTAAATCTTCAACCACCCATGAATTCTTTATGGTTACAAGGCCTTTTTAAAGGCATTAAAACATGTCTCTTCAGTTCATAACTGATTTGGAGTGAACCAAGAGCCAAATGACTCTTCACCTTCCAAGTTTGCATCTTTTTTCCAATTTTACATTGACAACCTTTACATGGTTTGCAATATTTTGTATTTTTGAAACTCCTAATGACCTAAACACATAAAAATGACTTGATAAATCTCATTACAATGTGGAAGCATACAAATTTAATCAAACTCAAAGATTTGTCCAGGGCAATATTAATTTGTCAAGATGCTCCTGCACCAATTTGTTGTTATAGTATATGTATTCGTTCTCCCATCATGTATAGCTTTTCTATCATAGTGTCAAGGTCTACCCAACAAGATATGACAAACATCCATAGGCATAATATCACACAAGACTTCATCATGATAAGATCCAATATGAAATTTCACTAAACATTGTCTGTTCACAGTACCTTATGATCATCCTGAATCCATACTATCTGATAGGGCTTAAGGTGTTTCAACCTTTCCAACTTCAACTTAGTCATCATCTCCTCAGAAACTAGATTATCAGAACTACCACTATCAATTACAACTTTACAACACTTACCTCTTGATTTGCATCTGGTTCTGAACAGACTTTTCCACTGCGGTGGTTCCTCATTTGTTTCTGTTTGGAATAGTGCTCTCCTCATCACCAATGATTCTCCTTTGTCCAGATTGCCAATTGAACTAGGTGATTCAACAGGTTCTTCTTCAACATAGGCTACTCTTCCACTATTTTTTGTCCTCTTGCTTGTACTACCTTAATTACACTCAAATGCTCTATGTCCTTCACCTCCACACTTGAAACAAATACCTCTGAATGTTCTCTTATCAAATCCTCTTCCTTCTCTTATGTATCCTTCATTCCAATATGCACTAGGGTTTCCTTTCTGGTAAAAATTTGTCATCTCTCTAGTAAGTATTATTATCTCTGTCATCCTTCTTAAATGGGTTGTCAAACTTGTTCTGCTCCAGATATGATATGTCTCCTCTAGAAAATGTTCTACCTCTCTAAAATTTACCTCCTCTACCTCTCTACTTCTGATCATGTCTTTTATTTATCTTCTCTTCAACTTTCAGGGAAAATTGATATGCTTCCTCCAAAGATGTCATCCTTACTAGGCTTGGCTCTTCTTAAATATTCAATCCCAATCCATTGATGCATCTAGCCACTTTCTCCTTGCTTGCTTCACTATGTCCTATTCTTATGATCATCTTATGAAATTCTTCAGTGTACTCCTTCACCGATTTCTCCTTTTGCCTCAAGTTTTGCAATCTTTTCAACAGCTCCAACTCATAGTCAACAGGCATGAATTGATTCTTCAATTTTGTCACCATCCGGTCCCACTTTGTAATCTTTTCTTTCCCCTTTCTATTTCTTTCCAACTAAATTTCCTTCCACCATAAAGTAACATGTCCTTTCAACTTTATCTTTGCAAACTTCACCTTCTCCGGATCTTCAATTTCCTCATATTCAAAGTATTCTTCCATGTCATTTATCCAGTCAATCAACTCTTTAGGGTTCAAATTACCAATATAGTTTGGCACATCAACTCTAGGTCTCTTTCCAATATTTGAAATAGCTCATAACATCTTTACTTGATCTAATTATTCTTCTTCATCACCTCCTAGGGTTTCACCAGTTTGTTCAGCAAATTAAAATTCCTCTTCGTCATCACTTTCAATATTATGTCTCGGTGTCAATCCTCTTTGCCTATCTTCTTCAACATCCAAACAAATTCACATTATTTTCATCATTTCCTTCATCTCATCAATTCTACCAGCCATTGTCCCAACAACAGCAACTCTTCTCGGTGGCATTCTTCCTAGGATCAAGTGCAAACTGCCTCAAGTTCGGCAATCAAGCTACAAGGTGACAACTGCCTCTCAATCGGCAATCAGTTGCAACATAGGTAACCTGCCTCAATTCGGTGATCTATCCAGAGCAAGATCTTACGGAATTCCCTCGCCAACTTTGCTCAATTCACTCCAGGAGGGTTCACAGAATGAACTATCTAGACCATGCAGCAAGAGTAAACACAACGGAAACAACACAAAGAAAATGGAACAAATACAGATTCAGTCATTTAGTATATCATAGAATTCAAATACAATCTGGCTGGCAACATGTAGGCTTACAATTAGGGCTCACAAGCCTAATTACATACATGTGCAAGATAAAGCCTTGAAGCTCCTTCGCACAAAATCTAAACTATCAATCTTCTAAATCATGAGAACTTGATAACTACTTGATAACCACCTTCCTAAGGGTCTATTACATCAATATATATCCTTTCTGGACCAATAGATTCCTCCACGTTGGCCAAAGAAGGTCACAAACTCCAATGAAGAGCTGTAACATGTGAACACGGATAGGTCGGACCTAAATGCATAGAACACTTCCAGAAAATGAATGAAATGAAGTGCGAATCTCCGGGGAAGGTCGGCCATGAACCCAAGATCATTGAATGATGTGTCATTAGGCTCCAAAGATTGGGAAATGCTTCCGTAGGTTTCTACTTCAGTTGATTACCAGGAACTGTTAGAATGCTCTGCTCTAAGAAACAATCAATCTTTTGATAGTGATATCTTTCCGATAACAATGTACGGATCTATGAATTCTTGATATGATGTTGATGAATGAATGTAGATGCTAAGTCTAGCTCCACAAGGTCTAAAATATATCTGTGATAGAATGCCATATCAAAATGTAGAAGTTGCTTCTGACTAAACTGCATGAAGTGAATTAGAAAATGAAAAAAAAAAAATTGAACTGCAAACAACTAAAATGCAAATATTTTTGGTTGATGCAAGATTGCTCTTGAACTAGTGATACTCCTACATCAGTTTTCATTTTTATCATCACTTTCAACATTAGTTGCTTGAGCTTTAGAGGGATACTCTTTATCCCACAATTTTCTGAACTCTTCATCTTTTGAGACGTCTTTGAGATCTACAGTAGCTTTTGGATCACCGAGATCCTTCCTCATAAACCAAAAGGCAGAATTTTTTGACGTCGACCAATGTTCCTCTGTACAAGCTTGTTTTAGAGTCTCTGGAATTTTTGTACACTTAGATTTTTCAGTAGCTTTTGTATAGAAATTGTTGAATCTCTTGTTTGCCAGTGCATCTCTCTGTGTTTGTGGAATTGGATGCAATCCCATTATTTCTGATGACAATTTTTCAAAAGAAATAACTCTTTGAGCAACAGTTTCTTCCATGAATTTTCTCACCTCCTCCCAAAAATTCTTTTTTTTCAACATTTCTAGCAGGGGTTTACTTTCATGTTGAATTTTAGCTAGAGCGTTCTTATTGGCCACAAGCCTTCTTGTAATCATGTCGCATGGGTCATATTGCCAGTGAGAGTCAACATCAAATTTAAAAAGTTGTAGAATTTCATGTGCCACAGTGAATGCTTTTCTCTCGAATGTGAACCCTCCACATGAAAAAGGTAAGGAAGGAAATATGCTCTTCTTTTGCTGACTAACAAAGTACAATTGATCAATACTCTCCATCTATCATATGTATTCCAATGTAAAAACCCTCTCTGTCACATGTATTGGAAGTTTGTGGGGCTGTGCTCTTGATCCATAAAATCTTAGGATCATATATTCCTCCATGAAGTACCAATCAGCCAATTGTATTTCTTTTCCCAGTTGAATGCAATTTCTACAAGACTTAGGCAATCTAGGCATTGGAGAATCTGTAATGGTTTCATACAATGGAGCCAAAAAGTAGTCCACAAAATGATTGTAGTTCTTTTGATTATGATACATCTTTATCTAATGGGTCCAATCTAGTAGTCCAATTTTATCTTGCTGGTGCTGAATTTGAAGCTTGTTGTCCTGAAACATCCCAGCAAACTGCACTAGAAAAAAATAGCACAAGTAGCTTGTGAACCTAAATGTCTTTCTAGTGGCACTAGGAGTGGGAGGTTCACTTTGACTTCGTTTAATCATTAAAAACTAACAATGCATGAATTATGCAATGTACTTAAGAAATCTGTATTTAGTAGGTGGCATGAATTGATGGATATTATATACCATTTCAAGGAGGCTTGCATCCACTTCACTATTATTATCCAATCCAAGGCAAAACACTAGCATGGAAACAGTATCCTGGATCCATGATCTAAAAATATCAATTCTATAAGGAGGCTTATGATTTTGATTGAGTTGGACACCATTCGCTGTTAGAGATTTGATAAATCTTTTTTTGTTATTTTCACTAACTGCTTCATAAGTATTAGCAAGTTTTTCTAGGTTTATGAGGACTGCTCCACATTCTTTAGCAGTAAAACCCAACAATTTGTCAAAATGTTCTCCATTAATGGGAAGAATTATTTCCTGGCTATCTTTTTTAACTATTTTCTTTTTTCATCGTAATTCTGGGCACAGACAATGATAAATTCAGGGTAAGGGAAAACCTCAGGTAACATCAAACATCCCAATCCAACCACCCATGGTGCAGTCATCCCATTAATTGGTATTGGTTTTTTTGGGTCAGGTTGCTTAGCTTGCACTTGATGTACCTTATTCTCCAATGAAAACTTAAGTACTGAGGTAAACCTTCCAATAATTACAGAGTCATAAATATCATGGTATTCATCTGTAAAACCTAGGGCTTTAAGCAGTCTGGTATAGTCTATTTTTTCTTTTTCTTTGGTTTTCTCAATTTTTGGTCTGGTAGTGCTAGTGGACATGCTTGTAAACACTCAACCCTAAACCCCAAGATTGAAAAAACTGAAGTCTCAAGGACAACAATAACAGCAATAGTAATATGAATAAAGTATTTTTGTATTTCACTTACTCAGAAAAGATGAATACAAAGACTGGCACTGAGTGAATCTGTGGCATCACACAATTGATATTAAAATTTTTGGTGCACTGCAATCTCCTTGTCACTTGAGTCCTTGACCCTCTCTCTTCCAAGTAGTATCAATTAAAATTGCTAAATGCTAAGTGCCAATTGTGAAGTAAAGCAAGTGAAACGTGATAAATTCTTTTATTAAAGTTTAATACAAGTATGTAGTTTTAGTTGTACACTTGTACTGAGTACTCCCACTTTAAAATTCAAATGAAATTTAAAGATGGCATGCAAGTTTGCAGCCTGAATTAGTTATTTAATATAGCACATACATTGAGTGGTGGAATTGAAAATTTGAAAACTATTGTATAATCTCAACCATTGATCTTTGTAAATCTAATGGCTCTTGATTGATTCCGGAGGTTTGAGATTGCAAGTCTAGCGCTCCATACTTTCATTCCAGAATTCAACTATAACCGTCCATCTGGCATCGAAACATTTCACTAGGGTCTGCAACTCCTTTAATATTTATATGAAGTCGGGCCCACTTTGATGATATAATAACTAATGGAATAATAACTAATAGAATAAAATGAACACATTGACATCATTGCATCAATAATAAAATAAAAATTATATTAATACAAAAAGATTTACACTTGGGTAATTATATTAATACAAAAAGATTTACACATGGGTAATTATATTAATACAAAAAGATTTACACTCAGAAAATCATATTAATACAAAAACTACTCCAGCAGCCAGCCTAGGGTCCAAAAACACATAGCACTAGAGAGGCTACCATAGTACCATAGAAATCCCTAGCCCCTTGACTGAGCGACTCCTCGAAAACTTGCCACCCTACCACCCCAACACGGAAATCACCAAAAAAAGTGGCCCTGGGAGCCCGACCACTCCTACGGCCACTACAAGTAGAATCCCCCCGCACTTACAATGGCTGCAAAGTATTCAAACCATACCGGAGTTTCCTTTGTGTTCATTCCAAGTGCCCACCGAAGAAAGTGTCTGCCACAAGATGCCCAAAACCTGTGTCTTCCTAGTTGTTTGTCATTCATGTTTAGTAGGAACGGCTGCCTAGCTACGCCCTCATGTCCTTCCTGTAGCTTCTCCAGGTCTCTCGGCCATGGGATACCGACCCCCAATTCTACATAAAACAAAACATCTACATTGTCCAAAAGAATATATGGAGTGAATACCTCCCGTAGAATCATCAATGCATCCACCTTTGCCTCTCCTAGGTCCAACAAAGAAGCCAGCAAGCGTAAGGAAATGTTTGAATTTTTACTCTATATCTATCCTCGAAGACCAAGAAGTCTTTACTAAGGACCATCTTCACTGCCTCAAGGAAGAGTCAGTTTTGCTGGTTACAAATGTTAATCAGTCTGCCATCTATGATATGGCCCAGAAAGGTGACCTGGCACTTATTGTAGTGGAGCCTTATGGGAGTCTCCATGCTATATTTTGAGCAAGCCAGCCGAGTGCCGTTTTGCTAGAGACCTCCAGGATTTAAAGGAAGATCGTTAATGAACACATGCCTCAACTGACAGATGCATTTATTTGTTATCTAGATTTTTTGTAGCATCAATCTTCAGCTCATGTAAGGATCAACCAACAGTGATTCTCTGAACTTGTCAGAACTATTTAATAAATTAAAAATTAATGCCTAGGAAAAGTATTTTGCAGCCCACCAAAAGAAAATCGATATCAATATATAAATTTCTAATAATATCATATTTTATATAATATAATTATAATTTATTATTATATTATTATTATCATATATAATATGATATAATAAAGGGGCTCGGGGCTGGTAACTGTTGATGGTGTTTTTAGCACGCAACAACGTAGGTGTGATTGCTGGTTTCACACCTCTCTTGAAAAGTATCTTACCCTAGGTAAGACTACTCCAAGGATAATACAGCTAGGTCTTAGCTTGCTTAATTTCTGTGAAGGCAACCTTAGCTTCTGGGGTCCAGTCCATTTTAGCATCCTTTTTCAGCATGGCATTGAGAGGTCGAACTATCTCAGCAAATCCTGTGATGAACTTGCGCACAAAGTTGATCTTACCAAAATATGACTTAAGTTCCTTTTTACTGGCCAGAGGGGCAATCTTGAGTATTGCATGGATCCTATCTGGATCAATGGATATTCCTTGGTCAGATATCACATGCCCCAATAGCTTTCCTTCAGTCACCCCAAACATGCACTTCTTGGGGTTAAGTGATATGCCGTAATCCTTACATCGCTGCAACACCTTCCTCAAATCTGCTACATGGTCTTCGCGCCTCTTTGAGAACACCGTCAAGTCATCCATGTATATGATTATGCATTTTCCCACTAATCCTTTGAAGGCGACATCCATCGCGCGCTGAAAAGTTGCGCCAGCATTTATCAAATCAAATGGCATTCGTCGATACGCATAGATACCCCATTTGCAGGTGAAAGATATTTTTAATCTATCTTCGTATTCCACCATTACCTGATTATAACCAGAGTATCCGTCTAGAAATGACATCATCTGAGATCCATTAACAATCTGCAATACTTCATCCAATGACGGCAGTGAGTAATTGTCCTTTTCAGAGGCTCTGTTCAAATTACAGAAATCAACGCAGAGCCTGATTTTCCCATTTTTCTTTCAGACAGGAACTAAGTTCGCCACCCATGCAGAATGTCTGACTGGAAATATTATCTTAGCTGATAACAGCTTTTGAACTTCTTTGAAAATCAGTGGCTCCAACAGAGCATTAACTGGCCTCTGCCTTTGCCTAAAAGGCTTTGCTCTTGGCTTCAGCGGGATTGTGTGTGTGATAATCGAGGTGTCGTAAGTTTTTAGATCTTCATAACTCTAGGCTATTACCTCATGATAATCTCTCAATGCATGTATGATTCCAGTCCTTTCGTCCTCTGTACTGGCTTTTCTAATAAACACGTTCTTCACATCTACCTCCGTCCCCAAGTTAAATGGGTCACACTTTCCTCTTGGAGATCCTCCTTCTTTCTTCTGAGTTCCTAGATTATTTGTGTCAAACAGTCTTTCCAATTCTACCATTCCTCTGGGGATCGTATTTGTTTTCAGGTTCAGTATTCCTTCCAAATCAATTTCAGCAGGCTCCATCTCTTCTTCATCTATTATCTGAGTAGTGAACACGTCTGGTGAGGAAAGGAAATTGAGTATGTGTTGGTCATCCTCAAAAACTTGGAAATTGGTAACATTGTCGGGCACAGAGGGAGTAGCCACAAACTCAACAGAAAACTTTTTCAATCCCGCCATGGAAGTGGATTCCAATGTACTTGCTGTCTGGGCCAAAGCATTTGCAACATGATTTTGCCTCCTGGGAATGACTTGGATGTTAAAACCATCAAAGCATTCAATCAAATCCCATACCCTATTCCTATACCTATTCAACCTCTTGTCATTACACGAGTACTATTTTCTTACTTGTTTCACCACTAACTCAGAATCACCAAACACCTGGACAATTCTGACCTTTTTCTGTAGTGCTAGCAGCAATCCTTGCACCAACACTTCATATTCAGTGACATTATTTGTACATGGAAACTGCAGCCTTTGTGATGTCAGAAATGAACTCCCAGTAGGGCTAATCAGCTCGACTCCTACACCAAACCCTTGTCTACATCTTGAACCATCAAATCTCAAGGTCCATAAGAGAAAATCCTGGTTGTCCTCTTTCTGTTTCCCTGACTCCTCCTGTTCAAGGAGAGGTTCAGACTCCTCCTTCTCAACAGTCGGTTCCTCTTTTGGAATTAAGGGAACCTGTAATTGCTTTTGCACTTGTTTAATCGCCTCTTGACATAGTTGGCAGGTAAATTCAGAATGAGACGTATTGTGTATGTGACACCAGTTGGGCAATAATAATTCCTCCATTTGAACCTGCCTCCCAACAGCAGTTTGATCTTGCACAAATCTGGCTACAAAACTACGAAACCCTTCGAAAACTCTGGGCTCATCCTCCTCTGAAGATTCTCCATCATCGGATTGAACGTATGCCGCTGTACCTTCTGGTCTTTCTATCAAAGGTTTAGGAGATCTTAAGCAACTCAGCATAAGAATTTCTTCAGGTGGATTAATGTGGGGAAGGTAGACGCCCAAATCAACCTCTTAAAATAGAATTTTGTTGGGCTGATTAAATTCTGTGATCATGTGCTTCATCTTGGGTTCTCTTTTGATACGGATTTGATTAGCTAATCCCCTCCATGGCAACCACATATGAGAGAAATCTGTTGCCATGTACCCATTCAAAGTCCTGGACCAGTCTCTACTTAAAAGCATACTGTATTGATCTAGAATATCCACCACTTGAATATCGATATACTACAGCACCCTAGGATCACCAACCACATTCACCTCAGTTTTATCTAACTGCGTCACTTTTCTGGAGGACTTGGCTGGAGTGAGTCCAAGCGCTTTGCAGACAGACAATGGCATTACGTTCGTGGAAGCACCAGAATCTACCAAACAATTATGAAGGTTTTTGTTGAAAATCCTGAGTGTTAAGAGGAAAGGCGGACTTTCTTTCCTGTCTTTATATAGTGTCATTTTTTGTTCCACGTCGGTTACATGTATCCTTTCTTTCCCCTTATCAATGTTATCCTTAGTGATGTTTTCTCTTGACATATGATCAATCTTGGTTCCAGCGCCTATGTCCTGAAAGAAAGATGTTCTAACCTCAGGTATCTTAAACAACTCATACACAGACAGACTGACCTTCATCTTTTTAAGCTCATCAGCCACATATTGTCCCATTTTCACCATGTCAGCACGCTGGAATCTTTCTGTATCAGCAATGGTACCATGATGTATGGTTTGAAGAGGGGCTTTTGGGGGTTCAGGGTTATTGGTAGCCTGAGGATCAGGCGGGATTTGATAACTATTCGGGGGAATGGAAGTGGTGAAAGGGGCTTTTGGCTTGCTACTTCTCAGGTTGTAAGGAGTCTTGTTGTACTACTGATACGCATTAACTTCCTCAGACTCTTCTTCTTCAAGTTGGTTGTCATCCTGAAATGGAAACGTATAACTATCAAGAACGAGAGCAGCATCATACCTTTGAGAGGGGACAATCTCATACCCGGTTGGTGGAGTTCCTTGATTTTCAGCATTCTAAATTTCTATTTGGAAGATACTGGAAGCAATCTGGAATTCTGGGCAATCCAACTCAGAATGGGCATTGGTGTTGTGCAATCTGCACCAAGTAGATAAGGCGGCTTCAGCTAACATTACGCGACCTAGGGGTCTGGTGTCGCTATTCTGATTCTCCAAAGGTGAAGGCACTCCCCCATTGTTAGGCCTAGTATTCCAGGATTGATTTGACCACTGCTGAAAGCTCTGATTTTGATACTAATTTTGACTTGGAAACTGGTTCAGGCCTTGATTCTGTGAGTGCTGTTGGTTCTGGAAATATTGTTGATTCTGTCCTCTTTGCTGTAAATAAGCATTCTGGTTTTTGAGGTGAGTGACTTCAGCAGTGAGCTTTTTCATCTATTCAACTAGTTCTTTGATATCATCTCTGTCTTCCTTGGTCTTGGCCGCTTCCGATGACTGCAAGAAAGGCATTTCAGCTACTGGGTTGCCTGGATGGATTACTAAAGCTTGCGTGGTAGCTGGGTTCGGGACTGGGTTCATTACAGGGGTTCGATTGGCCAATGCATGATTTATCATGGGAATTTAATTCGGCATGGCCATGGGACCTATATGATTCAGCGGGCCAAAGGCTGTTTGTCCAAGCTGGGTACTTACTTCAACAGCAGCAGAATATGCTGCGGCTAAACTGGCTGGTACCGGGTTGGCCCTCCTTGCAAACATGGAGGTGAGTTTATCTAGGGCAGCATAGTAGATAGGTAGGGCAGCAGCTTGATCTATAGTGTAGGGGGCTTGCAGACAACTGTAAGCTTTTTGGAATCTATTATTGAAGGTACTAATCATCTCACCTTCCTCTCGTCGAATCTCCACAAAAGAACGGTAAAGATCAGACAGGGTGGTGGGCATACAGAACCTATTCAGAAAAGTCATCTTTAGATTTGGCCAAGAATTTATAGATGCCGCCGGGAGATTGGCAAACCAGTAGTAAGCTTCATCCTGCAAAGAATAGGGGAACAGCCGGCATATCACATCTTCATGCTGCACTTGTAACATGAACATATTAGCTTCAAAGATCTTAATGTGTTTGTCCACGGTCCTATCTGGGTCATGTACCCTGAACTTTGAGCAGAACTTGTCTGAGTTTTTGGGCATGTCATGGTAGTCATTGAATAGCAAAGGGGACTGGTTATTTCTTGTAAAGTAAGCCATGATAGGGGGATTAATGGGAGCTGTAGTAGTACTTTTGGGGGCTGATTGAGCTCAAGGAGCCCTGGGTATTCCTTGATCCCTTCTTGTTCTTCTAAATTCTATCAAAGATAGCAGTTCTTCTCCAACTGAGCTGGATCTAGTGTGTCTCTATCTAGTCCCCAGACTTGCTGATTTTTGGCAAGCCCTCCTTCTAGTGCCAATTCTGTTGATGGTGTTTTTAGCACGCAACAACGCAGGTGTGATTGCTGGTTTCACACCTCTCTTGAAAAGTATCTTACCCTAGGTAAGACTACTCCAAGGATAATACAGCTAGGTCTTAGCTTGCTTAAAATTTCTCAGTGGTTATGTTCTAGCTGTACCTACAAAGGGTCTTACATGCAATCTGCAAATGTTTAGGTTTGGGGCAGCAAATACACATAGACCCTATTATGATTTTTAGCTGATTGACAAAGTGAGATGCTGCTAAAACTTTCTATTCTAATAACTAAACAGTGGGTTTAAAGAAAACACAAAAGATTTAGGGTTTTAGAAGGATCCTAAGTGACATTCACAATGTAGAGGTTATCTTCAGTAGACAAATATTCCAAACTTTAAACCAGTTTTCTGAGTTACCAAACTAAAATAGGTGTTACAGTGTTGCAGAAAACGGTGCTATCTTCAATGGAAGTCGAAAGATTTTCAGACCACATTCATTCATTAAATACCCAATAAATGGCACAACTTAACTCATAAAAATGCAGTTGAACTTCAGCACAAATAATAAGCCCAGGCTAACTTTACACAGCTGTTTACCATCAACAAACAGCTAAAAGTATGGACTTGGAACATTCATCAAATACTGCAGTAAACCATTAACATCATAAAGCACAACTAATCTAACTATGGGAGAGCAAGAAGCAAACCATGAAAACCACAATGAATCAACACAAGATACAAATTCTCAGAAATACCGCAGAAACTTGCTTTGTATTAATTCAAATGGCACAGAGTCAACAATTTGGCATCAAAATCTCTCTTACAAAAAGTGGAAATGGCAGCCCTTTATATAGAAAGCAGCATACCCTAGCTCTCAAATGAACGGTGGAGATTAACTCAACACCGACGGTCCAAATTATATCAAGAACAACCCACATTAATTCCCAGATTACATTGTGTCTTTTATGAAAAAGATGAAAAAATAGCCCCAGATACATTGAATCTAGTCATTTTGACTAGCCAACTCAATACACTAGTGAAAAGGCTCATTTTGGAAGTAAGGAGAAGACAAAAATGAGTCACATGCCGTCCAGATACATCAAATTTATAATAGTGACGGGATTGAATCAATGAAATATTCAAATAATATTAATATTCTTTATCCAAGTCGATGCTATCTTTACTGGTCAGCTTATTTCGATAGGTCAGCCATGCTTCAAGTGCCGGATTGATGTCAGAGGGATCCGGATCTTTCAAATGATGTACTTTGTAATCAAATACTTCCAGCTCCCGACTGAACCTGGTGTATATCCTTTCAACATCTGCCTCTGCCCTGTGGAATGCCTTGAATTCTACTATGAGGTCACTTGCTTTATCCAGCCATTCTTCCATGCTTAATGCAGTGTCTTCAAATAATATAGCATGTAGCTTACCTTTGCATTTCTCAGCTTCAAAAGGAGCATAACCATCAAAAGATTCCTCCCTACATCTTCTCAGAGCATCACTGATATCGTATATGACAGATCTCAGTTCTTCATTGGTGGGCTTGTATGCCTCCTTAACTTGTTCAAAGGTTTCCTTCCTCAGAAGTAACTGTTGATACCATTCAATAGCTTTTGGGAGCCTATCCCCAGTCAAAATATTTTCTGTAACCAAGGTTTGAGCTGGTAATTCTCTGATACCCTTAATTCACGGATACATGTGAGAGTAATATTCGTCAAACGAATCACATTCATCATGCAAATCTTTCCATTTTTTATGCAAATCTACCACTCATTGGTGGGCTTGAGCAGAGGCACCTATGGCGTCACATCCCGCCTCAAAAACACCCATCAACCAATTCTCAACGCCTTGGGACTTTGACCTTACCTCGCTCAGTTTCACCATCTCATCAGTAGATAAGAAAGTAGGCACTGTCCTTATATCACCTCCTGCATCTATTGGTTTTACCAAAAATTGAAGGCATGCTCTGAGCTCCTCATTTTGGCATTTTAATTCCTTCTTGGACATTTTGTCCTTATCCAACTGCTTCAAAATTGACGTAACCGATCCCTTGAAATCATCCACCCTTTGAGCACGGGTGCTTGGGCCTAAATCAAACGTGGATATTACATAATCTTCCGCCCTGACTTGATCTATTGCTACATCAGCCAGAGGGATAGCTACCTCCACGATCCTTAAGCCTGATTCGCTCTGGTAGATCCTTGATTGAACCTTAGCCTTTTTCTGTTTCTGAGGCTTTTGAGCTTGCGATAGGATGGTGCTTAAATCAATTTTCATCACTTCAATCTGGGGTTCTAGATACACGATCCTACCTTGCAGCCATTCGGGAGCGGAAGATTTGTTCAACTCAGTAGCTCCATCCTTATCTGATACAGCCAATTCTTTAGAAGGCTCTTGTTCTGGCTCAGGACTCTTCTCCTTTTCTCCTTGAGCCAATTCACTCAGGCTTTCAATCACATTCTCCCGCGCAATCTTTAAAACTTCTTCTGTTGGATCCTTGCTCAGGGGACTATCAGATATATCAATTATTTCTACGCCATCTGATGTGTCGAGTAGGCTTTTATCATCCATACTGGTCAATACTTCCTCATTCTTGTCAGTCATCACTTCGTGCTCCTACAACCCCAATTCTGCGCACACCTTCTCAATACCAGTCAACAAAGGTACTTCCAATGATCCTGCAGGCATTTGTGAAATAGGTACAACAGAAGAAATTATGAGGGAAGGTGTACTAATTTGGGTCAAATTAGCTAAGGCTGGTGATAAGGAAGAGGAAATGGTAAAGGGTGAAGAAAAGGCCAACGAGGGCAACAAAAGTGGGGGTGATAAGATGGTTGAGATGGGAGGTAGTGGTAGGGGAGAAGAAAGGGTAGATGTAGTAGAAGGATATGTAATGGCAAGTGTGGGAGAAACAGGGTTGCCAAGATCACTGGAGGAGATTGCCAACGAGCAGGAAGTGGTAGTAATGCCAGAGGTAGGAGAAGCGGAAGGAGATGATTCCTGCACTATGACAACTGAAGTGGTGGGAGAAGTAGATGAAACGGAGGAAGGAGGAGGGATAGAAGTAGAAAGGGTGGAAGTTGAGACAGCAGTTCCTGTATCCGGTATGGGGGATTGGGTGATTGAAGGAATTGAATCATCTTTGGCTGCAACATCCTCCCTGCTTGCTACTTTTGTTTACATTTTCTTGGCCTTGGAGGCCTCCCCAGCACTACCTGGCATGTCTTTCCTCTTAGAAGCTTTGGCCCTAGGAGGTGGATCTTTCTTCCGAGGAGATCTTACAGGAGGCTTCCTCACTTTTCCTGCCCTTGTTGCCAAAGGGGCATGTTCCTCAATGTCTGAATCCTTCTCCCTGGTTGGCTCCGTATCATCTGTCACTAGTATGGGCTCATCTTCCTCTCCGCCGGAGTCTTTGTCTGATTCAACTACCGTATAGGTCAATTGGACTCCTTGCCCCCTTAGGACACCCATTTGCGCTCTGACCCAGGCTTTACTTAATCTAATTGGCTCCTTCATGATCACATCCAAGGAGCTTTCTTCAGCATTCACCCAATTGGGTAATGGGATGGGTAGGTGGTATTGTGCCTCCCATGGGCCTCTGACCATGACATTTTCATCGTCCTGTAATTGGTCCGGTACTGCCATTATATGAAACTTCTTAATAAAATCCAAGGACAGCCTTGCATGCGCCCTTTTCATGACCTCATAGTCATCAGGGCAGTTGGCCCAGAAATCTTCAATATGATCCTTGTGAAATAGCTTTTTGCTTACGAACTTCTCCATTACTTGATTCAGGTCAAAGTGACTCCTGGCATTGTAATAGTGCAAGTTTAGGAGTTGGAGCTCTTTATCCGAATATTCAGCTAAGGCGAGGGAGGTGCATGCGTAGAGTCCCTTGCCAAACTTGATGGGGAACTGGACATTTGTTCTGTGCAGGTGCTTGAGATTTTCTGCGCATGGTATTAGTTGCCTAAACAATTCTAGGAGCACTGTCTTATCATCAGGGTATCTTGGCAACTTGTATGCCATTCCAGTGAAGCCTTGTACTCTGATATATGTAAACTTTTCAAACTGGATATACCACCGGTCATATTGGATTACTTCGTTCATGGCCTCGACACTCAAGGTTGTATTACCTTGCAACTTCCTCGCTATATACATAGTAAATGCATCGTTGACCCGCTTGAAGTGTATCAAGGACTAAGATGAAGTCAACTAAGGATAGCCTTCATATACCTTGACCTGCGCCTTTTCATCATTTCCAATTTCTCCAATCTTGGACAATCCGTCGTAATGATTCATTCTTGCCAATGCATAAACGACGTAGGATGTCCATCTGAAATACTTTTTCTCGTTGAAGTTGCTGAAAGCTTCATGTATATTGTCGCTAATGATTTGCAACCAATGGAACTTGGTTCCCTTCAGTACTTCCGAGATTATAACAAACATCCAATCTTCAAAGGTGAAAGCAGTTGGCAACCCATATACTCTCCTCAAGAAGGTTATGATATCCCCAATTTCATCGTGGAAATCACTTCTGTATAATACTATGGGGAGCTTGACGAGGGCAGATTTCTTGCTCTTGACCCAATGGTTGTTTATATGTTTCCTGCATCCCTCCACATCTTTATTATATGCTTCCTTGGATGCTTTTCTGCTAGGCATGGTCATGGTTTTATGCCATGGGATATCCAGCATCTCTGCCAAAGCAGGAGGGGTCAAATCAGCTAGGATTTCTCTGCTAGCTATCTGTATTTGTCTAGATACAATATCATATATGTCTGCACAACTTGCCATCAACTCTGCACATTGAACTGAGGTTGGGAAGGCAGTTGCTTGTCCAAGTCCACTATCCTTTAGTCTCTTAGCCCGAGGAGTTGGAGTGGGTCTGAAGATTCTTAGTCTGAAATCATCTAGGTCGATATGACCTAGATCGATGTCTCCCACATTGCTCCACCCAGAGTGGATTCTAGTCCCTAGAGGCATCCCTTTGAACTCGTACTTCATAGCTTGAGCTCGTGCAGTCATTTAATCTACAAAACTGGACCTTATAAGCTTGGTACCAAGTCATCTCCCTAATATACTCCTAGGATTAGATAAACAATCATAAATTTGTCATTCATTATAAGCATGCATTCGAAGGAAAACTAAGTTAACATGAAAAGGCATTGCATGCAAGTAGATATCCAATGTTGCGAGGAATTTCACCTAAAACATCATTATCACAGCATCACAACATTAATTGCATTACTTAGAACAACCTTCTCTAAAGAAACTTCAACAAATCGGCCATTTAGAAGATTTTGCGCTAATTTGAAGGTTGTCCAACCTTGAGCAAGAAAAGCGCTATAATTGAAGCTATCCGACCTTGGCGGGGAAATAAGGCAGGTCCGACCTTGAATTAGGGTCTGTTCTTTGTGTCCCAGATTTTGCATTGTTTTCAGGGGTATCGGACCAATTCAAAGGGCTTTGGCGTTGAAGGTCAATTGGAGGCCGATTTAGCGCCGACTTGGTGCGCGGGGTTTGTAGGGCTTAACCCCAAAAAGTCTAAATTTGCCTAAGGCCCTCTAGTTTTTGGTCTTTTACCAAAATTCTAGTCTACGGTTTTGAAAAAACTGAAGGGGCAAATTTGCCAAACCCTAACCTAGAACTATCGTGATTCAGCAATCATCATTCAAAGACAAAAACCCTAACGGCCCACTTCGACTTGCTCAAAAAACCTAAAAAAAAAACTTGAAATAAAGAGGGTTAGAACCCTACCTGCAAATGGCGGCGCGGATTCGAACTTTCTGGGGAGGTCGTGGGTTCGAGCTCAGGTGATGTCGGCAGGGAAGATCGGAGCTCGAGATGCGCAGTCGGGAAAATGCAATTAGAAATGAGTTAAAACCCACTTAATTCCCCATTTAAACCATGTCATTCCGTCATTAACACTCGGGAGTACGGACTGTCAGCGCGGATTTGCAGTTGGTCTGACTTGGCGGAGAAACTGGAGGTCTCCAACCTGGTCGGTCGAGGGAAAATTCAATGCGAACCCGTGAGGTTCAACATGCCCTGCTTGGCAGGATTTTCAAACTCATCTGACCTGCGGGGCTCTTTTGGGGATCTGACCAAGTCGGAGGTTAACGTTTTTGGCGTAAGGTCAGTTGGAACAAATTTCAACGCAGAAGGTCCGACGAAGGGAGAATTAGCGCAAAAGTCAGAGCGACAAGGTTTTGGCGCATAGGTCGGTCGAAGGAGATTTTAGCGCTAGGTCTGACAGACTGAAAATCAGCGCAAAGGTCGGTTGGGGCCAGTTTCAGCGCAAAATACTGAATCAAGGACCTCAAAGGGAGAATAACAACCCACCCTAGTAGGTTTGAAGTAATTTTTTCAATGCAATCTTCCTATCTAGGGCCTAAATACTTCAGACCATACAACCACTTTGAGAGAGATCAGAAAACCAAATGACTCACTAGCCAAAACGAAAAAGGGGGGTCCACATGTTCAGCATGGGGCGTGTGTGCAAGGCACAACAGTAACTTAGAGCAAAGGGGCCAGTAACTCGATGACAACCAAGGGGATAAAAGAATAACTTAAGTTGGGGAAACCGGCTACACAGGTCAATGATGAATTAGAAGGATAAACCCTAAACACCTTAGACAAAAATAGCTGTAGTGTTATTTAATATTGAAAATTTGATTCTTTGAACCATCTATGATCTGTATACATTGCAATTTGCCATTGAACTCATGTCAATTTCAAACCGTAATTACTTCTATATTATTTAGTAAAATTTAACATCATCCTTCAAAAAGATTAGGGAATTACATCATATATGAACCTCTAACCAACCTCAAAGTTCCAAACAAAACTCCCATCCTTCGACCTTCAAACCTTGCTTTGATCCTCCAAAATCTTTTTGGTTCCTCTTTTCAACGATGCATAATGAATATTTCACTATAGTCCATAATTATCCTATTAATAGGCAATGGGTCCATTACAAATTCAATTATGTCCTCATTCACAATGACAATCAATGATTCACTATAGAACCTTGCTTTATATGTACAAGAAACCACTAGGCATGGGTAACAATAAGGCCAGTAAAGGAGAATTAAATTTATTTTCTCAAGGTCACTGGCAATTGAGTTGCAATACCAATTCCATGCATCAATTTGAATTTCCAGTTTCTCATACATGCATGCATGTGTGGGAGATTCAACCCACCACCCAGAATAGAATGCATCATTTGCAAGTGTTCAAAGTGTTGATTCTTGACACGATTTATTCCACTTGACGAATGCTTGTATTTCTTCATTCTGAGACATGCAAAGCAATAACATTCTGCATAGCCACACACAAACAAAATTTTCCATTATTCTTATTACTATTCTACATCTGTGAACTAAGAACTCTATCACATAGTTAAATTCAAAATCATGAATGATCACAAAATAAGTACTTGGTAACTTACTTTCTTCGCACAGCTGCTACAATGAAAGCCATTACTTTGAACTTTTACAGTCTATTGATTCTTCTACTATCTGAAATTGAGTAATGCAATATAAGGTTGAAATAATAAAGACTATCATATATACATTACATGTACTTCCATGACAAATGGGTAATAAATAACAAGCAACTCCGTTTAATTGCCTATGTTGTACCATAAAAATTTGCATTGGCTAATTTGTGTGGTTTGTCATGACTCACTTGCCATTAATGAACTTAATAGAGCATTGGCTAATCTATGCGGTTAAGTGTGTTCAATCAAATCAATCGTACCACCGCTGACCATTTGATGAACCCTAGAATGAAAGATGAACGGTTGTAGTTCAATTCTGGAAGGTAGATCTCCAACGCACTACACATTGCTAACAAAATCCTCCAGAATCAACTAGCAACCGTTAGATATTATTAGATTAATGGTTGACATATATATAAAATATATAATATATTTATATTGATTATTGTGCAAAGGTCAAGGTGGCAGTGCAACAGAGCGCAAGTCCTCGACTATACAACTACAAATTTGAGAAATTAGGTGTATCAGTACTTTTGCCCCAAATAGAACTTATGCTGTCGATTTATGATCATTTGACAATCAAAATCTATTAGAATATTTTCCATTTAATGACATCCACGCCGGAAGTGACCTATGTCCTTTCGCAATAAATAAGGAATGTCATGAAAAGCACAATTGCACGTTTTTGGGAAGGCAATTTATGCAGCTCAATTATGAATCATACAACAGTACATGCCACCAAAATTAATGCAATTTATGGAAACAATTTATTGGGTTTGCAACCCTCGCAGACATGTTATTTGCATTTTCAATTTTTCACTAGTGTGCTTTGGAGGAGCTCTGGACTGTGTCTTCTACAGGGGTTGAACATGAGCTTTTGCAACTAGGTTGACTAATTTGTGCTCTTTCTTGCCCATTTCTTATAGTGACAAATTTGAATACTTTAAATCAACTAGGTGGGAATTGGGAAGAACAATTATTTTTCATGAGTCCAGACTATTTGTTTACCCAAAATCTTTTGGAGATTTATTTGGCACCCTTAGTAGTTACATAAGCTTTTGTTTACTGGTTTCTCAAACAAGTAAAGATGAAACTTTTGTTTATTGAGAATGATTTAGCTAAGGTGAAGGATACTGAGATAAGTCATATAGATTTTGACTTGGAGGATTTTTGGGCTCAATTAGAGAAAAACCCTAAGTCACCTATAGCCCAAAAAATCCTAACAAGCGGGTTAGCTCATGCTCGGGGTTTCCCATCTATTGTGCCATGTCCAAACCTAGTTGTTGCATGTGCAAAGAACTATTATCCTGATATTAAGGGGAAATTACAAGAGCATGTTGGTTCTTCTGTACATAAAGAATCAGGAACAAGAGAGCAAGGAACCTCCCAGGCTTCCAGAATTTAGAAAACTTTAGCTAGTGTGGAGAAACCTCATCACAAAGTTGGTTCACAATCTAGTAGTGGTGGGCATGGAGAGCAGCCTGAAAATAATAGGAAACTAAAACTAAAAGGTGTATGTGAACAGGATGGTCAAGCTGCATTCATGAAACCATGAGCAGAGAAGAAGTTGGATGCCTTACAACAATTGCAGGCAGATCACATGACTTTTGTTGTGTTTCCTTCGCCTAGTAATGATTCTTCCATTTATCAACAGATTGCTGATGAGGGTACTTTTAGTTTTCCTTCCTTGTTTGAGAATCCAACCTCCCTCATATCAAATGAAATTCCCGTGCAAGATACTCCTAATCATCCAGAGAGAGTTGTCCTAGGTGCAAGTGAGAGTGGTACAGTTTTGTCTTCCCCTTCCTGGCTAAAGAAAGTTTTTGAGAAAAAGAGGAGATATCCCCCAACAGCAAACATAAACGTTGACACTGTAACTACACCTAAGCCTAAGAAGGCTAAGAGGATGTCGCAGATGGTAATGGATTCTTCCTTAAGGCATAGGATCTTGGAGATTGCATACCCCATCGAGGATAAAAATGAAAATGAAGTCACAGAAGTGTATTTCAATATGACCAAGATTGACATGGGTCCTCCTACAGTGGAAGGTGATTTATATCATTTAAAATTCTCTCAATGCATGCTAACAAAGAGAGTTAAAGCTCAGCAACAGGAGAACGCAAAGCTGCAAGCCCAAGTGAATTCTCTAACATCTTTCATTCAATCTACTTTGAATATTACTTCTCAATCCTCTGCTACAACTCTGAGTGTTTCTTTTGATGGAATGGATCCTAGCATGTTGCAACAAATCAAGAGATATCAAACTCTAGGTAAGGCCACTGAGCAATGGGTAGAGCGAGTCACCATTGATGGTTTGTTGCACATCGAGGAGGTCATGAAACTATATCCCCTCCTTTCTGATAAAAGGAACGGGTTAATTGCAGAGTTACTAAATTTAAAGAGGGAAGACAGAAATCTACTCACAGACTTTACAAAGATACAATAAATGATGAAAATTGATACACATATTCTTGTAGCTGAGAAAATTTTTAATGATCCAAATGAGAATGATTATGCATCTTGGCTAGATTCACTAGAGTGGAAGAGATATGTGCTAGGGGATTTTAGTGGACAAATAAGAAGAATTTTGGCTCAACATTTCACTGATATGGCTGATCCTAAAAACAATTGTACCATCTTAGATGTAGAGATTTCAGATGAAAGTGGAGAGAACTTGCTTGATGTCAAGGAAGTAAAGCAAAATTTTAAGAAAAGGCTTACTAAAGAGCATGTTGCCACAGTTAATGGTGAATCACTAGGGAAACTTGGGCATATAGCATCGTATCTCACAACTTTCAAGCATGGAATTGATGATGTCTATATGAGAGTAACAAATGCAGAGAGAATGATAGATAAGTGGAAAATTTGGGCAAAGAACACCTATACACCAAGTTCCAGGACTTTAAAACCCATAATTAGTAGGTTCAGGAGATACAAGGTGAAACTAAGAGCATAGGTGGACTTGACTGCTGCTAGTGAATAGGACAAGGAAAACGAAGCGACTCAGGAGGAAGACCAAATGACTGTCATGTGATGGCATTTCTTAGTTTTATGTTATTTCTTAAACATGCTCTAAATTCTCTTATGGAAAAAGACTTATTATTATATATTTCAATATTTATATAATTTAGTGTTACTATATATTTCTATTATTTTCAATATATGTATTATAAATGGAAGCTTGAGGAGTTGATTTCTGCAGTCATAAAGTTTGTGTTATAGTGGATGAATCTGTATTCTTTTTATGTATCCTTTTGAATTTTCTTTTTTAAATAATTATCTATTAATTTTTATTAATCAAAATCGTTGTTACTTGACACTTGTCTCTATTCCAGAGACTTATGTAGAAAGATGGGTGTGTCAGAACTGCAGTCCGAAATGAAACTTCAACTGATGCCATTGATCCTAATGTCATTGATTCTAATACTGAATAAACTATAAATTCACCAAGAAGATTAGACATTATAATATAGCATTTGATATTTTCGCCAGCCACACTAGATGACTTTTCAAAACATTGCAAGCACAATCGCCAAATATTCTATTTTATATTTTTGAATATCTATATAATTCGCCGCCTAATTTATTTTATATTTTTTAATATCTATATAATTTGCCACCCAATTTATTTTACTTTTTGGAATACAACTATAATTCGCCACCTAATTTATTAAATTTTTTAGAATACAACTACAATTCACCAAAGAAATTATTATTATTTTTTAAATCTATATACAATTCGCCAACAAAAAAGATAATTTCAACAAATTTGAAAAAAATTGCCAATGAAATTAATATTTTTTTTCGAAATAGGCATAGTTTTGCCAGCATTTTTTTGGCGTCGGGCTAGGATTCGCTAGGATTTTATAGGTTTTTTTAGGGGGGGTTCCTTAAAGTTATCCCCAACTTGGGGCATTGTCAGGGTTAAGGAACTTCTATGGTTTTTAGTTAGAAAAAGTAGAAAAGGGTCAACATAGAGATTGGGAGGCATCTATGTAGACTGAAGGCAAGGTTAAGGGAGGGGACACTAAAGAAAATGCCAAATAGAGCGTGGAATTATGGGCGAGCACAATTTATGACACTACATTTAGCCAGGCCACTTTAGCGAGCATATGACACTATGTGCATATGCAAGCAAAAGTACAAGAAAGAAAGTATTAGAAGTAAATAAGAATGAAAATGATATTGTAGATGATGTAGGATGTCGCCAAGTGAGAGAATAGAGCCCCCAGCTTAGGATCTTGCAACACTGCAGTATTAGACAATAAAAACCTCCAAGACAATAATGTTAGAGGATAAACCTACAAAACCACTATGTCAGAACATCACAATCATATATATAAGCATAAACAACACATCCTTAGAGGAGAGAAACACATATCAAACAAAGAAAAAATTTGAGTCAGCAACGTGAAAGAGACCTCAATGTGAAAGGTTGTCTCAATACCATGTGACATCCCCAAAATACAACAAAAATAAACAAAACCAACAAATAGAGGATTCTTAAGGAAATGGAAGAATATATTGAGTCGATCAATTGCTTCAAGGAGAGAGAAGACATACAGATAGATGGGGAAGCAATTGTTGATCGGTGTTTTTGCACACAACTTAGATGAAATACTAGGTATCTCACCTCTCTTAGAAGGAATCTAATCCCAGAAATCTAGAAAAAGACTACCCCAAGGTTTATAATGTCTATTGACTTACAGGTTAACTCAGTAATGAATGTGTTTTTTCTTGTTACAACATAGGAACTTACATGAAATCTGAACAAACTTTAGTGCATTAGGGTTTAATTACATAGACTAACCAGTTTTCAGATTTGACAGAGTATAGATGAACTGATATAGACTTAGATTTCCATAAAATATGTCATTTAAGTCCGTGATCAACAATCAATCAACTTGCATTCACCAGATATGGATTCTATAACAACGGCATGCAAGTTTGTGAAACCTACTCTAACAAGATCTGATAAATCAAATGTAAAAGAAAAAGGGGAGACAAAAAGGATAAAGAGATCATATATATATATACATGAATGATCAATAAACAAATAGACAGATTCCCAAAGTAAACAAATCTCTACTTAGCTAGGCAGCCCACAATGCTACAAAGATTGTACAATCTTCTAAGGAAACAAAGCATTTTCAAACTTTGAAGGGTCCATTCAAGACCCAATTTCTAGTGCAGTTCAATGAACTCACACAATTGAACTTGGCTCATGTAAATATGTCCATACTAACCATGTAAAGTGACCTACAATCAGCAAGCCACCAATGTTATGGATAAGAAATCCATCAAATATCTAACTAATCAACCACAAATGCAATTGAATAACTACTTAGAAGGTGAAAAGGAACCATGAACACCAGATTCAATCAACGAAATGAACTCATATGACAGCAGCAAATGAAATTTAGCTTGCATTGATTCAAAAAATTGCAATAATTCTTCTTCTTTTCAATCCTTCCTTAACCTTTACAATGAGAGAATGGTTGTCTTTATATAAAGAGGCAAGCATAGTGAGTATTACAATGAATGGTGAGGATTAAACCTACACCAATGACTCAGATTTAACAACATTTAATTTGAGTAGTTGGACAGTTACAAACTTGGTTTTGATTTTATACTTTAGAAAAAAGACAAAAATACAACTTTTTAACTTGCATAGATGAGACAAAATAGCACCTTTTTTGATATATCTAATGAGACAAATCTCATTTTTGCTGAGTTGACAAGTCAAAAGGAACATGTGGCATGTTTTTAAGAAGAAGCACATCCAACTATAAGCTTTCTGGACTAACTTGTTTGATTGGAATAGGTAAAAACATGGCCCAAAACTGAGTACATCCTCTATCTTCAGACAACAATATGATCTTTGTTCGATCATCCCTTTTAGTGTAAATCTGTTGATGTGCAACTGGAGGAGAATGGTATGGAATGAATGGAGCGATGTACTTGGTCACTAAGTAGCATGCAGAAGAAAACCATTCTTTGAGTGATGATCAGATCCAAATCAGAGTGCTAAAATTCCATCTTCGCGCTTCAAGGTTTAACCTACAAAAGAAATTCATAATAAGCAACTTTCACAGATGTTTTCCATCATGATTCAGTATTTTAAATTAAGAGAAATATATCATAAACTTATTAATTTAACAATCTAAATCACTCCCTGTATCTCGCCCTTCAGTACATTCATGGTTGTACACTATACAAAACCCTTTAACCGCTCATACAAGACATGTGATCTCTGATTCATGACTTTCACACCATCTGTTGTTAAATCAGCATGTCGGCCATGCTTCGTTCCTAAAAACCTTCTCTTACAAAATCCACCATACAATAGTATTCCATCAGATCATTTTGTAATGATGAACTTGTTGATGCAATTCTACGTTGGGTCTTTACTTGTTTAATATCTCAGTTATATCAGCCTTTGTACTCTTAATCATACAATTTCTATGTGAACACATGAAACTCGACTTGAAGCATGAGCAAAAGGAAGTTCTAAGTCTGAGCCATTGTGCCCGTTCCCATTCTGTGTTTCTTTGAGATAGTAGCCATAACCAAAAATTCCAATTATTTTCCTCATTGATCCAATCAACCATTGCTTCGCAACTTACCAATCCAATTATTTTTAGACTGTGTGGATCTACCAGTAATGTCATTTTGATGAGATACACTTAAAACATGATGCTCACAGAGCCCTCCGATTAATATCTGTAGAATATGAGAATAGAGCCAACCACACCTTAAATGGAAAATAATAGGACCCCTATGAGCTGCATACACATGTTGAGCACAAGCAACAGTATATATATTTGACAGTTGAGAAGATCTTTCCATTGTACATGGTATGGGAACAACATTAATTCACCGGATGCAATACTTGAACTCCCCATTTCTGCATAACGTGATCACTCTACTTAAATATCATCCATTTCAATGGTCAAACATTCAATAGTAATTTTACACATCATTCACAATAAAAAGTGGTAAATATTGTTGGGTGGTGAAGCCCAACCGTTACAATTACTCTGCCACCATTCCATTTTTATGATTCCTTTACTATTCTAGACTGGGTGTTGGCTGAGTGGTGCCAGAATAATAATTACAATAAACTACTGAAGGTGTATAAAAATATGGTGCTGTGTATTAAAATATATGAGAGAAATATTGAATAAGATATTCCCTGCTTGAGAGTGGATGTAGGCAATTGCCGAACCACTATAAAATCGTGTCTCTTATTTTGTGAACTTTATTTTTGTGTTTTTATTCCGTTTCTTTGCTCGTTTTATAATCAACAATTGGTATTAGACCCTGGTGGAGAAACTTGGTGAAAAAGCTTGAGACATGGAAGAATTTTTCAGAGCTATGGATGAAGCAGATATGGAAGAGAGTCCCAACTGAGATGATTGGGTTCAAGCTCTCATGTCCATGTGCCATGGCCATGAAGAGAGTCATGATGAAGTAGAAGCTATTCATCAGATGTTTTTGGATGAATTAAATGATGAAGCTGATTCTATTATTGATGAGTTTCTTGGTATGTTGGAACCTAGCAGTATCATGGAGCAGATGCAAGAAATAAAAAGTTGTGTGGCTGCTCAAAAAAGGTTTAGATTTGATGATACTCCTATCTATTTGGATGCTGAGTATGCAGCTCTTTCCTATGAAAGAGAGTTGATGGAGGCTTCTAAACTGGCGGTAGTGGCCGGCGAGGGTTTGGATGCTGCTAGGGCTTCAGTGGAGGAAGGTAAAAATTTTCTGGAAGCTTATGGGAAAAGTGATTCTCATGCGGAGATCCTGGTTCGAGCATCAGATGAAAAAGTTGGCGAAGATGTTGTCATGGCGGAGGCCAAGCTGGAAGTTAATTTGAACGAAGCTGAAAATGAAGCAAAGAAGGGTAAAGAGGCGGAAAAGGATAAAGATGTGGACATGTGATGCAGAGTGCACAAAGGAAGCGTCAAAAACTTAACAAAAGACTGTATATACTTCTGTCGACTTGTGATCACCAGTTTCCTTCGGCGTCGCTACCGATCGCCTCTTGCATCCAACACAATGTATATGCACAATGTATATTTTCAATATACATTCGGGAGATGTATTCTCCACATACATTCAGAACATGCATTCAAAAATTGACCGTTGACCTTCCTTATATCTCACCCGATGTAATTTTGCAACATACACACGAACATACAACTGCGATATACTCACATAAAGTATATCCGGTGAAACAACACAAATCTTACGCCGATGCACTGGGTTACTCCGACTACCCTTTAGGCAGACTACTGCTTCCGACTTAGCTCTTCTTTGTTTTTCGGCCAGACAACCATCATCTGGGCCTTCTCTGACAGTTATTGTTCTGTCGGAGACAAACTCTGCAACGCAAACACTCTCTGCCTTCGTCGAATCCTAGCACATGGAGATGCTAGGCTCAATCAGCACATCCCACACTCAATCTATCATTGAACATAAACAAAACAAAAAGAACACTAACTATACAAATAGACCCATTCCATCGATTTCGAAGAAATCTCGTCGGTGGAATGGCTCAGTAACCCATCCGAATGACAAAATGGAACTAACTACAGTGACACAGTGAAAGAACACAAACAAAACAGGATCTTTTATTTATCTTGGGAACTTCTACACTACAAACAATTCTTCTATCTTCTTACTGTTATTCTACCACAAATCACACCCAATTTCTATATTACTCCTCTTCTTCTATTCACTGAACTATTTATACATGTTCTTGTTCTTGACAATTTGCATCGATGGGAATGCCAACCGTTCTGCAACTGTCAACCTATTCAGTTACAATGTGTTTGCTCTTCCACTACCAGACCCTATGACTTGTCCTATTCCACTCGGACTCACACGTGGCACTAGGCCTTACAATTGATCACGTGGACCTTATACAACTCCAAAACATCAAAAGAACATGAAATTAATTAAGGTATCTAGGTGCCCCTGCACCATACTCCCGGGGTGTAAAAGAACTCAAGTCCCTTGAGGAACCAAGTCAGAAATAGTAACCCCATGTTTGATGATGTCCTCCTCGCTCATCCAGGTAGCATCTTCATCAGGCAAACCACTCCATTTGACCAGATACTGCTTGTAGGTTTTATGCCTGGTCTTCTTCTGAACTTTGGTGTCCAAAATACATTCTAGCTACACTGGCTGACTCGGTGGAAGATCAGAAATCCATTCTGCATCCCCTGCTTCTGTCACATCTGAACCAACAACATTGTTTCCTCTGAATGGAAACAGGTCAGACACATTGAAAATGGGTGATATTGCGAAACTTGGAGGGAGTTCAATTTTGTATGCATTAGGCCCAAACTTGTGTACAATCTTACATGGACCTATCTTCTTCATAAGAAGCTTTGTGGGCTGTCCCTTCGGAAGCCTTTCCTTCTTCAGATATGCCATCACCAAATCTCCAACATTGTATTGGACATCCCTTTTCTTCTAATCAGCTCTCTCTTTGTATTTCCCTGTGTTCTTCTGTATAGTTCCTCTGACAGCATCATGGATATCTTTCATACTTACTGCAAAATCTTCTCCTTGTGCACTCTTTTTCTCCATGTTTTGGAGATCCCTGAGCTCCAAAATTCCCCTGGGATGAATCCCATATACAACTTCAAAAGGACTCTTTCCTGTGCTCCTATTAACAGAATCATTATATGCAAATTCTGCTTGTGGGATGATCATATCCCATGCTTCTCCATGTTGTTGAGTCAAACACCTCAAAAGATTACCCAGTGATCTATTCACCACCTCAGTCTGTCCATCCATCTGAGGGTGATATGCTGACGTGAAAGACAATTGGGTGCCCAATTTCTTCCACAATGTGTGCCAAAAATGTCCCACAAACTTGGGATCTCTATCAGTAACAATATTCAATGGCAAACCATGAATTCTTACTATCTCCTTGAAGAAAAGACCAATAATATGTGAAGCATCATTAGTACATTTACATGGCACAAAATGAGCCATTTTACTAAACCTGTCAATAACCACAAACACACTGTCAAATCCTCTTTGAGTCTGGGGAAGACCCAAAACAAAATCCATACTGATGCACTCCCATGGCCTTTGCGGAATCGGAAGTGGTTGATAGAGACCTACATTTGATGAAGTCCCTTTTGCCTTCTGGCAAATGTTACAACCTTCCACAAATTTCCTGACATCTGTTTGCATCTTAGGCCAGAAGTAAAGCCTTCTCACTTGTTCCAATGTCTTGTCTAGTCCAAAATGACCTCCAAGACTACTACAATGTTTCTCTTTTATGATGTTCTCTCTCATGGAACACCTAGGTACACACAGTTGGCTGCCTTTGAACAGTAACCCTTGCTGCAACAAATATTCAAAAAAATCAAAATGATAGAAATCTGAAAACTGTGAACAAACTGCATATATCTCCTTGAAGTCCTCATCATTTTGATACATATTCTTGAGAGAATCCACTCCCACACTTTGTAACTAGATTTCCTATATAGTGCACACTCTTCTGCTCAGAGCATCTGCCACCTTGTTAGCTTCTCCCTTCTTATGTTTAATGGAAAAAGTATACACTTGAAGTTGTTCGACCCACTTCATATGCCTATGATTTAGTTTCTCCTGCAAATTCAGAAAACTCAAAGCATGGTTGTCAGTATAAACAATGAATTCCTTGGGCAAAAGATAATGTCTCCATTTTTTCAATGCTTGCACCATTGCATACAATTCTAGATCATATGTGGAATACTTCCTTTTAGTAGCATTCAGCTTCTCACTAAAGAAAGCAACAGGTCAGCCTTCCTGACTCAAGACAACACCAATGGCAAGGTTACTGGCATCACATTCTAGACAGTGAACAACTTATTAAAATCAGGCAAAACCAAAATGAGTTTCTCTGCTATTTTCTGTTTAAGAATCTCAAAAGATTCATCTGCTACTCTATTCCAAACAAACTTAATTTTTTGTCCTCCTTTTATGGTATCCAGAATGGGTGTACAAACATGGATGAATCCTCTTATGAATTTCCTATAAAAAGTTGCCAACCCATGAAAACTTCTCACATCACTTACTGTCCTAGGTGCTAGCCAAGACAAAATAGCCTTTACCTTTTCTGGATCCATTTTCAAATTACCCTAGGATATCACAAATCCCAAATATGTGAGTTCTTCCTTCATGAAGACACTCTTCTCCATATTGATCATCAGTTTCTCCTCATGTAGTTTCTTCAACACCTCTTCCAAACGCTGCAAATGTTCTTCCTTTGTCCTACTGAAAATCAGAATATTGTCAAGATAGACAACAACAAATTTGCCAATAAAATCTTTCAATACCTCATTCATTAGATGCATGAAAGTGCTTGGAGCATTAGATAGTCCAAATGGCATCAACACCCACTCATAAAGACCCTCATTAGTCTTAAAGGTTGTCTTCCATTCATCCCCTTGTCTAATCCTGATCTGATGGTATCCACTTTTGAGATCAATTTTGGAAAAGTACCAAGCTCCACCCAAACAATCCATGAGGTCCTCTATTCTGGGCATAGGAAACCTATATCTGATGGTGATCTTATTTATGGCTCTTGAATCAATACATAACCTCCATTTTCCATCCTTCTTGGGCACTAAAACTGTAGGTACAACACACGGACTAAGACTTTTCTTCACCAAGCCCTTATCCAACAGTTCTTGAACTTGTTTAGCAATCTCCTCATTCTGATTAGGTGTCATTTTATAAGCTGGTTTATTTGGCAATGTGGATCCTAGGATGAAGTCAATCTGATGACTTATGTCTCTCACAGGGGGTAGTGTATTGAGCATATCCTCCACCATGATACTCTTATAATTGTCTAACAATTCCTGCACTTCCTTAGGGACTTTTTCATTGCTATTTTTAGACAAATCAAAATTGTCTTTAGGTTTCAGAATCAAAGCATACCCCTGGGTTTCCTCTTCTTTTAGAGTATGGAGAAACTCTTTCCCACTCACTATCATGATACTTGATCCTACATTCTTGTCTACAGCCTCTTCTGGTAAAGGATCCATCTTATACTGTCTACCATTCTTGCTGATAACAAAAGAATTGGATTTACCATCATGCTGGGCTTGTACATCATACTGCCAAGGTCTACCTAATAGTAAATGGCATGCATCCATGGGAATTATATCACACAAAATTTTTTCCCCATATTCCCCTATCTGAAATTCTACCCAAGCTTGTTCATCAACCAAGACTTGTTGCCCTTTTTTTCAACCAGGACACTTTGTATGGACTAACATGTGGCAATCTTTTCAAATTCAATTTCTCTACCATTTCTACTGAAACTAAATTTTTAGTTGAGCTAGAATCAACAATTACCTTACACCTTTTGCCAGAAACTTTACACAGAGTTCTGAATAGTGTCTTCCTTTGCAGTGGTTCTTTGTTCTGTGGTACCTTCAACATCGTCCTTCTCATCATGAGATTCTCTCCATCTTGTGCTGGAGCTGTGCTTCCCATAGATGAGTTCACACTCTGACAATCTTCTTCTTGAATTAGCTGGCTCCTTCTATCTCCTCCATAAGAGCTTGAGGCTTTCTCCAAACACTTGCTTGCTGTGTGCCCAATTTGGTTACAATTATAACATCTTCCCGTGAAGACATTAGGACCTCACCAAATCTGCCTCTTCCATTGGGTCTCCTTCCTCTAAAACCCCCTCTGGAACCAGATTCTCCACTGTGTTCTTGTTGACTAAACTTCCCTTGATTCTTCTGGAACTGATTTCTGCCACCGAAACTATTTCTGCCTCTGAAGTTCCTTCCACCTCTGCCCCTATTCTATTGTTCTCCTTTTCTTTTCTGCTTCTCTTCTACTCTTAGTGCCACTTGGAAGCATTTGTCCACGGTTTCTGGTGTCAAGATGGTAATCTCATCTTGTATGCTATATTTCAGGCCATTAATATACCTGGCAATTCTTCCCTTTTCATCCTTAGCAAGCCCACACCTTAGAGACAATTTGTGAAATTCCTCTGTGTAGGTGGATACATCCATGTCCTTTTGTCTGAGGTTCTGCATTTTCCTGTATGTCTGCACTTCATAATCCGCTGGTAGGAACTGACCCTTGATCCTCTCTACCATCTGACTCCAGGATGAGATCATGCTCTTGCCACTCTTCACCCTTTCTCCCTGGGTGTAGTTCCACCACGTGAGTGCAGCACCCTTCAATTTCGTCTTTGCAAACTTGACTCTTCTATTCTCTAGTACTTCCTTGTACTCAAAGTAATTGTTCAAAGCCTCGACCCATTCGATGACTTCTTCTGTGTCCATCTTTCCGCTAAACATCAGAATCTCCATTCTTGATTCAGACGATTCCTTACCAAGTGATTTTATGGCCTCCAAAAATTGTTTCTGATCTACAGATATATCTGTCTATCCTGAGGTTGTTTCCTCTTCCCCGTCTTCTTCTTCTTCTTCATTAGATTCGTCATCTGATTTCTTTCCTATCTTTAGTGCCTTCAACTCAGCCTGGAGTGTTTCCTTGATTCCAACCTTGACTCCAACCTTGATCATTTCTTCCATCTCTTGGAACTTTTTAAGCACTTCTCCTGTCATCCCCTTTGGAGGCATGGCACTGGCCTCTCCTTCGCTCTCTCTATCTGACATAAACATTCACAGATCTATCACACACAGAACATCCAAAGTTCTGATACCAAAATGATGTAGAGCGCACAGAGGAAGCATCAAAAACTTAACAAAAGACTACATATACTTCCGTCAACTTGTGATCACCGGTTTCCTTCAGCGTCGCTGCCAATCGCCTTTTGCATCCAACACAATGTATTTGCGCAATGTATATTTTCAATATACATTCAGGAGATGCATTCTCCACATACGTTCAGAACATGCATTCAAAAATTGATCGTTGACCTTCCTTGTATCTCACCCGATGTAATTTCGTGACATACACACGAACATACAACTGCGATATACTCACATAAAGTATATCCGGTGAAACAACACAAATCTTACGCCAATGCACTGGGTTACTCCAACTACCCTTCGGGCAGACTACTGCTTCCAACTTAGCTCTTCTTTTTTTTTCCGGCTAGACAACCATCGTCTGGGCCTTCTCCGACAATTATTGTTATGTCGGAGACAAGCTCTGCAATGCAGACACTCTCTACCTTCACCGAATCCTAGCACATGGAGATGCTAGGCTCGATCAACACATCCCACACTCGATCTGACACTGAACATAAACAAAAACAAAAAGAACACTAACTGTACAAACAGACCCATTCCACCGATTTCAAAGAAATCTCGTCGGTGGAATGGCTTAGTAACCCATCCGAATGATAAAATGGAACTAACTACAGTGACACGGTGAAAGAACACAAACAAAACAAGATCTTTTATTTATCTTGGGAACTTCTGCGCTACAAACAATTCTTCTATCTTCTTACTGTTATTCTACCACAAATCACACCCAATTTCTATATTACTCCTCTTCTTCTGTTCACTGAACTGTTTATACATGTTCTTGTTCTTGACAGTTTGCATCGGTGGGAATGCCAGCCGTTCTGCAACTGTCAACCTATTCAGTTACAATGTGTTTGCTCTTCCACTACCAGACCCTACGACTTGTCCTATTCCACTCAGACTCACACATGGCACTAGGCCTTACAATTGATCGCGTGGACCTTATACAACTCCAAAACATCAAAAGAACATGAAATTAATTAAGGTATCTAGGTGCCCCTACACCAACATACAAAGTGCAAATGATAAGGAGGCTCTTGGGAGAGAGGCCAAGGCTTCTGACGTGGGGAAGTTCAAGTTCTACATGGTTTTGGTGTGGAATGTCATCTGTTGGCAGCTCTTCTATATTGGGATCTTTGGGGTCATCTTTTTAACTACTTCTATGTTCAGTGGTATCATTATAGCTGGTATCATCGATGGCAAGAAATCCACCCTGGAGAAAGGCATGGCTCTAGCTATGGCCTTGTGGGGATTCACTTCATATTTGTATGGGAAGAATAAGGACTATGCTTTTGTGCGATATGCCACTGTTGCTGAAGCAAAGCTATTTGTTAAGGAATTGACCAGTGTCAAGATTCGAGGCAAGAAATGTGGAGTGTTATTGCTAGCCATGGTGGAAGTAGAGTATAGCGTGGAAGGCTTGCCTTTGTTGGTTGACGGAGCTTCTTCAGCAGAGGGAGAAGGTATGAGTGATATGGAGGCACCCTGTAAATTGGAAAATGTGGAGGTGCTGAAGTTGCATCATAGTGAGGAGAATGATCCCAACTATTACAGGACTCCGTCGGTGGTGAAAGAGGCATTGGAAGCCATGCCGGTGGTGAAGATTATGGAGAAGCATGTTGATTCCGGCTGGTCCTCCAGGTGCATGGTGTGTAAGGAGGATTTTACTTGCCCACAAATGGAGCTGTGGACAAGTAAGCTTGTGTCTGAAAGTGTAGTATTTGAAGATGTTTTTTACTCTGGTTTGATTTGGAGAAAACTCATTCGAAGTGTGCTGGAATAGAGTCTAGTAAAATTAAAATCTTCTCAAGGTCTAGTTGTGACCTAAGATTCAAAATGGAAGCGCAGGGAATGTCGCAGTGCATGGCTGTATTGGTTGGCCTTCAGGGGGGCGATTGTTGGGTGGTGAAGCCCAACCGTTACAATTACTTTGCCACCATCCCATTTTTATGATTCCTTTACTATTCTAGGCTAGGTGTTGGCTGAGTGGTGCCAGAATAATAATTATAATAAACTGCTGAAGGTGTATTAAAATATATGAGAAAAATACTGAATAAGATATTCCTTGCTTGAGAGTGGATGTAGGCAATTGCCGAACCACTATAAAATCATGTCTCTTATTTTGTTCTTTATTTTTGTGTTTTTATTCCATTTCTTTGCTCATTTTATAATCAACAAATATTTGTCCTATTTTTATTGGCCAAAATTGATCTTCAACTATTAAAGTGGATGATATTTAAGAATAGTTGTTAAGATGATAAAGCACTATGAAATCATCTTGCGAACCACCAGAGTAAGCTCCAAATGTGGATTATGCCCATCCTTCTCCAATACTTTCCTCGTAAATGCATCAATGGGAAACAATTGCAACTTAAGTTTCACAGACTATCTGCCTCTCCTGGTAGTTCAGAATTATATCAATCCATTGGAGTTCTAAATGAATTAGAGTTTCAAAGAAAGTTGTGATAATGGTTGTGGTGTTGCATCTTGTAATGCACTTACTTGCATTTGTCCATTCCTGACCTGGAGGTATTAACAAGATTTTGTGCATGACTAAGGGCATATAAGACACATCTCAATTTGTTTTAAAACTCCATGAGATAGCTTGTAAAGGACTTTGCGAGTTTGAGGAAGCATTCTGAACATTGCGGAAGTTTAGGATATAGTGGAGGAATTTGGTCTAAGTGGACATTTGCAAGAATTTATACGTCTGCAAAATATATCCAAAGTCATTGTAAAGTCCCATTAAACATAACAAAGAATATTGTGGGAAGATGGAAGCTTGATGGATATTAGGGGAAGCTTAAGTGCCAAGTGGCCCAGCCGTAAACAACTGGTGCATTGTAAACGACCGGTTGTACGGCTTTTTCGACAAGCCTTCAAGTCGAATGCATCTAACGATCGGATTGGCTCGAATCTCTTCAACTAAACAAGCCATACTATTTGTCAAAGGAATTTCTACAAGTTTCGACCAGCCAATCGTTTGCAACACACTGGCTGGTTAAGTCCTTCCTACCAAGTGGGTATATCTGGTTCAGTGATGAAACTCCACAAAATGGGTTTCCTTTGTTTTATATTTGGCTTCTCCTTCAATTCACTTCAAATATTACAATTAAATATACTTGCCTAAATTATTTTCTTTTAACCGTTTTGTCCCCCATTTTTCACATCGCATAATCACAAGGTAAAGCTTAACTAGCCGGTATGTTGTAAAACAACCTGCTGGTTGAAAACTTGTCGACGGAAAACCTGTCAATAAATTCATCGACAAACAATTTCATTAGACTAGTCAAAATCAACTCAATTAGCTGGTCGAGAGTAAATGTCAACAGGGACGAAGGTTGAAAAATCTGTACACAGTCGGCTGACTGTTTTATCCCATGATATCATATTTCATTTTGTCGAACAATTCAAGTGCCTTGTCTGCACTTCTGAATCTAGCATATATGTTTAATACGGCCTTGTGGAAGATTTACTATCAATAGGATAGTACGGGAGATGTGAGCTCTATAGTAAAATATGGGTGTTCTAATAGCAACTGGATAATGTGGGAAAAGAGCTTCCAACAGGATATTGCAAAAGTTTTTGGTCTAAGTGGATCTTGCGGAAGATTATGGACGTGCTAGATATTGCGATGAATTAGCATATGTCTGGATCCCCTCCAAGACTCAGCATCCATATGAGTGAAAATTTCCTCTAAAGTCATTTGATGGGAAATTTAACCCTCATGCCATATCATCGACATTCTTGAAGGTGATTCTTTTGATTTTTGTCTGCACTTTCCTTTAGCTTATTTCAAATCTACAAATTTGATGTACGCACCTGAATCATTTGCTTTCAACCATTATGGTGTCCCACTATGTCATATTTCATTCTGCCTACCAGTTCAAATGCTTTGTCTATGATATCGCATTTGGCATAACACTTTTTAAACTGCGCACCGTAAATAGTCGGCATGTTGTGCAAACTATTTTTTTCTACTTTCGATCTGTAAAAAATGGCAACTGTTTCTGCTGACCTCTTCATTCGATATGAAGCTTGCTTTTCAACTTAAAACTGGTTAGTCAGCACGATTTTGATGGAAATTGGGAAAAAATAGTCGGCACAATGTACCGGCTATTTAAGTTCTTCTCCGACTGCCCAAATAGCCACCGTAAACAAGAACGTCTTAACCAGCTGGTGCGTTGTAAGCGACCGGCTGGTCGACAACATGTACGGCAGGTCGAAAATAGTCGACAATTGATCGACGGACTGTATGGCAGGAAAGGTCGAATGAAGACAAGACAGTTTGGTCGCTAGGCTTGGTCAACTACGAGATTAGACTGGCTAGCCGTATAGCCAGTCGTTTACAACGCGCCAGTTGTTTATGGTTGGGCCCGTAAACAATCGACATGTTGTCATGTCAGTTGTTTACAATTTTTCAACTCCCAAACGATTTTGACTTTTCTGTTCGACAGATTCGACCTACCTTGATCAACGAATTTAATCCTTCTATATTTTACATATAGTCGATTTATATATCCCAACCGATGAAATTTCGACCAACTGGACATTTTACAATGCACCGGTTGATTAAGCTTTACCACATCCGACACCTTACAAAACTTCTGCAAGGTCCCAATAGCCTTCAAACTTCCGCAAAGCAATGTTGACTTATTGCAGGGATTTGATATTCATCTGGAAATATCCATATCGTCCTTCCAACCTTGCAAACTCTTGATGAGCAACAAGTACCCGCATTCCTGCAAAATGAGGAGGTCTCATGAAAGTTTTGGGCCGAATGAGAAGTTTGGAACAGGTTTTAGACGTCTATTAAAGTGCAAAGGATAGAACAAAATTTGTTCGATGATTAGATATATATGCACTAATCCGGAAGCATATAAAAGATATGCAAACTGTTGGATGTGGTGAAGCTTAACCAGCTGGTGCTTTGTAAAACGACGGGCTGGTCGAAATTTCATCGACTGGTGTATATATATCGACTATATGCAAAATATAGAAGGATTAAAACCATTGATCAAGATCAGTCGAATCTGTCAAACAGACAAGTCGAAATCGTTTGAGAGTCGAAAAATTGTAAACGGCTGACACTACAATATACCAACTGTTTACGGTGCGAAGTACCCCATCCTTTCATACGTAAAAGTCCCGCAGGTGAAAGTTCCGTTAATATCCACTGCCTTGCTGGACACACTAATTCCAAGTATTTTGCATGACGTTCGAGAATCTTTGTCCACGTATATCGCTGGTCCATCTAATTTCTGATTTTGTTTTGAATAGTGTACATTGCAGAGGTTTAAGTTTCAAGAAGATATTGCAGGAGTTTAACCCAAATTTGGATCACCCTTGGGCTCCATATTCAGATGGAGGCAATAGTCACACAAATCCCATCGATCAAAACGAAGATCCATTCCACCATTACTAATAACATCATCCATTGAGTGCTTCTTTGAGTGACATTTCCATGCACATATGCTACGATCCATGTTGTATCAATCTTTCAAACCTTCCCCTTAGAGCCATAGTACTCAGCAACTGGCAAACTTGATTGAATAATAACTTTGAAGGGCTCTCTTATTGTCAAAGACAATGGAATGCAGAAGCAACGATAAAATTCTCAGAGGATGCCACATGACCACTTCTGCATATAATGCTAAGAGCTTCTACACGCTCTCCATACAACCCCATATTTTTAGTATAGCTCTGAGCAACATGACCTTCACCTCCATCTGCTACAAATGAACTAACAGAGCGCACATCTGCATTAAGGTCTCTTTCTGGTGAATCCATGACTATGTTACCAGAAACGAGAAACGGAAATGGCAATGGCAACAGCAAGTGACGAGAAACCGGATATTTAGAGGTTGTGTAAAAGAAACGGATTTTAAATACATATATTTTTTCAAAATTTTAGATTTATTATAAAATAAAACACTAAAATTAAAAATAGGAAAAAACCAAAACTACATCTTTATAAATATATATATTTTTATGAAATTTATTTTATAATAAAAAACTTCACATTTATCTTTTTAAAAAACATAAAACTACATCTAAAAAGCCATGCATTTATGTTTTTTAATGAAACTAAATCTATGAAATTTGTTTAAAAAAAAAACTTAATTTTCAAATCACACATTTATTTTTATGTAATTAAACATTATAAAAGCCATGCATTTATTTTTTTAAATAAAATTTGTTTTGAAAAAACAAAACTACTTTCCCTAATAAATAAATAATATCATAATAAAAACAATATTATAAAATCACTTTTATTCCATAATAAATAAACAATATTATAAAAAATCAAGAAGCTTTTAATAAAAATCACCTTTCTTACGGAAAGTTTGATTGCAAATCAAAAAAAACAAAGAAGGTTCACCCAAAAAGGCAAACAGGCAACGTAGAAACGGTCGTTTCTTACTGCAATGGCGTTTCGCCAGTCAAAACCCGAAATGCGGGAAGGTCGTCGCATTTCTGGTAATGTAGATCCATGATATGTGCTATCAAAGAATGAAAGTAGGTCTTTACTTCTAGTTAATTGATGGATTCCATCCCATGGCTCTTGGCTCTTGGCTGGGATCAACACCGGTGGGATTGTGTGTACATGCAGGGTGTTTTTAAACATCATTCACTTCAAAGTCAAAAGTTAATTTTAGCCAATAAAAATAGGACAAATATTTACCACTTTTTGTTGTAGATGAGGTATAAAATTGTTATTGATTGTTTAACCATTGAAGTGGATGACATTTAAGTAGAGCCGTACATGCATGGAGGAGCATAATAACACTAGATGGAGCTGCCTGGAGAGGTCTTTAAGCATGTCTTGACAATCAAGCCCACGTATTTGTGAATCATAATAACGATAGATAGATATTTACACCTAGCCCTCCAAGATCGAAGATCTTGGCTCCATGTAGGTACAAGAATATAGATTATAAAGTCCCTTCAGCTCTAGCCCGTTCCAGACAAACACTGCATGGTGGCAACCCTTCTCCCCTGTATAGCTGGACTGTCTTAAATTAAGAGCTCCTTTGCTTGCCCGGCAACGTTTAAGATAAGAGGTTTTCCTCCCTCTGTTCGATATACACCTACACCCGAGTTCAATTTCACAGAGCTTGGATCCTTGTTGTACTGTTATCCAAAGAATTAGATCTTCAGGTACTTGTTCCACCTGCTGGAATGCAGATATATTTGCACTTGTTCTTGCAATATCAAGACTTCTTTCTCCTGGTTGATCTTAACCAGCCGGTGCGTTGTAAACGACCGGCTGGTCAAAATTTGTACGGCTGCCACATGGCAGCCGACCAGGGACCTGTCAGCAGTACGGATGCATTCGTGGTGGTCGACTGTGGGGGTCGAGATACTAGGTGGAGTCGACGGACACAGTGGACTGGGTTTCCGTACAGTCGGTGAGGTACAACTCACCGGCTGTTTACGTGAAACCCTTTCTCCTTCTAGTTGAGCTCTACCCGACATTCGACCAGAATGAAACAATAAGTACAACATTCCAACATACAAAGATACATCACTTTTATGATCAAAACGATAGTCGTCGGGATATTTGCGGGGGCACGAAGGATGCAGAGATATGATCTTCAAAATGATATATCCTGTTAAATACAATTTTCCCGCAATATCCACTTAGTCAAGAAAACCACGTTTTGTGAGTTAAAACGTTCTTCGCAGAAAGAATTCACAAGGCGGGAATCATCGGGATATATTCCAATATCCATGAAATCGGTAAAGTTTAACCAGTCGGTGTATTGTAAAACATGTTGATGAAAATGCTGTTGACAAATTCAATGACAAACAGTGCAGACAGATTGATTGAATGCAGGTAAGTCGGTTGGTCGATAGTAAACAATGTGTCGACTGTTTACGGCAAGCTGCAAAGTTTGATAGAACGTTACTAATGACACTATCCCTCCAAGTACAGCTACCTCAGACCAAAATAATATAAGCATCTTCGCAAGGTTGGGATAAGTAGATTTATAACAGAAGATCCACTCATGATGAGGATTGAGTGACCCAGCTCGCCAAGTAGGATACCGCAAGATGAAACAAAGGTATTTTAAACAAGGGTATTTCATATAAGCCAAAATTATGCCAAAACCACTTAGTGAATTATAACAATCAAGCACAATTAGCCATGATTAAACCATCAAGCTGATTAAAAGGAAATGCCTTGACAAGTAAATGCATCTAGAAACATGCATACCATCTGGAGTCTCCTGAAGACATAATTACTCAAACCAAACATGCTCACGCGACTAGGAACTTCCAGAAATAACCCGAATGCACTATAAACCATAAACGACAACCAGGACTCCATAATCGGGAGTATGCCGAAACCTTACACAAGCATGGAGCTAACTCAATTTCTTCAAACCAAGGGATGTCACAGATCAAATAAAGCTGAGCTAGGGTTTGCCAAATTAACCGAAAGGGCCATATCACAGCAGATGGGAGAGGCATGACTGTGAACCAGAACCTCCTGGAACCATTATACTCATGCAAGTAAAACTCAAGACCATGTGGTCATCAAACATGCCTAACTAATACAAGGGGTCATGAGTTTTTTTTTACCAAGTTAAATTGCTTGACCAAGACCTGGAACATCCAAGACAAACCGCAGGACTGGAAGAAGCAAGGAAATCACTGAAACCTTTTCCCAAAAAGGAGGGGTGGTCCCATTTTGCCGACACAAAACATGGAGCATGTGTGCAGGGCAAAACAACAATCAATATGATTGAAGAAGAATACATGACTTTGACACTAGCTTGCTCTGTCACTAGGGGTCATGTAAATTACAATAGCATCATGGATCACAGACTAGCAAGCTACATTATGCTAGGTGACCATGAGTGTAAAAGGGTAGGTCATATGAAGCACACGGACTAGCAAGTTGCATTATGCTAGGTGGCTCATAAACTACACGGATTATAGACTAGCAAGTTGCATTATGCTAGGTGATCATGAAATATCAACGCCTCAGGTAACGTTGCTAAAAGAATTAAAACCTTTTTAATACTATCATTTTTTGAGCAAGAAACACTAGTAGAAAATATTTGTTATTCTTAATTCGTCTATGAGAGTTTTCTTCCATACCTCTACGAGGACGATCTAGGATTACTATCCCTTTCACCTAAAAAGAAAGAGGTCAAACAGTGGTGCCACTCAGCTGTTCTTAAATATCATCCACTTCAACAGTCAAAGGTTAATTTTGACCAATAAAAGTAGGACAAATATTTACCACTTTTTGTTGTGAATGAGGTGTAAAATTGTCATGTCCCTATATTAAGGCATTGTCTAAATTAAATATTTAAACATCATAATAAAGGTGGAAGTCACTTTCGAGAAACACGGATAATTATGTATGTATTAATATTAAATGCATTATTAAAATATAATAAATAATATTATTATATAATATATTTATTTAAATAAATTAAATATATTGATTATATAAATATGAATATCTTTAAGAAATAGAAGTATTGATAATATAAATATGATATTAAATATTATATAAAAATATAAATATTACTATCAAATATTATATATAATAGATACTAAATATTAAAAGATCGTTGAATTGACATCGCTTATATATGAGTAGCGATTATGATATTGAGGAGGCAAATCAATAAATAATAAATATCCTAAGGGTGATCATATTGTCGATCCCATATGTAATCGATCCCTCTCAAACAAGAGACGCATTGGTCAGGTTCCTGTCAAAACAGAGGCTGAAATATGTATGAGAAGTTGTTAGATAGCTGGTGCGACTAGAGATTCTGTCATTCTTCATTCCTGTTGAATTTGATTGTTTTAGAGAATTTCCAAGTTGCATTTTAGCCAATTTGACTAACAGTGAGATTTCCAACATTTTAGCCAATTTGACTAACAATGAAATTTCCAAGTTGCATTTTAGCCAAGTTGACTAACAATATGATATGATTCAATTGGGGTCAGTTCTGCCCCTAAAGTTACTGCAGTCTTTAACTCTAATGGCCAAAATAATTCTACTGGCAGTTGAAGCAATGGGTTTGAGCTCCAATTCTCTTGATTCCAATCCTCTTGGCTCATCCCGAAGTTGTCATAAAGAGGTAAAGAAAAGCTAAAAGTTACTTCACAAGTTTATTACTTTCCACAGTTTCCAAGAACAAGATTGTTAAATGCAAAAAGGCCAATCTGCAATTTCAAGATATTATTTAACTGCCAACAATCCACCATTTTCCAAAATAAATTTTGTTTTAGTGTGAATCAGCATTCTGGCCAAGTACAACATTGTATAGAGAAACATAAAAATTTATGGTCATTTGCAAATCTTTTGCCATCGCTACACCAAAAATCTCTTCAAAATCACTCTTTTATTTGCTCAAGAAGTATGCATAATAAAACAAATCATTTAAGCAGTAGTTTTAAAAAGCAATGCAAGCAAAGAGGCCACTCGCTGAAACAGAATGTGATTATCAACAACCAATGTTCTAAACATGTAAAACAGGGACAATGATTTAAAACTTTCCATATTTAAAACAAACAAACATATAAGAGGGTCATGTAATTCCTTGCTCAGAGTATGATTACATAGTTAATACTTTGTAAAAGCGAACAAATATGTAAAATCGGTTAAACCTGAAACCGAATGAGGTCCATTTGTTCATTATATGCTTCCAGAATTCACAAGTTCAGATGGCATTTTACATGGAAACTACAATAGAGATTTAGAATGTAATGGAACTGAATTCTCTTACACAAAAGCTTATAATCGAAGGATTTTTTTGAAGTTAATATCCACTTAACATCTGCCAGATATAAATCTGACAAATTTAAATTATCGGTCAATGAAAAAGGCCAGATACAATTCCTGCTCTATTTTGTTGGATATGTAATCCCAACAACTAAATTAATTCCTCCTCCTGTTCATCCTCCAGTGCTGCAGAAAAGGAATTGATTGCTCATCATTAAATTCTGAAGACTTTTGCAATGAAATTTTTTGACTTCTGCTATCTCCGTTCTTTTCACTCCGTACTTATTAAATTTTTCATTTACTTTTTCTGCCAGGGGTATGGCCTTCCTTTCCACCATATGGAAGAAGGCAGTATAGTGTAATGTTGTTGTCATATCATTTTGGACAGTGAGGTGCTGTCTAAAGAGTGGTTTTCAGCGTAGCAATGACACTGAGTATTGCTCTGTTTTTTTTTCTGTGGTTTTTAAAAATTTTATGATGAGCAGCAGCTCTGTTTTAAAAAAAACAAAAGGAAACAATACATATGTGTGCTCTGTTTTAAGTATGCTGTAAGAAGTTTAGAAGTTGAATATACTCTGTTTTCTTTATAAGAGCTGTAGCTCTATCTCATAAGAAGAAAATATAAATATAATAGTTGTTTTATTTTCTGTATGTGTGCACAAGCAAAATAGAAGGATTGTTTTATTTTATTGAATATTTGTTTTAGTTTTTGAGAAAACTCTAAAAGAGTTGCAGCTCTGTTTTCTCTATTTTTCCTCTGCCTCTTAACCAGTAAAGTGGTATCAGAGCCTAAGGTTGCTCAAACAGGGGTTGCTCAAACAGGGGTTGCTCAAGGAAAGATATAGCAGAGCTGAAAATAATCAAAGTTAAGAGCTCCAACAAAGGCATTCAAGCAAGTTTCATAGTCAGCAATGGCAAGCACAAGCACAAGTTTAACAAATCCTCAAATCCCACAGTTCAATGGGAAAAATTATGATTACTGGTCCATAACAATGAAGGCACTGTTTTGTTCTCAAGACATTTGGGATCTAGTAGAGAATGGTTTTCCAGAACCAACAGATGCAGCAACATAGAATGCATTGACTCAAGCAGAGAAAGATTTGTTGAGGGATAACAGGAAGAAGGACTCCAAAGCTCTCTTTTACATCTTCCAAGCTGTACATGAGAGTATTTTTCCAAGGATTGCAGCAGCAACTAAGTCCAAACATGCATGGGATACACTTCAAACAGCCTATCAAGGAATGGCAAAGGTGAAAACAGCTAAGTTGCAAATGCTAAGAAGGGATTTTGAAACAATCTTCATGAAGGAATCAGATTCAATAGACACTTTCTTCACACAAGTGATGGGTTTAGTTAATCAAATTAGATCTCATGGTGAGACACTTGAAGATACTAGGATTGTTGAAAAGATTTTAAGGAGTTTACCCACAAGGTTTGAATCCATAGTTGTGACCATAGAAGAAACAAAGAACCTCTCACAGTTTTCAGTTGATGAGTTACATGCATCTCTCATCTCACATGAGCATAGACTAAGCAGGTCAGCAAACTCATGATTGGAGCATGCATTCAAGACACAAGCTTCAATCAGCCATGGTAGAGGTAGAGGAAGATCTAATTTCAGAGGTAGAGGAGGGAATTCATATAGAGGTGGAAGAAGTAGCCCATCAAGCTCAAGTGGAAGAGGCAGCAACCATAACTCAAGCCCAAACCCATCTCAAAATCAACCACATGGTCAAAAGTATGACAAATCTCAAATTCAATGTCATTATTGTAAGAAATATGGGCATTATTCAAATGTATGTAGGAAAAAATAATCTGATTTCAGCAGACAAAATGCAAACTTTACAAGAGAAAACCAAAATCAGAGCAATATGTTCATAGCATGCAATGTAGCACAAGAAAATCAGAAGGATGTATGGTTCTTAGACTCAGGTTGCAGCAATCACATGACAGGGAACTTAGAAATGTTTTCAAGTTTAGATGAAAGTGTAAAATCAGATGTCACATTGGGTAATGACAACAAAGTTTCAGTTATGGGCAAAGGAAATATCAACATTCTAATTAAACAGGGGGAGAAGAAGTATATTTCAGATGTGTATTTTGTGCCTGGTCTAAAACACAATCCAATGAGCATTGGACAGCTTGTTCAAAAGGGGTATAGAGTCTTCTTCAAAAATAAAGAATGCACTATTCTAGATAAATTTCCAAGTAATCAGCTTATTGTTAAAGTGCAAATGACAAATAATAGAATGTTTCCCCTAAGGATTAAGCCAGATTTAAATGTGGAATATGCTCAAGCACAACCCACAATGAACCCACAAGAGGATAAAGAAAAGGTTGCAGCAGTTACACAAACCATCCTTCAAGCAGAAATAAAAGATGAAAATTGGTTATGGCATCTAAGATTTGGGCATCTCAACTTTGGAGGTCTAAATTTGCTTCATAGGAAGAGTATGGTAAAAGGTTTGCCATTAATAAAGAAACCAGAAAGAGTATGTGAAGGATGCATCTTGGGAAAACAACATAGAGAGACATTTCCAATTGGCAAGTCAATTAGAGCAAAGGCACCTTTGGAGATTGTGCATTCAAATTTATGTGGGCCAATGCAAACACCCTCAATTGGTGGAAGATTTTATTTTTTGACTTTCATTGATGACTATTCAAGGAAAACATGGGTCTACTTCCTAAGACAAAAGAATGAAGTGTTTGATTGTTTCCGTCAATTCAAGGCACTTGTAGAAAAGCAAAGTGGGTACTACATCAAAGCATTGAGAACAGATAGAGGTGGTGAGTACGTCTCAAATAAATTTCTAAATTTTTGCAAAGACCATGGTATTCACAAGCAATTCACAACCAGGTACACACCTCAACAAAATGGGGTAGCTAAAAAGAAAAATAGAACAATCATGGAAATGGCAAGAAGCATGTTGAAAGCAAAGCATTTGTCAAATGAATATTGGGCTGAAGCTGTAGCTTGTGCAACATATATTATGAATAGGTGTCCAACCAAGAGTGTGAAGAATATGATTCATGAAGAAGCATGGACAAGAAGAAAACATAGTGTTGCTCACATGAGAGTATTTGGATGTGTGGCATATACACATGTGCCAGATGAGTTAAGAAGAAAGTTGGACAACAAAGGAAAAAAGTGTATATTTGTTGGTTATAGTGATGAGTCAAAGGCATACAAACTATACAATCCAATAACCAAGAAAGTTATAATCAGCAGAGATGTACAATTCATAGAAGATGAAGCATGGGATGGAAGTTTGGAGAAAACAATCAATATTGCAGCCAACTTACCACAAGAAGATAGAGAAGTTTTTATATCAGCAGGTATTCCATCAAATGTGACTCCTTCCACACCCATTCAAGCTCAACAAAGTGGTCATCAAATGACACCATCATCAAGTGTAAGGACAGCCCCACGCATTCAAGCATCCACTCCTTCAAATGTACAACAAACACCATCTACAAGTGGCAATCAAGGTGCAGGACCATCAAGTCCACATTCCACAAGTCCAAGTTCAAGTGATATGTCAAATCCTACATTGGCAAGCTTGAGGAGACAAAAAATCAGAAGTTTGAGAGACATTTATTATCAAAATGAAGGTGAGAACAATGATGGTCTGATTTCTCTCTTTGCATTTTATTCACAAGTAGAAGATCCAATTCATTATGAAGATTCAATTAAGAATGACAAATGGGTAAATGCAATGGATGATGAAATTGATGCAATTGAAAAGAATCAAACATGGGAGTTAGTGAGTTTTCCAGAAGACAAGGATGTTATAGGATTGAAGTGGGTTTACAAAACCAAATTAGATGCAAATGGTGATGTGCAAAAACATAAAGCAAGACTAGTGGCAAAAGGATATTCACAACAGCCCGGGGTTGATTACAGTGAGACATTTGCTCCAGTAGCACGTTTAGACACCGTGAAAACTATAAATAGCAGCTCAAAACAAATGGCCAATTTACCAAATGGATGCAAAATCAGCTTTTTTGAATGGTTACCTTGAAGAAGAAGTTTATGTGGAGCAACCACCTAGGTATGAGATTTTGGGTCAAGAAGACAAAGTCTACAAACTGAAAAAGGCACTCTATGGACTCAAGCAAGCCCCAAGAGCTTGGTATAGTAGAATTGACTCTTATCTTTTGCAAAATGGCTTCAATAGGTGTAGCAGTGAGCCTACGTTGTATACCAAGATGAATGAGCAAGGTGAGATCATAATTGTTTGCTTGTATGTTGATGATTTGATATTCATGGGTGATTTGGCAATTGATTTATTCAAATGAGCTATGAAAAAGGAGTTTGAAATGACTGATTTAGGCCTCATGAAGTATTTTCTTGGCATTGAAGTAAATCAAAATGGTAATGGCATATTCATCTCCCAATCTAAGTATGCAAATGACATTTTGAAAAGGTTTAACATGACAAATTGCAAATCAGCTCCAACACCAATTGTCACAGGACTGAAATTAAGCAAAGATGATAAAGGAGGCAACATTAATCCAACTTTGTATAAAAGGCTTGTTGGTAGCCTCATGTATTTAACAGCCACAAGGCCTAGCATAATGTATGCAGTTAGTCTCATTTCAAGGTTCATGGAGTCTCCAAAGGACTCTCATTGGCAAGCAGGAAAGAGAATTCTCAGAGATGTGAGTGGAACAAGGAACTATGGCATTCAATATGCAAAGTCAAATGAGTTCAAGTTGATTGGATATACAGTAGTGATTGTGCGGGAAGCATTGATGATAGGAAGAGCACTTCTGGTTATGTTTTTCATTTTGGAACAGATGTAGTTTCATGGGCTTCAAAAAAATAACCAATAGTTACGCTTTCATCAGCTGAAGCAGAGTACGTAGCAGCCACAAGTGCATCATGTCAAGCAGTTTGGATGAGAAGAGTTTTGAAAGATCTCAGGCAAAAACAAGAAGAGGCAACAAAGATCTATTGTGACAACAACTCAGCTATAGCATTGTCAAAGAATCCAGTTTTTCACAAGAGAAGCAAACATATAGACACAAGATATCATTTCATTAGAGAGTTGATTAACAATGGAGAGATCTTTTTGGTTTTTTGTAGGTCTCAAGATCAGTATGCAGATATCTTCACCAAGCCACTAGGAAAAGAAAGTTTTGAATATCTGAGAGATCGTTTGGGAGTTCTAAATGGCGGTAGTTGTGATTAAGGGGGAGTGTTGGATATGTAATCCCAACAACCAAATTAATTCCTCCTCCTGTTCATCCTCCAGCGCTGCAGAAAAGGAATTGATTGCTCATCATTAAATTCTGAAGACTTTTGCAATGAAATTTTTTGACTTCTGCTATCTCTGTTCTTTTCACTCCATACTTATTAAATTTTTCATTTACTTTTTCTGCCAGGGGTATGGCCTTCCTTTCCACCGTATGGAAGAAGGCAGTATAGTGTAATGTTGTTGTCATATCATTTTGGACAGTGAGGTGCTGTCTAAAGAGTGGTTTTCAGCGTAGCAATGACACTGAGTATTGCTCTGTTTTTTTTTCTGTGGTTTTTAAAAATTTTATGATGAGCAGCAGCTCTGTTTTAGAAAAAACAAAAGGAAACAATACATATGTGTGCTCTGTTTTAAGTATGCTGTAAGAAGTTTAGAAGTTGAATATACTCTGTTTTCTTTATAAGAGCTGTAGCTCTATCTCATAAGAAGAAAATATAAATATAGTAGTTGTTTTATTATAAATATAGTAGTTGTTTTATTTTCTGTATGTGTGCACAAGCAAAATAGAAGGATTGTTTTATTTTATTGAGTATTTGTTTTAGTTTTTGAGAAAACTCTAAAAGAGTTGCAGCTCTGTTTTCTCTATTTTTCCTCTGCCTCTTAACCAGCATATTTAACTGTAACAATGCATCTCAAATTTCAATCATGAAGACGGGATACAAATCTTGTAACTAAATTTAACAAACTAGACCAGATATAAATCCTTCCTCAATTTCTCCTGCAATAGACACAACGAAAGACACACAAAACACTTTGTTTATTCATACTAACAATAATCATTGGATGGGAATGGTGGCTAATCTTGTATTTTGAATAAACCATACATTATCAACATCGAATGGAGATGCTATTCCATCCAAAACCGGTGCAGTCATTTGTACTGACACCAAGTATAGTATGTACTGCATCAGCGTTATACAGATAGAAGTATGTCCTTTGTATACAAACTCATATCCTCCGTGGAAGGGTAAGCTAAAACACCCACAATTACTGAAACGGAGACCCTGGGTATTACACCCAGGCCCTGACCACACAGTAAAAGAACTACCCACACAAGGATTTAGAAACAAGAGCCATACAAGCAATACTCCTATACATAGAGGGAAAACATTAATTTTCTTCATAACGTTACAATCCAGTGTAGTTGTAAGGATCAAATGTTTGCTTGTACTGCTGAAGGAATTGTGCGTTGTATTTATAGAGGAATTGTGAGTCTTGTTGTTTGTAACGTCAAGATAAAGATTGGATGAGTTTATGCTTAGCTTGAAGAAACGTCTCTAGTATGGGTCGTTTTGCGTTTCCAAGGCCTGCAACTGTTCTTTTGCAGGGCGTCGTTTCCAACTGTCTCCATGCAAGAACAGCGATTGGATGAGATTTTGTTGTTGTTTGTTTGCCTGCAACTGGGAAATTTGATTTTCATTTTTGCGAGGCATCATAGAGCGCTGACCTAACCTTCGCCCTCGGTTCACTGTTTAACTGCTTATTCAGTTGATTATTGTCGTTTATATTTTCTATTGTATATGGTTTCAAATTGCCAAAATTTCATTTGCGTTTGGGTTTTACTTTAATTTGATTTTTCACACAATGGCAATGGTTCAATATCAGATCTCAACTGCAGCAAAGTTTAACGTCAATATCACCTCGAGCTGTTGTGGATGAAAATCACATTCGTTAATTTAAAAAAATCCCATACAAATCTTGCTACGGTTGATGGTATCAAATACCATAATTTGAATACATATATTCATAGTTTGGTTGTGTGAATTTATAAGTCTGTATAATGTTAAACTTGTGGAAGGTGAAAATTGAAATTTTCCGGTTTCGTTTCATATCAAATTCATTTTGATTGAGCTAATCACCATCGTCTACTGGCATATATCAACTTACATATATTAATTTGCTTGTGTAAATCGCAAGGACATAAATGTTAACCTTATAAAATGTATAATTCTAAACCTGGAACCCACGAAAGAGTAAAAGAATAAGTTGTTAACGTACTAAGACCATCACCTAAACCTGGAACCCAAAGAAGTTTTTAATGTATTAGAACCATCACCTCAATTCCTAGCTATTTCTTAGTTTGGATACAAATATACTTAATTTGCTAAGTTTATTACTTTAACTAGTTTTGCTGGTGGAGGGGATTTGGCCGCGCGCGTATTTGGCAGCTGCGAGCTGAATCTGCTGACAGGAAAGTGACGAGGCAGATGGAATGGCGGGGACGGTGTTGGGAAAATTGAAATTGGTCTTTTTGAATTTTTACTCAGTTGAGTTGGTTTGAACTGCCAGAAATTCACTGATATTAGTCTAGAAATTAGGAAAATATGCACCTGGAAATTAGGAAAATTGCCAGGAAAATATAATAAAAAAACATATTTGATTGCACCTGGAATCACCTAGAGAGCTGAAGGGACAGTTGTTCTTTCATTTGTGTCTTTGCATTGATGACTTGACACCTCTAGGGGACTCCCTGTCAAAAAGGCCACGTGCCTTATTACCTCTTGGAGGCTCTCTGCCAAATAGGCTACGTGCCTTGCCGATGCTTCCACAAATTGCATGTTTGTCCATTTTGCATAGGCAAACGCTTTCTCTGCTGATCGAGGAGTTATCGGGAGTAGGGAAGCTCAGAGAAGGATTCTAGAGTTGGTGGAATTTGGATTCACACCTGGCAATTGCATTTTCTGGAAAGTTTCTAAAGCCTGTTCAACAAATCCATGTGGTGGAATCCTGCAATCATTCCGTTCCATGGGATGACATCTCCTTGAGGCATTTTGTTAAACAGTCAGAGATGATAAAGTCATGGAGCTGTATGATCAGTGGCTTGTAGAGCATGGTAAGGCTTACAATGGTCTGGATGAGAAGCAAGATAGATTTAGTTTCTCACCAACTGGACTCTGACCTTGGGGGCTTAACTTACATGGGGATCAAACACAGTACCAATCACGCCCAGCAAGAATTGAACTGTTGTGGGATCTTTGTGAGATCAACTTTTTCACCATGTAGACTCTGGCCTGCAGGCTTATGTTACAGGGGTATCGAGTGCAACCCCAACTCTCCGAGCAAGAATTGAACCATGGCAGGCTCTTTGGGAGCCTAACTTTCTCACCAACTGTACTCCAAACCTGTCGGCTTATGCTTTTTTTTAAAAAAAACTCCAGGGCACAATACATGATTTAAGTTAGTATTTTTGTTGTTATTGCCTTTGTCCTCGTCCTCTATGTCCTTTACTTCATCAAGATTCTCAACTGGGATGACTTAACATTATGATGTCAGGTGCTGTTAGCTGTCCATGCAATTTGACATCACAGAAGGAAAAACTAAGTTTAGATGAGGACGCTCATCACTTTGCAATTGCAGTTTATGAGTCATAATTCAATGTTCTTTGGATTGTTAGAGTGCTATGAGCCGTATGATGCCATAATATGGGTTTTTTTAACAACTTGAACCTCTCAACCCAGTCCTCGCAATTTCTTTAATTTTGTTAAATTTCTTCAAGAGGGTGTTTATTTTATCTTGTGTTGCACTGAATGCAGACAATCAAAAAGCTACCCTTCTGTGGCACTTATGTTTCAAGTGGGCGAAGATGCAACATACAAAGATGTAAATATTGCCAAGCAAGCAGTAGCCTCAAACTTCATGATTGGATCAGTGATCAAGATGTTGTTGGATAGATTCATAGAAAGCAAATTAAATCAACTATAAGATAATTGCACATTGCATTTTAGACAGTTCTCAATTATAGCAATTTCCTTTTTGGTGACAATCTTTTTGTCCCTTACAATTACCAATTATAATTTTCTCCACTTATAATAATTGCATCCAACAGATGGGTGGTTGTGATGAGGAACCTAATGAGGAACCTAACAAATGTTCGAGCAAAAGTTGCAGTGGTCACGAAGTGGATATAATGCATTTCTCGATTGGAACTGCAATTCCAAGTCGTTTGTATGGTGCTAACATCATTGACAACATAAACCACACAGGACAAGATACGTATGTCACTTGTTTCCTATATTAGATTAGAGTATTCCCTTCTAAAATTTGTTTCTTTGATGGTTATTTATACATATGACATGTTACAACCTATAATTATCATACTTTTTGTTTCTATTGTAAGGAAGTTAAAGTAGTGGAAACAACTTCCTATGCCAATCTTGAGGAGAGACAATATGCAAAACTTTTTAAAAACTGATCTAACAGCTACAGAAATTCTAGCAACACATTCAAAACATGAAATAAACAATAAAACACAAAACACCAGATATACGTGGGAAAAACCCTTTCGGGTGAAAAACCCCACACTCCAAAAGCCTGCTCAATGTATTCCAAATCCAATAACAAGATTACATATATTTGCAGAGCAAGTTTATTACAAGAGTATCACCAGTAAACAACTTTGGAAGAATTCCGGTAGCATTCCGATAGCATAACAATACCTGCAAACTCACACTATGCAAACTATTCCTCAAGCCTCCAATTTATAGACTTCTAGCTATACAAGAAACCATCTATGGTTTTACAAAACCATGTGCGAAGCTTCTCAACCAAGATTCTAGTCCCAAAATAAGCTCTCACGTCCAAAATGAAAACCCCTATTTTTTACCCTTACAAATGTCATAGAATCTATCATAATATGCCTAAAAATAGGCCTTCCATCATATACTACCATGTGCGCATCTTTTGGCACTTAATAAACCAATTTTCAATGCACCAACAACGCATAATAGCAGTAGGAAAATATTAAATGAAAATAACTATTTACGGGAAATATGCAAGGTTAAGACACCTCATTTCCCAACATTCTCCCACTTATCGAATACCTTGCAAGAGCCACGGGAATCACATCATCATGGATCAACTGTTAGGGGCCAAGAGGCCCATAGACTCGAAACACCACCTAAATTTTGTTGTGCTCACGGGCTTAGTTAATGTATCTACATTCGCCACAGTCTCTACCTTTTCTAGTTTCACCCTGCCATCCTTGATCATATCTCTCACGAAGTGATACTGAACATCAATGTGTTTGGTCCTGGCATGAAAAGTCAGGTACTTCGCAAGGCAGATTACACTTTGACTATCACAATAAGCTGTAACTGCACCCTGTTTCAATCCAATATCTGAACACAAACGCTTCAGCCAAATGGCTTCTTTACAGGCATGAGTAGCTGTCATGTACTCTACCTCAGTAGTGGACAAAGAGACCACAGCCTGTTGCTTGCTCATCCAACTGATTGCACCACCATTAAGAGTAAACACATATGCACTAGTGGATCTTCTACTATCGACATCACCAGCCTAGTCTGAATCCACAAAACCACGAATACTCAGGGAATGTTGATCTTCTGTACCATGAAAATAAATAGAGTACTCTGATGTACCCCACAAATATCTGAAGACCCTCTTAACTGCATCCCAATGCACTCTTCCAAGATTAGACATATAACGAGAAAGAACTCCTACTACTTGGGCAATGTCTAGTTTTGTACAGACCATAGCATACATTAAGCTTCCAACTGGAGTCTGATAAGGCACTCTGCTCATGTCTTCCATCTCTGATGGGGATGTAGGACATTGTGAAATAGAGAGCTTCATTCCCAATGTAATAGGAACACATAGTGGTTTACAATCCTGCATGTTAAACCTTTGCAAAACTGAACAAACATACTTACTCTGGCCAAGCCATAGCTTTCTGTTCTCATGATCTCTTCTGATCTCCATCCCAAGTATGTGTTTTGTTGCACCAAGATCTTTCATTTCAAATTTCACAGAGAGTTGAGATTTCAATTCTGTAATCAAACCTTTGCCTTTCCCAATAAACAACATGTCATCAACATATAAAGCAATTACTAGGAAACGATCACCATCAAATTTAAAATATACAGTGATCAGATTTAGACCACACAAATTCCAAACTCAACACATAAGTATCAAACTTCTGGTACCACATCCTAGGACTTTGTTTAAGGCCATATAGAGATTTCTTTAACTTACAAACCAACTTGCTTTTACCTTTCACCATGTAGTGCTCTGGCTATGTCATGTAAATTTCTTTCTCCAATTCACCATGAAGGAAAGTAGTTTTCACATCCATTTGCTCGACCTCTAGGTCATAAGCTGCTGCAATAGATAATAAAAAATGAATGGATGTCATTTTAGCAACAGGAGAAAATATCTCACCGTAATCAATACCCTCAACCTGAGAGTATCCCTTCGCAACCAACCGTGCCTTATACTTTTCAACATTTCCATTTGAACCAATCTTTTTCTTGAACACCCATTTACATCCAGCAGGTTTGCGTCCTTTAGGTAATGGTACTAAGTCCCATGTATCATTTCTTTCAAGGGCGGCCATCTCTTCATCCATGGCAACTTTCCAAGACTCTGCATCATTCATACCCAAAGCCTCTTGCATAGATCTCGGTTCATCAATGTTAGTATTCAAACCAAATATACACTTCCAATCATTGGGTGAATACCCATACCTTTCAGGTGGTTGCCTATGCCTTGTAGACCTTCGAACAAGCTAAGGTGGAGGTTCTTCCTCCTCTTCTCCCTCTCCTGAAGATTCAGAGCTTGATGATCTCTCCTCAACTTCTTGTCTATCTTGGGGTCTCGATTCAACATTCTCAGGCATAGAAGGAAGTTGAATCACATCTTTTTTCTGATCAATTTCTTTATGCTCTTCTGGCTGAAAAGTAACAGGAGAAGATTTAGTCTCTCTAAAAACAACACTTCTGGAATAAATTACCTTATGTGCAACAGGGTCCCAAAGCTTGTATCCTTTCACACCATAGCCATAGCCGATGAAGATACATTTGACAGCCTTAGAATCCAACTTTGTTCTCTTCTCCTTAGGCACATGTGCATATGCCTCACAACCAAAAACTCTCAGATGTCTTAGTGAAGGCTTTTTCCCCGACCACGCCTCCATCGGCGTTTTATCAACAAGCGCTGATGTAAGAGATCTATTTATCAAATAACAAGCAGTGGCTATAGCTTCAGCCCAAAAACTTTGTTCTAGACCAGCTCCACTCAACATGCTCCTAGCCTTCTCCATCAACATTCTATTCATTCTTTCGGCAACTCCATTCTGCTAAGGAGAATACGGAGTTGTCTTTTGTCTTTTAATTCCGCAATCTGTACAGAATCTGTCAAAATCTATAGAACAATACTCACCGTCATTATCAGTCCTCAAACATTTAATTTTCTTTCCAGTCTGAGTTTCAACCATAGCCTTAAACTCCTTAAAATGACTGAAAACTTCAGATTTACTCTTTAAAAAATATACCCATGTCCTCCTACTGAAATCATCAATGAAAGTAACATAATAAACTGATTTACCAATAGAAGCAACATCAACAGGACCAAATACATCCAACTGGATTAGATCCAAAATACATGAAGACTTATGAGAAGATGAGTAAAACTGAACGCGGTTCTGTTTGCCATAAATACAATGTTCACAGAAATCAAACTCTAGATTGCAATCATTCAAACCTTCAACAAGGTTCTTATTTTTCAGGGCTTTCAAACCCTTCTCTCCAATGTGGCCAAGTCTCTGGTGCCATAACATAGTCTTTCTCTGCAGGCAACTTTATAGACAGAGCACCCTTGGGTACCCAGAAGCCACGACCATCCACAGAAGAGGAAACCATCTCTTTTTTCAACGAAGTAGTTTCTGGCTTGATTTTATCAAAAGTACTATTACACTCAACCGTGCATGCATCGAGCTGGTACAATGTACCCAATCTACTTCCTCTTGCTATCACCATAGCACCTCTAACCATTTTCACACCTGCTTCAGAAAATTGTACATGCACACCTGCATCTATTAGCTTGCTAACAGATAATAAATTTCTTACTAGTCCTGGAATATGCATGACACCATCAAAACTTCTAACTCTACCATCAGAAAACTTCACATGAATACTACCACGGCCAACAATGTAAAGGAAAGAATTATCACCCAAATACACCTTACCACCATCATAGTTTTCATACTTACTAAACCAGTTTCTGTTAGGAGTCATGTGGAAAGATGCACCTGAGTCTATCAACCATGCATTATCACCTGCACAAGTGGCCAAGGCTACAATAAAGGCATCTCCATCTTCTTTCTCAAACTCAGAATCATAATCTTGCTTCTTCTTCTTCTTTTTCTTCTCTTCTTTACATTCCTTTCGAAAGTGTCCGGATTTGCCACAGTTCCAGCATATTGCCTTGGACTTACTAGGGGATTTTGATCTCCCCTTATTCTTGGACTTGGAACAGCCACGCTGCTTCTCATCTTTGCCTCATTCTTTTTGTCTTCCTCAAACACTCAAAGCCTCTTTGGCATTCAGAGAGACCTTCCTTCTCATCTCTTCAGAAAATAGAGAACCAACAACATCCTCCATCGTCAAGACGATTGCAGTGCTCCCAATAGCCATAACTAGGCTGTCCCATAAGTCTAGCAGTGAACACAGCAAAATTTGGCACCTTTCTTCCTCATCCATTTTAACCCCAACCGAGGTCAACTAAGTCACCAACATATTGAATGTTTCCAGATGCTCAGAAATTCATCCACCTTCTTCCATTCTCGAGGAATACAACTTCTTCCTCAAGAAAATCTTATTCACTAGAGATTTAGCTTGATATATCTCACCCAACTTCTTCCAAAGCTTCTTCAAAGTGGTTTCTTTGTGGACATTTATCAGAATCGAATCTGCAAGGCACAATCTTATAAGACCTTTAGCTTTTCTATCCATTACATCATACTTTGCAGCCAAATTTGGATCCACAGGCCTATGGACATTTTCATCCATTGCATCCCATAGATCCCGGTCAATCAACAGATCTTCCATCTTCAGCTTCCACATTTCAAAGTTTGTGCCAGAAAACTTCTCTACCTCAATCCTCCCAGATGTGCTCGCCATCTAAAAAAGCCTGTAACAAGATCACAAAGTATCCTCTGCACAAGCTCCCACTCAAACCTTGATTGACACAAAAAACCCAACAACCCACAACTGAAACCAAAGGTGATTAGGCTCTGATACCACTTGTAAGGAAGTTAAAGTAACGAAAACAACTTCCTACGCCAATCTTGAGGAGAGACAATATGCAAAACTTTTTAAAAACTGATCTAACAGCTACAGAAATTCCAGCAACACATTCAAAACATGAAATAAATAATAAAACACAAAACACCAGATATACATGGGGAAAACCCTTTCGGGTTAAAAACCCCACACTCCAAAAGCCTGCTCAATGTATTCCAAATCCAATAACAAAATTACATACACTTGCAGAGCAAGTTTATTACAGGAGTATCACTAGTAAACAACTCTGGTAGAATTCCGGTAGCATTCCGATAGCATAGCAATACCTACAAACTCACACTATGCAAACTACTCCTCAAGCCTCCAATTTATAGACTTCTGGCTATACAAGAAACCATCTATGGTTTTACAAAACCATATGCGAAACTTCTCAGCCAAGATTCTAGTCCCAAAATAAGCTCTCACGTCCAAAATGAAAACCCCTATTTTTGACCCTTATAGATGTCATAGAATCTGTCATAATATGCCTAAAAATAGGCCTTCCATCATATACTACCATGTGGGCATCTTTTGACACCTAATAAACTAATTTTCAATGCACTGATAACGCATAACAACTGTAGGAAAATATTAAATAAAAATAACTATTTACGGGAAATATGCAAGGTTGAGACACCTCATTTCCCAACATCTATGACAGGTTTGGTCATCTGGCTAATTTGTATGCCTGGAATCCACACTGTCGTTATTTAGATGGGTTGGGTCCTGAAGGTATGGTGACGAGTTAATATATAAACATAATGCTATTTGGCTTTGGTATGCTATTATCATATTTTATTGTGCAAATGCTTCAAGTAGTTGACAAGTATTTTGGTCTTTTTGAAATTTTACTCAGTTGAGTTGGTTTGAACTGCTAGCAATTCACTGACATTAATCTAGAAATTAGGAAAATATGCAAACAAAAGAATTTAGTATAACCATTTGGATATGCTTTGAAATGATTTACCATTTTTCACATCTATTTAAGGGAAATGCATACCAACCCAATTGACATCCAAAAAGTTGTGGTTTAATGAAACTAACACAATACAGTAACATGTTTAGTTTACAGCAAATGGATAAGTTCATTTCTATAATGGGTAGATAGTTGCTTTCAAAATCAGTTGTAGCTTGGTTAGAAGGAAGTGTTCTAGTTCTTAAGGGATGTAATTGTAGAGAATGTAAATCAAGTTGTGTTTATTCTTCAACTGCCAATGCGAGGTCCCGAGGCTAAGCATTCTAGTGTTAATGAGTCAAACCATCTAGCTCTTTACTATCATGGCATTTAGCCATTCGAACAACTTGAAAATATTGGAAATTGAAACTTTGTTCTTCTTGGTAACAAAATCTGCTGGACTAAGTGGCTGTTGTTTTTGCAAACCTCCTCCCAGAGTTGGATTTTTGTTTGCTTCCAAAAGGGTGGAGGGATTTTGGGCTGCATAGGGACTTGTCTCTTTAATTTAAGCTTGAAAAAAGCATGCACTGAAAACTGGTGGTTGTGGAGCCATAAGTAGCTTTCCTTTTTTTAAAAATTTTCACTAGTCTGAGAAAAGTCAACAGATTGATCTAAGGAATAGGGGCTTTGGGGAAGCTTGAGGGGATTTTGTAGAAACAAAGTGTTCTAACCTTCATTTGAAGATGAAGGGACTTTCTAGAAACAAAGTGGTCTAACCTTTATTTGAAGATGAAGCAGGAGGAGAATCATCAACACGCAATTCTAAGGAAACCTTTGGCACTGAAGGGCAATCTCTAACTATGTGATCTGGGATTTGTCATAGAAAGCAATTGTTTGGTAATTTGAAATTCCTAGCAAAAATGGAGGTGCCTATGGACTGATCCATATCAGTAAGGAATGGCCATAATTGAACAGCAAGACTAGGAAACTCATACCATGCCTCTCACTGAAGTTCTGCTGCTTTGTCTATAGTAAAAGTTTTATGGCACCAGTTGAAAACTATCAAAGTGTTTCTACAGACAACAAGAGCTTCAAAATTGAAACATAAGGACTTCTTAGTCAGGTTTTGGGTAAGGGCTATGTCCTAGCCATGGGCATACTAGTACTTCTAAATTGTGTGCAAACCTTGCACTCAGAGGGGATTCCACCAACAAAGTATTCGACAAAAGCAGGTTGGTTTAAGTTTGTACAAGAATACAAAATATTCATCAAGCTGAAATAGGAATGCCAATTTACAAGGTTTATTTTCATTTTCTTGTCGTATGTTTTTGGGACAATTTTCCATCCGTCTAGCACTGTGGGGATTCTCTACACTAGAACCAAAAGCAGCAATAGCTGCTTCACTAGGTGTTCGGACATAATGTAAGAAATTTTTCCCAAATTTCAGGCCAGCTAAGGCTCAAACTAACAAGAAATGCATGATGTGATTGAATCTCACACATGCAGTGACATGATCAGCTACACTTGGAAGGAGAACAAACATCAAACTCTAATGGTAACACCACATGTAGTGAATGGACCTTCGTGGCTTGGTCTGTAGGTGTCTGGAACTCTAATAAATTTGATGATGGAGACATTAAGATTGATGCGTCTGATCTTACTAGATTATTATGTGCCAATTGAAATGTGTATACAATATCTAGTAGAGAGTGCTTAGTAGTACTGTAAAATATGAGTCAACATTATGGCAGGCCATCAGAATAGGCTTGGCAGTATCACTGTAATTGTATTTGAAGAATCCATCTGGATGACCCAATGAGGGTGACTCGAAACCAATTTCTGGACACCTAATAAAGTGTACCCATAAACCAAAAGGATATATTTGTATGTGTCATAGACGATATAATCAGTGAAATACAGATACCTGGACACCAAATAAAGCGCACCCATGACCCAAAAGAATATATTTGTATGTGTACATCATAGAGGATAGAGTCAGTGAAATACAGATACCTCATACGATTCAGGTCAAAGAAACTCATGAATGCAGATTGCAAATTTGATAAATAACATAACAAAAAATGTATAAATAAGGCTTTTTTAGATCAGTTACTTACAGCTTTTATAGATACAACAATGTAATATTCTCAAAGAGTCAGCTTTTGCCAGCAGTTCCTAGTCACCACAGAAAATGATGGTCATACTGGTAAGCACCTGCAAACCTTTAACTGCATAAAGAAATTAAAAACAAATAAAAAAAATTTTAAAAAAATTCTAGAGTATATGAAACGTACTGACTTCCATACCTCTTCTTCCTGCAGGGTCTTGCAAGGTCTTCAAAGTATAACACAAAGATTTCCTAGGTGCTCTAGATTATGTAGTCTTCTATACAGCCAGACTTATGCAATGGATTATGCAGCCTTCTATACAGCCTCTGAAGATTTACTATGTATCACTGAGAGTTATTAATTGACAGAAAAGTTTGTTTTACAAAGCAGAAAGCTTGTTACCAAACATTCAATGCATACATGAATGTACATTGAATAATTTAATGTTTTCCCAAATTTCAATACACAAAAATCTTTTCCAAATCTAACTCGACAATATGTTTTAAAAACAAACAAGACATCTTTATGAATAAATATGATTTAAAAAAAATGTTTTAAAATAGATAAGACATCTAGCAGTACCTAGTTTTAAATGCATTCAATTATGTAAAATATTATTTTCAAAATACATTCAATTGCATTGAATTGTTTTAACTACATTTCTCTATGACATAAGTATAAATCTCTAGTTTTTTATTAGGTAAAAAATAAACAATAATTATTTTTTACACTGACTATTTTGAATCTCATCCAATAGGAAAAGCAATAAATAGTTTTTTCTAAATTATTGAAAAACAAAATAAATTCTAAAACTTTAACAATATCCATCAATTTTTTTCATTCTGCAATCTGATTGGTTGAATAGAAAAAAAAAAAAGCATCCAGCCGATGCATTAGTATACCTGCTAATAAGGCGCCCATGTACAAAGACCGCAAATGAGCAAATAAGATAAGTTTAATTCAATAGACAATCCTACCATCTGGCATTGCTGATCCATAAGAGACTGCCACTAATAAACAAGAGTAATCAACTAACAATAATCAATATCTTATTAAAACCAACGATTATGATTTGGCAAATAAGAAACAAAAGAAGCCGACTCCATAAAGGCTGTCTCCTGGGAAAGCGGCGGCTACTGGAGAAGGCCGCCGATCGGGGTCTACAAAGAATATGGAATGCATTTTGCATAGGGAGGAAATCAAGTAATATATTCCTCAATCAATCGAAGAGAACATCGGCATCTGGTATATAGAACAGGAGAAACAATCTAATCTGCACACTGAATACAGAAACAAGATTTTCGTAGCATCATATAATCAGTCAAATAGTGCCTCTACATTGTATAATCCTCACATCACCGATCAGCAAACAAAACTGTAGATATACATAGCAGTGAACAGCAATACATCTACACAGCAGCGAACTGATTAAAAAGTTGTCAAACTACAAGCACAAAGGTATGTTACTATCCTCATCGATTAGTAGCATAAATAGATTTCAATATAATGGAACAGTTAATTTTGACAAATGATGACCATGATCATGCTTCTGTTTCTAATTAGATTCTTATCTTGATTAGATTAGTGAAAGTGATAATTGTTAAATAGGAGGAATATCATTAGAAAGAATAGTTTATACTCATCGAATGAGAATATGAATGGTATTATGAATTATTGTATGATGCATGATCATTATTAAGATGATGTATTTAATGAATGATTAATATAGAGAACATCTTGAAGAGGTGTGAAAGGCTAACCAATGATAGAAAATGTAATTCATACATATGGACCACCGGATTGAGAAATGGGCCTCCTTGTTAATCCATCACACCACATAAGTGAGTCTAAGGGTTAGCAATTGGCCAAGGTATAATAAGGCTCGAGTTGATAAGGCTCCAACCCTTCAAGGCAAGTGAAGATTGCTTGTCCTTAACAGGTAAAGAGTACTCAACCGAGAAGAGGCCCTTATCTCACTTGGTGAAGATTGCCAATGTGAGGTAAGTGGAAAAAAGGTCCTTATCTCGATTAGTGTAGATTGCTAATCCGGGGTAAGTGGAGAAAGGCCCTTGTTTCAATTAATGTAGATTGCTAACTTGAAGCAAGTAGAGAAAGGCCCTTGTTCCAATTAGTGAAGATTGTTAATATGGACAAGTGGAAATGGCCCTTGTTTCCAATTGGTTAAGATTGTCAATATGGGACAAGTGGGTAGGCTTTTGACTCTAGTTGGTGAAGATTGCCATTCTAGATCAAAGGAAAGGACAATGGACCTATGGCAAGATTGTACCCAAGGAACCCTCTCTTGTTGGGTGAATGATTGGATTAACATGATTGGCCCAAGTAATAGACTCTTCCGGAGGGAATTATGATATTGTTAAGTGAAATAGAGAAAAGAATAATGCATATAAATTATGATTATAAGGTTTGATTTTATATAATTGTGATTTATATAATGAGATAAGAAGGATTGATTACTAATGCTCTCTTTTACAAGTTGAAATTGTTTGCAAGGTTGCGAAAATTTTGACTTGTTAGAAAGGGACATTATAAAAATCACTATTGACTGTTTGACCATTGAAGTGGATGATATTTAAGTAGAGTGGTGCTTCTCACCCACTTTTTACTTAAAGAAATCCCACTCAAGTTTAACCATCTCCCTTACTAGACAGTTGTGGGACTAAGTCACTAATATTCTTACCACGCTGAAGGATTACAAATTCATGAAATATGTTGTAGAACAAAACTGATAGTATGCTTAAAAGTAATAGACTGTACATGTCTGATATACTACGAAATAAATTCATGGCTCGATCCTTTACTGACTGCTAACAAAATATGATCTTCGCGGGTGCACAAGAGGAAGAGACCACTAGAATCTCTTGCCTACATCTACTAAGGTTAAGTGCAGATTATCAATGGCCAAAAAAAACATAAAATGAAATGTCTTCCATATACATTTGACTATTTGGTGCATTCCTTTGTGAGAGTAAATCTTGTTTAGACTGTCAATCGGTCTAGCAATTATACTGTCATTGTTTTAGCAATGCCAAGAACTACAATTCCACTTGTTCTTTTAGACACAATGAGTATAATGTCTCTACATCCCACTTAATAGAAATGCCACAAACTTACTCTGTTTTATGATATTATAAAGGAAATACATGCTTCAGCAATAAGACTAAGATGATTTACATGACTTCTACTTATACACTTTCATAGTTGAGCTTATATGTATTGTAGTCAAAGGATCAGTTGTTTATTGTGGAAATGGTCCCGTACAGAAACAACCAGTGCATTGACTACAATGTATTTCCACCATAAACAACTAGTGCATTGACTACAATGTACCAGTTGTTTATGGAAGGCACACTCAAAATTGCAACTTCTCACTCTTCCATCCGACTTCAATATACAAAAATGATCAACCTGACTAAACAGGTACCTCCATACCCCAACAACCTCTTCATGTTGCTCCAATATTCATGCCATGTTTCCATCTTCATCATTTTCATCATTTGCTTTTTAATAGCACTATATCAAGCTCTAAGTGTCTGCATCATTTAAACATATAATATTTCAAACAAGATGACTGTATGGAATTGTTGCTACCACAATAAACATACCTGATAGAGCATGGGATCCACACCATCTTGCCATGTTTAAATCAATGATTTATTATGTTGTACCTCACACACAAGTACACAATTTTAGAATCTAGCAATTAATCAAGTATAATAAGTTTCCATTCGACAATGAAACCATATTTAAACAAGAGCTGCAATGCAGCTAGAGTCCCTGTCAGTTGCAGGGTTGCAAAAGAAGGGAAAAGTAAAGATCTCACAAATAACACAAGATTTTAAAAAAATAGTGAAACAGTGAAGCAAGAGATAATAGAAGATGAACATGGAGAGAAAGCATATGGAAAATCTAGAACTATCCTGAAGAAAGCAAGCTAATAATAAAAAGAAACAAAAGATTACGGGCTGAAGACCACCACTTCAGCACATTCTAACAAAACAAATAGCTCTATGTGAGATGCTAGATAAAAATGCATCTTTAGGAGAACCTTTCCTCCATTGTTTCAAGGCTTTACTAACACTGATGATCAACAGTTGCATTGCCCACCTGAAAAACAAACAAAAAGAATGCATAAATTTTATTTTTCAAAAAAAGTGTGTATCTCAGCCACTCCAAAAACCAAAAGAAAAAAATGAATTCCTACATATGATATTGGAATCTAGCTATTATAATATGTAATATACAGTGAACTAGGTGAAGGTTAACTCCATATCAAGATAACTCAGTATCAATGAAGACAAGAATTACCACTATTCTATGCATGGTACCAATGACAAAACAAATTAAAAGTTGGTCCATGGGCATTTCATTACTTTTTTAGTCAGCATTTGTTGCAGGACTCTAATGACTTGGACACCAATAGAGTGACCAACAAATTGTGTTAGATGATTTTCATCACATTCGGGATGATGGCTTGTAAAATTCCATAGAGTACTAATAAATATATTTGTACATGTTAACAACGATATGTCTCTGAAAACAATTCATTAACATAACATATTAAATGTACCTTTCTCATGTGTCTTGCGAAATTGGGCATGGCCATATTGAGCTTTGTGCCCTTCTCCATAATCTACTGATCCACCTTTTAAGTAGTAGAAAAGTTCATGTGCCCTATAAATTTGTAAAAGCAACAACAAATAAATTTTTAAGTTGGTGCTAAAAATAATGAAAATTATGCAAAATCCAGACCAGAGGTACTGGATCAAGACTCGAGCTCAAACTTGAATAACAATATATTTTATAGGTCTTTTACTGAAGGACAAGCCTTTTCCTCAATCTTTAGTTTCATTCACAATTTGCATGGCCCTTAAGATGTACTATCTAGTTAATTGTTTTGTCCTTCCTTAGGAAATTGAAATGCAATACACTTTTGGAAGGCTTCCAAAAAAGAGTTTTGTATCACGGGATTTCCTAGGTATACAGATGACATGACCATTCAAGCCTATGCTAATCTCCTGCTACTTCAACTTTCTCTCTCACACACACAAGCCAATAGATACTTTCCATAGTGTGTAATACTTAGGGTCATTTTACTTGTAAATGTATATCTACATCAAAAGATCAGGGTCTTTTGTGGGACGTCTATGTTCATAGTTCTTTGTAGTCTCTCTCATGGTCGAGGTTTGAGTCCTAGCAAACAAGGACTTGAAAACAGAAGCTCAAATGCAAAGGAACCCAGAGGACTAAAACTATTGTTAAAATCTATAATATCAAATTGGAATTCTTAAGCATTCAACTGCATTCAGTCCACATACAATACAAACACAACTTTTGTCATTTTACTTCTATATACATATAACCATAGCAAAAGACCTAAATCCACACCGACAGACCAAACCAAGGGCCTAACTTAAAGTACTTATGTTCATTTGTTTGTGTACCCTATTTCAAGAGAAATCTGTGCTGGCAATATAGATAGATGGAATCACATAAAAACAAACAAATTGCACACTTGAATGTGGAAATTTTAAATAAAACATTAAGCAAACCAAAAAAAAATTGCATACCTATCGTAGACATCTGTCAAAGAACCCAAATCAGGAAAAAGAACATGGTCATCCTTCTTCTCGGCCCCTACCCAATAGGACATTCCACCTACTCTCTGTAAAAACCCCCAAAATCAATACCAAAAAAACCAACCGGATAAGAAATATGTAGAAATAAATGCACTAAACACAATAGGAATATATAAAAGGGACATAACATATGTTTTAGTTGAAGGATGGGCATTGACTAAGTAATTTGTGATCCATTTGATGGCATCCTAAGCATTGGCATTGGTGGCCTCCTTGTGATCTCCATCCTCTAACACAATCCATGACAAAAAAGTGGTTGTATATTCCATTGGCGGCCCAAACTTAACGCGATCCCCTACATAGTACATTGCTTGTGATGGGATATGCACCCACATCCTACCCATATGAAAGATTAGAATCCCCTCTCCAAGTGATGGGATTATCAACAAGGAGAATTGGATATATAGAATGATGAAACACATCAGCATGAAAGAGATGAGAACATATCATATAATGGACTATGAAAGTAACAGAACATGCACCACATATCCATCAAGAAACCTAGTTGACAACATATCATACAAACATCTTTAGAATGGTTTCAAATGTTAAAAGGTCAGTTCTCTCTGTATCTAGTTTTTCTATTCACATCATAAGCCATATGTTGTATTGCATAGTGTTGTTGCTAATAACACTACATCTATCTTTGATGATGATGATGATGATAATGAGAGTAAATTTCTTGAACTGCCCATTGTAAAAAATATAAGATTAAACATGGAAGCCATGGAAACTTGATAAGGCTAGAGATAGAAGCGGGGTCTGAATAAATGGTGGTGCCCCAAAATAGTAAAAACTAGTGTTTACATCTAGCATTGGCAACTGTCAACTATGTGAAAGGTATATAAAACACCTATCCCATGCACACGTCCCAAGGAAACAAGGGAGTAAAATACAACATTTGAAATTGTTCTAATTTTTGTTCACTTGTGTTTTGATTGGACAATTTTTTTTAATTTAAACAAATGTGAAATCAATAAAACTACCTCTAATAATAGAAAGAACCAATAAGAAAACATACAATAGTCAATTTTTTTGGTTATAAAAATTAGAAAAGGTGTCAAACATTAGGAAAGTCCATTTAATTTTTCTTTTGCACATTTTACAAAATAGTGATTATTAAAAATAGACAGACAAAAACATAAGCCCCCGCCATATAGGCAGGGGCTAACAAGCATGTATTCAATCACATAATTATTCACAATCACGTACATCAATTATACAACAAGGGTTGCATAGCAACTCAATTCCCTGCCTAGTATTGCATTGCTAAATAGAAATGATCCTGATTTATAATTTATATTAAAAAAGGTTAAAATGTTAATTTTAATGATTGTATAGATAAAAAAACATGCCTAGGAAAGGCATCAAGGTTTGAATTAGTGATTTTTTTTCTTATAGCTTCTAAATTAAGAAAGCAAAGATTAAAAAAATACAAAGCACCATGACTGTGTAGTGAGTAGAGCAATCTACTGCTAGTTAGTTTTCTAACCAACTAAATAAAGCAAACACTAAAATTCAAATTCAAAACAAATACAAAAGAATTCCATATGTTTCTTGCACTAACAAGAGAATGTCATATATAAGGAAAAATAAAGAATGATTTTTTGACTCGCCTCAAAGTTAAAATTTCAAGTTTCTTTTTCACCAGTTTTGTTCTAGCTATCTAGTTTACACCTCAATTATGCTCTTGTTATCAAGATTAGATATGATGTTGGTTTTTTTGTGAAGAGATGTGAGTAGGGCAATCTAGATTCTATTGTTGAGGTGTTGTCTATTGTGAATCTTTTGCCATTCATGAAGCTATTAGCTATCCAGCAACAACAACACGAGGAAAAATGTATAAGATACTATTGAAGTCGAAGTTAAATCACATCTCCATAATTTGTTATTTCTTGGTCATATTTATTTTCAATTTGGGCACTGATAAAGAAGCTGTGTGGATTTTTTATATTTGCAAAACAATAGAGTTTTTCAAGATATATTAGGACTACAACATATGATAGTCTATCTAGACTTTAGAGTCTAAGCATTGGAGAGAATTTGGTTTATTATTTGATGGTTCAACTTTGTCCTATATTCATATAACGATCAATACATCCATATATAGCGAATGGAGAATGTGTGAAGTTTATATGTAAGGTCAGTGCACAGTTCATGATACTGAATATTGTGGGGGAATCATACATGTTACAAAGTATATATGTTGCAAGTATGTGCTAATTGGTATTGTCATTGATGTCAACATATTTGTGTTGTCATTTGTGTCAACATATATTTTGGCATTGTTGTTTGTTAATGGATTGAGGAACACTATCTGAGTATTTTGCTCCGCATATTTCCTGTGTTGAAGACCGGAGTATGAGATTTGGATGTGATTTAGAGAAGTGTTTGAAGAAGCTAAATCTAGAATTTGGTGGTCCGGATCACTATGCAGAAAAAGTTCTATTCACCAGTATGAAGATGGTGCCTGGCAAGGTTTACAGAGTGACTGGGAGAAAATATTTTTCTCCGCATTTCTCCGTAGTGGAGTTTTGTCTTACGGTTCTGGACTTAAGCTTATAAGGTCCTTAGTCTTCTTCATTCTAAAGGATAAGTGATTTGAAGCTCTGGAAAACAAGTTTCTAATTAGTAGAGTTTGACAGTGTCTGATTGAGAACAGTCTATGATCCATCTTCAAGTGAAACAACTTGAGATCTATTGCAGCTGGATTTGCTGGTCTCCAAATGATTCTATGATGTTCATAGATGTCCTTTGAATGCATTGAAGGCATGTGATTAATCCGCAAGTTGCAATGAAGATATTGGAAGCGTGTGTTCAAGTGTTCTTGGTGATTGCACCTGTCTGGCTGACCTGGATGATTAACACTCTTTATGGATGAATCTCTTGAATTGTAAAAGTGTGTGGTAGCATGTGAAGATGTAATTAAGTCTATGTTAAGGCATGAAGTCTTCCTCCTTTATTCACTTAGTCTGCAAGATTGTTTAAGTCTAGTCCTAATTTGATGTATGTATGTATGCCGACCTTGGAGATTGTTCCAATGGTTGATGATTGTAATGCCGACCTTGATGTACATTCCAATGTTGATGAATTGCATAAATACATGTAATGAATTCGTGTTTAAGTGTGTGCAAAGATGGGAAGATAAGGTGTGAGTTGTAAAAGTAGAGCAGAGCAGAGGAGATATACTGCACTTCAATGGAACTAAACTCAAGCGTGGTGTAGATGCTACTATATCAGTTCAATCCTTGGAAGTGAGCCACCCCCGATAGTGGTCCACCCTTGGCAGTGATTCATCCTTTTGGGCAGTGAACCCTGGGTAGTGAGCCACCATTTGATATTTGGTATTGTTACTACATTTATATTGTGAGCTAACACTCACCATGGTTTTTCCCTATTTAAGGTTTTCCACGTAAAACGTATGGTGTTCATGTGCACATGTGATGTTGATGTGTTCAAGTTTTTGATTCTTCTATTCATGTTTATTGCTTATAATAGAATAAGGAAATAAGTTAAGTGATTGAGGAATTGATTGTGGTTAAAATTTTGATAAAACTGATTCACCCCCCCCCCCTCTCAATTGTCTTGTGCCATTCAACATTATATGGATACAATCTATGAATTACCCATTCTCAAGGTTAGATCTTATGAAATTTACTTATACATGCCTCTTCACCTTGTATCTTTTGCTTCTACACTCTTATAAATCATAACTTAGGCTCACATGATCAAATAAAGTGAACCTTTGCAACGGAAAGATCTGTCATCTGAAAGATAATATTAATACAAGGTTTTTTTTTAATAAAGAAATTGTTAGCATAGCATCTATGCATTTTAATAGTTAGGAGTTTGCTTGTTTTTATAGTAAAGGCAATGGTTGTTTTTTAGGTTACTGCTAGCAAGACAACAGATTGGTGCATCTGCCACGTATGAGATCCTCGCCTACACCCAAGTACTTTGGAAATGAATCAAACTTCCACCCAAGAAAACATTCTAAAATATATCAGAAGTAAACTTAAAATGCTCAATAAGTTGAAGAAATGCAAGCAAAACAAAGAGACATAACCAGAGTTGTGAACATCAAGAAATAAATCTATATAAAAATACCCAAAACTGGCTCTACATATATAATATCTAATTTTACAAAAAAAAATGATGTCTTGTAATCTTTTATAAGTTTTTAGTGAAAAGTGTAATAAATCAATGATACAAACTATAATAATGCCTGGGAAAAGGGTAAATGGGTTCATTCCTCAACAATGGAAAGAAAATATATACAAGATGAAATGGATCAACTCTCTAAGTTTTGGCAACAGTCTCCAACTCCAAGCATGAGACTTGACTTCTAAACAAGAAGAAAATAAAAAGCTCTCATTTAGGCTTGTCTTCTGCCATCGATGAACATCATGATAGTGTCTTGTAAAAAAGTTTCCAGAATAACAAGTTTATTACAAATCTAAGATCCTACCTGTTGATGATTGTTTTTAAACAACTCAACGATAGAGTAAAACACTAAGTATCCCACTCCCTCTTGAGTAAAGTCTCTCAAAGGCTAAGCTATGTGATCCAGTGAGACAACTTCAAGGTTCTTTATTTATGATTCGCATCGGATAAACTCAGTGATTTGATGTGATCTTGCTGGTAATCACAAAGGGACTTATGCAGACTTCTTGCTTCATTTAGCTTATTTCTCCTTTAGTGTGGATGATATATGTACAACATCTCAATAATAAAGAAAAGGAAAACGATAAGGTTTAAGGAAACTAATCTAAGGTCAATGAGGCAATGATGATGTATGAACAGACAAACTCCTTAATCAACCTAATTCCACTTCGCCAGGGGTGCCTACAACTACATGAAGTTGGTGCAATCTCCTAAGGATAGTGAAAGGTTTTCAAATCATGAAAGCTTATATAAGCACCCATTAGATGGCGCAGCTCAAACAAGCATCCACAATCAAACTTGAGTAAATGAAGCTCAGACTAGCTTTACACAACACTTCACCAACGATGAATGTCAAAAGCATGAGCTAGGAGTTGATCAAATATTAAATACAACATACATTACATCAATGAACTGCTAATCTACTTCTAGAAACATCTCTCCATTTCATCAATATACAAGAAACCATGTCATTTCACAAGACAACACTTAACACCAAACAAGCTCCAATGTCTTTGCATTAATCTTGAGAAATATTTACAACTTTAAGTACTCTCAAAGAATTTTGAGAGTCTCTTCTACTCTACTCTACTACTATTCTCCTATCACTAACTACTATATTTACAAATGAGGCAACAAGGCCTTTATATAGAAGTCCAGAATTACAATGAATGTGAAGAAAGCTTTTGGATTACACTGTGTGTGTTTTTGTCTCAACGTGTCGGATCACACTCAGTGATCCATCATCAGGAAGAGGATACAATAAGAGTATGATTGCAGAAATATGCCCTATAAAAAGGAGAGATGGGGATTAGGGTTGGAATGACTGTAGGGAAAGCAGCTTATTAATTACCAACCAATGAATTGGAAAAAGTCAAAAATAGGAGAAATTGAAAACTAAGAGGAATAATATAGTAATAAGTAGTAATATAATAAACCAATAAATCCAAAATTATGACACCAACTAAATATCATAGTAATATCTAATAGATTAATATATATGATAAATAGTAAAAAGGACAACAATCAATTTAAGAAGTGAGAGAAATAAAATGCATCAATAAACTAACTTGCAAATTAATATCAATGAATGGCCCAGATCAATTCAAGTAGCCAAGGGCTAGGATCATGTCATCTCAGTAGTTGGTTACAACAACTTGCTATTTTTAGTACATAGGAGAGGCAATTAAGGCACGTTTCCCAAGAAGATAAGGATGAAATGGAATCTTTTAGAGCAACTTCCACATAGGCATCCTCTTTGGCTTCTTGCTTGTTGAATGATGTGGCGAACTGTGATTGGTGATGACGAAGCACAATGCCATGTAGGTGCCACCTCAACATATTCCTAAATTGCATCATCTGAGTGATGTCTTTGATGTGATTGCTTTGAATGAACTTGTATGTTTGGGATGTATCTTCGTTGATCTTCTTTGAATGCATCTTTGTAGAGAGTAGTGTAGATGATGATGAAGTATGCTTCATGGAGTGAGAGACTTCTCGGAGACATGAAGATTGATGGAACTTGAAGTTTGAATGGATGAAAGTCTTCTCTAGATGTAATTGATGAAGAGTACTTGCATGTTATACTTGAAGTGATCTCTTGAAGCATGATGTCTCTTTTACAACGACTGCCTCTTGACTTCACTCTTTGCCTATTGGTGATTCAAAGCACTTACTCCTCAGATGACCATTCAGCTCCATCCCTTCTCCTACAACACAGAGAAAACCACATATTAAACTATTGACAAATTTACTGAATCTCATAAACACATAGAAATCATTTTAAAACATATACTAACTTCTCCAAGTCAAGGCGCAAATCTTGGTGTATGAAAGTGGAAATTTGTGCCTAGACTTAAATGACTTTATACTTGACATTTTGTAATTCTAAATGATTAAACATGACTTCTATCTTTCAAGCACCCATTTAACAATGCAAATCAGGTGATCTTTTCCTAAGGCACACATTGAAGTGTCTTCAGAGGCTAAAGTGTGCCTAAGTCCAATTGACTTAATATATGACATTTCATGCTCTTTAAACAATTGATAATACCTTAGAATGATTAAACCTCCCAAGGCGCCTATCTAATAATGAAGATTAATGTGATTTGTTCTGATGCGTTGATTCAAGGTGAAAGGAATAGAAAAGGGTGCCGTAACATAGATGAACATTTACCTCACACTCCATCAATCCAAAACATGAAATCAGCATAATTAACTTAGGCGTAGTTGATGTTTGCACAAGCAGATATTGGCGCCCTGACAAAATAAATGTTCTCTTTAAGTTAGGCACTGATCTGAGGTCTTTTGAATAAAAAAAATTGTGCCTAACCTTCCTAGCTAATTACTTGTCATTCATTAACTTCAATCTCACACTTAAATGCTTAAGGGACTCTTCTCCACCTTGGGCGCTAAGATTGGATGGCAAAGTCAAGGAAATGCGCCTTGTCTTGTAGAATGTTTTTCAATGATTTTAACACATGTTTTTCAAACTCCAAAAACCCTTATATTTTTAGGCGCATATTGAGGGTAAAACCAATAGGAATTGGCGCCTTAATCTCTTCAAGCTTGTTATTTAACCTTCAATGATTCCTCACTCATGTTTAGGCATCTAATAAATTGCTTCATCTTGCAATCATAACCTGATTTTGCTGTTCACATACTTCTTCCAATCAAGGCGTTGTTGGAGACTGTATAGTAATGGATCAGCGCCTAGTCTTGTGATGAATGTCCTCTTTAAGGTTAGGCATTGTTTTGAAGTGTTGGGAATCAGAAATTGTGCCTTACTCCTTAACTAGTTTCTTTGAGTTTCTAAAGACTTTCAATCATTTGAAGATGACTTAACATGACTCCTCTCATCTAGACGCTCACTCCAAAGGTCATCTCATGCATTTTCTTCCAAGGCGCTCATTGAGGTTGATGTAAAATTTATGCTTCATGGGTGCCAAAATTGGTTGGTATGGAGGTGAAAATGTGCCTACTCCCAGAGTTCCCAACACTTTACCTTAAAACCTCATTTCCTCTAGGTGCCAAAGTTGGCATGTGGTTGCATGAAAGTGCACCTAAGACTCTTGGAGCATTTCTTCACTGTTAGGCGCTATTGTGGTGTCTTTGAACTCCATGATGGCTAGGCACAAATTAGGAGTCATACAACTCTATATTAGCGCCTAGGTAAAATAGGTTGAAAATTGCGCCTAAGGTTTGATAGTTTGTGACTTGATACCTCTTGACTTTGACCTCACACTCCTCATTAAGGCACACATTTACATCTCTCAAAACAATCCATCTCTTAGGTGCTAAAAGTGGTTATAACAGCAAGAATTTGTGCCTAGCCTTGAATGACTTGTTCTTAGGCATTTACAGTGATCTCAAACCAAGGTGATGATGTTTAAAACACCTCTTACTCAAAAATTATATCAAAACTCAAGGTCCCTACCCTTTCATTACTTAGGCGCATATTTATGATTACTCAAGTGTGAAAATGCGCCCTAGTGCAAATAGGTATTCACTTCATCATTAATGGACTCAAGTCATTACACATGCTCAATAAAAGGTCTTGACACTCAAACTTCCTTGAATTTCATAAAATTAAGCTTGTTTCATCCTAGGCGCAATTTTGGTCTTCAAGAAGTGACAACAAGCAGCTTAACTACTTAGCCATTTTCAAGGACCAAAGCAGCTATTTCTAATAGTATACCATCCAAACACTATTAACTTCATCATGAATTAACCTAAAGACATTATCCAAAATTAAAGGCAAAGCATCAATTGCAAAAAAAAGGGGGTCCCCATTTGCAATGGGGCGATGTGTGATTAGGTCACAACACTACCAAGATAAAATTGTTCCAAGAAACTAACTTATATGTTGGATTGAGAAGGATGAGATGTGTAGAGGCAGTGTTGGGCGTATCAGCCCTCTGCTACTCATCATCTCCGTTTTCCATCATTGCCTCCATTAAATACTGTAAACAAATCACAAACACCTTTGAAACATGTTTCAGACATTTATCCCTCTAGTGCCAATGAAAGGAAACTTGGCTATTTTTTATGTGGTGGTGGAGAATGTGATGTAAGGTCGTGGAGAACCTATGGCAATGGAGAATGCAGTGCAAGGTCGTGGTTCAGTGAAGTCACAATCTCCTCATGAAAATAGTCACAAATAATATATATTCAGGAAGAATATCTCTGAGTTATAAAATTCACTAAAAATATAGGGAAACTAACCCTAATCCACTGTCAGGATTGTGAGGAGAGGAACCCAGAGATGCCTACCCACAAACCTTCATCAAAGTGATAGAACAGACCAACATATTGATCAATAAGAAGAGAACAAAAATGATTTGAAGAGAGATGCTAGGGAAACAACACAGGGGAATCATGCATGCATCTAGGCATAACATTGAGCTAGTTGTATCTATATAGTCATTTTTAAGGTTCTCATTTCTATGACAACACAAAACTTAAAATCTGGTTTTCCTAATCGAGTGGGAATTCAAATCCACATAAAGATAAATGGTTCTCATTTGTAGGATGGATTTCAGTTGTAATGTCAAAGGTTGGCTATAGGTTTTTAGTGTTTAAAGGTAATAAGAATGATTGATTTTGGGATTATAGTGATTGTGAATGTTTTTAGATTTTGAAATGTATGACAACTTGAATTCCAATAAAGATTGTAGCTTTTTTTATTAGACCAATGCCTTACTACAATAATTAGCCTCATGAATAAACATCAAAATCATTGTGTATATGTTATAACTACTAATACTTCCCATAAAACAACCTGAATAGGTAAGGCATAATTAGCAATACATCACTATAACCTAGGACATTTCCTTTTTCTACACTGCTTTGATTTTCCAATATTAATTTCTAGGGATTTGCATCCTTCATTTTCTTATTGTTAGGAGGCATTGTTCCTCTATCTTGCTATCAAGGGACTCCTAGGAAGAAAGAAATATGATCGACAAGGAGAAAATGTATTTTTGTGTTGGTCATTTGCCAGCCTTTAATCGGTTTTGTTCTATTCTTGAAACTATTTCATTTTCTAACTTTTTTCATAGTCAAATCTTTTTTATTATCTAAGGTGATGCTCTATAGTTGAATCACAACAAGTGCACATGTGACCTCATATATATGTAATCACCAATGCTAACTCATATATTATGTAATCATCAATGCTATCTCATAGCTATACTTGGGGCAAAATGCATTGTGGAACTTAAAACAGCCAGCCTTTCCTTTCTTTTGTATTTATATTGAAAAAGGCATGTGGAGATGGGATCGTTCCACCATCTCAACTTGTGCTTGAGTTTTCATCGCATCAATCTTATTATTATCAGAAGGATTTTTCAATACACAATAACCTTTCTCAATTAGTTACTTTCAATTAGGCCTTCAAGAATGAATAATTTGATTGCAATTAGGCCTTAAAGATCCCTATTCTTTGTGTGGGTGGTTGAGTGGAATCTAGTTCTTCTCTTAAAGCACAAGATGTATGTCTTTTTAAAACATAATTTTTATTCAAAATTTGATCAAGTGAATTTGCATCATGATTTTTCAGATGCCAAGGAGTATTGTGTTGATTGTATATTTTAATAGGCTTTGAAAGAGTAAATGTATGAACTCATTCCCAAAGGAATTTGGCCCATGGCCATTTAGAAGCAACTTAAGGGATGATTTCTCTACAATTTTACGTTGAATTTAGGATTTCAAATCTACAACAAAGAACCTTGAAGGGATTTAAACCTACCCCAATTTCTTAGACATATGTTTAGCTTCCCTATTGCGCCACTAAAATTGCTTTCAAAAGAATCAAACATATTTAGTTATGGCATAATACTTATGTAAACTTTGATGAATCTTTTACAGAAAATGGTCAAAATGAACAACAATTAAGCTATGTACCTAAGTATCTTTTACATTTCCATGAAATTTGTACAAATGTTATCTTTTCTTTTCCCAACTTGGGCATTCTTGTTCTTTAAATAGCTTTAGGGAATTTTGAGCCCCCAAGATTTTTACACCTCAATGGGAACCCCCTATAATTCCTATGGTGGTAGCTTGCCTCATGCATGTGATATTTGTGGAGGTTTCAAACTTACAACTATTATTCATTTCTTCTAATGACTTAACCATTTGGACTACACCCTGTGGGCTAGACAAGGTTTTGTGTTTAATGTATGGTGATCATTCTGTTAATATGTGAGCCTTGCTACCAACTAATCCTACTTAAGACTCCTAGGGGTTTTATTAACATGGAGAATAAAAGAACATGCGTAGGGTAAGAGGAAATCTGATCAAGGCTGATTTAGGGCCAACATATTCATGATGTAAGGGAAATTGTCCCCAACTTGTACATGATTTTTAGAAATTCTCTACAAAATCTGATGCAGATAATCACTTCATTTGAGTTGGTAGATTGGTTTTAGTGGTTGACAAAACAAGTAATGGCTTGTTTCTTGGGATTAGTGTGGTATAAACATTGAGAAAATTATCTCTGGTAAACGATTGTTGAAAATATGGCATGATAGCCTCAAGATGAGTTATAGAAAGCTCCTCTAAGTAAGATGGCATGTATAACTTTAATTAGCTCACACTGACAACATCATGGATGCTATATTGAGTTGTAAAATGTAAGTGGAAGGCATTAGGCCTCATCGTTTGGAGAATAACACAAGATCTATATCCGATGGGCTTCAAGTGGTTATGAAATATTTGTCTATTCAAGTGTAGCTAAACATAGTCATTAAAAAGAATGAAAGTACTTGATAGAACTAATGAAGTGCCATGAATTTGGCTTTGTATTTTTTTCATTTTATCATGGGACATATTTGAAGCTAGAAGAGAAACCAAAAATTAGACAAAATCATGGTTGGAAGCTCTAACAAACATTTCAAAAGGAGAAGGGTCCTATAAAAAATGAGTAGCCCAATGGTAATTATGGTGAATGATATGTAGGTAGTTGCCTCGTTGCTTACTCTACTAATGAAAATTGAGGAGAGCATGGATTAAGATGTCATTAAGAACCTTAATTTGGTCATTATCTATAGATAAAATGAAATGGAGAAATACAAGTGACAGTCCAAAAGCTTCCTCAATTGTCAATAAAGGTGACTTAGGAATTGTGAATAGCAAACAACAATAGTAGTGAGAGGTACTTGAAAATTTGTCCAAACATGTGGAGAAGCTCAACTTGCATTGTATATCTCAAAAAACCCTAAAATCACAAAATATACTGAAGTAACTTTCTACATGATTGATATGTTTAGAAAACCAAAAAAGTCAAACGAACTTGTAACAATGTGGAAGAAGCATTCATCATTATTGACACCAACCAAAGGACTATGCACATGATGGGAGTATATAAAGTATGTTATTCAAATTTCCTTGTCAGAGCACAATCACTGAGCATTTGTCAATCTTTTCAACATCAATACCTATAGCCCTTATGTTGTAGCATTAAATAAAAATAGTTCAGTGTAAAATAAAATAGCTATCACTCAGGGTGCTCCACCTAAATAAGTAAAACTGAATCTGCTCAGAATTGGCTCATTAGCTTCAGGTAGTTGCAGAGTTTTAAGAGGTTATTTGAATTTCAAATGCTATTGTGATAGGGTTCATTGGTTATTTATCTAACTTTTTAAGTGTCGGTACTATCAAATATACCCCTTCTAAATGATTTTCAGTCATCTAAAAGACATGAAAAAGAGATACTCTCAAACTTATTTCACAGCAATTACAATTTTGTAATGACTGAACCGTGTCACATACTGCAAAGATCTCTCAAACATTCCGCGTAGACAAGAAACAAAATGCAGCATTCATAACCAAAATATTATATGGAAAAATGAAAAAAAAATCCCCATATCAAAAGATGAATATCTCTTTCTAAAGCTCCCTGTTGATCTCATCTCACAAATGGAGCCATTATTGAAGAAATAAAAGGCTATCAAAAGAAAAATTAAAATGTTCTTAAGGAATTAACAATTTTCCAGAAATGTTTTTATAGCATTTCTGACTGCATGCTTTTCATGGTATAAAAAAGATTCCCCATTTAAAAATATATTTAAAGTACGCCAAGAGATATCCTTCTGGAGGCGCTTATTTTTTTTATCATTATACCACACAAGTGGAATAAGCACCTCGAGAAGGATATCTCTGGGCGTACTTTAGATATATTTTTTAAATATAAGTATGCTAGTTGCAAAAATATTCGATATTTTGAAGAATACAATGATAAGACAAACAAATAAATGATTGTTACGTGGTTTACAAATACCACATATATTGTAAAAGACGTAATAGACCATGCTGACCACAAATACAGTATTAACCTTCTTCATAAGCCAACAAAAATTACATAACATTGTATGCTTATAGAAGGAACACACGATGTCCAATTCCATATTTCTTTGAATATAAAAAAAAAGAAAACTGTGTACATATCGACTAATTATTGTACAAAATAAGAATTCTAGAAGCACACCATTCATGCCCATTCATCGAAGTCACATATTTTGTGCATTATCATCCAGTAAGCTAGTCTATTTTAAATTTGATAGAATAGATAGCTTATGGTATGAATTGTGTTTGACATATGAATTAGATACCGAGCCTATAACGGTCCCTAATAACACGAGTTTCTTATGGTTAGTCTCTTTCTGTCAGACATAGACATAAATCTAGAAGCATAATATTGCTGAGTGTTTGGACACATTACTGCATGAACATTTATCTGCATCCAGTAAAACTATACAATTTCGTTATATTGCCATTGTTGATAGGTAAATTTTAAATATTCTATCTTATAACCACTATCACTTTCCAGCATCGACACTACTCTCCAACGCTGCACATGTGAAAATGTGATGTTCGTTGGAAATTTTAGACTTGCATTTATATGGGTTATACTTTAAAGTGTGGAACTGTTTGAACAGAACTTGCACAATGGTCAAACAATTGAACCCAAACATGATTTACTTAGGTTATATTATTCTCGCATCACCTTTCAACTCTCCAAATACTAGAATCCTTTGCAATACATAATGAAATGTTAGCATTCCATTGCACTCAAAAATATACAACAAAATTGAAAACATCATTTGCATTGTATATCCAAAAAAAACCCTAAAATCATGAAATATACTGAAGTAACTTTCTACATGATTGATATGTTCAGAGAACCGAAAAAGTCAAACGAACTTGTAACAATGTGGAAGAAGCATTCATCATTGACACCAACCAAAGGATTGTGCACATGATGGGAGTCTATAGAGTATGCTCTTCAAATTTCCTTATCAGAGCACAATCACTAAGCATTTGTCAATCTTTTCATCATCCTATCCATAACCCTTATGCTGTAGCATTCATCATCCTATCCATAACCCTTATGCTATAGCATTAAATAAAAATAGTTGTCATTGTAAAATAAAATAGCTATCACTCAGGGTGCTCCGCCTGAATAAGTAAAACTGAATCTGCTCAGAATTGGTTCATTAGCTTCATGTAGTTGCAGAGTTTTAAGAGGTTATTTGAATTTCAAATGCTATTGTGATAAAAGTAATAGGATTCAAAAATAAAGGTTTTTCAGTCATGTTAACTATCTAATTTAAAATTGGTTATTACCATGATTCATTAACCAAGAGATTAGAAAGAAAGAATTATGCAAAGATGCAAATCCAAGAATACACCACAAAACTAGAAATTCATGTGCACTGTTAAGAAACTTGATTTAGATAGAACTAAATTATTAATATTCTCTTGATTCTTCCAAACAGGTGAACGGCTGTTCTTAAATATCATCTACTTCAACAGTCAAAGGTCTATTTTGGCCAATAAAAATAGGATAAATATTTACCACTTTTTGTTGTGAATGAGGTGTAAAATTGCTATTGAATGTTTGACCATTAAAGTGGATGATATTTAAATAGAGTACAAGTGGACTATAAAAATAGACAAACTTTCGAGCTAAGTGATGGAACCGTAGCTTTAGCCTCCTCTACAGTGTCTGGACAAAGATTGCCAGTTACACAAAGCTGAAGTCAAATATGATTCACTTCACCTTTAAATGTATGAAAAGTAAATAAAACTAAAGGAACGAGAAATTATACCTCAAACTCGCTATTCATGTCTTCTCAGCACGCTGCATTACACTGAGTAAAGGATTCCAGAATCCACAATGCTTTCAAAAACACCAAGACTCAAAGTAAAGGTTCATTGGCTATTTATCTAGTTTTAAGTGTTGGTACTATCAAATATGCCCCTTCTAAATGATTTTCAGTCATCTAAATGACATGAAAAAAGATACTCTCGAACTTATTTCAAAAAAAAAGATACTCTCGAACTTATTTCACAGAATCTACAATTTTGTAATGACTGAACCATGTCACATACTGCATAGATCTCTCAAACATTTTGCACAGACAAGAAACAAAATGCAACATTCAATAACCAGAATATTATAGGGAAAAATGAAAAAAAATCCCCATATCAAAAGACGAATATCTATTTCTAAGCTCCCTGTTGATCTCATCTCACAAATGGAGCCATTATCGAAGAAATAAAAGGCTATCAAAAGAAAAATTAAAATGTTCTTAAGGAATTAACTATTTTCCAGAAATGTTTTTATAGCATTTCTGATAAAAAAGCTCCCCTATTTCTTCCTCCTCCATGGCAAACATAGATGCAAAAGCCTGTATAACAAGGGCTGCTCTGCAGCTGCAGTCCCTGCCTAAAGCTGCAAGCAAATTGAGAGGAGTTCTAGATATTCTGTATTGGCATGGATGTAAACATAATCAATGTGAGCAGCCAAACAGACGTATGTTGCATTGAAGTTTCATTATTCTATTACAGAGTACACATAACATTGAACAGCAAAAGTTCAATTTTGCTTATAGGTAAACACCATTTAAATCACCTACTATTTGTTTTCTGTACAATGGTGATAAAGTTCCCAATTAATAGGCATCGATGCCAAGGAAGAAAAATATCAGTAGAGGCAAATGTAGCAACTAGAGTGTCAAAAACAATAAACTGTTGCTATTAGAGAACATGTGCAAAAATATCAGAGGTAAGATGAAAAAATTGAGCAAGGTTGAAAAGAATATTCATTGGCCAATGGGCTTCGAAGAAGCAAACACAGTTGTACAGTTGAGAAATTTGATTATAAGATTCAGCCACGATACCCAAAAAAAACGGTTGCAGCAGCGAGAAAATTTATTTTGAAATCCAGCCAAGACACAATATTTCTGATGATTTTGACTTATATGTTTGTTATTATCTTGAGCATGATATAACAAAAGAAAAGAAAATATGTTGATTATAGTGCACTAAGACACAAAAAAGTTGACAAACCATAAATATAGATGGGTAGCAGACAGGCGGAGGCTCAAATATGTAAGACAAGAAACTGAGCAAAAGAGTGGACAAAGGGGAAGAGTGAGATTAGTTGTAAAACAGAACAAGGACAGAATGAAAAACAATCAGATCCAACATAATATGGTGAAAATAATAAATAGTGAGATCGCAGAAAGAATGGATGAGAGAAGCAGATTTGTGCAGAAACATTAGGATGGGATGCTCACTAGTAAGGCATTTGCATCAACCACCAAGGGAAAAATAGAGAATGCTATCCGCATTAAGGTACACAAATACGTTTGGGGTAAATGAAAAGAGAAACACGTGAATTTGTCGCTATAGTCTCTAAAGATGAGTAATTTTGGCCTCATTTGTTTATCTGGTACTGATCTCAATCCACCAAATGCAGAATGAAGGGTTCAGAAGTGTTGAAAGCAAAGCAGACTTTGGAAGGAAAAGAAGGGTAACAATATTACTTCTTTATGCTTTGATTTCCCACTCTACTCTCTTCCTTTTTTCAAAATCAAGCATAACTTGTTGAGAGAAATTCTAGCAAGAACTGTGAGTGGTGAGCCCTGATAAAGAGTATGATTAGAATTGTCATAATTTTGCATATTTAGCTCCTGCTTCTGGCCTTCCGTATGTCCAGTTAACTAATCAAATCCCTTCTCCTTTCTGTTATTGCCAATGTAATTAGAAGCAGGGATTGTGATCCAGGTGAATCAGGGAGTCTACTAGTCAAGAGTCAACATTTAGGGAATATTCCCATATTAGCGTTCTAATGCACTAATCAAACAAAGCATTCCTTCTTGACACTGATTCGAACCAGTCCCAAGAAACATGCTTAGATGCTGGAAGCCACTCTCACCTGGAAGAGGAAACAACAGAATGTGTACTGTAAAAACTTCTATGGTTCTGCAGAATCTTCCTCACTGCAAATTATGTATTGTATTACAGTGCTTCATGACGGATTGCACCTACATTATTGGCTAGTCATTACACCTGACATCTTGAATCTGTACAGAACTAGTTAAACAATAACAAATCTGCTATTACAGTCCCACATATGTGGTTCTTTCTTGGTTGTTATTGTTTCGGGATTTATTGTAATCTTCTTCTCATTGTCAAGAGTCAAGACTCTCTGATTGTTATTAACTAGTATCTAGTGTTGGCAGGCAGGGGGATAGAATGGCTGTCCAAAAACTGATGTTACAGCAATGTATGGACAGCAAGAACAAACACAAACATAGAGAGAAACAATACATAAACAAACAACAATATGTATTATATTTTCCTTTCAAAAATTACATTCAAAACTTCATACACATTCAATGGCAAAGCTGCTGCTCTGTTTTCTGATTTGCCCAATCACTGCACCTTCCCCAAACATACATTGTGCTGCTGCACATTCCTTTACTACGGCTGCAATATTCTTCTGCTATTTGTTGTTCTCTTCTAGAACCATCAAAACATTCCTTCTGTTGTTGCTGCTGCTCTGTTTTCTAATTTGCCCAATCACTGCACCTTCCCCAAACATACATTGTGCTGCTGCACATTCCTTTACTACGGCTGCAATATTCTTCTGTTATTTGTTGTTCTCTTCTAGAACCATCAAAACATTCCTTCTGTTGTTGTTGCTGCTGCAGGCTTCCTCTTTGTTCTTTCCTTCTGCTGATGCAAGTTATCACTCACACTCATCCGGTCAACTATCTTTCCCTCCTATTTGTCTCATGCCAAAACTGGCGCTCAAACATTCCTTTCAAATTCAAAATCACCTACCAAAAATTTAATGCTGGTAGGTGCAACAGTGCTGGGGTCAGATTTGGAAATCCCCAAGTTCGACGCGGGGACAAGGGAATTAAATATTGTTCCAACGGAAGATTAATTCCAACACTGGGTAAGTGCAAGAAGATGGGGGGCCAAAAAGGGGTTTTAAGTAGCCACTTTTTTTTTTAAATTAGGAAATACTGGCCTTAGATAAGAAATTGAGCATAGTTACACTCAAAATTTGGAGATGCAACCAAAACAATATTCGTAGTGCTCCGAGTCTACTTTCTAAACTACTATTTTTTTTTTAAAATGGCATAGATTAAGGGGTTCAAAAGAAGGAGCCACAAAAATTGGTGTTGTTTGTGTCAAAAAAACATAACATAGCATGTTTTGTGGCTCCCTCAAAAGGTCAACTTTTTTTGGGTATTTTTAAAATCACTTCAGTGAGAAATTAGCTAATAGCATGTAGTTTATGCCCGATTTTTCTGATAATTTTTTTATGAATATTTGATTTTTTATTAATTTTCAAAGTGGACACATCCTAAAAATAGAATTTTGGCCGTGCTACCCCTATAAATTTTGAAAACTAATTGAAAATTATTTTTTTCTTTTTTTAATATTTGTAGAATGGAGTTTAGTTTCTAAATATGTAATTTTTTTGAAATTTCAATGAATAGTTAATTTACAATAAAAAAAGACTAAACAATGGTTTTTGCCTAAAAATAGACACACAAACAAAAGAAATTAAAGATGAAAGGCTTAACATTGTTAAAATGTGAAAAAAATCACATCGTCAAATAGCTAAGAGAAAGCCTAACATTACCCACGTGTTCGATTTGTTCGACCTTGAAACACGTGCAAATATGAGGGTTAGCATGAAAGAAATTATGTGAAATCTTGAAGAATATGGAAAAACACGTATGTGACTGTTCAAAAGGCACTCCAAGCCTTTGGGTTGGAAATCCAAAGCAAATCCCAAGCCCAAGGCTTGGGATTCTCAAAGAAAGACATAACGCGAACGCGTTATAACGCACTCGCGTTATATTTTGCTTTGCATCTTTCCTTTGTCGCAAGTCTGTTGTTTGTCATGTTTGACATAATGCGAGCACGTTATAACGTGCTCGCATTATGTTTCCATTAAATTTTTTTACATTCAAAGCTATTAATCATGTATGTATGTATGTATGCCTATACGTATGCCTATATGTATGTATGTATCTATGTATCTATGTATGCCTATATATATATATGTATGTATCTATGTATGTCTATATGTATGTATGTATAGTGTCGAGGGCAGAGGAGGGTAGAGATGGGAGTGAGCCAGATAGGGGAGGAGAGGGGTGGATAAGGATTGAGTGATTAAGGTTGAGGGTTGAGCGTTTAGGAATAGGATTTAGAGTTTAGGGATAAGGGATTAGAGTTTAGGACCTTGAGGGATTAGGGTTGAGGGTTGAGGCTTTAGGGATAGCGTTTAGGGTTAAGGGTCGAGGGATTAGGTTTAAGGTAGAGTGTTGAGGGTAGAGGGATTAAGGATAGGGTTTAGGGTTGAAAGTTTAGAGTTGAGGGATTAGGGTTTAAGGTATAGTTTAGTAGTTCTTGTGGATACAGCCAGTAAACAATGGGAGATTATTTGCCTGTTTCATAACAATATACCTTCCCTAAGTGCAGGGTGGACAGTAAGAAACATAGATGTACCCCAATGCAAATCTTTTCTCATAATGATCATCCTTCTGATTTCAACTGTTAATTACTCACTGTGGATGTACCATACGCAAAGCTTTTCTCATAGGGTTTAAGGTATAGTGTCGAGGGTTGAGGGTTTATTAATAGTGTTTAGGGTTGAGGGTTGAGGGATTAGGTTTTAGGGTTGATGGATTAGGGTTTAAGGTATAGTGTTGAGGGTTGAGGGTTTAGGGATAGGGTTTAGGGTTAACGGATTAGGGTTTAGGGTTGACAGATTAGCATTTAATGTCAAGGTTAGGGTTAGAGTGTCAAGGGTAGAGGGATTAGGGATAGGGTTTAGGGTTGAAGATTTAAGGATTGAGGGTTGAGGCTTTAAGGATGAGGGTTTAAGGCTTAAGATATAGTGTCAAGTGTTGAGGGTGTAGGGATAGGGTTTAAGTTTTAAGGGTTAAGGGTTGAGGGATAGGGATTAGGGTTGAAGGTATAGTGTTGAGGGTTAATGGTTTAGAGATAGGGTTTAGGTTTGAGGGATTAGGGTTTAGGGTTGATGAATTAGGGTTTAATGTTGAGAGTTGAGGGTTAAGGGTTGAGGTTGAGGGATAGGGTTAATAGTCAAGAGATTAGGGTTAAATAAGAGTGTCGAGGGTAGAGGGATTAGAATTTAAGGTATAGTATCGAGCCCGCTGAGGGTCTAGGAATAGGGATAGCGTTTAGGGTTTAGGGATGAAGGATTAGAGTTGAGGGATGACAGATGACGGATTAGGGTTGAGGGTTGAGGGATTAGGGTTTAGGGATAAGGTTTAGGGTTAGGGTTGAGGGATTAGGGTTTAAGGTATAGTGTTGAGGGTTTAGGGATAGGGTTTAGGGTTGAGGGATTAGAGTGAAGGGTTGAGGGATTAGGATTTGACGTTGAGGGTTGAGGGTTTAGGGTTTAGGGTTTAGGGATAGGGTTGAGGGTCGAGGGATCAGAGTTAAGGGTTGAGGGATTAGGGTTTGACATTGAGGGTTGAGGGTTGAGGTTCGAGGGTCAAGGGTTTAGGGATAGGGTTGAGGGTCGAGGGATCAGAGTTAAGGGTTGAGGGATTAGGGTTTGACGTTGAGGGTTGAGGTTTGAGGGTCAAGGGTTTAGGGGTAGGGTTGAGGGTTGAGGGATTAGGGTTAGAGTGTGGAGGGTGTAAGGATTAGGGATAGGGTTGGAGGGTTTAGGGATAAGGGATTAGGGTTTAAGGTATAGTATCAAGTATGTTGAGGGTTTAGGGTTTAGGGTTTAGGGATGAGGGATTAGAGTTGAGGGATGACGGATTAGGGTTGAGGGTTGAGGGATTAGGGTTTAGGAATAAGGTTTAGGGTTGAGGGTTGAGAGATTAGGGTTTAAGGTATAGTGTTGAGGGTTTCTGTCTTCAAATGTAGATTTATGGGTTTGATTATATTGATTGCCTCTCCAGTTTTGGGGTGTGGATGTTTTGGAATCAATCAGGAAGTCTTCAGGAGACTTTGTGGAAGTGGATTGGAAATCACTTGACAGAACCCCTGCTATTTATGCTTGAATAAGGATTTGTCACAAACTAGAACTTCTGATTCCAAAGAGGATCTGTCTTTCTTCCTCGATGGGCATTTTCTATCAAGAACTTGATTATGAGGGCTTGCCCCTTCATTGTTATGCCTATCATATGGCGGAGCATTTGGCAAGCTCTTGCAGGAAATAGGAAAAGTTCTCCCTCAAAAACCTTGTGGTCATTCAAGTCTGAAGGGGAAGGTTTGGAAAGAGATGTGATCAATGCAAAGGATGTGATCAATCTATAGCAGGACAAAACGCGAGCGCATTATAACGCGCTCACGTTTTCTGTTGCTATAGAAACGGTAAAAAAATGTTGACCCCCATGATCCAGGCCCACATGCTCTATTTTCATACTGATTATGCGCGTGCTCTGACAAAAAAGAAGTGCTTTCATGCTGTTGGGAAGTTCACATGCACATTTGACACATTGTACCACCTTTGCATGATCTTTCCACCACCTTTTCTGCTTTGCCAACTTGAGAAGGAGGAAATAACATAGTTTTCACACCAAGTTTCATATATATCTATTCAAGTTTCAATTTTTGTAGTGTTGCAATGTTAATTGTGATTCAATTTTAGGAATTTAACATCATAGATTGGTTAATAGTATTGTTGTTAGTAATTATATTTGAGTGTTATTCAATTTAACATTGAAAAGGAAGCAAGTGGTGAAAAACTCAAATTGTTGAGGAGTTTGATACAAGAAAAAAAACACTACATAATTGGGTACTCTCTCCATTCGAATCTTCATTTTTTAGGTATGTCAAGTCTTTACATGCATGTTCTTTACAATTTCCTTATTTCAAATTGAATTACTTTATCATGCTTTATCATACATGTTTAAAATAGACACATTCCCAATCAAGAAAGCAGCCTACAATCTCACATGATGCTATGTATATTTTCTACACTTGGGCTCTTTAATAATTATGTGTAATAAACAGACCTTAACATACCATGATGTCAAACTATACAAGAATAAATCCTTACAACATAATAAAAATACAATCCCACTATTCTCTTGTATTCATTTCTTAGGAACTAATATTGGTCTCTTTATCATGCTACAAACAAATTCTCCATCATGCCAAGGAAATGCTTAAGAATTAAACCAACACAGGAAGAGATAGAAGCTAAGAATGCAAAGAAAGTAGTGGCTATGAGGGAACTTCGTGAGAAGAGGAAATTGGACACGATAAATGAAGACATACCAATTGAAGAGAAACCACAACCATCACAAAGAGATATTGTATTGGCGGCACAAAAAGAATGAATGAAAAAACTTCGTGATACGAGAGATTTGAACACCATAGTTGGAGACACATCCTCTACCGCAAATCAACATGTAGGGACACCATCTACCACATCTCAAGTTGAGAGTACATCATCACTCACATGTGATGAAGGAGGTACACCATCGTTCCCACCTCAACCTCAAGGTATGTCATCTATTCCATCTTCGATCGAAGGTATGCCATCTAACCCATCTCATTTAAATATTGATGAAATTCCTAATGTTGAGATGAATTTACCTAACTTAACACCACCTAGAATTTTGCATAGAAAGCCAAAGTATTTGATTGATATTGATGAGAATATTTTGCAGCCAATGGAAGGTAAGATTCCAAAACACACTTGTAGAAGATATGCTTATAAGATTTGGAGATTGTTCTTTGAAAAGTTAAATGAGACTGCAAGATGTCAACTATTGTTGAAATGATGCGAAGTATAAAGTATAGGTCTATCATGAAGATTCTTGGGTTGAGAATATCAGAGGCTTCAAGTGAAAAATCTATTGTCAAGAATCTAATGAGTGCGTATGAGAATGTGGGTAACAGCTCACGCACAAAAGATAGTAATGCAACACGGCATGTGATTACATCGACTATAGTAAGTAGTCAAACGAGGAAAGCTTGTCTCATTAGAAAGACGAGTCAACAATTGAGAATTAATAGGAAAACTTTATCAAGAGCCGTTGGAAGACGCCAAAGAATTAAGGACACTAATGCCAATGAATTATGGGCATTCTCGGGGAGACTACCACGAAAAAATAAACCAATTGTTGAAGCATTGAGATCACTAATTGAAGACTTTTGGAAGAATTACACAAGGGTATCTCCAAATCAAAGGGATGTGGTAAGAAGGAGAATCGGTAGTCAGAACCGCGAGCCACATCCAAAGCATTTTTTGGATGAGACTCAAACATAGTTTTATGGTAAATTTCTAGAGAAGTATCCTCAAATTAAAATTTTTCAAAGATATTTTGAAATGCTAAAACCTTTCTATGTTAAGATAAATCACACACGCACTACTTGTTGTTGTAGATTACATATTAAATTTTCTAACCATTTTGATGCTTATAGGTCTATATGTTTAGATATGCATACTAACAATGATTTGCAAGGTTGTGCCATATGTGCCCCACCAACATCTTCAAGAGACTTCATATCAAGAATTTTATGTGAAAAAGAGGAAGGTCAAATATTCTACAAGAAATTATGCTTGGATGGCACATGTCATCGTTGCAGTGGCTTGCAACATTTGCCAATATGTGAACATATGGAAAGAACACATGCGGTTGGAAACGAACTAGTAGAGTTTGGCAAGTATAAAACAGTGGCATACAATACAAAAGATGGTAAAGAAGCAAAGAGGTGTGAATTGGTTATTGAAAAGATTCTAGTGTATCAGTTTATGCCTATATTCTGTGACAACATAGTGTATGAGTATGCAAGACATGCCCATAGAGCTCGATGGTTGGACTTGCAATTCAAGTTATGCAAGGACACATTTCCGGTTGGTAGCATTGTTTTAGTCATCGACTTTACAGAGAACTACAGTCTACAACCATAGCGTGAGGTGCAATAACAATATTACAACTCCACATAGGTTTCTATATTTGTGCACATCCCATTCATTCATGCGAATGATAGTACAAAGGATGACAGAAAGATCATAAGGGAGTATAATTTCTATATTAGTGATGATCGCACGCATTCTACGGAGTTCGTGCAAGGTTGCTTTCAGGTGTTCTACAATGATTTGGCTAGAAGGGGCATATCGTTTAGTCAGCATATCATATGGTCAGATAACTGTGCATCACAATTCAAGAACTCGCAAAATTTCTATTGGCTGAGTAGGAGGCATAATTTTACAAGTATTCAGCAAATGTGGAACTTTTGTGAGGCCGGGCATGGAAAGGGGGAGCATGATGGTGCAGGAGCATGTATCAAAAGAGTCATAGCACGAGAAGAGTTAAAGTATAAAGACAATGCAAAGTTGATAGATGCAAAATTGATTGTCGAGTGGTGTAATGCTTCCATGGGTCCAAGTAATGAAGGTAAGTCTTCAGTTCGTAGATTTTTTTGGTTGATAGATGATACTAACATTGCACCATATGAGGACTGTTGTACACTGACAGGATCAAATGAGATGCACTCTTTCAGAAGCTCAATTGCAGGTTCATGGAGTATCCATACATGAAAGATGTCATGCTTTTGTTCTTCCTGTACAATTCAAGTCTGGGATGAGTGTGAGTCAAAGGAGTGGGTTGACGAATGGTAGTTAAGTTATCTTAGCCCACTTGACATGTATCGACCCCCGACGGCACTGGAACTAACACAAATGGAATCATCAGTTGACTTTGACCACATATCAGATTTAGTTCAACCAGGTAATATAGGGCACATATATGCATCTAATTTCATCTAGTTCAACTACGTAATGTCATCTTACTTTGTAGTGTTTTTGTAATGTTGACTAATCTCATCTAATTTGCTACATATCAATGTAGGGCACGTATATGCAGTTATTGCAGATGAAGATAATGAAGAGGGAACAGATTATTACTTATGTCGTTGTGTTGAGGCTAAAAAAAAATTGGAGGCCCCTGTTACAGATGGAGAAAACATTGAATACCCTACAGGCTCAGTGCTTATTACTGGAACATGGCTTAGAAGGTACCCACATAAGAGTGTTAATATTTGGCTATTTCAGGACTTTGACACGCATCGGAAGATTCTTCATTACTCAAACCTTGTCGTGGCATCCAATGTTCATTTGATAAAGTATTGGGATAGACCTTTGAACAAAATCTTGTGGAAGGTGCGTGAGTCTGACCATGAAGCAATACTTGACACAATAAAGAGTAGAGTAGACCTAGATGGTTCATTGGATTAATTTGTAAAGTCATGTTACATTGAGTTGTAAGTATGCACATTAATTTGTAAGGTTTGTCTTTTTTTTATTTCCTCTTGTATTTTTACACATATACACATTTTTACATCATCATGTTATGCATTTTTGGTGTCCTGCTCCTGATGCGACCAAACTCATAACTCACCCTACTTGCTCTAGACACCATTTGATGATCTCTCCAACACTCTGGATCCAGGGCGCCCAATCATGATGATGACATATATACCATTCTCCCAAGGCGCTCATAATGAATGAAAAGAAGACCAAGGGCGCCCAAGCTTAATAGACTTATTTCTTTCAATTTTGATGATCCAAACTCTTGTAAAATGACATCCACTTTCATGCCTTTAGATCTTCCTTCACATACAGGGTGCCAAATCAAGTTGAAAAATCTACATAAGGGGGCCAAAATGGATGAAGGAGACATTAAATGCATCTTAGGACTCCATGCTAAGGTTTGAGCCATTAAAATCTCTTGATATTAGGCGCTCATGATGATGAAACTTAGAGTTTTTTCCTTTCCTAGGTGCTCATCTAAGATGTTTGAATGATAAGGAGCACCTAGTCCTCTATAATGTACATTGGGCACCAAAATCAAGGTGATTTTAAGTCACTTTGAGTCATTTAGGGTTAGTTTGAGTCTTTGAGTCATGTTGCAAAAAAGTGTCAATGTTGTCAAGTTGCACAAAGTAACTTTTGCATTTTTGGTGTCCTACTCCTAATGCGACCAAACTGACTATTCCAACACATCCGGATGGATACATTTACACTAGGATGGTCCTGTTTTTCACCCAAACATGTCGAAACAGTTCGATCTACATTGTACCGACGATATCCCTGAAGAGTCCAAAGTGCAAAAAGGTAGCAATCTTTGACGAGATGTTACTCGAAAACTATGTCACTTAAAAACATTTCATCTGAGGAAACACGATCACGTAGAGTGCCTCTACAATAACCTCTCTAGGTTTTTTATATCTCTGAGGCATTTGCCCATGGTGAAAGATTTTTTGCTGCCCCAAAAATCGTCAGAAGGAGGCAGTGTAAAGTTGCAAAGGGGTGTAACTTTTGTCCTGCTCCTTATGTGACCAAACTGATTGTTCCAACATGTCTGGATGGGTACATTTACACTAAGCATGGTCCTTTTTTTCACCTAAACATGTCGAAACAGTCCGAGCTACATTGTACCGACGATATCCCTGAAGAGTCCAAAGTGCAAAAAGGCAGCAATCTTTGATGAGATGTTACTCAAAAACTGTGTCACTTAGAAACATTCTGTCTAAGGCAACATGATCACATAGAATGCCTCTACAATAACTTCTCTCAGTTTTTTATATCTCTGAGGCATTTGCCTATGGTGAAAAGTTTTCTACTGCCCCAAAAATCGTCAGAAGGAGGCAGTGTAAAGTTGCAAAGGGGTGTAACTTTCGTCCTGCTCCTAATGTGAACAAACTGACTATTCCAACACGTCCAGATGGGTACATTTACACTATGCATGGTCCTATTTTTTACCCAAACATGTCGAAACAGTCCGAGCTACATTGTACTGACAATATCCCTGAAGAGTCCAAAGTGCAAAAAGGTAGCAATCTTTGACGAGATGTTACTTGATAACCGTGTCACTTAGAAACATTCCTTCTAAAGCAACACAATCATGTAGAGTGTTTCTACAATAACCTCTCTCAATTTTTTATATCTCTGAGGCATTTGCCCGTGGTGAAAGGTTTTCTGCTGCCCCAAAAATCGTCAGAAGGAGGCAGTGTAAAGTTGCAAAGGGGTGTAACTTTCATCCTGCTCCTAATGTGACCAAACTGACTATTCCAACACGTCCGGATGGGTACATTTACATTAGGCATGGTCCTGTTTTTCACCTAAACATGTCGAAACAGTCCGAGCTACATTATACCGACGATATCCCTGAAGAGTCCAAAGTGCAAAAAGGCAGCAATCTTTGACGAGATGTTACTCGAAAACTATGTCACTTAGAAACATTCCGTCTAAGGCAACGCGATCACGTAGAGTGCCTCTACAATAACCTCTCTCGATTTTTTATATCTCTAAGACATTTGCCCGTGGTGAAAGGTTTTTTGCTGCCCCAAAAATTGTCAGAAGAAGGCAGTGTATTAAGTCAGGATGAAAGCCTATTCACTCTAGGCACCAATCTCAAGTTGCATAATCATGAATGGGCACCTAGAGCAATAAGGCGCTACATCATGGTTTGAGGACCTTGAAATGGCGCCCAAGCATGTAGGAGGAATTTTCAAGGAGCCAAAATGTTTTTGAAACTCTAAGGAACTAGTCCAAAGACTCTATGGCGCCATCTTGATACCATTGAGTCAACTTTGGAACTCAAACATATTAAAACAAGGTCTAGGAAGCTAGGTGTCATCTCTTGCCAGTTCAACCTCTCAGATGCGCCAACATTGGAAAGACTCTTAATGAGCGCCTAAGTTTGAATTGATCTTGTGATTGAAAGTTTGGTGATGTATTGGTGCAAGATGATCTTCAGTTGAAGCAATCTAAGTTCCAGGAAGGGTTTAGAAGTTATCAACCTCTTCACTAAGTTAGGTGCACTTTACAAGCTTTCTTACCCAAGAGTTGCACCTCATTAAGACAAGGCGCATCTTAACCTCCGGGACTTTTCCAAAGAAGCACTTCAATTTATTAGCACGTATGGACCTTGTTTTGCATTCTAAAAGAGAAGGTACACTTTGGAGGCATTTCTAACCCAGATTGACGCCTAGGTATAGTCATCTCTCTGGAGCATTACAATGTGTTTTAAAATGAAGGAGGACATTTCATAAGTTGGGGAATTGATCACTGAAGACCTTGGAGTGTTTGAATTACTCTAAGCAAGAAGGCGCATTTCCATGGAGTAGCATACTCTAGATAGTGCCTAATGCCATCAAGGTGCAATTCCACCCTCACTTTGGTGCCTATCATCAAGAAGGGGCATTGGGCATTCCTTGAACAGTTCTGAGCGTTTGAAGTTCATGAAATCACCAAGGAATGTTGGGCGCCATGTGTATCCTCAACAAACTTGAGTTTGTGCCTAGACAAGTTGGCGCTTATTCATGTTTTAACTTCCCTCTTGAAGCGCCTAACTTGGGAAAAAGTTATCTTGTTGTTAGTCAAGTGTTTGATGTGTTTTGGAGACTCCAAAAGACTTCCTCTTGCTAAGCGCTCTTCTTGGCAACTACAACCTTCAATTGGCACCTAGATCCTGAAGAAAAACACTTGCAAGTGTGGGCACACTTTCCTTGTGATGGAGCATCAAACTGGCGCCTAGAAATCATAATGCATGAAGTGAGTGCCTAGGATCCTATTGGTCCAATAGGTGGTTTTGGGATCCATGTCAAGTCATTGGATTAGGTTACCAACTCAGAATGATTTTCATGCACTTAGACTTTAAGGTGCCAAAACTAGTAGGAAAATATTTGGGGGGAGACTACGCTGATAAAAGTTGGGTAAATTTAACCTCTGAGTCTGATTAGGCTCCATATAACAACAATATTTATATCATGTCCCTTTGCTTTATGAAACAAGCAGTATGTGTCAAGTCATAGGGATAACACTATGGTCCTTAGAAATTTCTCTGTGACTTTTGATAAGATTATCTACTATTATGTGGATGCTTGATAGTATTATCCTGATCCATTGGACTAGTGTGGCTATGAGGTTGGAAAGTGTTGCAACCTCCATCCTTTAAACTTCTCCACCTTGTTATGGGTTGTTTTGAGTATTTTCACTTGCTTTCTCTTCGAGAATATTTTCTAATGATACATGATGTGTCATAGATCATTCAACTTGATAAACAACATGGAGGGATTCTCATGCCTCCTATACTTCTTGCAAGTTTCTTTATAGATAGCTCACATCATTGTCCATCTAGTTGGTCATTTCCCTAAATATTATGATAAGATAATCCTGTTAATGAACTTTGGATTGAATGAGAATCAACATGCTTTGTCTTGACTAGAATAGTTGGGATGGACAAAAATCTATTGATTCTAGGTTGGGTTGTTAAAGGTCAAGAAGTTTTGGTGTCTAATGCCCTCTAAATCTAAATATTCAAAATCATAGTGGTTCAATAAGTTACAACAAATAGTCAAGTAGACAATAGACTATAAGGAATAAGGACTACACATGAATCCAAAACAACACCAGTCAATAAGGACATCACAAGTAACTCAACATTACTTCTAGAGGCGTTCACAAAAACAAAGGGGAGAACACAACTAGAGATTGCTAGACTGTAGTAGGGATGAGTGTCTGATGCAGAGCACACAGTGGAAGCATAGAATTATCAACTTTTAAACCTTCGAACTCACTATTGGTGAGACAACATACCATCGGCGAGCTTAAAATTTCATTAGCCAATAGGCTGATGCCACCATGACTCTGTTTGATTTCACTTCTGACAAACATCCCATCATTGACTCTTATCGGTCAAACAGACTGCTATCGGTGACTTTATATCCTTTCACACCAATGTCTTTGTCACTCCAATACAAGACTCTAAGTCCCTCACCTATTGGTAGGACTTAATACCATCAACACACTCAAAAACTCTTCTGCCGACACACTAATCTCACCAATGACAACCTTCGGACCACACCCATCGGTGAGACTCCAAACATCGGTGAACTCCAATCTCGTTGGGCCGATACACCGATGGATTTTGACTATCGGTGTGACCCCCTTCATCAGCGAAGCTCTCAACTGCTCTTCCTATGTGTCGATGGGATTATCTTCCGATACACCGATGTCTTCGACTTCAAACCACACTCGTCGGCAAGACAGACCACTATCGGCAAAGCCTAACCAAGGTCTGTCGATACGCCGATACGACCAACTCTTGATGTTGATACAAGGTTCTTTTGAAGGCAAAGGGTGCCTAGGCTTATGGGGCTCAATTTGATGTATTTATTGAAAGCTCAAGGTGAATTGATGCTTATTGAAAATGCCACTTAATCCTTCATTTGCATTATAGGCGCCATTTCCTATTGACTTATATACTCCTCATGCTAGGGCACCATAATGAAGTGGTTTAGACAATAGGTGTGCTTCACTTACTAGAGGCTTGTTCTCCTTCCACCTTAGGTGCACTTTTATGGTGGAACATGTGTTAATGGGCGCCTTGTCTTAAATGAATGCTCTCTCCAAGTTGGGTGCCCTTTTGAGGCTTTATGAGTTGCAAATTGCACCTTAACCCTTCATGCTTGTTGCTCAATGTTTGAATGTTTAAGAAAGTCTCCTTTAGACGCTCATCTTAATGACTTTTTCTCAAGGCGCAATCATCCTAATGACTTGGATATTCATCCTAGTGTACCAGACTTAGTCATTTTCAGGATCTCAAACATAAAGAATAACATGATGATTCATTTTTTTGTATTGCATATAGTTGACATTGTATGCTACTCATAAAGAATATTAATATTTTCTGTTCAACATGATGATTCATTTTTTTTTAAAATACAACTTTTATCTTTTAGTTCCAAAATGAGGTTTAGGTGATACTTGAATAACAATAGCTAGCTTATTGGATCAACAAACATCCTATGTAATACAATTGGACTTTAAATAATTGAAGTAGCCATCTACAAATATGCATTCAAATGTGGATTTATAATGCAAGTATGGACGCCATCAATAAAAAAGATTTGTATTAACCAAATATCTATATAGGCATACATCAATATCTGTCGATATAAGTATAACATATATACAAAATAGCCATATAGGATTACAAGAATGCCATATAGGCATACAATGTCAACTATATACAATACAAAATATATGTCCACAAATGCCATATAGGCATACAATAAAGGAACACAATAAAAAGTCATTCCCCTCTGGCTGGTGAAGAGAATAGATCACGGGCAGCCTTTGATCTTCTAGGGGATGGAGACACGCATGTGGGTCATCTACTACGAACCCGAGGGTTGCTCCTCCTATTTAGTTCTTCCTGCATCTTTACTTGTTACAATAAAAAGTATAGACATTAATATATAGAAATTACATGTTATAAAAAATGAAACATTTAACAAAATAATCACTTACTGCTACCATATAATCTGTCTCCTCACTTGCCTCAGTAGCAGGAATAGGCCGTGGTGATGTCATGTCCTATAGAAACCATCCAGATAGAAATTAAACTTCAAATCAATAATCTTTTGATTTTTCAAAAATAGACAACTATAACAATGAATGTAAATTGAAATTTACTAATCTGCCTCATACCCCTGTCAATGCCATGGAGCTATGAATCGCAGAGGCCACACCGTGCTCCATTGCCCTATGAACATCAGGAGATGTCTCCGCAGCCTGCATCATCTAGAAATAAAGCAACATTATTCAATTACAAAAACTATAATAGTGATGCAAATCATGGCTCTTAACATACACACATGTTCATCTAAACATGGAAGTACACATAATAAAGCACACAAGTCGCATACAAAAATCTAGCAAGTACAATTCATTCATTAAACTATTTATTTTATTACCTCCGTAAAACTTTGAAGTCCACCACCGCTAGCAGGTGTTGCTGTGAAATCTCTAATATTAACCTATTCAACATCCAAAATCAGATATATTAAAATACCATTCATATAACGATGCTATTCACATGTAATATTTATAATTGTTTACTAGTTACATACCCCAACAGTAGATGATCTAGTGTAAAATGTAGGTGGAGAACCACTGAAAACTTCATCGATGCTATGACCCTAAAATTTTATTAAAATCATCAAACTAAATTAGTTAATCTTGCATTTCAAAAATGAAATTTAATAAATTAAATTCAATAAACTTGCTAATATTTACCTGAGTATCAAGGCCAAAAGTCTGACTCAGGAGGGTATCTGGCATCACCATCTGCTCAGCTGCAGATGTAGCCTGTGCACCTGCATCCTGACTATCCATGGGGTCATAACCACGGCTGAGTTGCAAGCCTGACAAGCATGGGGTGGGACCCTACTCCTCACACTATCTCCCAACCTACTCTGTGATGCAGGACCGACATGCTCTATGATGCTCTGGGTCAAGGCACTAATGGACTATAGTGTATCGACCTCAACACTCTCCTTCACAATGGAAGGGATAGAAACATGCTCATGGGCTGGTCTACTGATTACTCGTCTCACTACCCGTTGTGGGTCAAGATGTGCCCCTGGTCTATCTTGTGCTAACCCCCCACCTCTACCCTAGAAATCTCGCATATCAAAATAGTTTGGCACTTTATTGAGGACAAACTCGCAATAAAGTTTCCTCAAAAAGTATTGTGGAACCTCATTATTATTGCATGGAGGATGGTCAAAAACCATCCACCACCTTTGCCCAAAATTGTCCCTTATCACTTGGTTGTTGCACCAATGGATAGGGAACCTCTTGCATGTAATGGGTGGAGGTTGATTTGTTTGTGGGTTTGTGAAAATCGAACACAAGTCTAATTTTGTAATTTGTAATTTTTTCATATCTTGGTATGACAACTTGTCTGCATAGTAATCTCTAAACTCTCCCCTCTTATTCGTCCAACTAGTTATTTGCTTGCTAATTGAATCTACATTTGATAACATAGATTCAAGAGATTCGGCAAGCGTGGACCTATGCAAGGTTGAAGTGGAAGGATCTTTCAACCTTGCAATTATATCTTCAATTTTCTTTTTGTTGTTTTCAATTTGCCCCATTATATTTTCTTGTGTTCCAAGGGCATGTTGAGGAATGGATGGAGGAGGTTGTTGTTCCGCAGGTATTTCCTCCTCAAGATTTTGTGGATTTTGAGGAGGAGGAGGAGGAGGAGGAGGAGGAGGTACATTAACATTTCCTGACAATTAACGAAATATACATCAAAAATCAACTCAAAGCTACCTATTTAGAAACAAATTCAAACAAAAAAAAATATAACTCACTCCTTTGGCGTGCACAACGTCGTGGTAGTATTTTGGTGACAAATCGATAAGAGCTTTGTGTTGAATTGAGTTTTGCAAAACGTGAGCGTGCTTTCTAGGGTTTGCAGGCCGCGAGCATAGAGGAGAAGAAAGAAATGAAATGAAACCTTTTTTTTATTTATAGCAAGTCAAAACACGCTCACGTTATGGCTTGGTTTTGATGAGCCTTAGGCTCGTCATTACCAAGCCATAAACCGAGCGCGTTATAACGCGCTCGTGTTTTGTATTTTTTTTAAAAATAATTTGGCCACTTTTTGGCCCCCCATCTTTTTGCACTTATCCCACTCCCCCTTAATCTGAAGTCAGATGTCATTCAACAATTTTCTTTCTGGAACTAATCTCTGGAGTTATACCTTTGCATTTGCCTTTTCAGAGCAAATCTCTGGAGCTATTTATGTCATCCTGGATCACCTCTAGAGCTCTTTTCTGCATCTCTGAAGCACTATGTCTGCATCTCTGGAGCTAATTTCCTGCATCTCCGGAGCATGTCCAGAGCTGCACATACCTTCCAGAGTTGAACCTCTAGAGCTCTAATGTTGTCTTTCTAGAGCTTAACCTCCAGAGATGTCTTCTTTCTGGGGCTGCACACCTCTGGAGTTGCTGCTATTCTAACCTTCAGAGCTGCTGTATTGCTGACCTTTGAAGCTGCTGCTCTGGTGAACTCTGGAGCTGCTGTGTTGTTGTCCACCTCCGGAACTACTATTCTCTAATGCTCTACGGTAGTTTCTCCCCAAACTACTGCTCTCCGCAATTCCTCTAGAGTTGCTGTTCTCCGGAGCTTCTTCATCTTCAATGGTTATTGTAACTGAAATACCCGTGGTGCTATCCATTGTTCCATCCCATGCTTCATTCTCAATGAACTCAACATCCCTGCTGATCACAACCTTTTTGGTGATGGGATTATACAGTTTGTAGGCTTTTGACTCTTCACTATAGCCTATGAAGATACATTTCTCACCTCTATCATCAAATTTATGCCTCTTCTCTTTAGGCACGAATGCATATGCCATACACCCAAAGATTATTAGGTGTTCAACACTCCATTTGTTGTTTGTCCATGCCTCTTGTGGAATCCTATCATGAACAGCCTTTGTAGGACACCTATTCAATAGGTAAATTGTTGTTGTTACAACCTCACCCCAAAAATCATGTGATAGTCCTTTTGCTTTCAGCGTGCTTGCTGCCATCTCTTGAATGGTTCTATTTTTCCTTTCACCCACTCCATTTTGTTGTGGAGTATACCTAGTTGTAAACTACTTTTCTATGCCTTCACTCCTACAGAAATTTAGAACTTCCTTAGAGATATACTCTCCCCCTCTATCTGTTCTTAGGGCTTTGATATAGTAGCCAATTTACTTTTCAGTTGATGCCTTAAAGCACTTGAATTTCTTGAAGGCTTCTGATTTGTTTTTTAAAAAATAAACCCAAATTTTTCTGCTGTAATCATCTATGAATGTCATAAAATAATTATTTCCAGCCAAGGTGTGGGTTTTCATGGGACCATACAAATCTGAGTGCACCAACTCCAATGGTGCTTTTGCTCTCCTAGAATATCCTGATTGAAAGGGTTGTCTATGCTGCTTTCCTAAAATGCAGGCTTCACATTTTCCATTAGGCTCTACAATGTTAGGTAGCCCTCTAACCATGCCTTTCTTGGACAATAAACTCAAACTAGAAAAACTTAAGTGCCCATACCTCAAATGCCACAATTTGGATGGGTCTTTGATTATTGTCCTAAAGGCAGATTGTTGTCCCACTGCTGTGAGCGCTGGAGATAGTGCTGGAAACTGCGCCAGAGATAGCGCCGGAGATGGTGCCAGAGACTTTATGTGTATCCTAAGAGGAAACATTATGTTTCTTGTCATCTGCACTGCTGCAATCACTTTCTTACTACCTCATTTGTCAAATATTGTGCACTCTCTATTTTCCATCAAGATTTTATAACCATTTTGGACCATTTGTCCAATGCTCAATAGGTTATGTTTTATGCCAAGGGCATAGTATACATCATGGATCTTCCTCCTTTCACCATTCTTGGACTAAATGTTAACTGTACCTTTTCCCATGACGGGAACTTGCTCATTATTTCCCATTTTTATTTCAGTCTTAATGCTACTATCTATGGAGGTAAAAAAGTTTTTATTTCCACTCGTGGTTGCTACAATTGTTGTCTAGATACCATACTTCATCACTACTCCTCTCAGCAAGGTTGCAAACAATAAAAATATTAGACTGTTTTTCATTTTTAGCCTTGTTCTCATTTGCTACATTAGCATTTCGGCCTCCATGATCATGTTGTTTCTTTCTACACTCACTAGCATAATGACTAAACTTATGACAGTAATAACATTGAATATTACTTTTGTCATACCTCTTATTAGAACTGTTCTTCTTCTTCTTTTCTTGATAGCTTGGCTATGAGCTACTTGCTTCTTCTTGGCTGTTTGAAACTCCTCTTTTGAAGTTGCTTCTTCCTCTACCTCTTTGACCTCTACCTCTGTGATTTCTTCCTCTTCCCCTACCTCTTGCATTCGTTTGAGCCTTGAAGGCTTGCTCAAGGGAAGGAGCGGATCTATTCAACCGCTGCTCATGGCTTTGTAGAGAACCCATCAACTCATCCACTGTCATCTTGGACAAGTCCTTAGTCTCTTCAATGGTTATGACAATAGGGTCAAATCTAGAAGGTAGACTCCTTAGGATTTTCTCAACAATCCTTTTTTCATCCATGGTTTCTCCATTTATCCTTAGCTGATTTATCATGGTAGAAACCCTAGTGTGAAAACCTGAAATAGACTCACTCTCCTTCATTTGTAGGGTCTCAAAATCTCTCCTAAATAGCTGGAGTTTCACTAATCTCACCTTGTCAGTTCCTTTATAGCTGTTCTGCAATATTTTCCATGCCTGTTTTGAGTAGTTTGCTATTGTAATAAGGGGGGAAATAGCCTCTGTCAAGGCTGCCTCAATTAGACTGAGGGTTTTTGCATCCTTCATTCTTGTTTCCTTCAACTGGTTTCTTTGAGCATTAGATAGGGTTGCATAAGCTACTAGGTCTGTGATGTCTGTGAACCCATTGATGACCAAATCCCATAGGTCATTAGCAACCAGTATTGTCTTCATCTTCTTAGCCCATATGTCATAGTTTTGCCCATCAAAATTCAGTGGCTGCTACCATCCTTTGTTGTCCCCACCTACCATGCTTCTCAAATCTGAGAAGGCTCATAATGCCTAGACAAACTAGGGCTTATACAAAACACCCACAAAAATTTTTAACTGTCCAAAAAAATAGGGCTTTGATACCACTTGTTGGCAGGCATGGGGATAGAATGGCTGTCCAAAAACTAATGTTACAACAATGTATAGACAGCAAGAACAAACACAAATAGACAGAGAAACAATACGCAAACAAACAACAATATGTATTATATTTTCCTTTCAAAAATTACATTCAAAACTTCATACACATTCAATGGCAGAGTTGTTGCTCTATTTTCTGACTTGCCCAATCACTGGACCTTCCCCAAACATACATTGTGTTGTTGCACATTCCTTTAATACGGCTGCAATATTCTTTTGTTGTTTGTTGTTCTCTTTTGGAACCCTCAAAACATTCCTTCTATTGTCGCTACTACTGCAGGCTTCCTCTCTATTCTTTCCTTCTGCTGATGTAGGTTATCACTCACACTCATCCGGTCAACTATCTTTCCCTCCTATTTGTCTCATGCCAAAACTGATGCTCAAACATTCCTTTCAAATTCAAAATCACCTACCAAAAATTTAATGTTAGCAGGTGCAACGGTGGTGGGGTCAGATTTAGAAATCCCCAAGTCTGATGCGGGCGTAGGGGAATTAAATGTTGTTGTAGACACCTAAAAATATTTTCTACCATCAAACTAACTCCCGACATCCCTAATCATGTCAATTTCCCTCCAAACCAATTAATTAAATTTTTATTTAATTAATTACCCCTTTCATTTTCTAAATTCACACCATTTTATCCCCAAAATTGAATTAATTTCATAGTCCAAACCTTAGCCAATTGATTTAATAAATATGCAATATTTATTAAATCAATTTCCCCTTTCTCACTAAATCTAATTAATTAGTTAAAACCATGTTAACTAATTAATTCAGCCTATAATTGACCTATCCCTACCCTAGACAATTAAATAGCTATTATTTAATTGCCTACCCTAGCCTACCTCATCCTAGCCCTAGGATTAATTAAATGAAACCTATAATTAATTAATCCTAACCCCTTCATTTGGGTGGTCAAACCTTGTTTAACACCCTTCCCCACATCCTCCAAATAAAAAATTGAATTAAATCCACATAAGTCAATTTTTTATTTAAAAACATCCCACATCACATTTAATTCTCCTTACAAACCCATACTTATTAATTTCCTCTCTTCCCCAAATGAATTTTTAATTCATTTACATTCCCCCATATGAATCTTTAATTCCAAAATAACCCTTCACCCCCATGCTCATTTAATAACTCATTTTCCCAAAATGAATAAAAGATTCACTTTTATTCCTAGCCCTCCATTCATTCAAGATTTGATTTAGGCCTCCACATCACTTTTATCCTCCACCATTGATCTTCCAAATTAATCTCCACCCTTGGATCAAAATCCCTCCAAAAAGTCTATAAATACATCTCTCAAGCCATTTTCATCATCCAAGTTTATGAAAAGTTACCATGTCAAAATCACTCTTAAGCTAGAATAGTGAGTTGCAAATTAGAGTAGCATTTCACATTCAAATCTATTGTCTAGGGATAATCATGTCTTAGGAGCTTGTTTTGGGTGCAAAGGCTTCTTCCTCCCTTGATGAGATTGTGTTTGCATGTGAGGTATAACTTATTGTGTTTATTGCATTTTGTTTAGTATTTCTACCGTATTTGCTTATCTAATCTACAGTTGTTCTGACAGAAGATTAATTCCAACATCTAGAACAACCAGTTTCCTTGTAACACATTAACCCCTCTGTTAATGTGTTGTCCATTGACATTCACCCCTATGTGCAGGATCAATGATATCAGTGCAAAAATTCCAGTTGTTGCATAACTAATGGTCTTGTTACCTAATCAACCAAATTGCACAAACCTTTTGTATATTGTTCATAAACCTAATGTTTACACTAAGCAGTATACTGTAAAATCTATTCACATCACTGAAGGATCCTCGGCTGAAATTTGACTTATATAATCCAAGATCATCACAGCCTTGGTCATTTGACATAGTAAAATCTTAAAAGAAATCGCCATAGAAAAGATATTGAATTCTACGTCTAATAATGTAATTGAATGAGTCTGAAGATGATTCTATAGATTGTGGTGTAGCATAATGGTAAGGGGATGCATTTGTATGAGAGCGACTCCTATTCAAATCCCTAGTTGGTAACAAATCTAAATAAAAAGATACACAGATCGTTGTGAAGTATTGAAAATAGGGTGCACTGAAAGTACATATAGCATGTTATAATCACAAATGTTAACACGGCCCATAGTCCATCACTTTAAAATGTTGTCAGACAACCCATAGACTAAGTGCCAAACCTTAAATTAGAAAGAAACAAAAAGTGCAATTGCCCACAGTCTAAGTGCCAAACCTTAAGTTACAAAGAAATAATAAAAAGAGCAATTGCCCAAGCCAAACCCTAATTTATTTTTTATATCGCAAATTAATCTAACAAGAAAGCAAAGAAAAAAAATACCTCCTACCTCCACAATCTCAGTGCCAAACCCTAAATTAAAAAAATAAAAGAATAATGCAATTGAACAAGAAAGCAAAAGAAAAATATCTTGTACCTCCAATGCCGGCATTCAAGAGAACTAAACCTGACAATAAGTACCGATAGTAATAAAAAAAGACTCCAACTGGCCTTCAAGCATTACAGCACTGGACAGCCCACTTCTTCCGCCTACCACAATAATTGAAAAGTTATTACGCAGTTGAATCAACAAGATCTCTTTAAAAACTACACTACCTCTACGAGTGCCATTGTTTATCTTGTCACAATATAGTTCTTGGAATGCTCCCTCTACTGATGTTAGTTGGACAGAGGCAACATAACCTACCAAAGTATACCATATGCTTGGAACCATGTTCCTTAAGATGAAAATGAAGTAGCCAAACAGACGTATGTTGCATTGAAGTTTCATTATTCTATTACAGAGTACAGAGTACACATAACATTGAACAGCAAAAGTTCAATTTTGCTTATACGTAAACACCATTTAAATTACCTACTATTTGCTTTCTATACAATGGTGATAAAGTTCCCAATGAATAGGCCTCAATGCCAAGGAAGAAAAATATCACTAGAGGCAAATGTAGCAACTAGACTGTCAAAAATAATGAACTATTGCCATTGGAGAACATATGCAAATCTATGGAAATGTTGCAAAGGGATGAGGGATAAACCTAAATATAGACAAAACCAAGAGGGGCTACTCTTGATTGCTCACAAGTCCCAACAAAAATTCAATTGCAATAAACATGAGGAGAATCATCTATGATTTCTGGGTATGCTCAAAATCAGAATTTTGGACAAGAAATATGCAAAGCATGGACAACATTAATTGAAAATGTGTAAATAAATGCTAAAATGAACTCTACAAGCTATGCATCAAGACAAATGAACATACATGAACTTATAATATGGGAAATAGTCACAAGAAAGAATATTAATATGGTCGAGGTCTTACCACGCGCAAATGACTATACATTCATATTTTGGATGGTAAGGTGCAATGCCTGCACAACTTGATAAGGAAATTAGGAGGACTTAATCAAATTAATAAGTCCAATCTTGTGGTAAACTAATTTCAGAGGAAAGTGCTTGAGTATTTGAATTGACAGAATGGAAGGGCTCTTTTTGTTGGTCAAACCATCCTTCACCAGTAAGAGTATTATTATCATCAATCTTCTTGCCAAAAGTGGATCCATTTTTCCACATGTCAAAATCTGCAATGCATGAATAAAAACAATTCAGTTCAAATAAGGAACAAAGTAAACCTCAAATCATTGTATTCGAGATAAGAATATCAAAAGGAAGAAACACCTTGACCAAGGTTGAAAATCATTTGATCTCGATTGTGCAAGAGCCAATATGAAAACTAGAAGTACCAAAGCAAGAATGCCATATAAGGAATAGGCCTCAATGCCAAGGAAAAAAAATATCAGTAGAGACAAATGTAGCAACTAGAGTGTCAAAAACAATAAACTGTTGCTATTAGAGAACATATGCAAATCTATGGAAATGTTGCAAAGGGATGAAGGATAAACCTAAATACAGACAAAACCAAGAGGAGCTACTCTTGATTACTCACAAGTCCCAACAAAAATTCAATTGCAATAAATGTAATTCAGACAACAATCATGAGGAGAATCATCTATGATTTCTCTGTATGCTCAAAATCAGAATTTTGGACAAGAAATATGCAAAGCATGGACAACCTTAATTGAAAATGTGTAAATAAATGCTAAAATGAACTCTACAAGCTATGCATCAAGACAAATGAACATACATGAACTTATAATATGGGAAACAGTCACAAGAAAGAATATTAATATGGTCTAGGTCTTACCACGCACATATGACTGTGCATTCATATTTTGGATGGTAAGGTGCAATGCCTACACAACTTGATAAGGAAGGAGAACAGTAGAGAAAACTTCTCTACTGCAAGCAAGGGATAACAATTATCTTCTTATTCTTCTTCAAATTAAAAATGTTGTCAGCCCTACGAGGTAGGAAAACCCCCAGTGCCTCCAGATTCTCTGCCAGATCTATTAGATTCAAGAAAAACTCCTTTCATGCATGACCCACCACCCTAACGCAAGCCAATGGTGGATAAGAATGGTCAACAATTCTTGTCGAGTGACCCTGCACCAGTTTTGTCTATTGGCACCATCCAGATGGTACAGGGTAGGGTTTCTCTTGCATTAACTGAAAACCAGCCACAACACACATCTGAGTAAATATCCACAATAAATCTGTTGATGAAGAAAATAGAACAACCAAAATGTACATAGAAAAATGCATTAACAAAATAGGGTTGATTTAGTAATAGTCTTAGGCAGAGAGAGTCAATCAATCACAAATAAGCCCTAAGGGCTAATACCCACTAATGGCTTGTCTATGATCCTAAATATAGACAGCTCTTAAGGAATTATGCAGAGAGAAAAATAGAACCAAAAAGGTATGCTAAAACAATTGCAAGTGAAGTTTCGAGTAAGACAAAACATGACAAGTAAAGCATGGTTCAAAGAAAAATAGAAACATGCCTACACTACAATGAAACTTGGAAGTGAGGATTTGAAAAGCAAGAAACCCCAACAATACATGAGAATAGATAAATTTGGAATAGGGCAGTCCTAGAAAAATATAACACATCAATAAATCCCAAAACACAAGAACGAGGCAGTGGCCCCATGTTATTAAAAACTACAGCTAAAAAGCTCAATCTGAGTAGCAGAGAGGAAGTAAGCTTATACCAAACACTTTAATAAATTTGAATGAAGGGAGATAGATCTTTATGTTCTTCCACTTATGTAATGGAGAAACAAAACTTCAACATCACTACCTATGTCCAGTCAAAAATTTGGATTTCTATGAAATCATGCAAAGAAATGAGAAGCATTCGGTTAAAATTAAGAAAGTCCCTAAATTTTGGCTCTAAAATGCACAGAAAATAAGCAGTATTCTAGGTTTTAAGATTAGAATTATATGATCAACCAATCAGAGCTTAAGAGGCAGAATTAAAGATCAAGACAAAACATTTACATTAGAAAGTAACTCAGTCATCCAACATCCCTAATAGTTGAACATTCAAAAGCCTTTCATTATGTAATACAATCCTATAAATGCTAAGATCCTATAAATTCTACTTGATAAACTAGCATGAATGTAATGGAAAGCGTATAGACAATAAATTGTAACAAAGAGTACTTACAGAAATTTCAAGGACTTCAAGAAGCCCGATTGTGAAGGAATTGGACCGGTTAGATAGTTGTTTGTGAGAGTACTATCACAAACACCATTGTCAATACTAACATAGGAATCATCTAAAGTACAATAATCTATGTTGTAAGAGATCAAATAGGGAAATTAGCATATACTCTCAGTGAAATTATAAATATTTTATGCATATGGGACTCTCATAGCTCAAATTTTTTGGATGTCATTCCGGGGGATTAACTGCACAAATAATTTGATATTGAATTTTGAAATCGCTCCTTCAACAACCCATTTCTGGTAAGCTTGAATGGTTCACTTGGCAATCATCTAGCTTTCCTCCTAGCTTAGGAGACAATGCTTTGAATTGGACTGCAAATAAATTGAATTAATGTGCCATCATAAAAAAAGCGTAAGATTTTTGTTCCAGGAATATCATCTCTGCCCCCAGAAAGATGAGATACACCTCAATGAAAAAGGGTCACTTCTAAGGTTTTCTACTAGGGAAAAAATGAACAAGAAATAGCAAATGCGACTGGGCAGGTGTAAAGCCAAATTCCACAACCTTTTCCTTGCATCCTCATTGCCACTACTAAGAAAATCCAAAAGCTCCAAAATCGGTTTGAAGACCTTCTTGCTACCCTCAAAAGTGAATTTTTGAGAAATATTATAGTCGGAAATGCTCTACTAAACACGCACACAGCATGTGGAAGCACAAGAAGGCATGTCAATCATTTGACAGAATGCCTAGAAGAGTGTCATCTTGCCGAGTTTTCAAGGATGTCGAGCACGTGTCTACCTGAAAAATACCTGAGCAAAACATTAGAAACACAACAAACCTATTCATTTGGGGAAAATTCAAAAGATTGTAATAGGGACTAACAAGAATGCTGCAGGCAAAACCAAAAAAATAGCTATTTCAACAATAAGCAAAATATTTGCCAATGGGCTAAAAAATCAACGGGCCAATGAAAAAAAAAGGTTTAGCTAATATAGTTGTCTCAATATTCAACAAAATAAAAACAACTTAGGCTAAAGATTGATTATTGCCATTGCACAAATTTCAACGCCAAGCAGCCAAAACAAAACTTAGGCTAAAGTTTGATTATTGCCATTGCAAAAAATTTCAATGCCAAAAACATATTAAGGGAGCGAAAACAACAGTTACCCTACCTATGGCAAGGACTAAAAATAACCCCCAAAATACTAAAAATTCCCGAATTGCCTACAAATATAATAAGCAAAATTAGTAGAGAGTGAATTTTATGCAATTGTCACCATAACTGGATAATATTCGCACCATTTCTATTAGTCGATGTGCATTCATTAAACGAGCAAGCTCAAGCAACACAAAGTAAAATAACAAAACTTGTTCTTAGAAACCGTTAGACTCCAACTATCATTGTGGTGGTGTTCACCTAGGGTTAGGGTTCTGAATTTGAGTTTGCAAGTTTCTATGTTTATTCCTTCAAACCCTTAGTGCCTGGTTTTAAATTGTTCCTCGACTTACATGCAGTGTTTTACCACTTTTTCCTGTCGTACGTGAGCAAAATGCTAGGTTTTTGTATGTGGAAGTGGTCATGTACATTGGCGGGCTTGCAAAATCTCTATCGGCCTCCAAAAAATGGTGAAAAAATGAGTTATATGCATTTTTGCATGCATATTGAGTTTGCATATACAAGGGGTAATCTTTCGCAGATTCTAGGGAATATTCGCTGCTTGCATATTGGGTTGCATGTATTTTTGGTTTGTATGTTCAGACATACAGCGGTTAGATACAAAGAAAAGATACATTGCAAGCATATTCCAGGAGGGATTCCTTGTTTGTATGCAAGGGTGAATGTATGTTTGGACATACAAAGGTCATATGCAAGGAAAAATATACAAGGCCCGGCATGCATTCGCTACAGTGCAAAGGATGCATCAGCCGATGCATATGCAAGAAGAAACATGTACATTGAGAAGATACAGGGCGTCTTGTACATTCGGTGACATATGAAGCAGGAGATACATTTGGTGGGGTCCGCCTCACATGCAAAGTGCTTTGTATCTCATATACAAAGGAGAATGTATATGTGATATACATTCGAAAATGTGCAAGGGCTGATATACAAATGGTGGGGCCCGCGAACATACAAGGCAGATTGTATGTTGGTGAGATGCATCGGTGGCGATATATATAGGCACATACAAGACAAGTTACAAAGTTGGGGCCCGCTGCTTGTATATTTACGGTTGTATGTTTGGACATACATTCAAATATACAAAGGATAGGATGCAAAGCGGACCCGATGGTGATTGCAATTTGCTCTATACAAGTTTGAGGTCCACCTTGTTTCTTGGACTGTTGTATATGCATATGGCTTTGCATATACAAGGAATTCAAAGCATACATATGCAAGGCGAAAAGGGGAAATTTGTGAAGAGAAAAGTCAGCGATAGGAGCGTGAAATGCCTACGCAGTGCGTTTTCGCTGGTTGGCAATTTTTCAAGGGATTTTGGGCTGTGGATTTCGGCGATAGAAGCATGATCGACGGTTTTTTTTTCAAAGTTTACTGCAGCGATGGGTTTCTTTGTATGCGGCCACATTTTTGAGCGGGAAATCTTCTGATGTGTCCGTTGCTGCATTTCTGAAGGCCGCGGGTAGTTGAGCATTGATGGCGGATTTGCAGGGGCACGATGGATGGAGTGACAGGCCAGCTACCCGGTTGAAGAAGAAAATCCTCAGGTGGCGGCATGGGGCTCGAGTTCAACCACTCCTAGCCTTTCTTTCTACCTACTGCATTAATTGTTTTGAGCGCCAATTCAAAAATGCATTGAATCTAGCAAAATTTTGATTTGCCTTGTAAATTTTACCGAATACACAGTCTGGGTATAAAAGGCAAACTATGCTATTCTTTTTAGTGGTTGAAAACTGGACAAATTTTGGTGCTATAATCAGACACAATCTCATTGGTGGCTCTGTTCTGGGTATTTTGTGAGTTTATGAGTTGTATGTTGAATGTCTTATATACAGAATTCATCAGTTTCATGTTGTTTTAGATGAGTAATGCTTTATAGCATGTATTTTGTTATTTGTCTCCAAATTGAATGTGTTCTTCTTCTGAATCTAAACAGCTAAGGGGTGTGAGAGATTCTAGAATATGGGTTTCTTGTGTTGAATGCTTAGTCTTTTACTTCTGCTCAAGGAGTAGATTAAATGTTTTGGGTTAAGTATTGAGAAGAATACATTGCAGTAAGGATGTTTGTAAGTAGAAATAACTAAATACTTTATCTTGGTTGTTGTCTGTAAGGCAGATATTACATAATCCCCTTGAAATTTGATTGTTGTTTTAGGTCTATGATAAACATTCACATATATGTCTATTGACTTTGAGCCCTGGATAGGCACCAATCTAGTCTTGTATTTAGGTTGCAACCCAAAGTCTCAGTTTTGCATCCAAACATAAAATCAAACTCAAACTTCATATACAAACCTTTCAAGACATTAGAAGTAGTTTTAGGACCAGAATCCTCTATCTCACAACTGAACATAAGCCCAAAGCTAGCCCCTTTGCACTTATCTCACAGTTTTGGTCTGCATAAAGGAGGATTTATTTACTTTGTGTCAATATCCCAGCTAACTTGTAAATGCATTTCATGGATGTTGAATAGGGAATACCCCCCTTGGTTCTGTAGAGCCTAAAGAAGAAGAGGAGATATTTATAGAGTCTATCTCCTGTACTGTTGGCCCCTGGCCCGGGAATCCTGTTGATCAATGATGGCTACCTTGTAGGGATAACTGGGAACAAGCATCTAGTCTGGGAAAAATACCAACACATTATTAGTATTTAACTAGCAATCGCACCTTAGTGTGCAATGGATATGCCGAAATTGAAAGAGTATTGGAATGGTCAAGACCGTAACCTCAAGTCTATCACACAATGGAATATTTCTTGTCACTATGTTTATGCAGTTAATCTTAGTTTTGTAATCCAATGATGGGTAATGATTTTATGTTTTAGGAAATATCTCTTCAATTATGATGGGTGGTAAAGGTAAAATTTGAAAATAATTATTAATCTCTCTCTCTCTCTCTCTCTCTCTCTCTCTCTCTCTCTCTCTCTCTCTCTCTCTCTCTCTCTCTCTCTCTCTCTCTCTCTCTCTCTCTATATATATATATATATATATATATATATATATATATATATATATATATATATATATATATATATGGGTGAAAGCACAAAGTTGAGTATACATTTTGCAGAAGTTTTCCGCGGGTGAAAAATGTCGCTTTGAATGGGCGCCTGAGCCAAAACGGGTGCTTGTTTGTGATCAAGCACCCGAAGCAAAAATGGGCACCTGTTATGAAATGGGTACCCATTTTTGAAAATTATAATTTTTTTAAAAAATAGGCCTGTAGCTTCATTTTAATAGCTACAGGCCACGAGACACTAGGGACAATGACGCTAGAAAATGGGTACCTGCATTTGCTGACCCAATTTTCAACCTCCACAGCATCCCTGCCTCCTCAAATTGATTCACCAGTGGCCCAGTTTGGTTGCTCGTCCATTTCTGTCAATTTTCATTATTTTTTGCTTTGTATTTTGTTTTTTTGTTGTTTTTGCAATGTTAAGCTATATATATTCAACCTGAAATCAAAAACAAGTAAACCCTAATGCATAAACTATAAACCTTTAATTCAGAAATGGTAAACCCTATTTCATAAAGACTAAACTGTAAAACCCTAATTCATAAACTAGGGTTTCAAAAATAGTAAAACATAAAACCCTAATTCATAAACTAGGGTTTCAAAAATAGTAAAACGTAAAACCCTAATCCATATTTACACTAAACCAGGTAATTCATAAACTAGGATTTCATAAATAGTAAAATGTAAAAATGTAATTCATAAACTAGGGTTTCATAAACTAAACTAACCTATTCTTTAAAACCTAAATGACTTATTAAACCTAAACCTAAAACCTAGAAACTTCACTTTATTACGTTTAAATCTTTAATTTAAACATATGAACATATATATTACGTTTAAATCTTTAATTTAAAACTTCACTATTCATATACCTGGTTCAATAGAACTTAGATAGGGTTTTCAATAGTGAAAGGTTTCTAAGGAGGTGGCTTGGTTGTCCCTCTCATCTTCTTTCTCAAAGGAATTTCTTCTTCCTCCACATCTCCTTATGTGCCTATAGTTTTCCTCTTATATGTTTTCTTGGCCTTTTAACTAGGAATAAATTTCTTCCCTTTAGAGGCCTCCTCAAAATTTATCAAGACTATTCTTCTCAAGTCAATTATCTAGTCTTTCAATATGAAGAATACTTCATGTCTTTTTGATGTTGTGGAATGAAAGGAACTATGAATTTAATCATCTATTAAGACTTTGTTGGTGGGATGATACCATGTATGATTGGTTATTTAGTCATTAAATATTTAGTAGTTATATAGTACAATTCACTAACAAGCTTAAAGTCATAACTACTCTACTAAACTTTTAAAAATATTGGGCATTAAATGCACATATATTATCTCACCTATTAGGTCTTTTCCCCTATATCTAGACCTTGAACTAGTTATACAAACTCTTATAGGCTTATTCTTTAGTCTTCATGGCTTTTAATGTTCTTGATGCTCATCTCATAGTCCTAAATTAACCATCTCTAAAACTCTTTTCATGAAGCTAAAAACCTACACATTAGACAGGATAGGACCCTAATATCTTTTTGTAGACCTAACCTAAATGACTTATTAAACCTTTAAACCTAAAACCTAGAAGTCATTTTATTATGTTTAAATCTTTAATTTAAACATATATTCATATATCTATGACAACTTGATGCTTAACAAAGGGGTAAAGGAGACAACAACAATCCAGAAAAAAATTAAAATAATGTTGAGTGTACATAGAATGGGTTCAAAGATTGAATAGGTCGACATGAACTTAGTGACATGTTTAGGAGTAGTTGTAGCCAATAGGTCATGAACTTAATGACATGTTTAGGAGTTTGAATGTAATACATGAGCGTATAAATTTTGACTAGATACTAGGACATAAATTTTTATTCATGTCATGATTCTTAAATGTATAAATTTTGATTTTAAACATTTTGTAATGTAAGTTTAAATTTTAAATGCATGTATATGTTAAATTAAATGTTTTAATGTATATTGTTTAAACCACACAAATTTTTATATTTCCAAGTTTTCAATTTATATGTATATGTATATATTTAAACATATGTTGTGCATGCAATTTAATCTATATTTTTTGTAATTACAACTCTACTTGTAGACCTTATTTCTACACATGGCTGATCTAGCCTATGACCCCCCCATGACCCCCCCCCCACATGACCCCCCACAAGACCCCCCCAAGACCCCCCACCCCAACACCCCCCCCCCCCACCACCACCACCACCACCGCATGATGAGGCTCATTTGCAAGCCACAATTGATGAAAACATACATGTTCTACAAGAAAAAGTTAATTTATTGCAAAGCCAAATCCAAACCCCTCCACACATTTCACGGTTTGCATCTATGATGCAAACTATTGATTCAGTGAGAGCTATCCACACGGATCTAGACACATTCCGCTCATGGCGAGAAGAGAGGAGGTAGTTTTATTCAGATGGTCTCTCATATAAAGAGATCAATGATTTACATATTACCAAAACTACAATTGCCCCATTTTTCATTGATCCCTCCACAGGTCAACAAATACCACCAACTAAAAAGAAAATTTCAATCAGATGGTGCACACATCAGCAGATAGCTGATAATTTTTGGGATCGATGGTGGATGGTCTTTGACCATCCACCTCATGCTAATTTTGAGGTTCCCTTTTATTTTCTGAAGAAATTATGGGCAGATTTTGTGATGGGCCAAAAGCCCAATTATTTTGATATGAGATCATTTCAGGGCATGGGTGGTGGAATGCCACAGCATAGACCAGGAGCACGTGTCAATCCAAATCGATGTTTGCCCCTTGCACCTATTGTCCCTTCTCTGCCCTCTATTCCCATGCCCTTTCACCAGTGGACAGTCGTCTCAGCACTCGAAGTGTTATCATCGCTCTCAAAAAACTTGACTGACCAAGCTACTCGCTTGGAAAATGAAGTCAACCCTGGAGAGCCTACACAGCCTGGAGGCGCATCTGATGTTGGTCCTGATGCATCACCTAGATTGACACCATTGCGGTCCACATTGCATTTTTGTTAGAATTGTCATCAACCATGTTTTGGTCCTACATCTGCTTCAGAGGAGTCCTTTTTGGCTACATTATTCGCTCCTATGGACTCAGTATGTATGCCACATTTAATAAAATTAAAATTAATACAAATTAATATAGATTTAGACAATTATTAATTATTAATCTTTTTTAAAAAATTTAAATATATATTTATATCTATATATATGTTCATGTTGATTGGTATAGATGACTCCATCAGTTGATGCCACTTCATCATGACTGGACAATTTAGCGTCAATGGCAGTAGAGTTGGGTAGACCTTATACGGACGAGGTATAAAATTAAGACCTCTAAAGATTATTTAATTGGATATGTCTTATTTAATAATATATAGTTTAACGCAGAAATGTGACATTTTAATTTAAAGCAGATGAGAGGTCCTGACACTCTTGTGTCAAACCAACCAAGTCATCTAGGACCAGTGGCAACATCATCTATAGAGGAGCCTACTTCATATGCCATGGTTTGTATCTTAAAATTGTACATTTTTAGTTTAAATTTGAATTTCCAGTCTAATTTCATGATTTTAAATTCATGTCTTTAAAGTTGAATTTATATATACATGTACACATATATATGCAAGATTAGATTAGTTTAGGTGCAGGCTCAATTAATCGTATCATTGATGAGCCTATATAGGTGCATGAGTCATCTCTCATATTTTAGGTCCTATAGTTAAATCTTATGTGATTTCAAAGTCTTTTGTATCATTCAACCTTGCATTTTGTATCTATACTCTAGAGCCTAACTAGTTCATTCAGGTGTTTTATTGAAATACAGGAATTGGCGACACGGACATTCAATCTGTCATCTGAATCAGCACCATCTATTGCATAGGAGCATGGTAGGAGAGATGATGAGCCTGTTGTGGTATGCTTAGACATTTTGAAGTTTAGATTTAAAAATTTAATTTGATGGTTTGGTTTTAAATATTTGATTTAAATTTAATTAGGATGTAGTTTTGACATTAAAATTGATTTGAAGCTTCTTTTTCTTGTACACAGCATGAGTTGCCCTCTTAGCCACATGGGACCAAAAGGCGGCTTGAAATGGATGATGATCAAACTTAGTGTGCACACATGTTTTAGAATGATGGATGGATGATGGATGGCGATGATGACATGATGTATTAGATTGTTTATGACTATTTCAGTATTGACTAGACATGTATATGTTTTGTGACTATTTCACTATTTTTACATGGACTGTTATTATGTCAGTATTTATATCTCGTAGACTATTTCATCTAGACTAGATTTTGCTATTTATTGAATTTCCACTATATACATCTTTATTCAAACTTTAATTTCATATATCTCATATTTAACACTTCAAATTAAATCGCGTGTTTAATTACATAAAATTGTAAATACTAATTCTAATTAGATAAGAGAAAAATTTCAATTGATTTAATTTATTAAACATTTATTAGATATAGACTCTAGGTCAATGATAGTTTATAGACTAAATGTACCTTCCCTAAATAAATTTAAAAAATAAAATGAAAATTAACAAGTTGTTGAACTAGAATGAATATGCTTGGATTTACATGAGTCAAATGTTGGGACACTTGTGTTAAATTTTAATTGAGTTAAATATTTAGGAAAAAATTATTGATTATATTTTTCAATCTACTAACCATGTTTAATCAATTTATTTTTAATTCTAGATTAAACATTTCATAGATTAATACCTTCCCTATAAATTTACGAAAAGAATTTAAAGAAAATTAGAGAAATACCTGTACCGTTTAAATTTACAATTTAAGAAATTTTGAAAATTAGAGAAATTAAAGTCTACCCTAAATTATATCAAAAGAAAAATAGAGCAATTTACATGTAACATAATAATAACTTAATCAATTCAAGCACTTAATAACTTAATCAATTTCATCAAGAGCATTAAATAATAACATTCCCAAAGTAGACAAACTACTGGATTAGCTTTCAAATCATGTCTTTGTATGGTTGTAATCATTCCAACTTCATCTCATAGTTCTCAGAAACCTAATTTATCAGTAGCTAAGAATCTTTAAAGGCAAATGTGTCGAGTTCTCAATTTCAAAGCTAGCATGACTTCCAAGGATAGAACTTTTTAGTCAACAACATTTTTGGAAGTCTAATTAGAAGGGGAATGGGAGAACTCTCCCATTTTCTCAAGTTAGAACTACCCCAACTCTAGCTCTTGTCCTACATCTAGCTCCATCAAAGTGGAAATCAAAATCCTAATTTTACCAATAGTGGTTACCTTTAGGTTGTCGGAGCCACATAAGCTCTCTCTACATGCAGTGATATTGGTGTGACAATATCCCACTCTCCAAGAGGGATAAGGGAATGATGTTGACCATGGCCCCATCATCCATGAGGATCCTCTTAAAGCAATTATCATAGATCCATACTTGTAAATATAGGTTGAGGGGTCTCCTCTTCTAGCTAGTTCAACCTTTGTAGGGATTTTCTTGAGGTTTCAAAAGAAACCTAGATCGTGTAACTCAGTGTTGGGTGGGCTCAAATTAGGTCAACTTGGTTGATAGGATCTTTTGGGGGTGGTGTTATATTGTTTACATATTACAATTCGATGGCCTCTAGAAGGGATACATGGTATGATGAGGATTTTATCTCAATGAACAAGATTTTTGTGAACATCTTTTTGAGATCATCCACCAAGTTGCAAGGACCAATAGAATTAGGAGTGGGATCAACCATGGAGACTGCATGCATATGATACTCCACTTTTGGAGATGCCCAAGGTTCTTCGTTTTCATCATTTTGAACTAATTCAACTAATCCCAACATTTTGGTCTCTACCTTTATCCCCATTTGAGGGGTGTTATATCCTTCTAGGTGAGAGGAGATTATTGATCTAGATGTGGAAGGATTAGGATGATTGGGATGATTCAAAGTGTTCTTGTGCTTACATGGTGGGAAGTGATTTTGGTAGATCCACAAATTGGAGCTTTGAGTGGCGATGGGCTATAGGAAATTATGGTTCAGGGTGTCCTAGAGATGATTATACATCCATGAATAAGTGTTTTTCTTTTGATGATTATACATCCATCAATTCTCAAAATGCACTCAAAATATTCCTTGTAGGATTTATATGGGAGATTTTGAACCTCCTCTTGTGTGTCCCTATTTAGGGCATACAAGAAAAGATCACAAAGATCCATGTGGTCCATGTGTGGCACACTAGTTGAAGAGTAAAGCATCAGTCTCCACCTAGTTATGAAATGGGCCACTAACTCATTTGGGTCCTATTTGACACTAGGGAATTCTCTAATCGTACTTTTAACTAGCTTATTCATGTCAAAGAAAGTAACAAACTCAAAAATTAGCATTTTGTATGTAATTTCATCAATCTGTACTAAATAATAACTTAATCAATTTTCATAGTTAGTTTTTCATAACTTCTATGTACAATAAAAAGAGCTCCCCTTAGCTTCAAGAAATATAAATATTCTATACTGACAAGGCCAACCATGTGAAGCTAGAAGCTCATGTGGCCTCACATAAGACCTAAGACACATGTATTCCAATTCTATGTAGGACACCTAAGACACATATTGTATAGACACCTAGATTATAACTTTCTACCTAAGACACAAGCTCTAGACACCTATTACATGGTAGACCTAGTTGACATATCTAGTATCTACCTAAGCCACCTAGATTAAATTAAAACCTTATTCTAGTCTCTAGACAAGTAGTTGATACATATAGTATCTACCTAAGACGTGCCTAGATTCCATATTATATCTCTAGACAGGTAATTGATAAATAGTATCTACCTAAGACACCTAGATTAGATTAAATGCCTTTTTTCTAGTCTTTATCTACCTACTTGACCTATAGAATACCTAAGACACAGGTATTATATAGTTAGAATCCAAGACACCTACAGACACCTAGATTTTATACAATGTTATTCTCTAAGTCTAGATCATCTAAGATTTTATACTTGACACCTAGAAGTTAGAGACTCTAGATATGAAACATGTGTAGAGATCATACCTGTGCAACAAGAAACAATAGATTTGAATCCTTTCAACACTACATGTGAAAAATTGCAAAAAAAAATATAGAGGTCAGACCACGATGAAACATATATAAAAATTTAGAAGGTCTCTCGAGATCATTTTATTTAAAGATAGAATTTGTTAAGAAGTTTCATTGAAATTATAATGAAAGGAAAGAACTATTGAAGCATAAATTAAAATAATTAATAGTATAGGTCTAGTGAATACTTGAAATAAAGTGTAAGTGAAATTTAACACAGGTTCTATGTTTCCAGCCTCTATTATGACGACAAAAAACATCTCCTGCACCATGTAATGTATTGTAAAAAAGTTAGAATGTGTAATTATCTTTAAGAGAATTAGGAATATTAATATGAAGGCTTAAGGGGAGTTAAGAGGATGGATTAAGGGGAGATGCAATCAATTAGGGAAATGATAGTTTACCTAACTTATGGAACATAGCTAGGGGATGGCTTAAGGGGAGTCAAGAGGATGGATTAAAATGAGAGTTAAGAGGATGGATTAAGGCGAGATAGAATCAACTGTAGTATTTAAATGGTAAGGGTACATGCACTAACTTATATCATTTAGTTAGGGGACAACTTAAGGGGAGTTAAGAGGATGTCTTAAGGGAAGATGGTCCAATCAACTATAGTATTTTTGGTAAGGGTACATGCACTAACTTATATCATTTAGCTAGGGGATGGCTTAAGGGGAGTTAAGAGAATGTCTTAAGGGGAGATGGTCCAATCAACTATAGTATTTTTGGTAAAGGTGCCTGCACTAACTTATATCATTTAGCTAGGGGATGGCTTAAGGGGAGTTAAGAGAATGTCTTAAGAGGAGATGCAATCAATTAGGGGATATGACTTACGTAACTTATGGAACATAATTAAGGGATGTCTTAAGGGGACTTAAGAGGATGGCTTAAGGGGAGATAAAATCAATTAGTTAAGTTATCAATCATATTAAATCCTAAACTCACATCCTAGACAAAGATTAAAAGTTTAAAAAATTCTACATACCTGTTAATCATTTAAAACATTTACTCCATTGTACCATCTGCATCCTCTCTTTTTTGTATTGCATCTATGATTGCCTCATGCTCTTCCATAAAAATGTCCATAATTCTTTTGTGACAGGTCTCCCTTTATATTTCACTAATTGTATAATTGTTGCCACAATCAGATGCGAGTAGTGTAAAATTTTCTTATGTCTTTCATAATCTTCAAATGCAGGTATACCATTCCTCCTTATCAAATATTTACATAGCCAAGTGCCAATAACAACCATAGAACCTGTTGGACACTCAAAGTTATCATCATCTACTCTAGGTTGTAACAACTTATGTTTTGCCTCAACACACCGAGCCAACCAATACTTTGTTTCCTCTTCATTACCCTCGGGTGCAACAACAGCATACACATGTCCTGCGAAAACATTTCAAATTCAATAAATCACAAAAATATGCATACATACATATGTACAATTAAATATATATTTCCAAAAAATCTATCGAAAAGAAATATTGAATGAATTTGTACATTTTTGTACAAGGTCTAAAATACGGTCATAGTCATCCGATGCTTGCAAATGATTATCCTCCTCAAATGTTATCTCATTTTGATCATGTGTTTGTAGAGGTGTTAAGGACTTTTGTTGCCATTGTATATGCCTAAAAATGACACAATTCGGTCTAGATAAATATTCTTAATATTTATCCCCTTCTAATTCCTCTATCAATAAATAAATAAATCAATTTATTTATTTGATTCATATTCTTCTAATAATTAAATAAAATCCTTTATTTAATTCAATTCTTCCCAAGCAATTAAATAATTCCCAATTATTTAATTAAATCAAATCATTCTTCCAAATTTGAATAAATTAAATCAAATTTATTTAATCCTTTCAATCTTTAAAAATAAAATATAATCAAATATTTTATTTATTCTTCCAAAATCTTCTAAATTAAATAATATCAATTATTTAATTATTTCTTCCAATAATATCTTTTCTAAATTTAAATAAATCAATTATTTATTTAAGTTGTCTTTTTCTTCTAAATTGAGTTATCTCTAAATATAATTCAATCTTTTTGCACATGCAATTAAATATTCCTTATATTTAATAAAGTAAAATATCTTCTTATCCTCATGCAAATCCCTTCTTGTTTTAAATCACTTAACTGATTATTATATTCTTTTAATTGATTTAACTCATTCTTCTATTCTTAGCAAATCCTCTCATGCAAAAGAAAGCAAGACACATGTCTTCGTCTTATTCGTTGCACGTTCCTCAACCATTCTCAATCGTTGATCTTCTCATTCTCTCTATACCGTTGATCTTCATTCTCTCAAGTCTATAAATTGAACCTTCTTCTTCCATTTCAATTATCCAAGCTTTGAGTATCATTACTCTACAGGAATTACAGCGCGCCTTTGGCACCAATTCCTTCATTGCTTGTGATCACATTCGCTACTACGCACTACGCACCACTATCATTGTTGTGAAGCTCCTCTTCATTGTGGTATTATCATAGCCATTCTCAATCAACATTCTTGAAGCATAGCAAGGAAGTGCACTCTTTGAGGGCCTCATTTCATACATGCAAGAATGATTTAGATAGGCAATCAATGGAAGTTTCGAATTGAGGAAGGTTTGCTTTGTTGTTCATTGCTTTATTTGATTAGATCTTCTTAGTTCACCATTTCATTGAGTTTTGGGTAACTTGATATTGATATTATTGCATATTCATAGTTGATCCAATTTTCCCTTAACAGCCATTCTTCAACCCAATTTGTATTTTCACATGCTTCCCACTCACCTGCGATACAAAACTGACAAAACATGTGAGCTCCCTAGTCCATAGAGTCCATGTGCTTGCATTTGAACTCTTAAATGAATGCCATTTTGCTGATCCACTAATTGTATCACAATCAAATCGGGGAGGAATGTTTTCTTCTTCAACCAACCAAAAAAAATGTTGAACTTTAGAGTTCTCACTTGATTCTGTAGTCAATTTTGCATTACACCAATCCACAATTGCACGTGCATCATGAAATTTTAGTTGCTCCCTAGCAAGAGCCCTTTTCACACATGCTCCAACTCCATCATGTTCTCCTTTACCATGTCCAGCTTCAAAGAAACTCCAAATATGTTGGATATTATTTTCTTTATGGACCCTACTTAACCACAAAAACATTCAAGAATTTTTGAATTGTCCTGTACAATTGTCTGACCATATGAAATGTTGTGTCATTTGGATTTGTCTTTCTTTTAAGTTGTAAAATACTTTGAAATAATACTGCACAAACTCTGATGAATGTAATCGGTTATCACTCACATAAAAATGGTACTCTCTCAAAATTTTCCTGTCATCTTCTATACTGTCAACTGCATGTCTGTATACAATATGAACAAATATGACCACCTGTACTGAGTTATAATATTGTGATTGAATCTCCTCTTATGGAGCAAGTGTATAGTTTTCTGCAAAGTCAATCACTGAAAGTATAGTTCCAATAGGAAATGTGTTCTTACATCTGTGGAATTGTTCATCAAGCCACTGAGCATATTGAGAATGTTTGACATATTTATACACAATCTTATTCTTGAACTCTGCGATGAATGCATGTACACTACTTTGTTCTATGACTAACTCACAACGCTTTCCAATTTTTCCATCCTTTAATGGATATTAAACATTGGTGAACCTCTTCACCTCCACTAACTATTGTCCAAAATCATGTGAACTACTTTCATGCATGCATTCTCCTAACAACAAAAGGTTACCACATCTATTGCATTGTCTAGAAACACATGGTTTTGAAAAATAGAATTGCCCGTCAGTTGTTTCACAAAGTATACTTGTTATAAAATCCTTAACTGTTATAGGTGGCATATTAATACCACATTCCTACATAATTTGGTTAGTATGCAAAGTACAATGTATATTTTAAAAAATATCATAAAAATAATGAAATTGCACATGAGTTTTACAACAACAAGAGATTCGTTGCTTATTAATCTTGACATACCAAGGTTTAAAATTCTCAAATGATCTTTGACTTATACTAAAATTTTCTATAACTTAATCATCTAGAAATTTTCTATATAATTCTGTTTGAGTCCTGTCTAAAAGACGTTTTGGATGAGGATCACAATTTTTTGACCCCACCCTTAATTTCAAAACATCTTGAGCATTTGATGAAACCCTTGTATTATCATGCCAATATTTTTCAATCAAAGACCTAATTTCATTATTTAATTTCATGTCAGACCTTGGAAGTCTACCACTAAAAGTCCAACATTGGTTGACTGGATCCTCTTCAATACTTAGTCTTCTCTTTGCTGCTCTTCTTAAAGTTATAGCATGCACATTTAAATATCCACTTGTTTTACGTATCATTCTTTTGCTCACAACTGATTTATTAACTAAAGCAGTTGTTATTGCTCTACGTGTTGCATTCTTATCCTTAGATTGACTATTTTTTCCTATAGAACCAATAGCATTAGCAACACTAGACATAACTTGTTCCATTGATTCATCCACCTTTTTGGGTTTTACACAAATGCCTAATTTTTTCATTACTTTTCTCATTTTTGTCATTCTCATCAATTGTAATACAAGCTGACATTGAAATCTAAGAGTTTTTCTATAAAAAAATTGTTTGTACAATCTATTTGCATGTGTTCGAATTTGTCTCCAAGATATCTTACCATGAAGATCCTTCAAAACATTACTTTCAATTTAAAAAAAAAAAAACATTTTCATTTTCATGCATACAAGGGTTTTTATTTTCATTTTTTATTGTCTTGTTTGTAGTAGAAGCATTTATCTCATCAACATTATATCCAGCTTGCTTTAAATCTTTAATCTCATTATCATTCAATGGATTCGAAGACATACCTGGATTCTTTCTTATATTTGCATTTTCCATGTTCTTGACCTCTTCCAGATTTGCATACTCTACATTCATTTCATTTAAATTGGTCTCCTCTTCAATGTTCTTCTCCTCAATTTTCTCCTCTTCAATAGTCATCGAATTGGATGCTACATCATTCTTCATTTTTTTAATCCTCTCTCTCCTATCTCTTTGTCATTTTGCCTCTTTCTCTTGATGTGCTTCAATTTCTTCAACTGTCATAACCTTCCTCTTCTTTTTTTATTGATGTTTATTTGATCCCATGATTATCAAAATGTGTTGGATCTCTTCTTTAAAAATGTATGAAATACAAGTAGAAATAGATCCTTTGTTCAATATGATAGTTGCTTGATATTTGGTTAATCTCTCCAAGAAATTGAATCCTTCTAAAAAATAGATTTCCTACTTCATCACATCTAAAAATTCTCTTAATGATTGAATCCCTGTAAAAATTGCATAAAATATGTCCTCTTAAGAGCTCGAATTAACACTTTGCATATAAAAAAGTCACAGAATTTGTCGCTGTCGATGTATTGGTAAAAATGAATGTCTCTCCAAGAAGTTGAATGCCTGTAAAAAATAAATTTTCTACTACATTCCATCTAAAAATTCTCCTTATGATTGAATCCCTATAAAAATTGCATACGATATGCCTCGTTGAGAGCTTGAATCGACACTTTGCACATAAAAAAAATCGCAGAATCTATCGATATCCATCATACTGGTAAAAGGGAATGTTGTAGGTTTTAGTCATACTACGAATTTATGAAAAAAAAATAATGGCTAAAATAGAAATGGGTGCCCATTTTAAAATGGGTACCCGTTCTAAAAAAGAAGAAACAGGTACCCATTTTTTGAAAAAGAAAATAAAACGGGTGCCCATTTCTTATTTTTTCAAATGTGACACCCACCAATTTTCCTTGGTTTTAGGATTGGTAAAGGCTTGGAAACCCAAGCCTAAGCCTTGGACCTGTAACCAACCTGCAACTAAGAAGCCATGAAAACAATGGGAGAAAAAACCAGTTTCACCACTATGGTTGATGACTTTTTTTTTAAAATATTTTAACAAAATTAAAATCCATTATAGATCTAAAAGTCTAGTTTTCAAATATGTAATTTTTTTTACTATTGAACATAATTTTCTATTTATTAATTATTTTCTAAACAAACTAACTCATAAAATTGAAATAACATAGCTTACTATTTTTTTAATAACTTTTGATTTTGGAAGTTTCTTGAAAAAAAAATTATGTCTGACCAAACTAGACATCATTCTCTACATGATAAAAAAAAATTTACTGAATTGATTAGTTTAGCTCAAATTATGTTGGCCGTACACAAAGGGTTTTAAAAAACACTAATTAGGCTCATTAAAAAATTAATAAAAAAATATTTATCAAAAAATTACAAAAAAATATTTTGACCAAAATTCAACATCCTAAGAATCTTTCCACAAAAATAATTAGAAAAATACATTAATTTAGGTCAAATTATGTTGGCTGTACACATGCATGCTTTTACAAAAAAAGGGGACTTTTAAAAAGCCATGTTTTGTACATCTAATAAAAATCCAACTTGCATCATCTGGGTATTAGAAAAAATTACATATTTGAAAACTAGAAACAAAATACTAAATTTCTTATTTTTACATCATCTTAATATGTTATGTGTAAGTGCTTCAAATTGTCACTCCAAGTACAACAAAATTTGAAAAACAGGGAAAACACTTCCACTTTTTGGCCAAAAAGTGAACTCATCTTCTTGCACTTACCCATATATATGTTCCTTTCTATATATTTATAAAAAAAAATCCATCACTCTACCTCTCCCTATATCTCTGTCTCCTCTCTCTATCTCTTTTTCTATTTCTCTATCTCTATCTCTATCTCTTTCTCTTCTTTATCTCTTCCTCTCTTCCTCTCTATATCAATCTCCTTATATTACTCTCTCTCTCTCTCTCTCTCTCTCTCTCTCTCTCTCTCTCTCCATATATCCCTTTATATCTCTCTTTATCTACCTCTCTATCTTTGTATTTCCCTCCCCCTTATGTCCCACACACTTCCTCTCTAGGATTTTTCTCTCCCTAGATGTTTGTCTCTCTCCTCTTTCTGAGATTTCTCACTCTACCTCTCTTTTTATCTATCTCTTTCTCTCTCTCTCTTTTCCTTCTCTATATTTGTACCTCTCTCTCTCTAACATCTTGAGGGTAAATTGATTAAGGTGGAAGATGTGTATAATTTGACAAAAGAAAGATTTGATGAAATGATTAATTCAATTGGAGAATTTGATTTGATAATAGGTGGAAGCCCCATTACTAATTTTATAGGAAACAACAATATCTCTCTACATATGTTTCTCTCTCTATCTCTCTACCTCTCTCCTTTCTATTTCTCTTTATCTCTCTCCATATCTGTCTCCCCCTCTCTCTCACACACTTCCTCTCAATGAGATCTCTCTCTATGTGTTTCTCCTGTTTCTCTCTTCCCATGTTTTCAAAATGACACTCTAAAAAGACTCTCTCTCTCTCTCTCTCTCTCTCTCTCTCTCTCTCTCTCTCTCTCTCTCTATATATATATATATATATATATATATATATATATATATATATATATATATATATATATCTATCTCTTTGTTCACTAATTCTATGTTCATTACAACTTATAACCCATGTAAACACTAAAAAATAGATAGTGTATCCATTGCAATATTATTTAAATGATTTAGAAGATCAGAGAAGCAAATTAATTAATTATGTCACGCACAAGATGTCACTATCTTTTTATGTGGATGCAAAACATCCTTCTAAAATGATTTAGGAAAAATTCCAAAGTTTCTTTAAGGTAACTACATTGTCTTAGATGTATAAAGGTTATAAGTGATGCTCACATTTAATATATCAATTGGTTCCATTTATATTAATTCATTACAATGCCACATAGTAATTATTGAATCATGGCATATTTGGACTGCATAGACCTTATCTCTATAGTAAAATTTGTTGATCTAAAACACATGTAACCTTAATTAAACTTAGAAGAATAAGTGAAGGAAATATAGAGGATAAGATGGCATATATACTTGGGAAAACCCCTTTGAGTAAGAAACCCACCACCAAAAGTAAACCTTAATATATTCCTTCAAAATAAGGTTACAATAGATTGAGAAACTCCACTAATGTTGTAGCCGATGTGTTAACACTTTAGTAGCATGTTGATACTTAGACCTTTAAACTAAAAGCCTGCAAATCCCAACACGATGCTAAGGGTTTTATTTATAAAAAATTTCCACCACTCTACCTCTCTCTATATCTCTATGCTTCTCTATTTTCCTCTCTCTCTCTCTCAATCTCCCTCTATCTCTCTATCCATGTCTATCCCTCTCTCCTTCTCTCTCTCTCCCTCTCTATCTCTATATCACTCGTTCCCTCTATATCACTTATCTCTATTCCTCTCCATCAATCTCCCTCTCTCTGTCTTTCCATATCTATCTCTCTCCCCCTTTATCTCTTATCCCTATCTCTCTTTCTCTATTCCTCTCTCTACCAATATCCCTATCTTTATATCTCTATCTCTTGCTCTCACTGTCTCTCCCTCTTATCTCTATATCACTCTACCTCTCTCTATATCTCTTTGTCTCCTCTCTCTATCTCTCCTTATCTCTCTCTCTCCCTCTCTCCCTCTCTATCTCTGTATCACTCTACTTCTCTTTATATCTCTTTGTCTCCTCTTTATGTCTCTTTCTATACCTCTATGTTTCTCTATCTTCCTCTTTCTACATTTCTCCTCCTCTCCATCTAAGCTCTTTGTTTATTTCTCTATCTCTATCTCTATCTCTATCTCTCTCTTCTCTATCCCTCTTCCTCTCTTCCTATCTTCCCCTTTCTATATCAATCTCCCTCTCTATTATTATCCCTCTATTCCCCCTTTCTCTCCTCATTCTACTCATATCTCTTTGTTTAACACACACAAAGATTTGACCACATATGTAAAGATTGAAACTAACTTGGGTCAAAATCATGTCCACATATTTGACCCTGGAAAAAGAATTAATAATTTGAGAGCAAATATTGTTTTGAGAAAGCATTAATTATGTTTTTGAGTTATTTAAAAATTAGGGTCACAAGAAGTGCCAAATTAATCAAAATTATGTGTTAGAACAACATACTTTGAGCACCCATGCAAAGTGGTGTAAGATGAAGGGTAAAAGTGCACATGGTATGCACCTCACCCTTACAATACTACTATTTAAAATAAAAAGAGGTTTCTTGGTATAATGATAATGATATTGATATTAGTATCTATGAAAGCTTAAAACTACTTCATGGAATTGTAAAAGTACAATAAGGAATAGGGTTTGCAAGTAAACTCCAATGAACTCAAAAGAAAACACAGATAATAGGTGTGTGCAAATGAGAAAATATAGGAAAAGAAATCATATTCTTCAATACTTCACAAATCTCATTATAAATATGTGGTGAAGTTACTTCCTATTTAATCTTGAAGAAAAATGAAGTAAATTATGAAAGAAACAATCTTCCAAATGTAAATCATTATAAAAAGAAAATCTTTAAAAACATTATCAAAAATAAAAAATTAAATAATTGATTTGGGTTGAAAATTATACAATGAGAAATTAAAATACTATCAAGCCATAATCAATCACAAAATCATTAACCCAAGAAGAAGAAATTTAAAAAAAAACCTAAAGGTTAAGTTAGTTTTAGCCCAAATGATGGTAGTTAACTAACTTGATCTTACCTTAGCTAGAAAATGAGTATTAAAAGCCTCAACTATTTAATTTAATGTGATCAATTAACCCTCCATGTCCTTATTCGGGAAAGTAACTACCTAGATATTTCAGCCATATGTTAGAGTGACCAAGTTGCTTGTAAAAGCACATGAAAATGAAATGAAAGACCATAATAACGTGTGGTGTAGGAGACAAATAGATGCCCTTTCATAAAACCATGGGATAGATGATTTTAATGTGAAAATAATAGAACCAGCACGCGTAAAACAAAATAATGACAACGATTTCCTATTTCTGCAAGAATGCCTCTTCACAAATATTAATATTCACTGAAAACAATTTTCTACATGAATACAATCGTTTTCATGGGCATATATTAAATGAATATTCATGGCATATATAAAATGAATATTAATATTCTAAATGAGGAAAAACCCATGTTTTGCTTTATTTTGGATGCCTCAGAGTGAGCGGAAAAAGTAGAAACCAACGAAAAAATGACAAAAGCAACTAGATACCAATGAATTTTTTTGAAATGAAATGAACATCAACGATGGATTTCATGATGAGTGCAAGAAGTAGAATAAAGCAAAACATCATCTTTCACTCATCAAGTCGGTTCAAGAAGTAGAATTAAGCAGTTGCAAACCACGGGGAGAGATTGATTGAAATTACAATGGCAACCATCCAATTACACAGAAATCTCTGGTCGCTCTTCACGACCAATGTCATGTCTTGTTTTCATGAGGAGTTCATCACAGTGGATTTCTCAATGAGCACTCAAACACGATGATCTGAAAATCGTCAGCAAAATCGAACAACCAAAAGTGTTTGAATTGTCTTGCATGTCTATACGTCATCCTCAACTGTCGATTTGCCGGGTCAGGCATTTGTTTCAAATAGGGAATGCCGAAGTACCATTCCAAAGGCATGCAAGACGATCAAATGGTTATTAGTCATTTGATTTCATTAGTTTTTTTGTTTTCCTTTTCTGTTTTCTCTGGTAATTTCTTCCCACACGTTCATTTCATGTGGTCATTATAAAATAAGTGGAATAACACTTGGGGGCCCCGCAACTCTCAATAAGACCAAGCGCTAATACCAATATGACTGCGGTCTCTCCAAAACCCTACACCGTTGAAAAAATCCACCTAGGATTCAATGAACCTCGGGTAAAGCACAAAAACTTGCTATGAACTGCCTAAGGTTCATTTTTTGTTTAGACTTTGCCTTGTTTTTTTTTTTTTAATTTTTAAATTTCTATTTTAAATTATTAAATATAGTTTACTTAAAACTTTTTAATATAATATTTTATTAACTATAATATTAACTATATAATATTATATACTAAAATACATAAAAAATATTAAATATGTACAAATATTAAAATTAAATATATAAATATTGTATATTAAAATGTATATAAATATTAAAAATATTAAATATATAAAAATATTGAAATTAAAAATTAAATATTATATAAAATATAATATATAATAATGAATATTGTATATTTTATATAATTTTGTGTTTATTAAATATATTTAAATATACTTTTCTCGTGGCCATTGATAATCATCATATTACATCTTTGTTTATAAACATCTGATTGTAATGGGTAAAATGAGCTTCTCAACCATTTTACTAATTTTCAATTCAAACGAATTTTGCTAAACGTTGTATATTTAAATATGCAAGACTATTTATTGATTACCTCATTTAATTTATTGTTTTAAATATCTATTATAAAAGACATTTTATTTCTTCTACAAATTAAAAACACAAATAAAAATAAACTTAATTTCTAAATGTTATAATTAAAATTTTTAAATCTCTCAAAATATTAGAAATAATTTTTTATGACTTGAGACAATTTTCCCAGCACTATATTATAAATAATTATTAGAATATTTTAAATCTCTCAAAATATTATAAATAATAATTAGCTGATAGGCTTTTATATGTGAGCATTATAGTGCTCCAAAAATTGTCTCACGCCGTAAAAAAAATTGACGGCGGAAATTTTCTAAACTCGTCAGTTATTCTCTGTGTATTCCTTGAACCTCTTATAGTTGCAACCCCTTTAAATTTAGAAAATAATTTGAAAAGAACATTTATTTACATTTTATATAAAAGCGCATCTTATCAACCCTTTTAAATTTAGGAAATAATGTGAAAAGAACATTTATTTACATTTAATATATGCCTGTAGAGTTTAATCAAACACATAGCATACAAAGGAGAATGGGGTTTTGCAGGAAACATTGAAAAATAGGGGTTTGTTTCACAGAATTGAGTATATAATCCCACTCCCAGCAACAATTGATAAAAAAATCCCAGCAGATGAAAAAAAACGGCGTGAGACAACAACAGATTTCACGGTGCGAATGGAAAATATTGCCAAGAAGCGACTAAGAACAACCATAATATTTTAAATGAGCAAAAAAGTCATGTTTTGCTTTATTTTGGATGCCTTGGAGTGAGCAGCAAAACTGAAAACCAGCTAATAAATGACAAAAGGCAACTCAAAACCGATGAATGGCTACGATGGATTTCATCATCTTGCACACCTACTGGATGAGTTTGAGCCGCTGATGTCACTTGCTAGGCCGGTTCATCTCATAGAGGGAACTCCTTTGGCGTAATTACCTTGATAAACCTAAAAATTCTTATCGTCATGTAAATGTAACATTCCTCATTTTTTTGGGTGCATGTACGTGAATGCGCTTGTGACATCGCCGACTCTGAGTAATTTGATTTCTATAAATACATTTGTTTAAGAGATGAAGCTAACCATTGAGGAATGCAAAAGTTAATATTTTTACACTGCCATCGTTGATAGTGTTGACAGGTCATTTAATATTTTTACACTAGTTTTATTTGTGATGAATGACGAGCCCTAAATTTGGGTGTTTGTGTGCTTGCAATATGAAAAAACAAGTTGCTTCTTTTTTGGATTTTTCCGTTTTTAATAAACTGCTTGTTTTTTTGGCCCATTAGACTTAAAGTTTTTGGCCAATCAGAATAATAACTAAAAGGTTGGAGCCAATTAAAAATTTTACTATTAGTTTTTTGAATAGTATTTGTTAAAAAAATTGCATATGGACTTTCTAAATATTTAACATTAAAAATACTTGTTTATGATCAGTTTATAAACTTTGTACAATGTTTTGTTGAGTGAAAGATAACAGATAAAAACTAAATGTAAATAAATAAATCAAACACACACACACACACACACACACACACAACTGCAAGAAAGAAGAACACAATTTTTTAACGTGGTTCACCAACTGGCTACATCCACATAGAGCAGTGGATCACTATGTATTTATTAAACTCAGAATAAAAACTATGTTACAATATATTTGTAGTTATGTCTCCTCTTTCAGCAGCTTACTCTATATCGTATTAACCTCAAAAAGACTCATGAATACAAGTTTAAACTCCAATGAGAGAATATGAGAGGACTTAGGGGCGTTACACCAAGAAATGTCAGGTGTGTTACACCAAGAAATGCCAGGGTATATCTGACAAACCAATTGAGCTTCATCTCTCAACAATCTCCCACTTGAAGTCTAATCACTGCTGCAAGAGAGCTACCCAGAGAAATCCCCCACTTCAGGCTTACTGTCAAATCTTGACAATGCTGAGAGAAGTCCTACATAACTCAAACTTCTCCCTCGTTATGATCTTCGTCAAAGCATCCGCCGAATTCACTTTCGTATCAATATTCTTTACTTGCAACTTACTCTCTTCAAGTACATGCCGAATAAAATGATATCGCAACTCTATATGCTTGGTTCTATTATGAAAGGCGGACTTCTTTAACAAGTGTATAGCGTTGTTGCTATCACAAAACAAAGTGAAAACAAATTGTTTACACCGCAATTCTCCCAATAATCGTTGTAACCATATCATCTCCTTTGCTCCTTCTGTGAGAGCAATATATTCAGCCTCAGTTGAAGAGAGTGCAACCACTTGTTGCAAACGTGAAACCCAACTAATTGCAACCCATAACCTATTGTAGATCTTCATTTGTCCAAGTCTTCAGCCATATCGGAGTCAACATACCCTCGTAGCTAAGTATCCTGTCCTCCAAAACATAAAACATGATCTAAAGTACCTTTCAAGTACCTTAATATCCACTATACTGCCTACCAATGAGGTTTACCCAGATTGCTCATAAATCTGCTCACAACTCCCACTGCATGGGCAATGTCTAGACGGGTACAAACCATGGCATACATGAGACTGCCAACTACTGATGAATAAGGAACACTCTTCATGTTGTTATGTCAGAAATTGTCCTCCTATATGGAATGGTACAATTTCCCATGGTTTAGCTCCTCTCCTTTGGTGACCTTTCAACCTAGTTTATTACAGACTTTCCTGAACCCTGACTGACTTAGTTCTAACTGGAAGAATGTCATATTTTGGAATAATTAAAGACTAAAGGTGAAAGGTAAACTTGAATTTGGGGTCCCCTAACCGCCTTGATATAGTCCTGAGCCAGAAATTAGGGCTTAGACTTGGACGCAAGTGCCCTTGTCCTGCCCTATTTCTCGGGGTCCTAAATTTCAGAGGGATGTCGGCTATTGCCATGCATTTTGGGATTCTGTTTTCAAATTTTCATTTTCGCGTGATATCGACATCTTATTTTGAAATTTGAAATTTCGAAGGTTAGATATAAAAAGACATTTGAAAATCATTTTATCACACACAATCTTTATGCAAGCTTTATGCCAAAACTCTGCCAAAATTACCATTGAAGATCAACAACTTGTTGAAGCTCTTGAAATCATTTGAAGTTATTTTGAATTTGCTATCATGGAGACAATGGATGGAGATTAGGAATCAAGATCTTGAGACTATCTTGCTCTTCCTAGGGTTTGTACACCATTTGTATGATCGGGAGAAGGGTTGAAGCCTCCAACATCAAGCTTTGAGATCCTTTGCGAACATTGTTGATTCGCCTTCTTGTTCATGCAAGTCTTCATTGTTTTCATCTCCTTGAGGTGAAGTGGTATTTGTTCATTAAGTTAATGCAAGTCATTGATCTTCCCTTGATTGTGACATCTAGGGTTTGATACTTCTACATACACTTTGTTAGGTTTGTACACACTTCTGCAAATCTTTATCTCTAGCTATTGTTGAGGTAGGAATACCGAAAATGGGGCTTAAGTGAGGCAAGCTCCTATATAGCCGCAACCATCTTTCTCCTACTTTTGTATGTGCAGGTTGCATTTGTCAAGATCCAGTGGAAATGAGTGACAGGAAGATTGATATTACAGACATAGTCGTCACAAAATTTGGATTTCGTGATTCTTAGACTTTCAGGACACAGGGACTAACGCCCTAGTCCAACTGCTCCTTAGTTTCTAGGTACATAGTTTCTGATTTGTTTACTTTGCATTTATGTAATCATCTCAATTCTATCTATATCAGGAATTCATTTATTGTAGTTTGATTTGGAAATTAGGGTTTTAAGGTTAGAGAGAGACACTAGCTTATAAAACCCTATTCAAACAGTCACATAGACACAATATATAGGAAAAGAGAACATTAGAAATTAGTAGTTTATCCCTAAACCTGTCCTTTGCTTCTCTAATGTTTTAGTGCCTGTGAAAGTGTGGGACCTAGAACCTCATATCTTGCTTCCACATTTTCACCCTAAACACATGTGTTCTTGATCTTCTTGAGTTTTTGGACACAGGGTCGATGACAAATGAAAGTGATCAACTAATGAAGTATTAACAAGCTTGGCATTCTTCATGTTGAACTTGTCCAAGATTTTGGCAATATACTTCTCTTGAGATAATCTAATTTCTATCTTCTATCCGTCCCTTATTATTGTCATGCGAAGAATCCTTTTGACTACCCCTAAATCTTTCATAGCAAACCGTTGAGCTAAATGTTGCTTCAATTCCCTAACAACCCTCATGTTGCTACCAGTTACCAGCATGTCATCAACATAAAGTAAAAGTATGACAAACTCGCCATTTGCAAGCCACTTGAAGTAAAGACATGGATCAAATTCGTAGCGGATGAATTGATGCTCAACCATGAAGATATCAAACTTGCGATACCATTGCCTTGGGGCTTGCTTGAGCCCATATAAACTATGCTTCAACTTGCAATATAATTGCTCTTGCCCCTGTTTTGTAAAACCTTCAGGCTGCTCAATATACAAAATCTTCTTCAACAGATCTCCACATGTAGAAATGTAGTCTTGACATCGAGTTGTTCAAGCTCAAGATCCCACACAGCTGCCATACCCAAGACTGCGCGAATTGTGGTCATTTTGACGATGGGTGAGAAGACTTCATTGAAATCATTCCCCTTTTTTTTATCAAAACCATTCACTACCAATCTGGCTCGGTAGCGATATTTGCCTCCATCTTCTTCTTTCAAATAATACACCCATTTATTCTTTAATGGTTTACGATTAGGTGGGAGCTTCACCAAATCTCAAGTATCATTGGCCTACAAAGAGGCCATTTCTTCTTGCATAGCTCCATCCATTTGTCACACTTGCTATCATTGCAAGCATCCCAAAAACTTGTTTGCTCTACATGATCAGAGAGCAATAACTCATAATCATCAAACTTTGTTGGAGACTTTCATTCTTGAGTTGACCTCCTCAGTGGAATAACTTGATTCTATTGATTACCTTGTTCACGTATAATGCTCTATTCAGGCAAAGTGCCCTGTGCCTGTAAATTACCATATGTCACTGAACTTCCCTAATTTCCCTGTGCCAAACTTGTTGCCTTTAAATTTTTAGCTCCATGTTGAGGATCTGAGAAATGTCAAAAGACAATGATGAACTATTAGAAGGCATCGTAGGAGTTAGGAAAGGTTGCGGTTGAATTTGAGGAGAGAGCGATGACTTGTCAACATGTTGCATTTCAGAAGGTAGCATTGAAGGCTTTATTATCTGCGTGAGGTTTCTAAGAACCTATGTATGATCACCAACAGGCTGCGTGGGGTCTCTAACAACCTATGTAGAGCCTCTAAAAGGCATAGGCAAATGTGTTGCGTTTGAAATAGAGGTAGGGATATTACTACTGGTCATTGAAACTTGACCGCTAAATGTTGAATGGTGAATATTGTTGTTATCACTGGGAATTGCACCCGTAGGCAAGGCTGGTGAAGCACTACAATTCCATGTAACATAGGACTAATTTCAGGTTGTGGGTGCCCTATGATAAAATTAGACCTCCAGATTATGGGCTGGTTCCCTTCAAATGTTCTATTGAGATGTATGTTGTTACTATTTTGGAAAAGGGAGGAAAGAAACTAAATGAATACTAAAGGTAAAAAATGGTGATGCACCTGATTTGGAAAAAAATAATACAATTTGATTCACAATGTTTACCTAGAAATCTAACTTTTACACAATCCAGACTTGGCATACATATCACAAAAGTGATTCTAAGGAAGGTTTGAAAATAGGTTTTTATGAAGGAAATAGTTTTTTCACAACACAAAAGACTATTTCTGGTTAACACAACCTAAGACCTGTGATGAATATATGCTTTAATGCTACAAGCAAGGAAGTGAGACAATAATTTTAAAGGTTTAATGATAAAACACAACAAAATTTCATCAAAATCACTTCAATAATCATCACTAAAAGGAAAGGTAATTTAACTGATTTCAAATAAACAAAGGAAAGTTCTGTAAAGAAGACAAAAGTATAACCTGTAACCTATCGATCTCTCAATAAAACTATAAAAGTGAGCTGCAAGAATTCTCCAATCTATCTGAATCAGAATGAGAATCAAGAACTAGCAAAAACAAACTTTTGCTTTACAATATATAGGTCAGCTCTCTCCAAGAGGCATGCAAAAATATGGACTTGCAGATAACTGCCTCTAAAAATAATCATTCTCAAGCAACCTCCAAAATCCTCAAAATTAGGGCCTAAAACTGCCACAAATTGAGCAAAAATAACTTCAATTTGGGCCTCTCCATATGCTTGACCAAAAAGTTGACCAAGAACCCTAAAAATACTCCTAAAAATTATGTAAAACCTCCTAGGTGGCCTAGTTAACTCAACTAATCAATTTGCATGATTTTGCATGAGCAAAATTGATTGTGAGTAAATAATAAAGTAATAGAATAATCACTTTATTATTGGTTACAATTTGTTCTAATTTCAATTTTACAACTTGTGGAAAATAATCAAGTAATTTGGAAAATATTACTTTATTATTTATTTACAATTAATAACTTTGTAAAATTGTGCATGATTGGAAGAAAAAATATCACTCCAATTACACTTGCCTATTTTGCATGATATGAGCACAAATAGGACTTTAGAAGAAAAAGAAAACTCCTTATACCTCCATGTGAGAAAATATCCCTATTTTGCATGATTCAAATATACATTAAGGCAAAAAAATTTACCCTTATCACTCCATGATCAATGAAAAACATTCTCTCTCTCTACAAGATAAAAAACCTGAGTCATTCCATGCATCAACTACTCCATGCACAAAACAGTATGCATAAAACCCTTATGACTCCCCTTTGATGCCTTAGTGCACATATATATCATTACATTTTTTAAGCCACCTTATATCTCCATATGCAACTTAAAAATCAAGAAAGAAAAACAACAACTCCATGACTCCATCACTGCACCATTATATTGCCACCATGCATAATTGCTTACCTTGGGAAACTCCATGCACAGTCCTCATGCATGCCATGTCTAAAATCATACCTTCTTGGCTTTGTTAGCCACTATGCATAATCAGGAAGTATCTTTTACTTTTGGATGTTTGCAAAGAAGACAAGGAACTTGATTAGCATGTGTATATTTTGACCATGCATTACCCGACCACCAAGGAATCTTTAAAAAGCTTATAAGGCATGAATTATTTCTCTTTCATCATATTGGCCCTCTTGACTTAATAAAAATCAAATCCTAAGTATTGTTGTCGGCCACTCCATGCTATGATGGTTAGGATCTTTTAAGACCAAAGTCTTGACCACGACACTTCTTGGATAAGGTAATTATTTGTTTTTTGCAAGTCAAAAATAACACTTGAGAAAAGAAACTTCAACCAAAAGTAAAGAGATAACCCTAAAACTGCTCATTCTTCATTTGGTCTTCCTTCTTTGATGCTCTGCAACTACATTATGCTGGCTTAGGGTTTGAATGCCTCCATCATGACTTTGGTCTTTCTCCCTTCAACGGATCTTCTTGGTTGAAACCTTGGAACTCTGCATCGTTAATGAAGAAGGTAACACTTGCTTGAGTTTTTATATGAGGCATTTTATTGATCTGTAGTTTTATTTCTCTTTAATGGCCACGACCTCCTTCTTCTTTCATGGCTCTGTCCTTATCATTATGCATTCTTTAACACCTTCTTTCCTATTTCTGCATCTTTCTTCTTTCATGCTCTTCACCTATTCTTGAAAGCTTAAGGCCACTGTGAGGCCATGGATAGATCCCTCTTCCTGTCAGCAAAATGAGGTAAGCACTTGTCATTTTTCATCCTCTATAGCTTCTTTTGTCTCTTTTCACAGTTTGAAAAATGGCAAGGGCTGTATGTGGTCATGGGTATTGCATTTTTTGGCAAAAAATGGCTTATCACTATCGGCCATGACTATATATATCTATTGTTAGCTTGACTTGTCTATAGATGCAGAAAAACCTGAGGGTTTGAGATCTTGAGATGAGGGTTTGCTATCTTCTTGCATATTCAAGGCCTCCACCTTGTCACAACCATGCTCCATCTATATAGAGGCACCAAACTGTGTAAACCGTTGAGGGTTTGTAAGTTTAGAAACTAGGGTTTCAACCCTTCTTGCATAAAAAATCCTTCACACTACCATGGCCATGTTCTTTCACTGTTATCTCTTTCTCTTTTGACTGTCTGTGAAGAAAGGAAACAAGGGTTTGAACTTTCTGTCAAATTGTTCATTTTGCACTTTCAAGGCTTCAATCTGTCATGGCCACTCTCTTGTGGCATTCACTGTTCTTTCTTTTACTTGTAAGAAACAAGGGTTTGATATTTCTTTGAAAAGATCTTGTTTAACTTGCAGATGAGTATACCTGTTATCATGAGAAATCTTGTTCTTCTAGCATGGCTAGGACTACATTTTTCTTTTATTTGAGTCTTCTTGACTATGGGTGCAAAAATTAGCCCTAGGGTTTGATTTTCTATCAAATGGGTATAGATTTTAGCATGAGCAATCTTTCCTGTATAGCACCTTCTTGACTGTACTTTTCCTGTAGACAAAAGGCATTAAGAGTTGAAGTATTAATAAATGGAGTTTTTCTTTGCTTCACATAACACCTTCGCTTCCTACTCCTTGTGATTGTCATGAATGATGATACATTACCTTTTCTGTCCTCCACTGTAGCTCCATGGTATGATAACAAGTCTTCATTCATTCTGTATGGTAACAAGTCATCATTTACCCCCATTTGTATCGTACATTAACACTTCTGGAAGGCTCTCCTGTAGTATATAAATGGCTTCTTTAGCTTATTTACATATGATATATCTCTTCAGTTTGCTAACTGTAAACACCTGTCATGTGTGACTGTGGCATCATCTCTTGACTGTCATATGTATCTAGATCTTTCTGTGCTCTAGACATCATGTATTCTTCTCCTTACTGTCTATGGCATTCTTAAAATAGACCTGTAGCATCAATTGCATATTCTTATCTCTCCTTCTTATTTCATCACTTGGATGTCTATTGCATCATGTATCATGCATTTTCTCCCTGGCTGTCTGTTTACTATGACTGTATCATGATAGAAATAATGGCATATAAGAAATAGACTGCCTACCCTGTGAATTGCCAATGACCTATCACTGTAGCACTTGATATAAGTCTTGTCCTCCTTTTGATGTTCCTCCTTCATCATTGATGCACCTCTGTAGATGGATATGGCAATTTATGATATACCCTGACTGTATCTTGCTTGTATAAGCCACTTTATTGATCCTGTCCTAACTGTTCATGTGAAAATGACTATACTTATCCTTGTTCTTGCAATGTATCTTCCTTTATGACATCTGTTATTGGTTGTACCATGGCATCACTGTAGCTTAGGCATGTGAGATAAAGCTTGTTAAATCAAAACAATGATGAAATGCATGAAAACCACCTTGTTACCTTTGGGATGTAGCACTCTTATCACTCCACTATGCTTAATGTATTTGGATCCTTCTTTTCTAGACATGATAGTCTCTTGCTTTTGAATTTGTACTTGACTGTTATGTTAGTGATTATATATGAATGTTGCTCCTAGCTTGTTCTTCTTTTAAGATTTCTGGTACTAAGTGATAGTCTTTATCATTTGATGAGTGCTCTTCAGAGAGCATGTCATATGCATTTGTCATTTGCATCTTTGCCTCTAGCATGTGACTGCTACACTTATCTCATATATCTTGGTGAGGTTTTCCTTTATGACAGTCAAGTTGGCATAGTGTATATATGATTGTCTTGTCTTGTAGGCTCTCTCTTCTGCTGTTCCATGTGACATTTTGATTGACTGTCTCTAACACACTTGCAACTTGAATGTGATATAACTATTAAACTTTGGACATCTTTAACAATATGAGGACAATATGAGAAATACCTGGTATAGAGTGTTGTCTCATCTTTGAAATTATACTTGTATTCTTTATTGCATAGCAAGGCATTGAATGGTATCCCTGCTTTTGATGTATCTCGTATGGACATAAGCTCTTGATAACATAGCATGAGGAAGCAACATATGATGTAATTTGTCCATTACTCTTGATATCTTTCTTGACTAAGTAAGAAAGAAGCATGCTGGGCTCAACCCTTGTGGGAGCCACATTTAATCCACATGCTTATTTGCCTTCAAATCAACAACAAAACTTATCCTATACCTGCACAGTGAACAAACAAGTTAGCATAAAAAAATACCTGATAGTATTGATTGATCTTCTTCATGACAAATCTTGTTTTGTATCATATATCTGATTTGATTTCTCATCTGAATGCATGATGTGATAAGTAGATGTCTCTGTTTGATAAAAGCATGTGATAATTGTAAACATCCAGAGCACTAACAGGATTGTCCCCAAAATTTTGCAGATTTAACTGATGATGGCTTGGAGTGAAGGCTGAAGACTGAAGATTTGAAGTCCAACTTCAACAACAATCTCCATCATCAGGCAATGATGGATTTTTAACCTTAGCATGTGTTCATTTCTTTCTCTTTTATCAAACAGATGCATAGCTTGCATGTCTGCAATTGCAGTCTAGTTACTCCCACGGCTTGTGTGGGACATATTTGAACACTTCTTTTAAACATGATTAGTTAATTTATCTTATGCATATGATGTATATGTACTTCCTTTTTCAATTAATGCATGAGATAAAGTAACAGATACTTGAATGTATGTTCAAAACATGACATGAAATAACAGTGCAATACAATATCTTTCTCTTTTATTCAAAACTGATTAATTGAATAATCAATTTAACTTATAACTCCTGAAAGATCAAACTGTGTAGAACAACTGTAATTCCTTGAATGTTTGATTTCTTGACAATCAATTCTCTTGTCATGATAACTTATGAGTCTTGATTGGACTAATGGGTTATCCTAATAATTGGATATTCTCTTCCACTCTGTCAAGGCATCAACCATTCAACGAATGCATAACTTTGAAGTTTTCTTTTATTCCTTCTGAACAACTACACTTAGGTCCAACTAATTTTAAGTGTGAACAAAAAATTAGTAACATTTCTGGCGACCTCTCAGGGGTGTTTGCCTACTAAACAGTTTAGAACTAGTAGCCTAGCCTTTCCATTGGGTATAGAGTCATTTCTGCCCTGAACTATGAGAAATTCTGCAACTCACACTAACTAAAAACTGAAACTAAAACTGATTTGCCTAAAACAAAACTAGCAACATGTGCAAAAGCACTTCTTGGAAACAAGAATACTGAACTGAAAATTCTACCTACTCTACTCTAACCAGCCAAAGTGCGCTGGTCAAACAAAACCATTAACTGTTTGGTTAAAATAACTTCCCTTTCTCAATAGGAGGCACTGATTCATATGCTTATGAGCAGCTGAAATTTGATAAAGTACAAGAAAGTACTCAATAAATTGCTGTAATGCTTCATAAAAAATGTAGAAAAATTCACTCACCAGCTGAATCTGATCATGCAAACTTCTATCATGGGGTAAAAAGATGATCTAATTTTGCTGCTCTGAGCCTAAAAACTACTTGGTTGGTACAACAACATTCTGTACTTGCTTCTTCATTTCTCTGGAAACCATATCCCTGATTGGACATCCTCTCATAATGATGTATTCTTGGTTGATGCTCCTTATGTCCTCTTTTAGATCTGTTGTCCTGTTTTCTCTTGAAATTTCAACCTGATTTGTAGCAGTTAGCTCATATGAATGAAATGTCATTTGATACGAGGCATAGATTCAGGAGGTTCATCAACTAAGTCAGCTAGCTCATGAGATTTAATCTCTATCTCTTTCACAAGAACATGTTCAACCTGATCTTGTTTGCCATCTAGATTTGACACAAAGGACTCAAGATCATCCCAAAATGAAATTTCATCAGAGTTTTCTTGAATTCTTGGTAAAAGAGAACTGTTTATTACCTCATAAGAGCTCTCAACCAACTATGTAAGTTGCATGACAGGTTTACCTATACACTCTTCTACTTGATCCAATATCAGATTGTCAGACTACTTAGCTTTAATTAGCAACCCTTCATTCTGTTTGATGTCTTCCTGCTATTTTTTTATTTCTACTTGTGGTATGAGCTCTTCATCAGGCTCAATGAAACCAAGTAGCTGATCAAATAAAGAAATTAGCTCCTCTTGTTTGTCAGGTTTATTCTCCATTAGAACATGGGCATCCTGTATTTGCATTTGAAGATTCTGTCCTTCCAATATTTGCATCTTGCTTTCATTAATCTTGTAAAGAGCATCATAAAACTTTTCAAAAGATTCAAAATGTAAAGGATTGAGTACCAAATCTGAACCAACATCTCCTTCATAGGCATTATACTCATTTTCAGCTGGGGACACAGTAAAAACAACAGCAACCTCTTGCTCCACATTTGATTTTTCTAATTTGGTGTGACAAGAAGGACTGCAACAAACCTCAACTGCTAGGTTCAAACTTGGAATCTTGATAGGCTCTTGTTCAATGTGCCAACCTAGAAACTTGATTGGTTTAGAAACTACTACCTTTTCCTCTTCCTGATTTTGGATTGGTATGGAAGGGGTAGCCTTAATAAGATTTGGCATTTTGTAATCAGGATGCTTGGTCCAGGAGGGCTACCATACTTGTTCAAAAGCCTGTTGGTTTGATTCAAGTACTTGATATGACTGATACTGAGGACTAATAGATTGATCTTGAATGCAAATAGGTTCTTGATTACAATCAGAATTCCTGAAACTTGAAACTTGATATCTACTAACCTCATTTTGAGAATGCTGATCCAGAATGAATGCGACTATCTGGATGTTCTGCGTTTGTATTTGTGCACTGCATCTATGCCTCTTTTTCTGAAATCTCCCTCCTAAGAGTTTCTTGAAACTATATCCTTTGTGCCTCCAATTCCTGCTCGTGGAGATACGCCTGATAATCCATTTCTTCTTGCTGTTGCTCATATTCTTGTTGCCTCTTAAACTCCTCTATCTGCTTTGTGATTTCTAACAAAGTGTTTTTCGTAGGATTCATGTTGTTCCTTATATCTTCAACCCCTTGGGAGTGATTTTGAACATGTAATTGTTGATATGAAGGATGAGCAGGGGTGGGTGGGAGGTAAGAGTATTGTGCATGCTAGTTTCCTTGAAAAACCATGGAATTTGGGCTAAAACTAGCATCATGACTGATAAGATGAAGGATTGGCAGTATTTTCATGATATGATGGATGATATGACAATTGCTAGTGTTGATAACATTTGAAGGAGGCATGGATGTACATCTAGCGGCCCACTCATGACTTGCGTAGGCAGTTTTGAAACACTGGACAACATATTGATATTAGATGCCAAACTTGATGAATTTCCCAAATCATCAATCGGGATAATTCTTTTGCCGGTTGCTTTTGTTCTTGCAAACCAGGGAACACTTTTTCATTAAAAACAACATCCTGAATGTGAATAAGTTGCTTGTCAACAGGATCTGACAAGAGAAAACCATATTGCTCTTCACCATAGCCAACAAATATGCATCGCTTAGACTTAGAATCCAACTTTGTTCACTTTTCCTTGGGGACATGAGCGAATGCTTTACAACCAAAAACTCAAAGATGAGTACAAGAAATTCGTTTGCCCTGCCATTTCTCTTCGGGAATATCAAAATCTAATCTAGATGAGGGCTTCTGTTAATTAAATATATTGTTGTGTTAACCGCCTCTGCCCAAAATTCCTTACTTAGGCCTGCATTAGACAACATACATCAAGCCCTCTCTAAAATCGTTCTATTCATCCTATCAGTTGTACCATTCTTTTGAGGAGTGAAAGGAATTATTTTGATCCATCTACTGCCATTATCTGCGCAAAAGCTATCAAACTCCAAGGAACAAAACTCTCCCCCATTATCAGTTTGTAAACATTTGATTTTATGCCCAGTTTGATTCTTGACCATGGCTTTGAAAATTTTGAATTTAGTAAAAACTTCTAATTTTCTATTCATCATATAGACCCCGACTTTACGAGTACAATCATCAATAAAAGAGACAAAATAATTAGCTTGTCCAAAAGAGGTTACCTCCATAGGTCCAAACACATCAAAGTGTACGAGCTCTAGAGGTGTTGTTTGCTTGTCATGGCCAGTCTTTAAGAAGTTGATTCACCTTTATTTTCCATGGATACAATGCTCACATAACTCCAAATCAACGAACTTCAAACCAGGAAGTTGATCCCTCCTAAACATAACTTCAAGTCCTCTTTTTCTCATGTGTCCGCGGAGCCTTTTATGCCAAAGCTCTGAACCGCTGTCTACAACTGCCATTACAGCTCCCACTTCAGCCTTATTCTCTAACATATATAGACTGCCTAATTTGTTGCCCTTGGCAATCATCAAGGCTCCCTTGGTTACCTTCCAAGAATCTAACAAGAAATTGATGTTACACCCTTGAGCATAAAGCTGACTTACGGATATTAGATTTCTTTTCAGTGTAGGAACATGTCTTACATCCCTCAAAATCCATTTGTTTCCATTTTTCTGTTGTAACATTACATCACCTTTGCCTATTATTTCACATGCTTTGTTATCACCAAGATAAACTCTTCCAAACTGACCTTCTTGATAGTTTGTGAAAACCTCCCAACATGGAGTAGCATGGAAAGAGGCACCGAAATCCAACACCCATGAATCTATAGAAGTGTCACTTGCTGATAAAACCAGAACGCCTTCTTCTTTGTCATATGTAGTGTTGGCTTCACTGTCATTTACCTTTTCTTGTGCCTTTTTGTAATGCCAACAATTCTTTTTTGTGTGACCCGCTTTGCCACAAAACCAACACTCACCATTTTTGCCCCTGGACTTTGATCTTCTTGTAGATTTGAATCTTCTTCTATTGTTATTTATGCCTTTATCTTGAGGCCTTCCCCTACTAACATCAGTCAAGGTGTCTCCGGTTGTTTTGTTTTGCCCTCTTCTCATATCTTCATTGAGAAGTGTGGTACCAACATCATCATACCTTAACACTGATTCTTTTTTCTTATCCTACCCTTCTTGGGATCTACTTTTTCTGGGTACCAAATTACTGATAGTCATTATCACACTATCCCAGCTATCGGGAAAAGAGCACAAAAACAACATGGCTCTCATTTCTTCTTCAAAGTTGACATCCACATAAAGTAATTGACTGATTACAACATTAAATTCATTTAAATGGTTCGAGATGCTGTTACCTTCTTTCATCTTCCAATTTACCAATTTATTCAACAAGAAAACTCGATTTGTTGTTGAAGCTCTTTCGTACATATCACACAACTTATCCCAAATTTGTTTAGCTGTTGTCTCCATGGCAACGTTGAAGAGAACATTGCTGGACAACGAAAGAATAATAGTTGCAATTGTCTTTTGGTCCAAAACATCCCAGTCATCATCTTCTCCGGCTTTTTAGACTTCCCTTGCAGTGCAATAGCGAGATCCTTCTGTATCAGCAAAGCATGAATCTGAAGCTTCCACAAACTGAAGTTATGTCTCAAAAACTTTTTGATCTTCCATTTATCTGCTTCCTCCATTTTTTCCAAAAATTCATCACAGATTTCCAAACAGCTCTGTCACCGATCTCTGATACCAATTATTGAGTGAAAGACAACAGATAAAAACTAAATGCAAATAAATAAATCAAACACACACTGAAGATAATGGAATGGAAAAATTATGCACCATTTGTTAAACAATAAAATGACAGATAAAAATAAAACTAAATGCAAATCAATAAATCAATCACACATACACAGATGCAAGATATAACACAATTTTAACGTGGTTCACCACGAAGGCTACATCCACAAACAACATGGGATTTCTCTTTTCTATTAAATCCAGAATACAACACTGCTTCAACATATCACAACTATATATACATCTTCTAGCAAATAAACTCCACTCCCTTAATGACTAATAATAGCCAATAAATTAATAACCTACAAAGACACTATATTTAGCCTCATCGTGGGAATCCAGAAAGTTAAGGGAGATGGCAGAGAAATGAATGAGGCCGCTGTAACGGTTGGGCTTCACCGCCCAGCACCATTATAACAAACTTTTGATGTTAGAGTGCCCTTCTTGAACAAAGGGATTTATTATGCCCACCAAAACTAATAAGCAACACCATATACAAACATATTCTAAGAATTCAAAAGTTTTTTAAACATGTACACACCTTGTACATATAAGTTACATTGTCACATTCATTGCACTCATATGCATTTCCCCACTTAAATTTAATCAACAACATTATTATTTCTAACAAATACTACTTTGACAAAATCCTATTTGCAACCTTTATGATCCACTAAGTCACCTAAATTAAAATAATTTGATTTCCTTCCTTAAAATAAAATAAAATTGAACTTCAAAATTATATTATAATAATAAAAACAAGACTCAATTCCACGGACACACGAATCGGGAAATGTCCGCGTTTATGTGATTTCTCATTCGCTACGCCTACACAACTCTCTACGTCATGCCTCAAAATTCACGCTTTGTAGCCCCGTTTTTTAAGTTTTAGATCGATTCTGACGAAGATTCGTTTTAAAAAAATTGACCGCCAAAAAGATCATGTCTTATTCAATCTATTTTTATAGATCTGTCTAGGTAGTTGAGTGAGTTTTTTATTACAAGCTAAAAAAACAATAGGTGAAACATTTAAACAGAAAAAGATTAATTTTATATTACTTTAAAAATATATATTATTTTTACTAATAGTAGGAATTAGTCCTTGAGAATTCCATGGAGGTTAAACCTAACTTAATTTTACTTTTGAAAGTTTGAATCTTGGTAAATAATATATTTGAGAAACAAACTCATTCTTACCAATTAACCTACAACATTTAATACCATTTTTATTTTATTTACAATTATTTAATTTAAGATTATTATATTCTATAGAATAATATAATTTGTTTTCCTTATAAGTTAATAATTCTTAAATTAAATAATTGTAAATAAAATAAAAATGGTATAAAATGTTACAATAGGTTAATTGGTAAGAATGATGGTTTGTTTTTTCAATATATTATTTACCAAGATTCAAACTTTCCAAAGTAAAATTGAGTTAGGTTTAACCTCCATGAGAAACTATTAACTTATAAGGAAAACAAATTATATTATTTTGATAGAGTATAATAAGATTGACTTGTATTTAAATTAAATAATTGTAAATAAAATAAAAATGATATTAAATGTTGTAGGTTAATTGGTAAGAATGATGGTTTGTTTTTTCAATATATTATTTACTGAGATTCAAACTTTCAAAAGTAAAATTTAGTTAGGTTTAACTTCCAAGGAATTGAGTTAGGTTTTTATAAGGGTAGATATAAAAAACTATTAACTTACAAGGAAAACAAATTATATTATTTTGATAGAGTATAATAAGATTGACATGTATTTAAATTAAATAATTGTAAATAAAATAAAAATGGTATTAAATGTTGTAGGTTAATTGGTAAGAACAATGGTTTGTTTTTTCAATATATTATTTACAAGATTCATACTTTCAAAAGTAAAATTGAGTTAGGTTTAATCTCCATGAATGTGATGGACTAAATTAATTCTTACTACTAGTAACAAGTTAACCAAAGAATGACTCCTAATTTAAATATACACTTAGTCATCATATTATAATTTACTTAAATACCAATATCTAATTTAAATATGCTTTTCAAAATAGATGATGGAATTGGACAACTACTTAGATTCTTTTTGGGCTATTAGTAATTCCGGTGGTGCTTTTATGGGTGCAAACTTTGGGCTAGCAGTACTTCACATTCAAAGTGGAAGGAAATTGAGAGAATTTAAAAGTGCATGATCACAAGCAAGTTCAAAATAAAAGTTTTGGTTCCTTATAAGATTATCCTAAATGAAACAAGGGAAGCCTTTGTGCATCTCATAAGATATCTAAAAAGAATGGAACAAATGGAAGTAAGTAGATGGCCGAAGGTTGTTTTCAATGACATCCTCAACGAGAGAAAGAAGACATAGATAAAACAAGACATAGATAAAACAAAATAGTAAATAGATGAGCAAATGGAATATTTATTCAACGCATGTCTCACAAATAGCAAAGAAATTAGGGCATATATCATAGATAAATTTTGTAAGTTTATGTGGGGTAAAGGGTTGGGAAAAAAGAAATGACCTTGATGTATTGCCCCATGCTAAAAAAACACGATGAACTCAACAAATGTAATGATCGTGGGCGTACCCGTTGCACACAAAGGTGCAATTGCTAGTAAATAGATGTATTTAAGATATCTATACTAGCAGTTGGTGAGAATGGTGGTGTGTTTCTTCAATATATTATCTACCAAGATTCAAACTTTTAGAAGTAAAATTAGGTTAGGTTTAAAATCTAGATAATTTTGATGGACTAATTTCTCCTACTCCTAATAACTTGAAAAAAAAAACCTTCGAATTTAACTCATCATATTATAATCTACTTAAATACCAATATTTATATATAATCAAACTATCACAAAATTTAAAAAAGAGCTAAAATCCACCAAACCAAAAAATCTATAAAGACAGAAGGACAGTCACAAATTTCATGAAGTCTTCTAACTTTCATGAAGTCTTCTAACTTTCAAGTTTATCTGACCAATCTTTTTCAATCAAGAGAAAGCAATGTTGCCACTTGATTCCTTACACTACTTGGTCTAGTGGACGTAATTAAAAATCATTCATTCACTTTCCCAAAAATCGAATCGACCGGCCGGGAAAAGTTGAAATTCCAGGGTGTTATACTCATTTTAGTTAAAACCTCAAATAATACACGCGGGATGTCAAGATTAGTTGTCTGGTTAACGCGTGGCATGTTACCTGTAAATAACCGCTTATCTACCACCGCGTAGACATCTTCTTTGACCAAGCCACTCCTTTAATCAGTTCAAGACAAACAAGAAGTAAAAGCGTTAGCTTTATAAGCTCGCACACTGATTAAACACGGGGGGAACGTCATTTATTTAAACTCTAAGCCATACCGGTGAGAGGATATCATCAGATAGGAAGTTTTGATCTTTTGGATTTTCAGCTTACAAACAGGTCAGGCCATTTTTTATATATTTGTTTGTCTGTTTTTCTTGGAATGTAGTTTCATCGAATGTATTTGTAGAATTTTTTTCTGTTTAGTTTGGCTCTGGTAAGCCCCAATTTTGCTTAGCTAATTCGGGAGGATAGGTTGGAGAAAATTTCTCCAAACGCTTTCTGATTTTATAGACTTATTGCTGATTTTGGGAAATGATGAGATCTCAGCAATTGTTGAGTTCGTTTCTGTTGGGGTTTGGGATATTGGTATCTCTGTTTTGGAATTTAAACTCAAAACCCTGATGTTCAGAAGGTCAAAGGATTTATCTTAGAGAATTTTGGTGAAAGTAACTTCCAGGATTCTAGGATCCCCTGTTAAACATAATTGCATCTTTAGTTTTTGGGGTTTGTACCCTTGATTGGCAGATGTCCTGATTGATTGGCAGATGTCCCTGAGAGCCCATTTGTTTGAAACCACAAACAAGGTAAGATTGTCCCAGGTCCATTTTTTAGATTTGCAAACATGGGTAGCTGTGGAATGTACAGTCCAACAAAGCCACATGTCCGTTAAGGGTATGGAATCTTCTGTTTTCCTGAAAGGGGGACGTTCTGGGAACTGCACCCCCCGGCCCTCTTTCTTTTTATTTTTAAATTTTTGGGGACGTCCCAGGGACACCCCCTTTACATGGGGGACATCTCCTGGGAATGTCGCTCATAGAGAAACCCCAGGGGGGCATCAGGCTGTCCCCATGACGTCCTGGGGCCTTAAGAATTTTCCCAAACTTCAGAACTTTCTGTGATCTGATTGAACTTCATTTCTCTAGCTTGATTTGTTTCCACTTCTTCAATGCCCTGTGTTAGTATATTATGTTCTTTGACTGGAAAATGTAAGTTTGTTGCTGTGGAAATATGGGTCAGACAACTGCATCTTTGCTTGATGCTTTATCATGACTGGAAGCTTCATTCTCTTGAATACGCAGATATTTACTTTTGCATCTTTGAAAGTGATTATTGTTTGATGATTTTGTAGCCTTATCCATCTCTGGATTGGTATCTTTGTCTGCCTTGAAACTCAGAACTTCATTTGATAATTGGACTTCAGAATGTTCAATAGTGAGTCTATATTCTGTCAATTTTATGGGAGATTCCTTTATCACAATGTTTTATCTGTCATATTTTATACTACCAGACATATTGATTTTCCCAATTCCCGTGCTTGCAGTGTACATATGAGCTGACATGTTGCTGCTTCTTGACACAAAATTTTACTTGCCATTTCTAGGGATTCCATATGTTCCACAGTTGGAAACCCTGAAGCTTGCCGCAGTTCTTGTTCTGCTTGCCTTTCTTTTTGAGTCTGATAAATTCCATAACCTGTATTCACAACTTCTGTCATTGTTGATTCTGTGGATTTAAATTCTGCTTGATCAGTTCTTATTGTGACTTCTGCCTGTGCCACTAATATAGAGTTGTCTTTGGAAACTTCAATAGCTACACCTTCAGCAATTATGGCTTTTGGACCTTCATTGATGGTTAAGATCCCTGTCACCTTGACTGCATCTGATACAGCTAAACCATGATGATATTGTCATCCTGGTAAATTGAATTTTCATCTGTCTACTCCCTGTTGGAAATTGCCGGTAGAACTGTATGATTGTGTGCAAAGATGAATTGAATTGGCCCTCTCTCTCTCTCTCTCTCTCTCTCTCTATACATATATATATATATATATATATACATGTATGTATGTATGTATGTATGTCCTAAGTTGCCTGTTCGGGTACGGGTTAGGGTATGCCAGTACAACAATTTTTTTCCCAGGCATGGGTATGGCTGTGTGTGTGTGTATAAAAAATAAATAAATAATTTATAATTTTATAAATAATAAGTATATGTAATAGATTAATTAATAATAAATATATGATTTTATAGATGTAATATGAAACATCTAGATTTTTTAAACACTATAACGTCCATAGTACTTAGGACTTCTTTGGGCAGTAAGTGTGCTGCGCCAGGGAAACCATAAAATCTGATCGATCTCAGCTATTACCAAAGTGGATCTTCTGATCCTTGGCCTTTGTGACCTAGGCCTTCGCCTTAATAGCCCATTTTCTGTGTTAGCTCCGCTCCTTTGCTGTATTTGTCTAAGAAATTAACAAAAACTTGCTGATTTGGCTCCTTTTTTAATTTTTGTGTTTACATTCAGTGTGATTAAACTTTACAACAAAAAAGAAGGTAGAAGAAGTTTAATTGTGTTCTGTATCATTCAATCATTTTATTGCGTTCCAAATCATACATCCATAATGAACTTGCAAGACAAAATAATCTGACACACAGAAATGTGAGAAACATAATGCTTTTTTTATCGTCACAGTTCCACTTTGAGGGGGCAACCTCCCAATTACAAATATCCAAGATACATTCCATTTGGGAAGTCATTACAATGTATAGTCCTTCCAAAGACAACTTCTACTATCCCATGCATGTGGGATAATTACTTTATTTTAACTAACTAATGGGATGACTTACAAAGCATGTACATCCACCTTTACTTAATATTACCTATGGGTGACTTATAAAGCATATGCACCCGACTAATACTAACTACCATATAGCAGAATGGGGTTCATAACAACATCATGTCTGTCACATTTAGAGTACAGATAAGTTGTCATTGTTGTGCACAGAAGCTCATATGCGAATGGACATCCATATTCCTGGATGGTGACCATCCATTGTCATTGTAGATAATTGCAAGTGACCAGATAACAGTGGGCAGAAACAAAAAATTATCTAAACAGATAATTTTAAAAATTCATTTTTTAGTTTGGATGGGTTTTTTTCCTAGACGGCATGGGTTCTTCAGAGCACAGCCCTCCTTGCCCCATCTGCACTGCCGAATCTGGACCCATTCGGTCCTGCAACAGAACCCAAACCTGAGGAACCCGGTTATGTAGTGTGTGTGTCTATATATATATATAGAGAGAGAGAGAGAGAGACTCCCTCTGCCCCCATGGTCTCGGAAACCCAGAGAAACACTGAAATTTATGAGAGATATTTTAGAAATATGAAACAAGTTAAAAGCTCGTAGTCAAATTTACTGACACATATTGATGGTTTTATAGAAACTTGTGAAATGGTCCCAAGTTTGAAATATTTTACATGTTAATACCAGTCTCACACTAGAAAGATTCATAGCACTGACTGCAATTTATGGAGCTTGTGGTGCACATAAACTCATTCTCTTCTTGTCTTTTTGGTGATTGAACTTATGAGAACCAGTTAGTAGATTTTAGAGGGAAATTATTACATTATACTTGTTAACTTTTTTATCAATAAAATCAACTTGAACAATCTATATGCTCACAACTAGTTCTTACCTGCTTCTTTGAAAACTGTAATGCATGGTGCTTTCTTCATCTTTATATGAGATCATAACAGTGGCCTGCCAAATAGTAGTGTCTTTATTTTATAATGTTGTACTGTAAAGTGTAAACTGTTTGAGATCAACATGAATGAGGAGAATGTTGGAAGTTTTCTGGCACGAAATATTTTTACTTTTATGTATGTGTTTGTGAGGGGCGTATCTGTAGTTTGCAAATGGCACTAGCTCCAAGCTAAGTATTAGAAGAAAATTTCCCCTTAAATTTATTGGAATGGCTAGTAAAATGTTCAATAGCAAAGAGAATTATAAATTTAATGCTTTGGACATATTTCAGTTCTTTAAATTCTATCATTTCTCTTAGCCCTTTGTATTACAATTCTTAAAAAGTTCGTTTTTGGTGAATCTATGTGTCTTCTCTCTGATTGTAATTTCCTAGACTATTGCCTGTGCCAATGGCTAATGTGTAATATGGATTAACAGTAATTGTTAACTAAATCGGATTAATTGATTGTTTGATGCTGTGATAGCTACACATCAGGTTATACATTGTCATCTATTTTTAGCAAAAGAGTTATGGAGTTGTTTAGTAAGGCAAAGTCTGTACGACTTAGAAGTCATCATGACAAATATCTTTGGGCAGAAGAGGATGAAGAAATAGTCAGTCAGGACAGAGATGGTACAAGCAAAAATGCAAAATGGAGAGTTGAATTTATTGAAGGAAGTCCTCTGATAAGATTGAAAAGCTGTTATAATTATTACTTGACAGCAACAGATATACCATTTCTATTGGGGATGACAGGAAAGAAAGTTTTACAGACTATGCCATCAAGATTGGATTCATCTCTGGAGTGGGAACCTATCAGGGAAGGCTTCCATGTCAAGCTTAAAACTCGATATGGTAATTATTTGCGTGCAAATGGTGGTCCTCCCCCTTGGAGGAACAAAGTAACACATGACATTCCACACCGAACAGCTACTCAAGATTGGGTGTTATGGGAAGTTGAAGTAATGGAAATAGATTATCAACCTACTCCTGCTGCAGAGGAGGTTTGTTTTAAGCTTGAGTTTCTTTTTACACATAGTTATCTGTTTTACTCATGGTACAATCCAATGATTTTTCTTTATTCATTTAAGAATGGAAATGGTTAAAATACAGGAAACTTTGTTTCTATTTTCTGTTCATTTAATAGCGCAATTATTCATTCCAAAACACAATCTGATACTTTACGGGTTTATGCCTTTGCAGCTAGATCCTCCTTCTCCAATATCGGCACCCAAACCTGATGGCCGACTTATCTACTATGCCATTGGTGATGATAATGGAGACATAGAGGATGGTTATGAGTGGCCTTCATTCATCTTTAAGGGAAATGACTTGCATGAGCTAACAAGAAAGCTGGAGAAAGAGATTGGTCTCCAAGATATCATTGTCTGTTCACAGCATCCTTCGACTGGAAAATTGTTCCCATTGCGTTTGAGGCTTCCTCCTAACAATGCATCCATGCACTTAGTGCTGGTCCAAGCATCATCACGTTGTAAGTTCTTGCATCTCTCACTCTGTATTTGATGATATTTTAAAATTTAATCATGCTAAAAAATGAATAGGAATATTGCCTTGATCAAGTTACTCTCAAAGTATTAACTGGATTCTTGTTTCTGGTGCACAATTGAATTGGAATATTTGATGATATTTTAAAATTTAATCATGCTAAAAAATGAATATGAATATTGCCTTGATCAAGTTACTCTCAAAGTATTAACTGGATTCTTGTTTCTTGTGCACAATTGAATTGGAACCTTTTGATTTGATTTGGATTTTGGATGGTTGTATTCAATTATTATCTTGGGTTGCATTCAATTATTGTTGAAATATCTTATGCTAATATCCATGTATGCTTTCAAATCTTAAACCTAGGATTATATTCTGAAATATCCCCAGAAGCATGTATTCAATTTACTTCACCAAACTGCCATACATTCAATTTAGAGAAAAGCTTCAATTAGTGTGGATTTAAAACTTTTTTTTCCCGTTATGTAAATTGTAGCATTTGCCAGTTGTCAACTAAACATGTGGAATGTACCAACAAGCTTAGAACACCTTTCATCTTAGAAGTCATGCCCAAGGGGCTTCTATCCTGCATAAACCTATATTTCCCTACCATGGACGTATCAACATGGCACAATAGAGCTTGACCCTGGATTGTCACCACAGCTATTTCTCCATGCCTTGTTACTAGACCATGCACGCTGGAATAGAATGGACTAAATATTGGTTTCAATTATCTGACTGATTTATTGATATCAACATGGCACAATAGAGCTTGACCCTGGATTGTCACCACAGCTATTTCTCCATGCCTTGTTACTAGACCATGCACGCTGGAATAGAATGGACTAAATATTGGTTTCAATTATCTGACTGATTTATTGATATCAACATGGCACAATAGAGCTTGACCCTGGATTGTCACCACAGCTATTTCTCCATGCCTTGTTACTAGACCATGCACGCTGGAATAGAATGGACTAAATATTGGTTTCAATTATCTGACTGATTTATTGATATCAACATGGCACAATAGAGCTTGACCCTGGATTGTCACCACAGCTATTTCTCCATGCCTTGTTACTAGACCATGCACGCTGGAATAGAATGGACTAAATATTGGTTTCAATTATCTGACTGATTTATTGAGCCAGTGGTTTTAATATCTGCTAATATTATTTGCTATTTCTTTTAGTAAATAGCTTTTACATCAGTTCTTTTTTTGGTTGAAATATAATCTACTTGAACAATAGTGGTCCATATGACAAGACCATTTCTTTGGTGGGGGATTCACGGCGTGTCTTACATAATTGGATGTGAAATATAATGCTATATAGATCATAGACAAAGAATTATATGTTTGATGGATGTTCTTTGATAGAGACTGGAGAAATAAGGGCAATAATTTAGGTATAATATTTATCTGTAGAAGAAAAGAAAGACAATATATTGTCATTATCACAATAATCCTCTCAATTCATTGGTTGACTCTTGTTTACCAGAAATTGTCTTACTCTCTAGTGTCAGTTTGTTTTAGGGAATTCTTACCAGTCAGCAGCTCACACTTTTGTAAAGATTGTAAATATTAGCTAAAGACTAGTCCTATTTAGCCACTTGAGCAATCTTTTTTAAGAACCATATGCCTGCTAAAAAGACATCCTTACCAATTTATTTTAGCTGCCTTGCTGTAAGATTTGTAAAATTGCTAAAAATAATGAAGCACTCGTATGTAGAAGTTAGAAGGAGACCTTGCTCAGGCCAGGCACAAACAATAGAAACTAGCCTTTGCCTTTACTTCTTGTCGGAGCTTAGAATACTTAGAAATCCCTTAAATGTAGTTATCCATGGGCGTTATACGGTAGTAGTGTTAACTAAATAACGAAAAAATGTAGTTCGTGTTAACTTCACCCAGACACTAGTTTATATAGCTTTTCAGTATATTGAAGGATATTCATTTGCATCTATGTAGCTACAATTGTATTTCTTCTAATATTGCTGAGCTTTGTGTGTGATGTCACAGTGGCTAGAAGCTTCACATAAATCTGCATTTGATGTTGCTGCTTGCTGGGGACGTGCATGGGCTGGTGCATTTTTGATTCCATAAACCATATAGAAGCGATGTATACTAGTCACACACTATTTGTTTTAATAGTTGATCGTTTCATGTCAGCATGTAATTTGTTTAATCTAATAGTATTGAGACCAATCCATTCAAGGTGGTTGACCACATTGCTCCACTTTGTGGCCAAGATAACTTGTAATATGAATACTCACTACACTTGTCTAAATTGTGTATAACAGTTGAATTATTGTCATTGGTTCTTACAAAATTAATCAAGGGTTACATGACCAATGAAATTATGAAATGTTGAAACCTTAGAACCTGAAATATTAAAAAATTTATTGCAAGTATTAAAAAGCTTTCTTTTAAGTTAATTTTTTTTTTTGGTTCTACCATGCAGAGTCCTTGAAACCAAAATTTAAGAGATAAGTTGAATACCATCGAGTGAATGGATGACATTTTCAGATTATTAAAAAGACACGTTCTTAATCCAAGTTCTTGTGAGAGAATTAAAGCAAGAAATAACTTAATAAATAAGTAGAATGCTATTAAGTGAATAGATGGAGATATATTATATAACTAATATATGGATACGGTTATTAGTTTCTTTTATAAATGAATGATAAATTGATAAATAGACTCAGATTTCTTCAGAATTTCGTATCATGTAATTTGAAGTGACCTGAATTTTTAAATGCACACCCTAGAGGAATTAATACGGGCTGCAAATTTAATATAATATTATCTCAAGATTAATATTTAGAGCATGTTGTAGAAGGTGAGATGTTTGAGAATGATTGGATGGAGGAAACGCATTGAGCGAATTAATAAAATGCAATGTACACGTTGTTTTAAACTTTCTTGATACTAATTGAAGGTTTGGATTTTGTATTGCTTCAGAATTTCGAGGTTGGATTTGCCATCCTATTATTGATTCACGTGACATTTTAGGCTCTCTTGGATTAATTATGCCATTAATTAATCTTACCATTATGGTGGAATAAGGTTTTAAATATGGTTCTTGTCTGGTCTTTCGTAACTTTGGTTCTCTATGATGGAGAGCATTGTGTTCACAGAGAGAATTTATTTTAAAGTTTACATTGAGGTAACGACCATGATAACCTTGTTGATGTATATTTATTTATTGTTGTAGATTTTGTTTGTTAGTGGTAAAAAATTATAATCTAATTGTTTATTATGCTGGACATATACCCTTAGAGTAATCCCTTAGTGCCCAACTAAACGATGCTTCAGAGCCCCATGTCATCAAATTTGCGGACATTCAAAACTTCGTTAAAGGCTGAACATAAGATTTTCATAGTCCATAGAAAATTTATGTAACAAGCTTCTAGAAATAACTATGTAAGTTTTTGTATCTTTTAGATTGCACTTCATGATCCATCATTAGGATGACATAATTCTTTCTCATACATTGTGATTCAAAATGTTGATGTAAAAACATATATAAATATTTCGAGAAGCTTATCACATTAAAAAATGTACTTTTAATTTTTTTTTAAAATTGTTTATGTTATGTTGTATTTTAATTTGGTTTCATTCAAGGAGTTGCCATTAGGTTAATGTGCTCTTGAATGCTCTAGATGCCAATTCATTTACAACACCCTTTTGGTGTTACCACTAGACTTGTGACTTTAAGGTTTCGAAAGAAGCCTCACTGAAAGTTAATGTTTAGTTTGAGCTCCTTGGTTTGCCCATTTACCTTTGGAATTCCCTAATTGCTTAGGTGTTTTATATTCCATGATCTAAACATCTTTTTCTCTACTTGTCCCCATATTGAGTGGATATGTGTCAAAGTGGGCCTCACCATTGACTAAAGAGCCATTAGAGATTTAAGTGTGCCCCGTTTGCTTTTTGTAGAAGGTGACTTACATTAAGCTACCCAACACCTATTTTAGGTGCTAGGGTTTTGACCATGAAATCAAAGATTGTCCTGTTGTGCCACGATCAACCCCTTAGTTGAGCTCTGAGACTCTTATGCCAATTGCTAAGGACAACGATTGAACCACTATTGGAGGAAACAATCCTTGTTGGCTTCAAAATGTTTCAAACCAAGCAACTTGAAACCCATTGTCAAAATCCTTAAGTATTTTCACAAAAATGAACTAATTCACCATCCTCTAGGGCCTCTTCAAAACAAAGCCATTCAAGTTTTGTTATCTCAAGGCCAATTGTCAAATGTTGGAACTTCCTTAGCAATCACTCAACCCTCTAGGTGGTCTCAAAATTCACCTTATAACAATAATGATTCATTGAAGGAAGATAGTGGGGGCAAGTGACACTCCATCTCGTTGGGTGACTTTATCATGCCAAACCAACATTTCTTTTAGGCAATAAGTTTGCTAGTGATTTAACAAATGATATAGCTAGTGAAAGCTCTATATGGAGCATTCTTCCACACTCATATAATGAAATTTACATGACCTTTTAGATGTTTCTCATAATTTCTTTATTAGGTTTGCTTGTCAGTGTAAGATTTTAATTACTCCCATGGAAGAAATGAGATTTCACCTACTTACTATGTATATTCATCTAGATTTCTACATTCATTGCATTTATACATATAAATGACAACAAACACTATAGATAGGCAAGTATGCTAGAGCTAAGTTTTATCCAAAAGAAACTAGTTAAAGTGTTTAAAGTAAAAGAGAGCAGAAGATGCATCCTTGATTTGATGGTTGGAGTAGAGAAAGGTTGATAGAAGTGGAAGAAAATTGAAACAATGATATGCAAGTAACTTAAAGTAGGTTATGTAAGTACCCATTTTTGCACAGCATTGCATGGGCCAAGACTTTTTCATTTGATGATTATTAAACACATATCCCAAGTTGTTATGGCATAAAAAATGATAGTTGATCTCAATTCCTAGATCATATCCTGTTAGTTAAATCTTTTAAGTCTCCCTTATCATTCTTTTTATTTAGCCTTAACTTCTTCCATTCATGTGTCATTTTTAACCAAGTTCAACTATCTTTTGAACCCCAGTTGGGATGAGGTTCGAAGTAGTGACCTAGAATTTTATTTGGGTTGTTTAGTCCTTTTTTGTGATTTTTGACTTGTTTTTCCAATCAAGTTGAAACTACCACTTTCAAAAGGTAGTAGTCTCACCTATGCCTTAGTGGTCTTGTGATTTCCACAAGAGTTTTGAAACCACCTAATTGAGAAAATTGATGATTTTGCTCGATTCACCAAAATTAGAATTCAAAGCATCACAATCACATTTTTCTTAATCTATCTTCTTATGAATGTTTTGGTTTCCTTCTTAGGGTAGGTTTTTGTTTTCTTAAAACCTCTTTTTCTATATATTCATGCCTTTGCAACCAAAGGAGCATTAGGAAATGTGTCTCAACCTTGCATCCTAATGTTAAATTACAATTTCTAAGCTACAGAGGTTGTTTTTGACCCCCAAAATTACTAAAATAGGCTTTAACTAGTTAAAGTTGGTTACAACGACAGACAATTCTTTAAGATCTTTAATTTTTAAAAAAGGCTCAATCAAGTTCTTAGATCAAATGTTATGGCCACCAGAAGTTAGGCTCACACTTCAAGAATGTAAGAACATATGTGATGCATAAGAGAGTTGTAAGAGGGAGTTGTACATGTTGACCAAGAACATTCACCGATCTATGAAATACCATTATGATTGTAATAAAGCATCTTTGAAGGGTTTGAATAAGACAAATTGGAGTGCCCAAGTTGAGAGGATAACTGACATGTTATCATAGATTCTCATAGGACTTCTCTTGAAATTTGGGTGTTGGAATTTGACTAAGGCATTTGGGCGCCATTTTTTAGTTGCATTGACTCATGGTTTTGTGATTCTCCTTTGGTGGTTTTATGTATTGGTTTCTCTATTTATTGGGTGCTTGGGATGGAGTTTGCATAATATATTTTGTAGATATTGTTATGACATCGGTATTACCCTAGATTTGAGTGTTGGTTGGGAAAGGTGTCTCAACCTTCCATCCCAATGTTCTTATTTACTAGTTAGTTGTATTTATTTATTATTTTGTCCTCACATGGGAAAGAGGGTGTCCCACTTTGAGGTGACATTCTTGGCCACATGTCAATTTTTGTGTGTGTAAAAGGTTGTAAGAGCATCTAATGTTATCATGTGTAAGAGCATCTTATGACATTATAAAATGTGAGTTATTTATGACATATTTTATGATGTGTAAGAACATGATTATAGGGGAGTTATATTAGAATCTTGACTGAGATTATGACGCATCATAAATCATCTTTGAATGGGGATATTGGAGCAAAAAGGAAGGCCCAAGTTGATGAGTTGGTTATGATAGATAAGGACAACGTAAGAGGATCTTCTAATATTAACATGTTGACTAATCATTGGATTTTGGCATTGGAATTCCTCATAGGGATTTGAGCATCATTTTTGGGTGTGGTATTCTCCCATGATTTATGGCTTACCATTTGCAATTCTTGTTTTGTATCTTATATATATTAGTGCCTAGGATGGAGATGTAGTATGATGTAATTTTGTAGGGGTTTATGTTGCTGAAATTTCTCTAGACTTGTTTTGGTTGTTATCTTGTGAAGGTTTGAGCTTGTTGATGTATTGTAACTAGAATGGTATTGTGAATACATTGGTTCAAGACTTGTAGGGTGTATTTTTTTGAAAGGTGTTTCCTAGGATAAACATTGTGTCACTATGGTATTATTTTTGTGTGTATTTTCTTTTGAAACTATTAGATCGTATTTTGCATGCATTTCTCTTCTCATCGATTAGTGTAGGAAGTGATTCTGCTATCAACTTCCTTTCATTTGGTATTAGAACCTGATCAACTTTGTTTCCTAGGTGGTACGAAAAATATTTTTTAGACTAATATTGGTTTGAGTGGGAGTCATGCACAAAAGATCTTTGTTTTTAGGGAAAATGGCAAGTACATCATGGTTGTAGATGGAATAGTTTAATGGCACAAACTTTGAGCTATGGAAGCTCAAGATGGATGATCTCTTGATAGACCAAGATCTAGGGTTAGTAGTCTCCAAAAGTAAACCTGTAGGAATGAAGGGTGAAGACTAGGATGTATTAGATCGAAAAGCTAAAAACCTGATTTAGCTTTGTTTGGTAGATTCAATGCTCCTAAATGTTGTGAGAGAATCCACTGCTAAAACCCTCTGGGAAAACATGAGAAAGTTGTACTAAGCTAAATTCTCGATGAATAAGCTTTTTGCTACGGAAGTTGTATACTTTGAGGATGGCTGATGGGGACTTAATTGTCGAACATATAAATTCATTTAACAACATTGTGAGCCACTTATAGTCTATTGGTGTGAAGATGGAAGAAGAAGATTGTTGCATTACCTTGTTATGTACTTCACTAGACTTATGGGACAATCTAGTGATGGCCATTAGGAGTACTACTTTAAAGTTTGTGCTTGATGAGGTAGTGGGTTCTATTCTCTTGGAGGAGATGAGACAGAAGATTCTAAATATACTAAGGAAGCATTGATTGTTTATGGACGGCCGAAGGAAAGAGGCAAGAAGGATCTAAGTCTCGTGGGAGATCTAAGTCTCTTGGTAAACCCAAGGTAAAATGTTAGAATTGTGATAAGAAAGGCAACATCAAGAAGAACTGCAAGGAGAAGAATAAATAAGAGAATGAGTTAGATGATTATTCAAATTTTAAAAGTTTAATGAGGTGTAATTATAACTCCCAAGAGTGAATTTAGAAGATTTTATGAAAGTTATGACAAGATTCTATGACAACATCTATGACAGGTTGTCATAGTGGGAGTTATTTTCTATTTTTAGACAAGAATCTTGCATGGGCTATTATGGTGAGCATCTTTGGAGGGAATTTGTTGGAAATTAAATTATTTTAATTTATTTTCCAAGAGAGGGGCATTTGGATTTGGATCCATTATAAATATGCAAGTATTTTCTTTCAGGACTTTTTGATCATTTTTACAACTCAATCTTCTTGTTTGAGCACTTGTGCTTAGATTTTCTTCAGTGGACAAAAACCCATTGGAGTTGGAGGCTTGTGGAAAAAACCCCATTAGTCTCAAGTGATCATAGGATGAAAACCCTTTGGTTATAGAGAGTAATTCTATCCAGGGATTGCATTGGGCTTCAAAGGATTGTGCAGTTTCAGTAGTTTTGTAGTATAGTGTTTGCAGGTTGTTCTGTTGCAATTTTGGTGATTTCCAGTGTGTTGTGCAGTGTTGTTGTTGTGTTGTGGAGTGTGTTTCTGTTCCATGGTCATTTGGAATCCATTTCAAGCATCTAGGATCTATTCTTATCAGTTGGGGTTTGATTTGGTGTTGTTTTCCGTAGTTTTCAGCAGTGTAATTTTGCATAGTTTGTATAGTTTGCAGTGGATTTTGGTAATTTGTGTTGCAGAAGTTTGTTGTTGTTATTATCAATGTATCAGACCCAATTATATGTTGTTTATATCAGAAAAATCAATAAATATATTTGTGGAGTTTACATCTTAATTTGTGTTGTTTCTGTGTATGACTAGTTGGCTAGTCTTAGTGAATTTGATGTACTTTTGATGGAGTTTATTAAAATTCATTTTCAGATCTGATTTAAATTATAAAATCTCAGTTTGGAACATTATAGTGGTATCAGAGCCTAGATCTTGCCATCCTGTAGGGTACCGAGTTGTTGATCATGGGAGGGTTCCTCAAATCCCTTTTGAGGAGTTTAGAAAATGATGTTTTAGTTTCCAAAATATCAATATGGTTTGATGAATATTATATGAAATGTATAATTTCAAAGGCAACCCTCACTTTTTATGAATATGCAAAACTCATTGGGAAATATTTTCCTAAAGAAGGAGTGGTTCTCAAGACTTTTGAAGAGTACCTTTCAGAGGGAAAATTTAAAGTATCATTTGAAGATTATTTCATGAGAAGAAGAAAGGAAGAAGTTAAGATGGAAAATGATATAAATACCAAAAATCAAGAAGATGCTAAGGAGCATGATACAAAGGAAGGTTCAACAGTCACAGTAGTAGAACCATAATAGCTAGAAAAGAAGGCCATAGAACCAGAAATGGTGATGGTGAAGCATAAAGAAAATCAGATTTGCAAGAAATTGAAAGGAAGCAAAACTTGGAGAAATCCACGATACAATTTGAAGGTAAAAATTGTTTGGAAATAGAATATGTTTATTTTACTACTAATTATTGTACATGTCAAGAAAATATTGATGAAGTTGAGGAGGAAAAGACATCTCTTGTTAGTTGTGAAGAGCCAAAGATGGAGGGACATGCACCAATTCATGCACTATCTTCCGAACTTCCAAATGGTGAGCCATTGTTTGATTTACAGAGTAGCATTGTGCATGGGTATGCATTTGAGAAGAATATTTTGGTTAGTCCTAATTCAAGGGTTTTGAGTCACAAAAATGGAGTTGTTGAGGATATCTCAATGAACTCTCTTTCAACAAATGAGGATGAACATCTTATTTGCAGCCCAAGGTATGAAAATATTTCAGATTTGTCTCCTTCTATGTCACTACAAAATTTTTGTCATCATAGAAAGCATGCTAAAAAAGGTGATAGAATGAGGGATACAACTTGCAGTGTAGGGCATGTGGACTCTTTGAGTCAAGTCCAAAATTGTGTTTTCATATGGGATCCAGGTAATCTCTTGAGGATTAAAGTAGTTAGAGGTACTATTGAGTTCTCCATCTCTTCTATTTGGAATGAAAGGAAGTTTATGAGGATTCATATAGGGTTTGTTGTGCTTTCTAACCACATTATGAAGGATCAATGTTCATATTTTATGGATCACTTGTGCAATCCAAGAACCACATTTGAAGAAAATATTTTGGGTAATGTTCAAATGAAGATAGGCACAATGAGATCCTTATCATGGGAATGTGGTAAGGAAATAAGGTGTCAATTTGATGTTGTCAATTTTATTACTAAGCATGACATGGTACTTTTAGGATCAAGCTTCATACAAGTTTTCTACCATTGGATGTATGGAGGAGTTTACAAGAAAGATAAGACTCGAAAAGATGGCCTCATTGTTCCTAGCATCAAGAAGGTTGCAAAGTTATCATACTTGGATCATATCAATGGAACTTTAGACATGAAGGAGAATGGAATGCAAGAAGTATTTGATGAGCCAATGAAGGTAACCAACTCATATCTTATTTTTTTCATTTCAGATTTCTCATATCCATTTGTGGAAGGATATGATGTTTCAGGGGAAGGTGATTGGGCTTCCTTAATGTAAAGGTGGGGCTCCATTCAAATTGGGAACATGAAGTTGATAGTTGTAGGAAATTGGTTTTCTATTTATGGTAGAAGATTCCAATATGTTTTAGAGTTTTCTATGGGTTGCATTGAGTATTTGTGCTTAACACTTGTTGCACTATGTGTTTATGATGAGGAGTTCCAAGATGATCCTATTGAAGAATATGCACATGAAATGGACATCTTTCTAAATATAGATGTCAAATTTCAGCTTGCCAAAAATTTCAAATCAGCAACCTATGCAGGAAAATATCAATTTGATCATACATGATCATGAGGAAAATAATGTGAAAGATCACATGGTTCTATGGTTGTAGCCTAAGAGTCAAATGCAAGGAGCCATATGATGTCAATTTTGATATGACTATGGTAATGGAGCAATCTTAAGTTTTAGTAAGAAACACAATCTACTTTATGTTATTCAATTGCTTCCAAATCCACAAAGAATGGTGTTTAGTAATATGTTCCCAAGATCACCATTAGATAGAATATTCCAACATGTCATAAAGTTGGAAACTAATTTGCATCAAAAAAATTTGAGGAAGAATGATGTCACATACTTGGGCCAAGTCACTAGTGTTCATGGCATACAGGAGGATGCAAGACAAGAAGCATTGGAAGGGATTGAAAAAGTAACTAGTTCTCTACATGAAGCTAATATTTCATATTTCTCATATGGATCTACTATAGTTTGCGGTGCTACAGGAAAGATAATTATTTGGTTTTTATTACAAAGATTGGAAATCATGAAACTTGATAGCATGAAGTTCAAAGTTTCAGAGGAACGCCTTGCAAGGTGTGATAAGATGTTTAAAATCAGTCTTTCTTTGAAAATATTCAAATTTCAATGTTCTCATGATAGCCATGTGATGGATTACATTGAATGGAGAATCTATTGGGTTTGGTACTATGGGAGTTTGGGGCCATAAAGAGGGGTATTTCAAGTGATGTGGGTAGATAACCTTTTCAAGATGTTTGCTTCTTGGTATCTCCTTACCATCCATGAAGGTTAAAGTTTTTCCCTCATGTTATATTTTGTTGATGATGCATTTGTCTCTAACATTTTAAATGGGTTTGTGAAGAAATTCAAGTATATGTCAATGCATGATTCTAGGGAACACAACATCTTCAAATAGAATAAGTTGTTGATTTTATTTGTGGAGCTCAAAGTGCCATGGAATGAATGTTGCTGCTGTATGACACTCCATTACTATATTTTGGATCCTATAGACCAATTCAAGAGTTTGAAAATGACTACTCACATGATGAGGTGATGAATGGGTCTAATGTTATGCATTTTCATGATATGTATCTCAACATTGAAGAGGTGAATGGAAGATGTTTTTGAAAAAGATGTAATGGCTGTGGTAGAGGATGTGATGGATGTTGTAACAGTCCTAATAGCAGAAAAAATCAGACCCATAACATCACCAAATGTATCAGAAGTCTCAGGTACAAGTTGCCCAATGACAGTACTTTCCTAGCTAGAGATCCAAGAGACTGTTTGATTTGTTGTGGGAGATTGTCTTGTAAGTTTTTTAAGGTGGAAAATATCGAGCGCATCAGTAAGTCACCTAATAAAGTAGAGGATGCAATAAACTTATTTTCTACTTTCATTTTGAAATTACCTTTGGGTGATCAATTTGTGCTAGTTGGACTCATGAAGTGCATAGATTACCACCATAAGGGCTTGTGGTTTGCAAAATCAATATCCAAAGTTTGGTGGAATTTGGTATATGACAACATTTCCTGTCCTTCATATGTTCCATTACTATTCCAAATCAGATCCTAAAGTTGCATCAAACATTTTTCAAATATAGGCAAAATTTGTAGCAGTTTGTGATATATCCTGCAACGAGTGTCTCCACAAATTCAAGGTAAAGGAGGTATTGGTTTCAAAGATTCCATTATTATGAAGGATGTGTTTTCTGTTGTAACCATTCTTTAGGCTGCATAAATCAGATTTATATTTGTGATAATGGTTGCAAGAGCTTTTGGTTTAGTTTTCTTGCTGACAGTGCATATACACAACTAGAAAGGCAAGTTGTGAAAGGAAGGCTATTGATGGAAAATAAATGGAGACATACTACATATCAATTGATATCATGGATAATTTGTTTATACCTTGGTGAATTCATCAATGTCACTTAGCTCAAGTTCACTACTATGAGATTTTCTAGGATGCTAGGAAGGAAGATGGACAAAACTGCATTTGGTGAGTTTACCAAATCTTTGTGGGAGGATGTAGTTCAGTTTGAGTATTGGAAAGAATGCACCAAAGTCTTGCAGATCCAAGAGCTTAGATTATATGGATATTCTTGTTTGGTACATGGTATTGGCATAAATGAATCTAAGTCTTTAGGTTTTCATAGTGTTCTATGGCAGGAATTGCAACATCTCACAGGTACAAGATCAAGGCTTTCTATGCAATATAACGTAATTCTGAAGCATCATGGTTTTAATTGCTTGAGGACAAGTAATTTTGATGAGGGGAGATTTGTCATGTCCCCTTTATAGTAAAATTAAATTGGTGAAATTATTAGTCTATTCCTATTTTCCCATGGGCTAATGTAAATCAAAAGGGAAAATATTTTATTTAATATTTTAATTGTAATCCCACAAATTAAAGATTTATTATTTTCGGGAGAAATTAAACGTTAAATATTTTTATTTAATTGCACAAGTGGGGGCATGGGGTTTAATGAGGTGTAATTATAACTCCCAAGAGTGAGTTTAGAGATTTTATGACAGCATCTATGACAGGTTGTCATAGTGGGAGTTATTTTCTATTTTTAGACAAGAATCTTGCATGGACTATTTTGGTGAGCATCTTTGAAGGGAATTTGTTGGAAATTAAATTACTTTAATTTATTTTCCAAGAGAGGGGTGTTTGGATTTGGATCCATTATAAATATGCAAGTATTTTCTTTCAAGAGGACTTTTTGATCATTTTTACAACTCAATCTTCTTGTTTGAGCACTTGTGCTTAGATTTTCTTCAACGGACGAAAACCCATTGCAGTTGGAGGCTTGTGGATGAAACCCCATTAGTCTCAAGTGATCATAGGATGAAAACCCTTTGGTTATAGAGAGTAATTCCATCTAGGGATTTCATTGGGCTTCAAAGGATTGTGTAGTTTCAACAGTTTTGTAGTATTGTGTTTGCAGGTTGTTCTGTTGTAGTTTTGGTGATTTTCAGTGTGTTGTACAGTGTTGCTGTTATGTTGTGGAGTGTTTTTCTATTCCATGGTCATTTGGAATCCATTCCAAGCATCTAGGAACTATTCTTATCAGTTGGGGTTTGATTTGGTGTTGTTTTCCGTAGTTTTCAACACTGTACAATTTTGCATAGTTTGTGTAGTTTGTAGTGGATTTTGGTAATTTGTGTTGTAGAAGTTTACTGCTGTTATTATCAATGTATCAGACCTGATCATATGTTGTTTATATAAGAAAAATCAACATTTGTGGAGTTTACATCTTAATTTGTGTTGTTTCTGTGTATGAATAGCTAGCTAGTCTTAGTGAATTTGATGTACTTTAGGTGGAGTTTATTAAAATTCATTTTCATATGTGATTTAAATTATAAAATCTTAGTTTGGAACATTACATCTTTCCACATGAATCCCCACAGGGAGTGGTTTTTCTAACTATAAGAAGTTTGATGGTGGAAAGGTCTACTTTGGTGACCTCTTTGTTGAGTATTATTGGACGTGGCTGAATCAATATAGATTTTCAAATGGGAGGATCAAAGGTATTTCAAGATTTTTGCACATCCTAGGTTTGGAACGAAACTTGTTATCTGTTAGTTAAATGAACAATGTAGGTGTGTAGGTAGTCTTTAATAGTGGTGCATGTAAGATGGTTCGTGAAGGTATGGTGTTGGCAAAGGGAGTTTGGGCTGGAACTCTTTTTCGCATTGATGCTAGCACTTACGTTTAGTGTAACAATTCAGTAGTACTTGCAGTAAAGGCACTTGTAGCACCTAGACTTGCAACAAAGGCACTTGTAACAAAGGTACCTAGAACAAAGGGAATTGTAGCATCTGAGCATGCAACTTTGGTACATCTACACCTACAAAATTAGTACTTGTAGCAAAGGGACCTATAGCATCAGGACTTGCATCAAAGGCACTTGTAGTAAGGGGACCTGCAACACCTAGAAATGCAATGTGGGCTCCTAAACATGTTCTCACCTTAGAGAGAAGCTACCAATTGAGAAGACTATGTTGTGGCATGAGCGGATGGGGCACACAAGTGAGAAGGGTCTTAGGACCTTGAAAAAAAAAATCTTGTAGAGGGGTTAGTTTATTGTTCTCTTGACTTTGACATTTGTGAAAATTGTATTTATGGTAAACAAAATTGTATTCAATCTTACTCAAGCTTGTATAAGTCTCATGGAATTTTGGATCTTATTCATAGTGATGTGTTTAGTCTTATATACTGCCTTCATTGGAAAAATCCTTGTATTATGTTTCTTTTTTTATGATTTCTCCAAGACTTGGGTCTACTTTGTCAAGCATAAATCCAAGGTATTTAGTTGGTTTAAAGAGTTTAAGGCTCTTGTGGAGAACCATACAAGTAGAAAGATCAAGGTGTTGAGAACAAACAATGGTAGAGAATATTGTTCAACAAAGTTTACAAATTCTGCAAAGAGAACAATATTGCATGGCATAAGACAACTCTATACACCTCTCAACAAAATGGAGTTGCAGAGAGGATGAATAGGTTGTTGATGGAGAGGACTAGAAGTATGCTTAGTGGGGCTAGTTTGGAACAAAAATTCTAGGTAGAGGTGGTCAGCACCACATGTTACCTAATTAATACGTCTCCTATATCAACACTTGTGGATAAAACCCCTATGGAGGTTTGGATGGGAAAAAAGCCCTCATTTCAACATCTTCAAGTATTTGGTTGCAAGGCATATGCTAACGTGCCTAAAGAAAAGTAGTCAAAGTTGGATTATAAGATAGTGAAGTGTATCTTCATCAGCTACGATGACCATGTGAAAGGGTATAAGCTTTGGCATCCTTTGATTGGGAAGATATAGTATAGTCAGAATGTGATCTTCATAAAGATCATATCTTCTCCTTTAATTGAGCAACTAGATGGGAGTGTGAAGTCTATAATGCAAGTATAACCAAAATGAGACAACTTCACTTGAAGCTAAATCAGAGGTTCACGTTGGATTAGATGAGGATGATAGTATAGATAGCTCAAAGATGTTGGAGGAAGAATCTCCACCTTAGCTTTTGAGGAGGTCCACTCAACATAGGAGGCAACTAGAGAGGTATAGCCTACTTGATTTTAGATGTATCTTTGCCTTAATTACTAACATTAATGAGCCTCAAATTGGGACTGAGGTAATGGAGATGGATGATAGTGAGTCCTAGAAGCTGGCCATAGATGATGAGATGGCTGCATTGAAGAAGAATGACACTTGGGGCTTGGTCTAGTTGCTGAAGGGGAGGAAGCTTGTTGCTTGCAAATGGGTCTTCAAGAATAAATTCAATTTACATGGTAGTGTTGAAAAGTATAAGGCAAGATTTCACGCGAGAGGATATACCCAAGTTGAGGAAATTAATTTAGATGAGATTTTTCTCCAATTGCTAAGTTGACATCCATTTGGTTCTTATTATCTATTGTAGTAGCTTTTGATCTTGAGATTGAACAAATGTATGTGAAGACAACCTTCCTACATAGTGACTTAGAGGAACAAAACTACATAACACAACCTGAACACTACGTAGTAAAAGGTAAGGAGTCATTAGTTTGTAGATTGAAGAAATTATTGTATGGTCTCAAACAATCACCTAGAATGTTGTACCAGAAGTTTCTATTGTCTATTGTTGTAATGTATGATCTTGAGGTTGAGCAGATGGATGTGAAGACAACATTCCTTCATGGTGATTTGGAGGAAGAGATTTATATGACACAACCAAAACACTACATTGAGAAAGGTAAAGAACATTTGGTTTGTAAGTTGAAGAAATATTTGTATGGTCTTAAGTAATCTGTAATGCCCATAGGCATTTGTGTCTTTCTCTTTATCGCCTTTGGCATATTGGTGTCATATGATTATTTTGCTGTGATATTTTGTATTGTGGATTGGTGGTTGCTGGTTGATACCAATGCTTGATTTGGATTCTCGATATGTTTATTTGGACCAATGAGACTCTTATATATATGCGTGTTTATATTTATTTGGAGTTTCAACGTCACTATTTTCATTTCAATAATATGTTGGGTGGGTAGATGTGATTTCCTTCTATATGATTATGTTAGATGATTAATGATCATATTTTAGAATACTTGATTTAATAGAAACATGTTTTTTAAATGATTAATATTTAATTATGTAATTTCTATCATTGCTTTGACTATTGTTACATTTTGGGCAGATGCATGTAACGTTTGCATTGAGTGTGCAAGAAATTATAGGTATTGACCAATGAGTGAAATGTGGAGTAGATCACATGAGATTCTTGACCATATCACCTCATTATCCTTTTTTTGTTAAAACCAATGAAAACCTCATCCGAATCAATTGTGATTCCGAATTCCCCTTGTGATAGACCTGTAAATGTCTTCTTGGGTGTGTTTAAATTATCACTTATGCGATTCTGTGTGTGCTTGGTATGTGTGGAATGATTTATGTTGCCTTGGAAATCATTGATTTATGTCATTGTTTCCTCATGTAGGAGAAAAACATTTAAATGATTTAGTAGGTGTTTGGAAAATATTTAATTTCAAAAGGCATTTTAATTAATTGCTTGGTGATTGAAATAGATTAAATTCTATTTGTAAAGAAATATTATAGTTTTGAATTTTTGTGTTAGTGAGATTAGCTTTGGGAAAGATAATTGGGGTTTAGTCTAATCTTGATTAGTGCCTTATAAGGAAAAAGGGCTTTGTTCATTTCATTATGCATTATTGGGATTTTGGGAGAAAAATTGAAGGAAAAGACTCATTTTTAAACCCTCTTTCAAAGAATTGGATTTTTGCATGCTTGTAATTGTCTGAAACTCAAAGCTGATTGAAGGGATATTGTTTGAAATCAAAATCTGCATACATTGAGGTAATCCTTTGTTGATTTGAGTTTGAGTTTGAATTTCTTTTTGGAAAACTAAATTTTCAACAAAGGTCATGGCAAAATTTTTGGAAATGCTATTTTTATTTCAAAAGTGTCTTGTTGGGTAGATTAGACACAAAAGGGTATGTTTGCATTTTTAGTTTTTGAATTTCTTGGAAAACATGAAAAGTGCATGAATTTCCCTATTTTGTCCTATCAATTTTTGTTGAAAAAATTATGTGATTGGAAAATATTGTTGTTGGTTTAATTTAGAGCAAGAGGGTGTTCTTAGAATTTTGAATTTCTTTGTATTTCAAAAAGTGAAATTTTGGTGTGAAAATTGGGGAAGGATGCTTCAAGATCCGTCAATGGTGGACCCTAGACATTCCTAAAACTATTTTATTTTATTTTATGGATTTTTTTGGAAATTTTGAATGTTTCTTGTTATGTGGAATGATGGACTGTTCCATAAATTTAATTTTATAGTTGCATTGGGAAGCATGTTTTCAGAGGAAAACTACTCTTTTTCTATTTTTGGGTTCCTTGAAGGAGGATGCCCTTGTTTGTGTGGGTTGGATAGTTCCTAACTCGTTGGACATTATTGGATGCAAGGGTATGCTAGAAAAGTGTCCTTGAGCTTGTTAGTTATGGGGAAGAGGGCTGTTGTCTCTCTTGAGGCTCTGTGTGTGAGTGATTGACGACCATCTTGTGCCTCTTGTGTGTGAGTGAATGATGTACATCTTTTGACTTCATATGTGAGTAATTTAGCATTCACCTTGTGGCTCCCATGTACGAGTGATTGATGTATATACTGAGGAGCTATATGTGATTGATTGCGTCCATCTCGTGTCTCCCATGAGAGCAATGATGCAATATCTTGAGGCTACTATGTGAGTGGTGTCATCCTTATTGTGACTCTTGTATGAGTATTGGATGTTCTTATTGAGTCACTCGTATGTGTGTTATCCTTTCTTGTGCATTGATTGGCATGTGTGCCATATGTTTCCTTTATGCTCCTTGTGGTGTGAGTAGTCGCATGTGCATTGTGAGCACTAGTAATGTGGGTGTTACCTTGTTGTACTTGTGGTGTGATTCCATCTTGTGACTCTTGTGTGAGTGCTGTGTTTGAGACTCTTGTACTTGATTGAGTGTTCTATGTATTCCTTGGATTGGTTTGAGATGGCCTTGATAGCGGGTTGCCATGATCATCTTCTTCATAGTGCCGGGGTTGGCTAGAGTGGCATAGTCATCTATTGCACTCAACGATGGTAATATGGTAGGGTGGTGGGAAAAATTTCCCCATTGGTCCTATCGAGATGATCCTTCAGGAGCTAGATGGTTCTTTGTTCATTTCTGGACTTTTAACTATATTGTACTATGTGCCTATTGGGCCAATTTGGAGGTGGTGTATTATGATGTATATTCATGCTTTGCATATTTTATTCATTAGAGTGTGATCCTTCCATGTTTGGGAAGTAGCCTCCATCATGTTGTAATTTTATGATGTCGTTTAGTTGGAAAATGAAAAATAAATGGAATTTATCATTTTGTAACATTATTTTATATGATGAAAATGATTAAGTTGGGGTGTTGGAGTCCTTTGTTTTATATGTTATGATTATATTATTTCATATTTATTGATTGGGTTGTATTGTTCCCACATTATGATTGAGAATTCTATGTTTGGACCTCTATACATCACCTCTATACATCATCATTCGAATCAATGATAAACCCATAAGAGGTACTATGATAGATCCTATATGCATGGTAAATGTAGTAATTGAAGAGTTTCTCTACATGCATGGTTTACACCGCGATAACTACGACGTATCAAAAATCGTGATTAGAGCACATGATGGGTCTATCCTTCCAACTCTTGGTGCATTGACCCTTGCTGTCAAGGTTGGGCCAAGATCATTGGATGTTACTTTTATCATCATACCCACATCAGACTTATTTCATGTGTAGTTGGGTCACCCATGGCTCCGCTCCATGAAGGCAATCCTCTCTATGGTTCATAAGTGCTTAAAGTTTCTATTTGAGGGACATGTGTACACTATACACCATAGTCTATACCAGCCTGTTGCTTGACATGGACACTTTACACTTGACTACTTCTGGACAAAACCAATTGAAGTTGCTCGAGCTAGAGAGGATTTATTCTTTTTATCATATTAGAAATATAAAGCATAGAAAATTGCAGAATTGTCACTTAGTAACATACCTCCTTGTGAGTCCCCGGACCTCCTTGATCTTTTGAGGCTACGATAGTAGTTCCCCTTGTTCCACAGGTGGTGAATGAAGTTAAGCCCGAATTGAAGGTTCTACCCCATTCCTAAGCATTTGGTAGATATGTTGAGGTTCCCCCTCTGCCATCCCTTCAAGGACAACAAGGCAACTGTCAAGCACAAAATAGACCTCCCCGTAATCGCAAATTACTTTTGTCCCACTTGCCTCTATGGAGACTAGTGGAAATCAATTAGTTGTGCGTGTATTGTTTCTTGAGGTTTCTCAACCGCTTGTGGGTACTCAGGTACTTTCACCTATTTCATAGGCTAAGAAGGAAGAGCAACCTACATTGAGGAACCCTCTCCCTGTGGTCTCTCAACCTTTAGTGGCTCCTCTTGTTTCTTCTAATGTTCTTGAAGCAAAGGAAGAAAAGGAACCCACGTTGGAAGATACTATGGTTGCCTTAACAAACATTACAAACCAAGTTAAGTGAAACAAAATTATGAGAGAAAGAAAGAAGCATCGTCGTGTTATGACTTGCCTTGCTGCAGAAGAGGAGAATCTCCCTCCTCGCAAGTGTCTATCACTGATGGATACAAAAGAGACATCTACTAGTGCTTTGTCTCCTCTAGCGAAGGATAATGCGTCACAACCCACAACAGAACCTATCATGCTATATTCCGACAACAAATTTGAAGATAATAATGATATGTAGGTATGGCTCTTGTTTTGTGCACCACACTTGCTATAGTTCCTCTTGCATCTTGTCCACCTTCCCAAATTGGTGATGAGCAAGACTGGGAGGAGGACGATTTGCTTTAGGCCAAATCGTAAGTGTGGCCCCTATTTCTATTATGCCATGAGTGCATGTGATTGTTTTCCCCTATAATGTGTTGCTTGATGCTTTATTTATGTTGTTGTTAAGCTCTCTTTGGATGACCCTTGACACCCTTGTAGTTGCAAGAATACAAAGGGACTGAAATTTGTTGTGACATTCTCTCTATTTGTATCATCATTCTTCTATATGTCGTAAGTTGCATTGTTGTTTCCTTTGGGGACAACGCAAGGCGTAGGATGATTTGGCATGCTTTCTTGTTGACCCAAGGTTTTATTTATTTTCATGTGATATTTCTTCCTTTGTCTCCATAGTTCTACCAACTGGAGGATGATGATAATTTTGAATATTTATACTCTATTATTCAACCATTCATATAATGACGCCAATCAGGTATATCCCTTTGTGCTAGTACTTTATATTATTCAATCTAACTTGTTTTTTCTTTGATGATTTGATTTATGTGACACCTTGTTGCTATGCTCGGCGTCATACCATGAATACACAAGACATTGTGTATCATGCTCGCAACATTGCCTCAGTTTGCCTTTTGTGGGGGCAACCCCTTGTTGCGATGTAGTTTTTTGGGAACACATATCATATGGGCATGTGCTTCCAGAGAGCTCTCGTGCCTATCTTTTAGTTTGTTCTACTGATGAGTCAAATCCATGACTCATTTATTTCTTTATATTTCTTGTTTCAAAAGACTTTTATAAAACATTATGGCATATACATATATATTATTATAATTATATTTGTCTCTTGGATGGATTATGCACATGTTTAGTATTCATTTTCTTTTGATGCAATCTCTTAACTTATTTGTACTTTAATTACATTTTCAAAGTGCATATCTCATGAATTATGGTATAAGTGGTTTATGTTTGCACAAGGATTACGGTGGTGAGACTTCGAGTGGTCTTCGGATCCCTCTGGAGCCCCTTTTCTTGCAAGGATCCTGAACTCTAGACAACTCCAAATGCTGTTACCCTCCAATAGAGCCATCCTCCCCTCAAGTCGATGAATATTATTGGCCGATCCTAGGGCTACCCAAAAGGTCCAGCAACACAAACATGACCCATGACTCAATTAAAGTAGTTGTTATGATCTAAATCTCCACGTCACTCCATTTTAGAGACTAACCAAAATAGTTGTTAATTGATGTCAGTTCCAACTGAAGTCACTGCCACCAAGTGCCACGCCATTCCAAATCACTCAAGTTTGCCAACAACCAAGTCGATACAAACTTCTGATCTTCAGTGGAATCATCAATGTAATAAATAAGCAACTGGTTTTAATTCCAGTTCGCTGTAGTTAGGATCACTAATAGTTATCTCCTTTTAATAAAGATCAAATGTATAAATAGGAGCAAGTCATCTCTTTAGGTTAGTTCCAGATTTTCATAGCAAGTTGTAATCCATTTATATTTCCAGTTAGAGGAAAACTCTTTATTTTTCTAGTTCTATATCCATGTCCATTTCTAGACTTTGATTTAATGCAAATGAAGGGGGAATTCTTCTAAAAGTTTGTTCAAGCTCAGAGGATCATCTCTAGCTGGGAAAGTAGGGCCCGCTTCCCCAAACTAGAGGAGATCACTCGGTATTTTATGCAATTCTATTTTGTCTTTCCATTGAGTGAAATTATCTGTGTATGTTAACTTTGTGAAATGTTCTCTCTTTTTTGTATAACTGTTTAGCTAGTTGTCACATGCAGGTTTGTTTTATAAATTCTAAAAATACCAAAAATAGGATTGTGATTTCAACAACATTGATATATTCAGAGTATTTATTTTTTGTGATTTAACAATGGATTCAATTACTTTGAAGTTCTATTTCAGCACTTAAGATAGTTTCCTTCTGGCAATTTAACTAGTTTCCTTTCAAGTAAGTGTGTTTATTTCTCCAACAATTAGAATAATTTCTTTTCAAGAAAGTGTGTTCATTTCCAAAGCAATTAGAATAGTTTCTTTCCAAGTATGTGTGTTTCCTTTCAAGCAAATAGATAGTTTCCATTACTTGCATGTGTGTTTCTTTCCGCAAGATAAGTAAACCAAACTTTGTCCACCAACCACTGATTCAGATTCACTCCAAAATCCCCCACACTAAGAGTCTTATCATAGATCGCTCTAGACACCTCCGGATTGATAATTAAATGATGTTGAATTAATGAACACTACTACGACCTCATCATCTACCTTAAAGCAATTTCTCCCTGATAGGAGTTGGCAATCACTTTAAGGTGGGGGCATACATCGAGCTATGCTCTTTTCATTACATACTTGTTTATTATAGTTGACATGGAACTCACCTAGTTATTCAACCGTCCTCATAGCCCATGATGTTTCCATTTGGTCCATGAGCCATCTAGTACAATGAAGTTTGCTAGCCCATGTGCTTCATGTGACTTGTCATGCTCACCTAGTAATTCAAGGGTCCTTACTAGTCCATGATCCATGAAAGTGATTCTCTTCACATGACCCCTAGCGATAGAGAAAGCTGGTGTCAAAGTCATGTGCCTTGTGTATTTTTTTGTTTGATGTGGGGTGTGTGCAAGAACTTGAGTCCACTTTTTGGCCAAAAAGTGGAAGTGTTTTCTCTAATTTTTAGAATTTGTCACATTTGACCTAAAAATTTGAAGCACTTAAAGGTTGAATCTTTAAAAAAGTCAGTAATATGAAATGTAGTACTTGGAGTCTAGTTTCCAAATATGTAATTTATTTTAATACCCAGATGATACAAATTGATTTTCAATAGGCATGTCTAAAAACCATTGTTTAAAAATTACTTTTTTTTACCATACCATGCACATGTACGTCAACCATATTTTGAGCTAAATAATTGTATTTTTCTAAATCCTTTTGGGAAAAGATCTGTAACACACTGAAGATTGTTCATGATATTTTTTTGTAATTTTTTTAATATGTTTTTTTATTAATTTTTTATCGGTTGTAATTGTTGTTTTGAAAATCCCTTGTGTACACCACACATAAGATGACCTAAACTTATCATTTTTTTATTTTTTTTCAATTTGAAAAGAATTGTCTGAAGATTGTTCGCGTATAATTTGTTTTTCAAAAAATTATTGTAATGCCCCATCATGCAACCCTAGAGTGTTAGACTAACAAGTGCAAATTTACAGAAATATATATATATATATATATATATATATATATATATATAAAGCAAGTAAATGCATTAATCATTAAATATAATTACACTATTAACAACATTAAATAAAATGAACAACTAACACCTCACCTCTAGGGAACATAACTGCATCAGATAAAGATAAAATTATAACAAAACAAGTGATATACATTATAATACAACAGAAGAGGATTTACATCATTCATTTGTGGAGATGAACAGTTACAAAGGTTCAAATACAAGATTACATGACTGATCATGTCGGTTTACAATATACAATAATATAATACATTACTGAAATTACAATATAACTCTTGAGGATGCAAGTACAAGTCTGAAACTGGAGAATTATCTGCAGTGATCACGAATCAAGACGACCAGGAATAACCAATGGATTAAGCTCTTCCACCCAACCATGTGGAACCCTGAGGTCCACCCCTCTGAGCTAGGAGATAACAATGAGGTTCCACTAGGTCACAAGATACAAGCAAGCAGATACAGACTCATCCTAGACAACTCAGATCATCAAGACTACACAAATCATCAAGACCAGACAGTACTCTAGAGGTAACATCAAGGATCAAAAGGAAGTAACTAGACTGCAGTAGGGAGAGTGTCATCACATGGTCCTAGCATGGGTTACCCAGGCTATCTCTCACTAGAAACTGCCCCCCATCTATGGTTACCCTGGCAGCCTCTCTCTAGGCACCGACCCCATAGGGTGACACATGCAGAGCCAACATATCCTCTCATGGAGATAAGGAGGTCGGCCTTGCCAACCAGGCCTTCTCATCCCATCCTTAGCCTGTGAGAGCACTCAAGGCATGGGTGAGGCATCATACTTATCTTATTATGTAAATTACTACCCAACCCACCTAATAAATTATTAAGTTATCACTTGATTACAACTTCCATGGGGTTACGCAGGCAGCCACTTTGGGCACCAGCCCCACCATGAAATCCACTCTCCTACATGCAACTAGCAACCCTTAACCAACATCTAGAAACCAATATCATGCATGGACAAGGGACTAAAAGGCATCTATCTTTCTGTAAACCAATACATTACATAAACCATTTTAAACCCAAAACCTCAACCATGAAACTTTCCCCTGTCCATTACAAAATTTTAAAACAAATAAAACATTTAAACCACATGACACAATGTTAAACTGGAACCCAAGAAGTCTAACCTCTGGAATCAACTTTCACTAGACACCACTGTAACACAATAATCCCAAATCGACATTCACTCTTAAATGTACAACTTCATCTAACAAAAGAAACTAAGATCCCTCAACAATACTTCGGTTACAACACCACAATTGCAACATATGGTATGACGCACTAATTATGTTTCTTAAAGAATATAACATTAATCCAACCATGATCAATCATCTAACAAACATAAAGTGAATCTATCTTTACAATGCAGAACAATAATATTCTATCTATGATAACAAAAGCACTTACATCATAGTTCAATTTACCTATCTTTAACAATTATCTTAAACTTCCCCTTATGATTTCAACCATAGGTGACACATTTTCAACAATTGTCAAAAAACATTTACGATTCAGATTAAATTCACAATGCTCATAGTTTAGCACTTAACTATCCCTTAATTTATAAGTACTATTCTAATAGATCAATAACGCTAATATCTACCTTTATCCAAATTACAATAAAATTGAACGTATCCAATTTGATATATATGTAAACTTCATCATGAATGTAAAATAACAAGATAATTTAGTACTCAAAATATTTATGATAAAATTCTTTTCCTACTATTATTGCTCAAGCTTAACAAAGACTAAATCAGTTCTTTTCAAATCCTATATTCAAAATAATATCCTAAAGGAATATTAAAAATCACCCTCTATATGCAAATAATTTTAAAAATATATATATAATTATATTCATATTTTTCCTAAATTCAAACAAGATAAATTTTATAAAATAATTCAAGGAAATTTAAGACTAAACATACGGTTTTCTAAGAAGTTTAAGATTTAATTCTAAATAAAAGAAATCTCTCAAATAGTCATGTTTTAATTTCTAATTACATATCTCTACTTAATATTTAGTTTCTAATAAAAGTGTTTATAAAGAGAGAATCGTGAGGTAAGGATATAAGACTATAAGAAGACTAGCACCAAAATTACCAAAAACCCTATCAAATAAATCAATTCAATATATTCTAATGAATGAATTTAGTTACATTCTAATATGAAAATTGATTCTATTTCCTAACAACTAATAACAATCATATCTAAAAAAAAAATGTAATAATTACTATCCCATATGCATGGAGTTTAAAATAGAATCTTTCGGATTTTCTCTAATTCAATCTAAACACTAATTCTCATTTCCAATTTATATTTAATCTAATTCATATTTGATCACAATTTTTACTTTAATACACATATATTAAAAAGCAAAGTTCTATATTTATATAAATTAAAACACACATTTAATAATATCGAATTTTTACATTTTTAAACTCATACTATGATTTTCATCAAATTTTCATTAGATAAAAATATATGAGAGACTTCTAGTTTCCTTGAAGATTTTCTAATAACAAGTAATGAACTAAACTTTCTTATTATGAATCTAACCATTTATTTCTACTAATCATAATTTCTAAATTTATTCCTGTCATTCCAAAAATCGAAGGTAATCACAATCTTATAAGGAAATATGATTAAATAAATATCCAACAAATGCTAAATGCAAGAGCACATTAGGATATTCATTCTAGCATGAACAATAAAATGCAAATTAATCTAAATGGTTTGTGGACAAAGGCACATAAATCTTCGATCAAGTTCAACACATCGTTTACAGAGTGAAAGCCTATTTTGCAAGATGGATTTGCGGCAAAGATGTTGGAAGAATATTAGCAAATGCAATTTTTGTATGGATTGACAAAATGTCTCCAAATAATGACAAATGATTGCAGAAATAAATTCTTAGATGCAACATTTTTTACTGGGTCGATAGATGCCTCAAAGGGAAAAATGGTTGCAGAAATCTCAAAATGGATTTGTTAAAATGGTTATAGAGACAATCAACATTGGCGATTTCAGGAGGTACATTAATTTTACCATGCATACTAATTATTTCTGACAAAATGGCTTAGAACAGGATAAGGATTTCTAATTACTCAATATGGCAGCATACACCCAGGTAAATTATTTTATGAGAAGGCATTAGAATCATTCAAATAAATGCAATTCTCTGGAATCAACAACACAAGGAAATTTATTGAAGAGAAATTTATGGGCTTTGGCTAAAGCGTATTCGCAAATATAAGTTGATTTCTACAACTTTGTAGTGCCTTCCCAGATAACACACATTGGGGTTTGGATCAGTTTTAAAAGAAACAACATCAGATAAGCCAAATGAAGATAAAAGCATAGGCACACATTTTGAAGATAAAGATAAAAACATAGGCACACGTTTTGAAGATATCAACCCTCAAAGATCATCAACCCCTAAAATGAAATGAAATACTAACAGGTTACATCCAGACATTAACAAAAAAGAACTTAAGAGATTTCCAAGCGAAAGGATATGATGGAATAGAAAGTGGATTGGCATCCATGCCAGCGTCCACATGAAGGTCAATAGGAGCGATAGAATATCTCAAAGACTCAACACAATTCTTCATTACAGAATAAACCCAAATATGCAATGCTCATCCGATGGTAAGCAATATTTGAAGGATATACTCAAATTGGATTTGATGATCAAACATGGAGTAAGCATAAGCAGCAATGTGGACTGTTTGAGAGAATGTCCCATAGAGATCTATTCTCGGGTTATACAATGGTTACGAAACTTTCAACAGATGTAATAGACATGTTTAAACAATTTGAGATAGAGACCTTTTCCAGCATGATACAGCCCAAGCATAAATGGCAATGTTGATATAAACATGCACAACAACGGTTTAAACAGAAAGGTCAAATTTGCCAGATGATATATGGCAAACATTTTGAGACACATGAACACCAAATGCAGAAGCATGCAATTTGCAAAGAATGGCGATATAACACGAAAAGATCTCATAATAAAATCATCAAACAAAAATCACCACACAGTAAAATTATTCACTTTCGCAGGGCAAAGAACACATACCAAATCTAAGTTTATCTCCCAATATCTCCTTTAACTTGTTTCCTGACTTTTTTCCTAGACTTGCCACCGGTTTGCTTCCCAATCCACTCCAGACTTTTTTTTTTCTTTCCATTCCATCCTCCCCAAATCCCCGAGAGCCCTCAAATTGCACTCAAAAACATAAAAATAGTAAAATGCAATCAATTTTTTTTCCCCCATTAATTGACCATCCACTCCTTCCCTTATTACCAAAAATAGCTAACTATTTTAATGCCCCACTAACCCCAAGATTTCCTTCCTATTTGAAATAAGCATTTACTATGACAACTCAACATCATTCAATAATCTTAAATTACAAAATAGGATATTTTATGACAGCACAATAAGTAAATTTATGTTTATCGACACTTATAAAATATCACTACTTACAAATTATTTTTCTTTATTAATATTATCAATTAAATGACTTTATTCATCTTACTATTATTATTTATTAATCAAGGAGGACTATTAGTTTCAATTTAAAAGAAACAATTAACCAAAACAAAGATTACACAAATACAACTTACATACCCCATACCGAACAATCCTAGCGACATGCACGATCAAACAATAGAGACATACAATCAAGCCCAAACCGACCACATTGACCGGACTCTAGACATGATATTCTTCCTTTTCAAGGATGGTGACAAGGCAGATAGGGAAACCTTACGTTATCTCCGTTCAACAATTTTCCATTGGTTAAGGCATGCTCAGACCTATTAGTTCAGGTGGAGTCGATGCCTGATACATGTTCACTCAAGCATACCAATTAGAGTAATCATAATAGCCGTAGCACTAGAAAGGATCTCTGACATTCGTATCTCATTCCTATATGTCCATACGTTCAATGGTACGATGTCGTCCTTTCCACCTATCCTAACAATATACTACTGCATCATCTGACTGTAATATTATCATAACAATATGCATTTTACTTATAGAAGCTCGTGTTCCAACTTCATCTTCAAATTCCTTAGCCAGACCACCTGCACAACCATGGTGAAAACGGAGGGGCACTACAATTCTTTTAATAAAAAGTTATTAAAATAATAAAAAAACTTGATATTTCAAGTTTATGGACTAGTTTCATAAAAAATATTTGAAAAATAGAAAAAATAATCAAATTGTAAAAAAGTTAATATTTGGAATCTACACAATCTCATCTATAATGGGTTTTAATTTCATAATTTTTTTTTTAAAAAAATGTCTTCAGACATATGTCCAAAGTTACTCTTTTCTAGTGACACTAACATGACCTTCAAGTTGTAGGTCAAAGCAGGTCCAAAGCTAAGGGTGAGGTCCCCAAGCCTTTTCTCGACCTGAAACTCATAGAAGAAACCACACCTAGAATTCAAATTTAAGAAACGGGATCCTACTTTAGAAATGAGATCATGTTTGCATTTTTTATTATTTCAAGCGGTAGAAAATAAAATGGGATCCTATTTCATTTTTTACCTTTTTTAAATTTTTTATTGATAAAAAATTACTATTTTCTGCAACTTGACATCTTACATGACTATGTATGGCTGAAAGCGACTAATTCTGCAAATTTTTTTTATCAAATCTTGTCTTCTACATGCTCTTGAACTTGTAATTTCATTTGAATTTTGGAAGGAGGCAACATTGGGACAATTTTGGAGTGGAATTGTGTTCATTTTCTATTCATTTGAAGGAGGAATAAAAATCAAAGACTTTTACTATTGAAATTCGTTTGTACTTCAGAATTTTGTAATCATGGGATCACAATGTCGTCAAAAGAGGAAAGATAGGAAGGTATTGACCCCTGAAGAAATTCAAGAAAAGAGAGAGAAGGGGGCAAAATGACAAAGAGATAGAAGAATGAGGATTCAAGCAATGAATAATGATGAAGCATCTAATTCCATGACTATTGAAGATAAAAACATTGAAGAGACCATGGATGTAGATGATGCAAATTTACAAGAGGTGAATGTGGAAGATAATTTGATTATAGAAACTAATTCTGGTATGTCTTCAAATCCACCTTTCAATGCTATGGAGAGTGTGACAATAGGCACGAATCTAAGTAAGTCTTCAAATCCACCTTTGAATGATATGGAAAATGTGATTATACATATATTCGTATTGATCATTTAAAAGAAGGTGGATATAACAATGTTGAGATCGATTCTATTCGTAGACAAGTTGTAGAAATGAATATTGAAAATGAAATCCCTTGTGTTGGTCAAAACGAAAATCCTTTTGTTGTTGAAAATAAAAATCCTTGTGTTGGTGAAAATGAAAATCCTTTTGTTGTTGAAAATGAAAATCCTGTGTTGTTGAAAATGAAAATATTTTTTTAAAAATTGAAAGTACTATTTTGGATAATCTTCTTGGTAAGATTTCTTGGAGACAAATAAGAACGTATGCTAATAGATTATACAAACAATTTTTTTATCAAAAAAAACTATCATTTCAATGTCAACTCATGATGCAATTAATGAGAATGTGGAAAATGAGAAAAATGATGAAAAAGTTAGGCATTTTTGTGAAACCAAAAAGAAAAGATGAATCACTTAAACATGTTATATCTACTATTGATAGTGCCATTGATTCTACTAGAAAGAAAAGTCAATCTAAAGATAAGAATGCGGCACGATGAACTATAACAACTGCTATAGTTAATAAAGCAACTTTGGATAAAAGAATGTTAAGCAGCATTAGTGGAATTCTAAACATACATCCTAAAACATTGGTAAGAGAAACAAAGAGAAGAGAAAGTATAAAAAATGATCCAATCAACCAATGTTGGAGTTTTAGTGGTCGACTCCCAAGGTCTGACATGAAATTGAATATTGAAATCAAATCTTTGGTTGAAAAATATTGGCATGATAATACTAGGGTATCATCTAATGCTAGAGATGTTTTGAAATTAATAGTGGGGTCCAAAATTCGTGATCCTCATCCAAAAAACCTATTAGACACAACTCAAACCAAATTTTATAAAAAAATTTCAGATGATTCAGTGTTACCTGGGAATATTAGCATAAATCAAAGATCATTTGAAAAATGTAAACCTTGGTATGTCAAAATTAATAAGCAACGAATCTCTTGTTGTTGTAAAATGCATGTGCAATTTCATTATTATTATGATGTTTTTTGATATATACATTGTACTTTACACACTAACATGATTATGCAAGAATGTGGTATTAATATGCCACCTGAAACAATCAAGGAGTTTATAGAAGGTTTGTTTTGTGAAAGATCTAGTGGGCATTTATTTTATTTAAGTTCATATATTTCTGGACAATGGACTAGTTGTGGCAATCTTTCATTCTTAGGAGTTTGTATGCATGAACGTGTTGAAAATGATTTTGGACAACAATTAGTGGATGTTAAAATATTTAAGAATATTGAGTATTCTTTAAAGGATGGAAAAATTGGAAAGCATTGTGATTTAATCACAGAAAAATTAGTGTACATGCATTCATATCAGAATTTAAGAGTAATATTGTACCAAAATATGTCAAACACTCTCAACATGCTCGATGGCTTGATGGACAATTTTACACATGTAGAAACACATTTCCAATTGGAACTATACTATCAGTGGTTGATTTTGCAGAAAACTATACTCTTGCTCCACAAGAGGAAATCCAATCATAATATTACAATTCAGTGCGGGTGGCTATGTTTGTTCATATTGTATATAGGCATGTAGATGATAGTACAAAGGATGATAGAAATTTTTTGAGGGAATATCATTTCTATTTGAGAGACAACTAGTTACACTTGTCAAAGTTTGTTCAATATATTTTATACATAGTTACAATTGATTTATCATCATTTTCATATCAGGTGGCATGAAGAGGCTACATTTTGATAATCCACTATAAGTTTTGGATTTCTTTGAGATGGCATAACCACTTTTGTAAATATTGTTTTGATTTAGCATATATGCCAATTTTGTATATGTACATACATAATTACTCTACACTTTTATATATAAAAATTGATATTCAATATATTTTGTTCATTATGTGCATGTTTTCCTACTTTGAAACTTAAAATTTAAATATATAATCACTTTGTAATGTACATTACTGTTAAATTTGGTTGCCTTGGGCAACTTCACCAAATTTGATCCCCTTAAGCCATCATTTTTCCTAGGACCTTAATTCATAGATCCCCTTAAGCCATTCTATTACGACCCCTTAAGCCATCCTACAAGGACCCCTTAATCCATCATTTTTCCTAGGACCCCTTAATTCATATATATTCTAATTAATTATATCAATTGTGATTGAACATGAGACATACCTTGAATTCTTTGATCCCCTTAAGACATCCTATTAGGACCCCTTAAGCCATTCTATAAGGACCCCTTAAGCCATCATTTCTCCTAGGATCCCTTAATTCATATATATCCTAATTAATTATATCAATTGTGATTGAATATGAGACATACTTTGAATTCTTTGATCCCCTTAAGCAAATTTTGAATTCTTTGATCTCCTTAAGACATCCTATTAGGACCTCTTAAGCCATCCTATGAGGACCCCTTAAGCCATAATTTCTCCTAGGACTCCTTAATTCATACATATCCTAATTAATTATATCAATTGTGAACATGAGACATACTTTGAATTCTTTGATCCCCTTAAGACATCCTATTAGGACCCCTTAAGACATCCTACGAGGACCCCTTAAGCCATAATTTCTCCTAGGACCCCTTAATTCATATATATCCGGATTAATTATATCATTTGTGATTGAACATGAGACATGCTTTGAATTCTTTGTTCCCCTTAAGAAAATTTCGAATTCTTTGATTCCCTTAAGACACCTATTATGACCCCTTAATCCATCCTACAAGGACCCCTTAAACCATCATTTCTCCTAGGACCCCTTAATTCATATACATCCTAATTAATTATATCAATTGTGATTGAACATGAGACATACTTTGAATCCTTTGATCCCCTTAAGCAAATTTTGAATTCTTTGATCCCCTTAAGAAAATTTTGAATTCTTGTATATTGTTGATTATCATGATCTTGAATGGTTTTGGTTAGTTTTTGGTTTAATGAATGGTTTATATACTTGCACATATATGTAACATTAATGCATGCCATATTAATGATTATATATAAATAATAATATATATATAGCATCAAAAGTAATGATATATAATGTGCTTCACATTTGTATAATTCCCTAATCCTATTCTAATACTGTTGAATGTTTTGACTATGAATCAAATGTAAAGTAAAAATATTTGAAATGCTTATGTTTTTGCAAACTTATGAATATTTTATTATTGTTATCACTACTATAAGTAATGAATTTCATAAATCTAACTATAAGAACCTTATTGCGAATGAATAAGGTGGTGACCTTAGATAACATTCGCGTTAAATTATTTTTTATCTCCTAATTTAAATAATGTAAGAAAATATTGAAATTTAATGATAAAATATGGTCTCATAAGGATAACTAATTTGTTCAAGTTAAAATGCATAAATGTACATGTGTAAATTACTAAAACAATAATAGTGCATAAAATACTGAAATTAATAAAGTCCATGAAACAATATATAAAGTCCATGAAAATACTGAAACATATATAGATCTAGTCCATGAAATACTGAAATACTGAAACATGTACATATAGAGTCCATGAAATACTGAAACATATATATAGATCTAGTCCATGAAATACTAAAATACTGAAACATGTACATATAGAGTCCTTGAAATACTGAAACATATATAGATCTAGTCCATGAAATACTAAAATACTGAAACATGTATAAAGAGTATGTATGTAATATACTGAAACATATATATAGTCCATGGAATGTACTAAAACACACACACACACACACACACACACATATCTAACTCCCATCATCCCTATAATAAAGAGACCTCTTCACTCCACGTGAATTAGGATGATCTTAATCAGTCTGTATAAGAGAAAGAAACTTGAAATTAGATTTAAAATGTTTTAAAATGATTTAATTCATTTTAATTTATAAAATTATAAAAATTACTGTATGAGGCTACTCATCTCCTCTGACAACCTGCTTTGCATGCTGTGCTACATGACCTGTCTCATGCTATAGAAGAAAAATAATTTAACACATGAACATATATTCAATTGAAATTTACTTTAAGTCATTCACAATGTATAATATAATTGACTTTAAATATAATCTAAATTTTAAATTACCGTATGAGGTTGCTCATCTCCTCTGTTGTCCTACTCTGCATGTGCTGTTATAGGTGGTATGGCATCATTAGGACAAAAAGTGTCACTAACAAGGTCCTACAAGGTCAAATAAAGAACATGTGTACAAATTAGGTTAAAACATATATATTCACTTGTGTGCCCAATTTTTGTTTTAATCTATTTAAAAGACCTACAAATTGTGCACACATAGAAATTTTTTTAAACAACTTGAAATGCAGTTGACTACTGAAATTGGCTTGGATCATTTAGGTGTGCAATACCCATCCTCATGGTCATGTCAACCTACATAGACATATATTTTTAATATAAGTACATGCACGTTTGATATAGTGAATTCAAACTACAAAATTCTAAGTATAGTTTTTTAAAACAATATACATACGAGTGGCTCATGCGAGACACCTGACAATGGAGGAGCGCTCGACACACCCTGTGGTGGATCCGATGTGGAAGTTAGATGACTTTCCTAAACCAACATAAATATTTAACACATGCTCAGGATTGAATTACAAATTAAAAATCAAGTTAAAATTATTTAATATATATTTAAAAAATCAATCAAAGTACCCCAAATGGGTGGCCGACTTGCACAGGTGTTGATGCAAAACAAAATCGATCAAAAGATGTTGATATCCCTGTGGCCATCATCTACACCAAACAATTTGATTATTAAAATATTATAATTTTTTTGATATATGTTCATTAAAACCATGTGCTTAAAATTGTTATAAATTCAATATGTACGTATATATATACCTGTGTCGAATGATCTGTAGGGTGATCATCAAGATTTAGAAAATCAATAAATGAACCAATATCATTAGATTCTCTACATGTAGGTGAAGTGGGTGTATCGTGATCAGGTCCATAACATAATTTATTACAACTCGTACACATATGAGGCATCAACGCAGGTGGAGTAGTACTAGGACCAGCTCCACCATCGGCTCCTCTACAGTCTTGCCCACTAACCCCAACTGCCATCTTAGAAGTCTACTCATTGAGGTTAGTCGAGAGCACACTCAATGCTTCTAGTGCGGATACCATCGCATGATGCTGGATGGGTGCAGGAATGACAACAAAAGGAGGCTTGACAAGAGGTTGAGCAGGCACGAGTCATTGGGGATCAACCCATGCCCCTAACCTTTATTGTGGCATGCTGCCACCAACACCCTAGAATGATCTGAAATCAAAATAATTTGGTTTCCTACCCATCACAAACTCTGCATATAATTTTCTCAAAAAATAGAGAGGAACCTCACAATTAACATGAGGTGGATAATCAAATACCATCCACCACCAATCCCAAAAATTGGCAGCCATCTCTAGATGTCTACACCACCTAATTGATATTCTTTTTTGGTTTGCGGGAATTGGTTGATTGATGATGGGGTCAAAAAATATGGAGCTAAATGGGCTTTTATGATTTTCAGATCAAGGATCTCCCTATAGGAGATTCCATCAGAATAAAACTATCACCTCTCCTCTATCCATACTCAAAAATTGTCTAAGTCCACATCAATGGACCTGACAACATCTACAATGTTTTTCATTGAAGATGCAAACTACATCAGGTGAGTTGGCATGAATGCTTTATTTTGAATTGCATTGATTTTTTCTTCAATGGATTTGATATTTTCATTAATTTGAGCTTGCAAGCGAACCTCATCAGATCCAGGTGGGGGTGGAGGTGGGGGGTTTTGAGGTGGAGGTGGAGGGTGTTGAGGTGAAGGGGGTGGAGGTTGCACATTGAGGAAATCCTCAATAGCAAAGTTAATATCCATGATATAAAAATTGTGAACCTGCATATATATAAATATACAAACAAGTACAAAATTAACTTTTAAGAATCTATATATAAATTATAAATAAACATATTAAAAACTAGATGTTAGCGGTAAATTGGTTTCAACAATGAATATGCAATGATAAACAATATCAAATACCCAAAACTCAATAGAATAGTGAACTAAGAAGATTAAATGAAATAAGCAATGAATCAACAAAGCAAAACCTTCCTTAGATCGAAACTTCCATTGTTGCCTATCAAAAATCGTCATTGCGTGTATGAAATAGGGCCCTCAGAGAGTGCACTTCTTTGCCTTGTCAAGAATGTTGATTGTGAATGGCTATGGTAATGTCGCAATGAAGAGGAGCTTCACAATGAGGGTTGTAGTGTGTAGTAATGAATGTGATCACAAACAATGAAGGAATTGGTGCCAAAGGCGCGCTGTAATTCCTACAAAGTAACAATACTTAAAGCTTGGATGATTAGAATGGAAGAATGAGGTTTCTTTTATAGACTTGGGAGAAATAAGATCAACGGTATAGAAGACTTGAGAAGATCAACGGTTGAGAATGAGTGAAGAACATGCAACGAATAAGAAGAAGACAAGTGTCACACAAAAGCTATTTTATTTGAGTTAATCACTTTCTTTTCTAAAGATAAGACATGCTTTTCATAAATTAGAAAGCTTTTTTTCTAATTTAAAAGATATTGATAAAAAGAAGGTTGATTGAATAGATAACTCAACTTAAGATTTGCTTTTGCATGATTTGAGAGAAATTAAATAATAAATTATTTAATTGTGTGTGCATGAAGAAGAAGACTTATTTTTAGAAGATTTAGAAGATATTTTGAAGAATTAGAAGATAAGAAAGCAAATTAAATAAATAAATTTATTTAATTGTTTGTGCATGATTTAGAAGAATAAATAAAATATTTGATTTATTTTATTTTTAGAGATTGAGAGAATTTAAATAAATTTGATTTAATTTATTCAAATTTGGAAGAATGAATTTGATTTAATTAAATAATTAATAATTATTTAATTGTTTGGGGAGAATTGAATTAAATAAAAGGGTTTTATTTAATTTTGACCTTTAGAAGAGATAATTAAATATTTTGATATTTAATTAACTTAGAGGAATACGAATCCTGTCATTTTTAGGCGTATACATTTTTCCCCTCTTTGATGCAATGCAGTTTACGGCGTTGCTTCAAAGAAATCGATTGTTGAATAATGATACATGCCCCAGTTTGCCCCTGGTACAGGTTATGACGATAGGATGCCCCCTAGGCAGATTGGATGGGAAGAAGGCAGAAGGCGTGAGATTGACAATCTCACGAAGACGAAGGAGAAACTAGGTTAGGTTTGAAGAAAATAGGACGCATTTCAGAGAAACGGGAAAGAAAACTGGAAGAAACGGATGCGGGAAGTAGTCGTAGTCACCACATAGCCAAATTAGGGTTTGCCTGCTATAAATAGGAGCTGGGTCCACAAGACAATTCATTTCCACACTTGTCTTAGTTTGATTTGCTTCAAGAGCGTAGAGCAGCATGGCAACCAGAGAGGTGGATATTCCACGTGAGGAGCATTGATTCGAGTGCATTCATCGATTTGACCGGCCAGCAGAGGTAGGACCCCCGGTATGTATTCCGAAAAACTTCTCCTAGGGTCGAGTTTAGGTGCAATAAATGCTAGGAGAAAAATAGGTAAATAGAAGCGCATAAATGCAGAGCGGTGCATATGTTGCGTGAAATGGCGCATGCATGTTCTTGCGGCGCATGCATAGGATAAAGTGGTGCATATGTGAAATCGGTACATTTATTGGAAACTGCGGTGCATGCATAATCAAACATCGCATATACGGTATGTTGTGGCGCATATATAGGAACTATGCATATGTAGCATGGATCAACGCATACATTGATTTTTGCAGCGCATTTGCTAGAAGTGGCGCATAGGACAAGAAACGACGCTTTTGTGAAAAAATGGCACATTTACCACATGTTGTGGCGCATGTCATAGATAGGTAGATTACTTAGCGAAATTGACTCGATTGGTGCCCTGTTTGACATGTCAATTGATAAGCTATCTCCAAGATTGCAGGAATCTAGTCAAGAGATGTAGTTTGCTGTTTTGATCAATTTGAAATGCTAAGTTAGGTGACATGTTTCTATGGATATGTTGAGTATGGTACTTGTAGCTTTAGGTTGACACCTTGCTTTGCATGCTTGCAGAAGGAGATACAGGATACGCTGCAGTCTAGGGAGCAGTTCCCTATGCCCTTGTTATAGGGATATATGCTGACTGAGATAGATAGAGAGGCACTTGGCGCTATGGGACTCGAGTACATTTGCTTCATGCCCAAGGTGCGGGCGAACCATGGCTTGCTGACTGCTGTTGTGGAGAGATTCCACAGTGAGGATGGGACATTCCACTTCCCGACTGGAGAGATGGTCGTGACACTGGACGATGTCTACAGGATTTTGCATTTACCGATTTAGGGTGAGCTTGTGGAGTATGATCCACAGAGAGATGCGGGACTCGCTGAGTGCAGGAGAGTGTTTGATGACCCGGAGCTGGTTGGACAGGTCATCCCTTGGCAGGATATTCATGATTACTACGACTACTTCCCAGGGATTGTAATAGGATTGATCAGAGACTATGCCCTGACAGGAGATCACATGGGTTCCCCATTGGATGGGGTAGGATCATGGAGAGGATGGTGACAGAGGGCACCCGATATGCTTGGGGTGTCTGCGTACTTGCTCACTTATACCATGATATGCATCAGGTGGTATACCACAGGAGCACGAGCCTTTCTGCAGGTGTGTCACTACTATAGTTTTGGCTATGGGAGCACATAGCGATTACGAGACCGATATGTGTGTTTGACCGGCAGAGGGGAGAGCCATATAGCTATGGCTATGCAGGAGTGATTTCCCAGCATAGGCTAGGGAAGCTAGAGTACTGGAGACACGCCTTGGATGGGGTAGATGTGGTCATATGGTGACCATATCTAGATTGCGAGCCGTGGGATGACGAGGCAGACGAGTTACCTTACTGTTTTCAGACGAGATGGCTGATAGGGCAGACCCACCACATACTAGAGAGATAGATCATTGGCAGAGTACAGAGATAGTTCGGTAGGAGGCAGGGCATGCCACAGGGGTAGGCTCAGTTTGCACGGACACATGCGGAGAGGGTTAGATGGGGACCGATGGCATCTTATGAGGAGGCCTTGGCAGAGTTTTGACAGACAACCTATGTCACCTGGGACATGAGGAGGGAGATAGCAGATGCAGGGATGACATAGGATTATGAGGATTGGTTTACTACGCATCCATTCCTGAGATACTCAGGGTTGGGGGTGCTGGTGCCTCGCATAGATGAAGCAGAGCCGGAGGAGGAGGAGGAGGGGGAGAGGGAGAGGGAGAGGAGGATAGAGAGGTGGCAGAGATGGGGGAGATGACAGAGGAGGGGGAGGAGGTGGTGATGATGGAGGTCGACCTAGACAGAGGCAAAGAGTCGGGGAGGGACCATAGGTAGCACAACAGGTGCCACAACAGGTACCGGAGGTACATCGAGCATAGATGCCACCACCTCGGTAGGTGGCACAGCAGTAGGTGCCCCAGCCACAGGGGCAGGGATAGGCACAGGCAGCCCAGGGTCCTGCACAGGCAGATGTCCATGAGAGGACCATAGCTACACTAAGAGGGTAGGTTAGACAGCTGCAGGCCCAACTTAGGAGGGTTGAGGCTCGATGAGAGACAGACACAGAGTACATTGCAGGTCTGACTAGAGAGAGGGACATGGCAGACGATCAGATACGAGTTATCTGGGTGGAGAGGGATACCGTAGTGGCAACCCTGGGGACAGATGCGACGAGTAGTTTCCTGGTGGGGCAGGTGTAGTAGGCACAAGCGTAACTAGCACAAGCACAGACAGAGCTGGCACAGGTGCGAGGGCAACTAGCATAGGTACAGGGTGAGCTTGCCAGAGTGCAGGCCTAGACACAGTATTATCGCGGATTATACCATGGTGCAGTGCCAGTTAGTCAGAGGGCTCCGAGCTATAGTAGTTAGTCTATGGCTTCATAGAGAGCAGGTCCATCGAGGTCAGTGGCCTCTGTGATGGGCCCACAGCAGTCTGAGGCCCGCAGAGGAGGAGGAGGAGACACTGCCGGTAGCAGTGGTCCACAGCAGCTTGGGTAGTAGTGACACGCAGACTTTTTTTGGATCCTATGTACTTTTTTTATGGCTCAGATAGTCGGATAGACTTGTACCATTTTTGAATTTTGAGACATGTATCACCATCCTTTGGGATGTACTTATTGTATATGACACCAATTCAGAGACAAACACTTTGATATTGTACATTTGGACATATTTTATGATATTTATATGATGATGCAGCTATGTTGAGTCCCCTATATGTATGAGTTTATGATGCATTTCTATTGTATGATGTGATGTATGTGTTTATTTGATGCAGACTTAGATGTTTTACTTGATGCAATGAGATGTTATCTGATGCAGATTTTTGATGTGATGCTATGTGATGCTATATGACCTAATGCAGATTTAGATGCCTTACTTGATATGTTTCTAATGTGTGTGAATACAAATAGTATCTATATGATTATGCAACTTATGTGATGCACTATGTTTTTGATTTTTTTCTATTTCGACACTATATGATGATTGTATATGGATGATATAATGCACTCTATTATGTATGCAACTGATTTAATCATGTAAATGACTATCTCATATGTTATGATATGCAACTATATGCTCTATTTTTGTGATGTCCAAATGTACTCTATCGACACAGAAATGATAGGATGATAGATAGAAGATTTGATTGAAAGACTGATTTGATAGAAAGACTGACAAGCTTCACTTTGTATTGTTACTTTGCATTGTTTGGATCTTTTATTGCATGGGCTATGGATGGATGGATGTATAATGGATGGATTTGATTTTGACATCTTGATGGTGCAAGTATTTTGAAGTGCCTTATTTCATCATTGGGCGATTTGTTTTGGTACTTTTTTCTGAAATGTTGTAAGTTAATACAAGCATCTAGGTATAATGGAACTGAGATGACCTGAGTACTGCTTACATGGATTTTGATTTAGCAAGTTGATACAAGCATCAAGGTATAATTGAACCGAGATGACCTAAGTATTCCTTGCGTATCAACAAACAACAATTGCCCCCGTTCATGTTAGACCTTGGATGTCCTTGATGATCTTTTACCGATCATGTTCTTAGACAAGGCTTCACATTACTAAAGTTTAATCCACAAACAACAGACAAAAAAATAATCATGCCCCCATCATAGCATCTCTAGCTTTTGGCATCCTCGAGTAGCATAGAAAGGCATGATAGCAAAAATCAAGACTCTGTAATTTTAACCTAACCAACACAAAACATTCTTGCATTTAGATGTGTTTGTTTCTTGCCATAATTTGAGTAAAATCATTTAGAAATCCTTAGGTGTTTTTCTGCTTTGCTTTGGGTAGGTGAATGTTCCGTGTCAAGATTTCTGCTTTGAAAGCGGGTTCTACTTGTGCTTGCTTGCTTGGTGAGAAAATTCCCTAATCCTTATTGGTGAGACGGACCCTAAGGGACTGACCTAGTGCCTCGGGGGCACATTAGAATAATGGCCTTGCCTACATGACGACGCAGAGGCAACGTAGTTTGGGGTAAACCCTAACGGACCTAAGACCTAGGCAGTAGAAAGTGGAGGTCGACTCAGACAAATAGAAGGACTAGACATGGCACAGATGGGACAATGGAGCCTCAGGGATGCATTAGAATAATGGCCTTGCCTACGTGACGACGTAGAGGCAACGTAGTTCATGGACTTGGACCATGGATGGACTAGAAGATAGATGACAAGATATGGGATGGACCAGGAAGCCTCGGGGGCGCATTAGAATAATGGCCTTGCCTATGTGACGGTGCAGAGGCAACGTAGTTCATAGACTTGGACCATGGATACCAACGAGAGACACCATGCTAGGCTAACACGATGGGTACGATATGGGATAAAACCTTGGTTGACAAGGCCAACAAAGAGATAGAGTATCAAGCCATGATAGGTTAGTGTCAGGATTTTATTATGGGATAGATATGGGTCGAATGGGACACAAGGAAGAATGGACACAAGGTGATTGGTTTCCCAAAGATGGAGAAGGCGGTTTATCACAAGTAACGCCTATTTACCAGGTTTTCACCACTTGCTTTTATTTGCATGAAAAGCTAGAAAGTATACATGATGCCTGTTTGCCAGGTTTTCATCATGATACCTATCCAAGGCACCTATTTGCCAGGTTTCACCAAAGGATGATTTTTTTGTACTTTTCTAATTTTTTATTTTTTTGTATTTTTTAATTTTTTGATTTTTTGATTTTTTTGTATTTTATGCCCCCTTACATTGGGGTTCTCCTAGGTATAGAACCGGCAAAGATGCATATTGTTGATTGGGTCATTAAACAGCTCACCCTTTGATGTTGCCAACTGATATACTCCCGATCCATAAGTAGTTACAATTACATAAGGCCCAAGCCAGTTGGGTTCGAACTTGCCCTTCTTTTCCCTATCCTGTTGATTGTGGGGATTTTCCTTAAGGACCAGATCTCCAACTTTGAAGACTCTTGGGTGAACTCTGTGGTTATAGCTTCGTGACATCATTTATTGATATGCTTTGAGATGGTCAAAGGCTTTCTGTCTCCTTTCCTCTAGCAACTCTAGTTCTTGCAATCTGGAGACTCTGTATTCTTCATCTGATATGAGACCTTTTAATGACACCCTGAGAGATGGTAATTCAACCTCTATGGGAAGGATAGCTTCTGAGCCATAGACAAGGGAGTAAGGTGTAGCACCTATGGGAGTGCGTATACTGGTTCTGTAGGTCCACAGAGCGGGATTGAGTTGGATGTGCCAATCACAGCCTGCATCGTTGACTGTCTTCTTGAGAAGTTTCAAGATGGTCTTGTTGGATGCTTCAGCTTGACCATTGCCTTGGGGGTATTAGGGTGAGGAAAAACGGTGTTGGATTTTGAATCAGTCACAGAGTTCTTGGACATCCTAGTTTTTGAAGGGTCTTCCATTATCCGTGATAATGGACTATGGAATTCCATATCTGCAGATGAGGTAATTCAGGATGAATGAGGAGATTTGTTTACCTGTGACGGTGGTGAGGGGAACGACTTCAATCCACTTTGTAAAGTACTCAGTGGTGGTTATGATGAATTTGTGGCCGTTGGATGAGGGTGGATGGATCTTTCCCACAAGGTCAAGTCCCCATTGGCAAAAGGGCCAAGGTGTCATTAAAGGTCTCAACTCTTGAGCTGGTGCATTTATCAGGTTCCCATGTATTTGGCACTGCTTGCACTTCTTGACAAACTGATATGAATCTATTTCCATGTTCAGCTAGTAATAACCCAAACGCATGAGTTTCTTGGCTAAGGAAGGACCGCTAGAGTGTGTTCCGCAGATCCCTTCGTGCACGTCTTGTAAGGCGGTTATGGATTCTTCTCGTTCTAAACAACGGAGTAAAGTACCATCTAGACCATGTCAATATAGGGTATTGGCAATAATGGTATAGCGAGAGGTTTGGCGTATAAAGGTTCGTCGTTGGTTTGAAGATAGGTCAGGTGGGAGAGTGTTGTCCTTGAGGTAAGTGTAAATCTTACCGTACCAAGGTGAATCAGATCCAACTAAAAGGCATATGGAATAGTTCTAAAGAAGATCATAAGCTGGTTGCTGAATAGTTTCCACTAAGAACTCATACCATGACTCATTCTCTAGTATCTCAAGATGAGAGGCAATGGTCGCCATGGCATCTGCTGCTTTGTTCTTAATCCGAGGTATCTTCTCAAAAGAGATGATCACAAAGTACTCCTTAAAGTCATCGACCATCCACTTGTAAGGGACAAGCTTTTCATCTTTGGTTTGGTAATCATTGTAGACCTAATTGATTATTAGTTGAGAATCACCATAGACATGTAGGTCTTTGATTTTCCACTCTGTTGCCATCTTGATACCAATGACTAAGGCTTCATATTTAGCTATGTTGTTGGTGCATGGGAATAGAAAACGGTAAGACTTCAGAATGGTGTCACCATGAGGAGTTACAAACAAGATTCCTGCCCCCGATCCATGGTTTGTGTAGGACCCATCAAAGTAGAGCTTCCAAGAATGTGTTGAGATGTTGAATAAGGATTCATCTGGAAAGTCAAATTACATTGGTGTGGTGTCTTGTACTGGTGGATCTGCTAACTGATCAGCAATGACTTGCCCTTTGATAGCTTTTCTATCTACATACTCAATGTCGTATTTGCTTAGGAGCATTACCCATTTGGCTAGGCGACCTGTGAGAGCTGCTTTGCTTAGTAGGTATTTTAGTGGATCTATTTTTGCAATAAGTTTGATTGGATGTGCAAGCATATAATGTCAGAGTTTTTGGGAAGTAAAAACTACCGCAAGACATGATCTTTCTATCTGTGAATATTGTAACTCATAGCCCACTAATGTTCGACTGATATAGTAGACGGCTCTCTCTTTATTCTCATAGTCTTGTTGTGCTAGAAGAGCTCCAAGAGCTGTAGGTGTAGTAGATATGTATAGTATCAATGGCTTCCCTTGGATAGGAGGCATGAGAATAGGTGGATTCATAAGGTACTCTTTCAGTTTGTTGAATGCCTCTTCACATCTCTCATCCCATCTGAATGGAATGTTTTTGTGTAGTAGATGACTGAATGGTTGACACTTGTCTGCCAGCTGTGATATGAATCTACGGATTGCTTGTAGCTTGCCTTGTAGCGATCTTAGTTGTGTAAGAGTCTTGGGTGGTGGCATGTCCATGATAGCCTTGACTTTGGCGGGGTCCACCTCTATTTCATTTGCTGATACAATAAAGCCTAGAAGCTTGCCTGAGGTGACTCCAAACACACATTTATTTGGCCTCAACCTGACTTTGAATTGCTCTAATCTCTGAAAGACTTTCTCTAACAAATCTAGATGTGATTCCCTTGTGACTTTGTGAGGATATCATCTACATAATCTTCCATTGTTACGTGCATCATGTCATGAAATATAGTGGTCATAGCACGTTGATATGTGGCTCCTGCATTTTTTAGCCCAAATGGCACGACATTCTAGCAAAAAGTACCCCATGGACAAGTAAAAGCTATCTTGTGTTGGTCCTCTAGTGCTATCCTGATCTGATTGTATCCTGAGAATCCATCCATGAGAGATAGCATGGTATGTCCTGCTGTCAAGTCAACTATGATATCTATGTTTGGCAACGGAAAATCATCCTTGTGGCAAGCTTTGTTTAGATCTCTAAAATCATTACATAATCAGACTCTGCCATCTGGTTTAGACACTGGTACAATGTTGGATATCCACTCTGGGTAGTCTATTGCTCTGATAAACCCCACATCCAACAACTTCTTCAGTTCTTCTTTGACCAATAGTGCTATGTGCGGATGCATCCTTCTAAGCTTTTCTTTGATTGGTTTCACACCTGGATCTAGTGGAAGATGATGCAGGATCAAGTTTGGGTCTAGACCTGACATGTCTGCATATGACCAAGCGAAGTTGCCTCTCTTTTTATTGAAGAATGGTACAAACTTGGTCTTTTCTGGTGGAGTAAGAGATTTAGCAAAGTGAATGATTTTAGGCTGTTCCTCTGTTCCAATGTTAACCAGCTCTGTGGGTTCCGCAACAAATCTGAGACTTCTCCTGGTGCATGTCATTAGAGAGAGTGTCAAGCCTTCCATCGTCAGGTGCCACAGTTGGGTTTTCACCTTCGGATGCGTCCTTTCTTTTTACTGTTTTGGGATCTGACACTGTTGCATAATGGTTTTCACCGTCAGATCCAGTTTTGATTTTGGTATTTTTGCGACTGGAAGGCTTGGCACCCTCTCTGAAATAAGCCACGGTATTAAGTTCAATAGCAAAACCAGCTTTATGACCTCCTTTGGGTAGGCGGTCCCTAAGTTCCATATAGTCAATATAGGCGTCATCATTTTGGAACATATCTAGTTGAGGGGTTCCTCGTAGATCCCAATCAATAAGTTCAGGATGCACAAGGGGGAGGGAGTCAGAGGATAGATCTAATTCATTGATAGTTTGAATGGATATACTAGGAATATTGGTAGGGGGAGTGTTCAGGATGGTACTTTCCTCCAAATTGTTTATTGCAATAGAACTCAAACCTTCCTCGAAAGTCATATTCTCAGAGATAGGCAAATCAGACTCTAGTGGTATGTTTAGTAGCATTTGTCCCTCATGGTAGGGGTTATAAGTTTGAATGGTATCACATTCTTTTTCATTGTAGGAATGCTCTGTCAGCTCATCCCACTCATACTCATTGGAATCTGCGTCACTGTCCACTTGGAGTGTATGTATCATTTCCACAAGACAAGCATTTTCCTTAGCTTTGCCCTTACCTTTATATCCTAGGCCATTTGTATTTCGAGCCAATGAGGATGAAGAAGGTTGAATGGGTTCTATAATTCCTTCTTTTCTGAGGCCAATAGGGTCTTGTACTTCGTAACCCATTCTGTGTAGGATAGCCTCACCTCACCTATAGAGTTCTGTTGGGAGTCTAGGTGGTTCCTGTTGTATGTTCTCTTCTTCTTCGGTATAAAGCCATTGTAGGACATCTCTTTCTTCTATTTCATCAGATAAGGTCCCCCATTTGATAAAGGGAACTGTGGGAGGTATAGGAGGAGCAGATGGCTTTGGAAAATGCTTGGGTCGACCAAAGGATCTAGGAGCTAAAGGCATCTTGGCTAGATTGAGGCTGTGCTCAATGGAGTATTCCCCAACTCCAGTTTCTTTGATAGTAATTTTCTGCTCTTTGGGCCTTGATGAGGAAGCTTCAGAGGTATGGTCTTGCTATGGGGTAGGGGATGTAGATGCTCTATTGTTTGGTATGATGCAATTGGGTTTTGAAAGGACAGAGTTGCAATGCTAAAAGGGGTCAGGGTCTCCTTGGATGGTGACTTGTTTGCCATTATGTGGGAATTTTATGCATTGATGATAGGTAGAGGGAACAACTTTCATTGCATGGATCCATGGTCTCCCTAGGAGAATATTATAGGCGAGCTCCCTATCTAGGACTTGGTACACATCTTTTATCACTGGTCCCACTTGTATGGGTAAGACTATTGTTCCCTTCTTAGTTCTCTCTTCTTCATCATAGGCTTTGACAGTAATTTTCTTTCTTGGATCAACTGCATTTTTAGAGAACCCCAATGTAAGGACTAGCTTTAGCATGCAAATATTTAAACTAGCTCCCCCATCAATGAGAACCCTCTTGATGCGTTGCTTGTGGATGAAGGTGACAATATGTAGAGGGGTGTTATGAGGTTGAGACACTAAGAGGTCATCTTGCTTAGAAAATGATATGGTACTTGAGGAGGTCAGATTACCTACCATGGCCTGAAACTTCTCTTGGGCCAAGTTAGTGGGGATGGTGGTTTCCACTAAGGCTTTATTGAGGATCTCTTTATGGGAAGGAGATAGACACAACAACTCCAAGATAGAAATGTGGGCCAGAGTCTTCTATAGTTGGTCTATGACATTATATTGACAGAAGTTGGACTGAGAAGGTGATGACCTTGGAGGGACGGTATTCAACGTGACTTTACCACTGCGGGTAATGATACTACAACCAGTTATGTTATGTTCTAATTATAGATTGGGCATGACCACATTGATTTGTGGGACATACTCGGATAGGCAATTGATGGTATAGTCGAATGGCACACTTGCATAGTTGGCATTACTATTCCCACTATTCTGATTCGACCTATTGCGGTTGTTGTTGTTGTTACCGTTGTTATTACCATGGTTGTTGCCATTGTTGTTATTTCCATGGTTGTTGCCGTTGTTGTACGGCCTAGTGTGATTGAGAAGTGGATCCCTGTAAGCCACATGTGTCTCATTGGAGGTATGTTGTTGGGTTCCTCCTTGATTTTGATCAAGCACATCTTGGATAACATGTTTGAGATGGATACAATTGTTGGTTGTATGTCCCCTTCCTCTATGATATTCACAATAGTCAGTGTCTTTCCAATAAGGAGGTTTGACTATAGGCTTATAATCACTTGTTGGCAGTAGAGAGATTTCATTGTTAGCCAATAACTTCCATAATGCAGATTCTTGAGACTCACCCAGCGATGTGAACTTTTGCCTTGGATTTGTGCTGAACCATGGTCTTGGCTCCCGAGAGAATGGTTTGTTGGGCGTAACATTGTTTGCCTCTCCTTTGAGAGTGAATATGGGTTGTTGCTTGGGAGTTGCCACCTTGGCGTCAACCACTCCATCGTTGACAACATTCTTATTCTTGGTCCAAAACTTTGATTTGTCAGTCGTATAGTTGGAGGTAGGTGTGTCCTTGTATAACTTGATTTGCCCCTTGGTGATCATAGCTTTTTCGATAAACAATCCCATTTCGATGACTTTTGAGAATGATGTAGGACATTGTATTTGTATTTGATAGCCAAGATCGGTGTTGAGGTTATGGACAAACATCTCCATTAGTTGCTTCTCAGGTACATCGTATGAGCACTTGCTTGCTAGTTGTCTCCATCGTTGTAGGAAGGTGGTAAATGATTCGCCACCCTTTTGTTTGGTGTTGCATAGATCAAGCATAGAGACTTCGTGTTCAATGTTGTAAGAGAAGTGAGTGATAAATTTGTTGACTAGCTCATCAAAAGTTTTGATGCCCAGTGGTAGCCGTGAGAACCACTCCATAGCTTGACTACCTAGAGATCTAGGGAATAGTCTCATTAAGTAAGTCTCATTGTGAGCTACTTCTAAACATGCTGCATTGAATTCCCTAATGTGATCTCTAGGGTCCCCTTTTCCTTTGTATTTGTCAAACTTAGGGATTTCAAATTGATAGGGAAATGGTTTCATGATCAAACCCTTATCAAAGGGGTATGGTGCAATATCCTCCAAAGAGTAGTTTTTAGTGTTTGTACCTGTCTTGAGATCTGACATTTGTTGATTTAGACCCTCGAGTTCTTTCCTCATTTCTTCCATAGGAGCATTTGTATCTATGGCTTTCTTTCCTTTATCCTCTGTGTTTGGGTCTATGGCTTTCTTTCCCTTTTCATGATCATCCTCTATGTTTTCTAGGATTGAGTTTATATCAAAATCTGCGGGCAGTTTAATTCCAAGACTAGCAAGATGATAGAAATATTTGTGAGGGTCGTCATGGAGCACTTTCTCTACTAATCATTTGAATTTCTAATCTTGGATGCTTCCTTGATAGTCTTCGTTAGAGATTTCCTCATCACTATCGTGAGGTGTGAAGATGTGGTTGGATGACCCAGCCATTTCAAGTTGTTTTTTGTATTGAGATCTAGTAAGAACCATGCAAGTTGACGTGGGACGAGGTGGAATGGGACTAGAGATTTTGGCAAGGTGCCAATGGAGACTGTTGAGAATAGGATACTTGTGACAAGATTTGGACAAAGGACTTTCTCAATCAATGACTCCAAGTAAGATGACCGATACAAGATGGTAGCCACTAGTAAGGGTACTTGATACTTGTCTTACTGTGTAGGGACTAGTCGTGCACCAAGAACTACTAGCAAAGTTTTGTGACTAACTACGTTTACTTGAATTCACAAGTGATATGAAAAAGGGGCCTATGCTGACCTAATATGGGATAGTTTTGATTTTGGACTAGGAAAGACCTGATAGAAGATGAATGGGATGATCAAATGAAAGAGAGAGTTTGATGTGAAATGGATGGAGAAATGACTGCAAGGTGGAATCTGATCTCTGATCTTGAAACTAGACTAAAATGGGTACCCAGAACTGGGAAGACTTTTCTCTCAAAAGTTGTGCAAGTGCTCACTGTCGTGCATGCGCTAAAACAGATGCGCTGCAGAAATGGATAAATGCACTGGAAGTCAGTATATATGTGCCACACTGCTAAAAAGTATATGTGCTGGAACAGGAAGTAAAAGCACTGAAAGTCACTGCAAATGTGACGTAGGTCGGCACAAATGCACAGAAACAGAGGACGGATGTGCCGCTCTGGCTTTTCTCAATATTTTTGCAATTTTTTGGAATTTTTTCGATGTTTTTGGTACTTTGGTTTTGTAAGAATGTTTCTTTGATTTGATTTTCTGAATTTATGGCAAGAAAACACAGCAAACACAAAGAATATTTTTATGGCTTTTTTTATTATTTTTTTTGTGATTTTTTTGACTCTTTTTTGGACTAAAAAAAAAGAAAGAACAAGTACAAATCCTAGGCTTCAAATGGATAACAAGGGTTTTTGGCCACTAGAACAAAGGTATTTAATGAAGGCAACCATTCGAGTGGTTATACATGCGGCAACACTACTCTTCATTATGGAGTCTCCCAGCTTGCAAGGGTTGCGCCTTGGAGGGTTTTGGGGGAGGTTAGATGTTGGTATAACACAACTTCACTTGTTGTTTGAAGCTTTCGCTCCAAACACAATTTATTTATAGTGACTTGGAAGGGCTTGGCGTCTAGCCTGTTACCACTTAGGGTCGTTCCTACTTGGATGAACGGTATCCAAGAGCAGGCCCCTCTAAAGAAAAAACACATGCAAAAATGATATGTCTGGCATTTTGATCACCCAAGATAGGGGAGAGCATAGGCTTGGTATCATTCCCAAAACACAGTATACAGTGGTTCTTTTTCCCCTAGTTAAAAATGGAAAAAACTAGATGAGCTATCTACTTGGGCAAGCACAGAACTTTGAAGTGATTAGCAAGATAGCAATGGTCCAATTTTAACCAAGATATCAATGATGAGTTCAGTTTTTAACCATGTAGCATGAATTGTTAACTTTGAAATGATGGTCAATCGAGATAGCAATGGTTCAGTTTTAACCAAGATAGCAATGATGAGTTCAGTTTTAAACCACGATAGCATGAGTTGTTAACTTTGAAATGATGGTCAATCGAGATAGCAATGGTTCAGTTTTAACCCAAAAAGCAATGATGAGTTCAGTTTTATCTAGATAGCAATAACTTTGAAAAGATAGCAATGTTGCAATGCAAGATAGCAATGATTCGTTTACCACTTTCCTAGTTTAAAACTATGTGAGATTTGCATGAGCATCTGTTTTACTATCCTGTTAGAAATTGAAGTGTGAGCTAACAAAATGCAACTATATGAAATTAAACCAGAACCTATCCTGTAAAACCAATCAAGAGAGTTCCTACGAAAGACGTTAGCGTTAGCAAAAATCTTCCTAGAAACCCTAAAATCACTACCTTCAACAAAAGCGTCGCTTCATAGACTAGATGCGTAGAAACAATCAACAGAAGCGCTGCATAACATATGCGCTGAAATAGACAGTAAATGCATAGAAATAAAGTGTATATGCGTCGATCCTATGTATGCGCCGTCTCAGAGGGTAAAAGCACTGGAACAGTGAATGTATGTGCTGCGTTAATAGATGCACCGAGATAGTTGGTATATGCGCTGGAACAATGAATGTATGCACTGATTAAACAGATGCACCATGACAGGTAACAGATGCATGTTAGAAATTGACGTATGCGCTGTTTCCTCCTATGTACGACTTTCTAAACACAAAAACTCAGTTTTTGGTTAAATTTGGGGCTAGGCCCCATGGTGGGCACCAAAAATGTTAGGGGTAAATTGGTTTCAATAATGAATAGGCAATGATAAACAATATCAAATACCCAAAACTCAATAGAATAGTGAACTAAGAAGATTAAATGAAATAAGCAATGAATCAACAAAGCAAAACCTTCCTTAGATCGAAACTTCCATTGTTGCCTATCAAAAATTATCGTTGCATGTATGAAATAGGGCCCTCAAAGAGTGCACTTCTTTGCTTTGTCAAGAATGTCGATTGTGAATGGCTATGGTAATGTCGCAATGAAGAGGAGCTTCACAACGAGGGTTGTAGTGCGTAGTAATGAATGTGATCACAAGCAATGAAAGAATTGGTGCCAAAGGCGCGCTGTAATTCCTACAGAGTAACAATACTTAAAGCTTGGATAATTAGAATGGAAGAATGAGGTTTCTTTTATAGACTTGGGAGAAATAAGATCAACGGTATAGAAGACTTGAGAAGATCAACAGTTGAGAATGAGTGAGGAACGTGCAACGAATAAGAAGAAGACAAGTGTGACACAAAAGCTGTTTTATTTGAGTTAATCACTTTCTTTTCTAAAGATAAGACATGCTTTTCATAAATTAGAAAGCTTTTTTTCTAATTTTAGAGATATTGATAAAAACAAGGTTGATTGAATAGATAACTCAACTTCAGATTTGCTTTTGCATGATTTGAGAGAAATTAAATAATAAATTATTTAATTGTGTGTGCATGAAGAAGAAGACTTATTTTTAAAAGATTTAGAAGATATTTTGAAGAATTAGAAGATAAGAAAGTAAATTAAATAAATAAATTTATTTAATTGTTTGTGCATGATTTAGAAGAATAAATAAAATATTTGATTTATTTTATTTTTAGAGACTGAGAGAATTTAAATAAATTTGATTTAATTTATTCAAATTTGGAAGAATGAATTTGATTTAATTAAATAATTAATAATTATTTAATTGTTTGGGGAGAATTGAATTAAATAAGGGTTTTATTTAATTTTGACCTTTAGAAGAGATAATTAAATATTTTGATATTTAATTAACTTAGAGGAATGCGAATCGTGTCATTTTTAGGTGTATACACTAGATATTAAACATGTTGAGAAATTACAAGAAATATTTAAATTAAACGTACATGACTACATTTAAAAGAAAAATTAGGATACATACACATACATACATCATTCAACTTGAGCATATATACAAATTTCAAAATTTAAGATCTAACTATGTAATTTTAATACATGTACATACTAAAGAATAAACTAAAAACATACACCAAAAAGGTAAATTTCTAACAAAATGTGTAAGGCTCATTTATGTTTAAGGCATGTAAAATTTTGTGGCTTGATGTACTAAAGTGTTTACAAGGAATAGTGAAGTTTCCCCTTAAATCCTATTTTATTAAATCTCCTTAATCCACATGTCATCTTTCCTAGGTCCATAAACCATGCTAATGGAATGATTTTGTCCTAAGTTGACCAAGTTTAATTTGTAGATCTTTAACAAGTTTGTAAAAACTTGAAGCATCTAACATTATACAAATTGATCAAATGTGAATGATTAATTTGACTATTATTAGTGGCTTAAGAGAATTAATGAGTAGATTTCAAGTTGTACTATCTACATCCTCTTAGGACGGACCTTAAGCAATTTTCTTAAATCCCCTTAATCCATGTCATCTTTCCTAGGTCCATAAACCATGCTATTGGAATGATTTTGTCCTAAGTTAACCAAGTTTAATATATAGATCTTTAACAAGTTTGTAAAAACTTGAAGCATCTAACATTATACAAATTGATCAAATGTGAATGATCAATTTGACTATTATTAGTGGCTTAAGGGGATTAATGAGTAGATTTCAAGTTGTACTATCTACATCCTCTTAGGACAGGCCTTATGCAATTTTCTTAAATCCCCTTAATCTATGTCATCTTTCCTAGGTCCATAAACCATGCTAATGGAATGATTTTGTCCTAAGTTGACCAAGTTTAATATATAGATCTTTAACAAGTTAGTAAAAACTCGAAGCATCTAACATTATACAAATTGATCAAATGCGAATGATCAATTTGACTATTATTAGTGGCTTAAGAGGATTAATGAGTAGATTTCAAGTTGTACTCTCTTAGGACGGGCCTTAAGCAATTTTCTTAAATCCCCTTAATCCATGTCATCTTTCCTAGGTCCATAAACCATGCTAATGGAATGATTTTGTCCTAAGCCATTTTCTTAAATCCTCTTAATCTATGGCATGAAGAGGCTACATTTATATGGATCCATATATAAGGGGAAAATAAGTATATGGATCCATATGTAAGGGGAAAATGTCAAAGTTATTATTATTTATTTTACACTCCATCATCAATGTTAGTGTAAAATTTAACACCCCTCAACCATCTTCACAATGCTTGTATTGGATGATAAAACTATGAATATATAAAACTATGCTTGTGGTTATGATGATAATTAAATTTATTTTGTGGTTTTTAGATGGAGAATGGAACTTCATATAAAACATTTATGTGAAATCTCACTCAAACCAATTGATGAAATAAAAGTTACTATACATACTTGGTGTGTATTGCGAATAATGTGGTCTATGTTGGTGTAGCCCTCTTATGTGACCTAAGTATGTAAAGAGAAAATGTGGTATGAGATCATGATATGAATTTTATGATCATCCCTTGACAATGAGATGTGGTTTGTCTACCTTTGAAAAACAAATAATTGTTAATGTGATGTGAAATTTAGTTTTGTAGGGCCACATTTTGATGAACTATTGTTCTAGGTTAATTATTGGTTGTTTCAACCCCCTACAAATAATTAATTGATAGTACACTTTTCATTTTACATATCCTATTTTTAAAAATGTATTTAGGAGGTAATTAATAACATATGATGGCCTCCTATTGTTAATGAATAACTATAAACTTACCATTTTGATGAGATATTATTTATTTCTATTGATACTTGTGTATGGACTCCTATTGACAAATTTTATAGAAAGATTTAAAAAAACTGATAATTCTTCCTTAATCTCTATAGCCATTTAAAGAACTATTGTAAATGATTCTCTACTTACATGCACTACCAAATTTAAAGCCTCCTTCGTATCCTTTTAAATTCCTACTCAAGTTTCTCAATTCTTTCCCTATACTCTAGCATACCTTGCCACATAGAGGTCCTTCAATGCTATTGATTTTATCCTTTTTTTCTATTCCCCCCATAATCTACCTATCCATATCTAGAATCATTCCCATATCTAAAACATTCCTTCATCTTCCTCCTTAAGCAATTGACCATCATTAAGGGGTTGATTGCCATTAAAATATAAAATTTCGCATTTATCCTATTACTCTCAATGAAATACCATTTTATCAATTAGTTTGAACCATTGAGGCTTAAAAATAATAATCTATATTAGAATGGATTAATTTTAGAAACTCATTCGGAACCTCCAAACTCTCAAGGTCCTCACAAGTATGAGAATTAAATTTATAGATTGGGTGGTAGGGATTAGACACACTAGAGAAGATATCTATGAGATAAATTATATGATGAGAATTAAAAATTTATAGATATGCCCTAAGAAACTCTTTAAACATGAAATTATTTGATGACAGAAGATATAAATTAAGGTTAGTCTTTCTTACTTACCTCATGCTCATCCATTTGTTTTGCCCATAAATCTCTCAAATCAAATTGGATTTTGCAAATAGGGTAGCTATATTTTGAATGTTCACTCTTAGTCAAAGTCATTTATTTCTTTGAGGATAGCTATATTTTGAATGTTCGCTCTTAGTCAAAGTTATTAATATCTAGTATTATTTTGTTGGTTGTTGCATATTTAGGATGAATGTTTCCTTATCTGGTAATTACAATTATAGATAGAAATATTCAAGTCTAAAAAGATATGATTCCTAGAGCGGATACAACTTTTATAAATACATTATAGTTGATCATTTAGGATGAAATTTGGTTAGCCATGGATTGACATTTTATTCCTATAATTTGAATTGAATCACATGGATATATTGCATTAATGACATGGAATAAAATATCTCACATGAATGTTCATTATATGTAAATTTCTAGATAAATTTAATCCCCTTAAGCCATTTGAGGAGGATAACCTCAATGAACAATCATATTTTAGGAGGGAGTACATTAGATGCTCCATTATCAATATAAAATGCTAACATATTCCTAGATCATGGTTTCTATCAATTTTATTTTTCTATCTTGGATCTAATGTGTGATCCTAATGATATGGACTAGGTATACGTAGGGAACAATAAGATTATGGCAATGTGTGATTCTAATTTTGTGAAACTAAGTAATTAGTCTATAGGTTTGACTAATTTCTATCTTATTTGTAACTCAACATATCTAGAAACCTCATAGGGATTACGATTATAAAAAAGGAATATATACTAGCACTTGCACCTAAAGGAGGTTCAAGGATTATGCTGATAGAAAACTATATGTATGTTAATATGTTAGAGGGTAGGTGTTTGTGCATGGGTACATATGGATGCCATGTGTTGCAAATTCTAAATGTATGTGGCTAGATTAAACAATTCATAATAAGTGCTAAATAATGGAATGAAATAAACTTAGACAAATCTAGATTTGTTTCTCAAAGAAATTAAGAATTATCTAATTCTGAAATATTTGCATACAAATTTAAAATATAAAGCAATGCAAATGAAAAAAAAAAACTAAAACTAAAATGGCATTCAATTTACCATTAAATGGTAACTAAAACTTGTTTTCCGATGACTCAATAGTGGTTTGCAGGCGTGATTGAATCTCAGTTTAGGGTTCATATTTTTGTTTGAAGGGTAAATGTTTTTATTTCAATTTAGTTTATGGTAATTTTTTTGTGTGTAGGGCAAATTTTTTAGTTTTAATTGAATGTAGGGTTTATATGTTTTGCAAGATGATTCAAACCAAATATAAAAACCTAATTTACAAAATACACAAAATAAACTTAAATACAAATAACAAAATACCAGAAAATGAAAAAAAGGGAAAAAAATAACTCACCTAGACTGTTTGATGGCCGGAAATCGCTCTCTCAAACTCAGGATCCCGTTCTGTTTTTGCTCTGACCATTGGTGAAAATGATCTCGCAGACCATTTTTTAAAAATTAAATACTTTTACGAAATGGGATCCTATTCTAAACGAGATCTCGTTTCATGATCCTAGGCTTGGGATCGCGCTACGAAATGAGATCCCATTTTAAATTTAGGCTCAGGATATTGATCCATAACAAGATCCCATTTTATAAATAACGGGATCCCATTTTGTTTTGCCCGATTTCGGGTTTTTGGCTAAGTCCGAAACTTCCACGAGAAGTGGACTCAACTTCATGCTTTTACCCTGTGTTGTTTGAACTTGTATTTCTTAATGATTCCAGGTATTCTTTATATTTGCCTAGCAAAATGTTTTGTGTGTCTTCATCATGCTTTCCATGTGTTTTCCATGTATATTTTATGCCTTATGTGTATACTTCATGTCAAGTGTGTATGCATTGTGTATGACGTGTATTACCTTTGTGTATTGAGTGTCTTTTGCATGTATTCCTATGTATGCTTGTAGTACTCTATGTATGTGTGAATTATGTTACAATGTCTTGCATTTTTGCAACCTTAGAATCCTAAGCTTGGGGGCTACTTTAGTCTACAACTTGGCGGAATTCTTTGGCTTCTATGTTTTTGTGTTTGAAATCTGTCTTCTCCTTACTTTAGTGTGAGTTCGAACGTAAGTTTGTACCCACGCTAAAGTGGGGGCTAAATGTTATGGAGTAAAATGTGTACCCTTGTTAATTAGGACCTATTTTAACACCTTTTTGAACATTAAATGATTAAATCTTGATCCCAATGAGTAACCTGACAAAGTAAACTTAGGACTGGTCTAAGCCCACCTTAAATGACACTCCTCAGAGTTTGTGAGGCTAAAAGACTAAGGCACCTAGCGCCTTGGTCCCAGATGATTTCTTTAGCCCTATTTTTGTGGTTTCAGCTTAGAACACCTCCTTAGCTTACACATGTTGGCCCCATTTGGTTTTATTCATTGTTGGTGAGTGGGAATGCATATACAAAGGAGTTTTGTTATTCATTTATAACCTAGATGGACAATGAAAGATTATAATTTCTTGCATGATTGATCTCCTATGCTCTTCATGCTCTTCATGCTTAGAATTGCTATATGCTTGTGGATGTTATGATTCTTATTTGTAGGTCTTGAAGGAAGTTCAAACCATCTTTATCTATCTCCTTGTTGGTGCATAATCTTGAGTTATCTACTCCAACTAGGGTTTCCAATCTTGTGGTAATCTTTATCATTTTCAATCATACTTTCATCATATATTGCAGATCTTGCCTCTGCTCTCCTAGGGCACGCACTCTTGGATCTAATCATCACTGTAGTGGAGGTGGAAAAACCAATATGAGGTTTGACTAAGGCAAGCCCCTAAACACAACACAACCTTTTCCTCTTTGCATGTGTGCAGGTCGCATCTAGAAGAATCAAACTACAAGAAGTTACAGGACTGAAGAAGACTAGCAGGTGAAGACATCTAGATCTTGACATTCTACAAAACCCTAATTAGGGTCTAAGGCGCCCAGCACCCTAGTTCTTATGTGCTCCCAAACTCAGATCGAGGTTCTTCTCTGTTTCTTGATCTCTGTTATACTTTTAGAATCCCTGTATTAGTTTCTGACAGTTATCTATTTGCAGATCTTGGTCAATTAGGGTTTCATCGTTTGCCCTAGTTTGGTTGGTTAGTTTTAGTTGAATTTGGTTGACACTCCTCTATACAATAAATGGACAAAACCCTTGTAGTTTGGCTCTCCTTCATGGGTAGAAGCTAAGCTTGGTTTGTGTCTCAATGTTAATGGAAGATGGTTTGACCTAGTTTAATCTCTTAGGCTAAGTCTCTCTTTTCCACATAACAAATAGAATTGATGTTGTGTAGGATCTGCTCCCTAATATCTAAAAAATGATGTTTTCATTGAAATTATAATGGCTTATTATTATCTCTTGGTATTTAAAGACACATAATGTGCAATTAAGTCATATATGGTCAATCAAGGAGAAAAATATTCTAGGAACATTTCAATTTCAAACTTAAAATGAACACATCTATTCCATGTCTTGTAAACAACCTTACAACATAAATGAAAGAAGCGTAAAAGAGATAATATTCTATGGCTTCACCTGTACACTGCAAATGACAATAAGGTGGCTTAGCACATGAAATGTATATGTGTGTTCGATTCATAGGATGAAATCTCAAGACTTGCACACACTTTAGAGAGTAGACAAGAGTTTGTGCCACTGTCGTGATGGTGAGAAAGTAAAAAAATCCTTTGAATATGGTTGGTGGGGGTTAACTATCTTTCTTTTTTTCTTTTATACCATGATGAGTATAAAGGTTGTCTTAAACCTTTATTCCAAGGCACTTACATTTTCACAACTGGGCAATCAAGGCTCTTCCTTAAATGTCATGCGCATGAATAATTAATACTTGTAATATTAGATAGTGGCACACACATATAAAGAACAGACAAGTAGCTTTAAGGTTTGTAGTGTTATGTATATGAAGATCAATTTATGTGTGTGGGTTGAATTGGGTATTTGGGCATTACTAGATATAATTCTTCAAAATTAAACGTTTTAATACAAGAGCATGCCCACCTAAGCTTGAATATAGGTTATCATCAAGACAAAGACATCATATAAAGTAGTTTGTACTACACAACTATTTCAAATAGTAGCAAGGTCAATATCATAGTTAAAAGAATGGTCCAAATTTGATGAATATGGAACAATTTGTGATCCAATTATAGTGAAGTAAATGCATCCTGTTGAAATATTGAGTAACTTCATTTGTTTTTAATTTGATATGTAGATGAAAGTGTTTACAATGCAAGAAATTTTGCAAGTTTTGTGATCTTTTTAAATGTGAACATAATTTAAATATCTAACTAATCACATCAATAGGATGTTGAAGCCAAGATTCATTTGTTGTAAATTAGATTTGTTTTTTATTAGAGGTAAAGCAGGTTTTGAAGGGGCCTTGAAACCCTTTACAACAGGTTAAAAGGATAGCCAAAACACATCAAAACATTTGCAACAACGAACCCCACAACAAACCCACAAAACATCAACCAAGCTGCCAACCATAATAGACCTAGGGAAACCAACTACACAACCCCAGGCTTCGATCTTTCTTTCCGACCACCCATGACTCGAGATTTTGAAGTCATAGCAACCCTAGAGGGAATGAACTCAATAGGATCCTTCAAGGACTTATCATCCTCAGTAAAATTGCCAACAGTCAAATGGTCGTGGAGGGAGTTCCTCCACCAAGTCGCCTCACCCTTCTTACGGTGAGGACGAGGGTAGTCCGAAGTGAGGTGTCCAATGGTGTAACATCTCTTGTAGAGAAAAGGAAGACCCTCATAATCTATAGTTTGAGTCCATGGTCTATCTCTAACAAGTACGACAACATCCCCAGGCAACTCCTTAGATGTGTCAATATCAACGAGAATGCGGGAAAAAGTAGTATGACTAAAGTTCAACGATGCATCATCCTCGTGTAAGAAACAACCTAGTGCATTGTCAATAGATTTGAAACATGAGCCATCCCCAAACTAAAGAGGGTGGTTAGGTAATTTGACCCATACAGGCATGATGCTCAAGGATTTTGTCATATGGTTGAAGGAGGAACACCATGGTTTGAGTGAGAGGGAATGTTGCCCCCACAACCAAAGCTCACCTTCCAAAATTTGCTTCTTATCCTCTTCTGATTGGAAAGAAGCAATGAAAAACCACCTTGCCAAGGGGTAAAGTTCTATCTTGCCTTCAATGAGAGGCCTCCAAGCCTCCAAGGCCCATCTAGAAGGGAAGACCAGAAATGATTAAACCTGCAAATGAGGGCTAACCATTTGAAATGATCTTCATTATCCTCCACTTCCTATCCACAAATGATGATAGGGGATGAAGGAACACGAGAGATAGGCTTAAGTTTGTTTCTTACGTGTTGAAGGAGCACCAACATTTGTCCCAACCATGGCCGCATAATATTTGGAAGCATCCACCGCCTGAGAGGATGCACCAACTTTAGATGTTTGCTCAACACTAGGACCACCAAACCCACATGAGCTGAAGGAGTGGCGCAAGAACCCGTCAAGAGTGGTGGGAAGTCCCCCGAACCCAACACAGATGGTGCACTGAGAACAGGAGAATCGTCCACAGCAAAACCCAAACCAAACACAGGGGCACGCCCGAGAGTAGATGTAGAGGGAGCAGACGCAAAGGCCGCTAGGGCACGCCCAGGAGACACGAGAGAAGCCATTTGTGTTGTGCTTGTGTTGTGCTCTCAAGCATGCCCTTGCGTTTGGTTTGGGTTTTCCTATGGACGATTCTTCTATTCTTAGCATGTCATCTGTGCTGGGTTCGGGAGACGCAGAGGCTGCATTAGATTTGTTAAATGGAAGCCTATCAAAAATTACAATTGCAAATTGCACACCGAGATGCAGGCAATGTCATTCACGTTGCAATTGACAAATAAAATAATCCAAATATTTGTTTGTGAAAGATTGACGTTCCTAAGAGTAACGAAAGCTTACATTTATTGCAATCATGTATTTTGTCTTATCTTTAGTAAAAAAAACAAGCGACATGAAATGGCCAGAGAATGAGTGCAAACAACTAAAGAATTTTCGTCTTGTTTCACATCTCATTGTTTCAAATCTTTTTCACTTTTCACTTTTCTTTTCTCATAATTGACACAATTTGTGATGATAGTTGAGTTTGTTAGAGAGATACACTTATTTTGCAGCAAGTAAAAAATGATATCAGGAAGTGGGAAAAATAAATCTGCATTTTTAACCCTGTATTTTACATTTACTCCAATTACATAAGTGATTGACAATATTAAATGATAATATTGCATATATAATTTTTTATTTAACAAAAAAATTTATAAATACTTAATGTCCCTAACCATTTTATTTTAAAATTTGCCTATGAACATAACCATTGCACTTTAGGTGGTACAATTACTAGTCATATTAGGATACTATTAGGGTACTCATTACTTGCAAGTAATTTTTTTTCTTAATCATAGAGGAATCAGTAGCCCAACCACCTACCACAGAACCCCTATAACCTATGAGCTTTACACGCTACCCCTTAACATATACAGTGGATATATCGGATTTAGAACATGAGAAATTGCTTTTAGGTTAATTTACAGGCGACAAACCTAACTGTAAATTCAAGGGATGGACTACAGGACTACACTAGGCAGCTTTATGGAAGTCATACATGGAGGAAAAGGCTTGAGTAAACGTAAAGATGAAAATGAAAATTGCAGACAGCACAGATATTGTGGTGCGCCAGGGCGATGTAAAATAGTCCATAAAGAAATCGATCAGTCTAGCCCTCCATTTGCTCCTGTAACCCTCTGTTATCTCCTCCTTCAATGTCTTGAGCGGCTGGAGAGAAGAAATGGCCATGCCCTTGCACAGACAATCCCAAAGCTGAGCCACCTGGGCGTCGTTTCCAACATGGATACAAAAAATCCCAGCCATCCTCAGCAGCATCACATCGTACTCTGTGAAAATCAAACTATTCATCAAACCGACGTAGCAAGAGATTACCTGCAATTCTAATGGCAGAAATGCCTCCATAGCCATGAAGTTTCTCAGAACAGTTTCAGTGTTTTCTGATATAGCCATTGCTGGAAGGTAGAGAACAGAGGCTTCCCTGTCAAATCTGAGGGCTTTTCCGCCGTCTCCTGTGTAGGGTCGGATGTAGATCCCAGCTTTGCTTAACCTTGAAATGGAAGGGAAAACGTAATTAAAATTCCTTCCTTGTGTTGATGAAAAAGGGGCAGCAGGACAAGAATCTTTCCCGGAAAAGAAACAGAGGGTTAATCCGTGCAAGAACCCTAAAAAATGTTCACGACATAGGAAGGGGGAATTGAGTTCAAATCGTGAGAGCTGCAGGAATTTGAAGGGGAGAAACGAAGAAGCAGCATTTAAGAGCAAATCGAACAACCTGGCCTCTGTTTCTTGCTCAGATCCGCCCTCCAGTTGTAAAATCTTGTAGAGAACGAACAGAGGAATTTGATTTTCTAACTTCACCATGTCCCCCAGTACTGCAAATCCTACCGACTTAATTCTACTCTCGTGAAAAAGGGGTTCGAAATACGTACACCAGTTGAAGGAATCAAAGGGATCTTTGCCTGCAAGGGTTCTGAGAAGCTCCAGCAGGAAGGAAGTATCCAAGAGCATGATCCAGGCTAGGGTTTCAGAGTTGCAGTCGATGATTTTCTCGTAGTTGTCTCTGATTTGACCGTCCAATTTCTCAATCTCTGCGGCTATGAAACTAATTTCTATTTTTCCGTGGAGCCTCTTGGCCATTTTTTGAGCAGCCCGCAGCTTGTGGTTGTCCATGTCGGAAAGGCCTGTGGTGCGACGGTAACAAGGGCCGATGGAAACCACCTGTGGAAGATATGAATCGCGCTTCAGGTTGATGAGGATTTTTGGGACGGTGAAGATGCAGACTGTTGGGGGCCGGGCGATGGCATGCTGAGCTTGAACGCCCTGTTTTATGTGAATCAGCCATTCTCCTTCACGATTGTCTTCGCTGGGCACTTCACTCAAGTGCAAGGCCATACTGTATGGATGATGCTTTGGAACCCCGGGGAATCGAACCTTGAATCAGGATGAAATGAGCATAGCTGCTTCTCTTCTTTGGCTCTTTTCTTAGGAGTGTGATCCCAAACTTTGAAGGAAAAAACTCTCACACAGTCAAATCTTGAAACAGTCAAGATAGAGCATAGCTGCTTCGAAGCTGCAACAGGACACATCTTACTTAAACATCATCTAGTTTAATGGTCAAATAATCAATATTCTAACCTGCAACACAACACATTTTACTTAAACGCCATCTAATTTAATGGTCAAATAATCAATAGTACTTTCACACCTCAACTATATTAAAAAGTGGTAAATATTTGTTCCCTTATTAAGAACATTAAATACAACATTTCCAAATATTTAAGGGCAGCCAAAAGTCAGAGAGAGATCTTTAACGATGATTTTCTTTTTCTCTGTCTCAATTATAGAGACTTTTTGTGGAATCTTGCAGGGGTAGGATAGAGACCTCCTTTTACTTCTGTCATCTTGTTTAAAGGTCAAATAGTCAACAGTAATCTCACCCCTCATCCACACCAAAAGTGGTAAATATTTGTCCTATTTTTATTGATTAAAAGTGATCTTTGACTATGGAATTGGATGATGTTTAAGAACTGCCAACACAACATTTCTAAATATCTAAGGATAGCCAAAAGTTACATGGGGATCTTTAATGATGATTTTCTTTTTCTTTATCTCAATTATAAAGACTTTATGTGGAATTGGATGATGTTTAAGAGCCAATACAACATTTCCAAATATTTAAGGGCAGGAAAAGTCAGAAGGGGATCTTTAATAACAATTTTCTTTTTCTTTATCTCAATTATAAAGGTTCTCTGATTAATATTTTAAGATTGTTAATTTTGCTATTTTTTTTTATCTCAGTGCTATGCTATACTAATAGTACAGTGTTTAAAATCTTATTATTAGTACTGCTATGCTATATTAATGGTATAGTGTTTAAAATGTGTGTTTTTTCAATCAGTTTGTGAACTGATTAAGCATTAGCTAATTATTTATTTAAATTTTTTATTAGTATAGTTTACAATGTTTAAATATAAAGAAAATTTGATTGGTTGTTCAATTCACCCTTTTATTGTAATTTTCATGTTTTACTTTTTTATTGAAATAAGCATACAAGAATTACAACAATAGCACAAGCCCATCAAAAAACAAACAGCTGGTGAAAACAAACAGAACATCTCTAAGCGCTGAAAAGCAGCTCAAAGAACTATCCACTAAACATACAGAAATGAGTTGAAAGAACAGTTGTAACTAATCCAGAGAGCATAGGAACTAGGCAACTCCATGCTAACGTCCATGTGCAACATAAATAGTTGAAGTCACCATTGATGCAGTTAGCCTTGCTGGTGATGAACTCCAATAAGTTGTAACCACTGAATCAATCGAATCCTCACTGAGTTGCTAGATGACAACAGATACAAATCAACAGTCACCATAAGAGAGGACTCCATAATTGCTTGGAACCAGCAACAACACTCCCAACAATGTAAGCAACACCACCACCAACTTCACCTTTGCCTTACGCAACAAAAGTTCTTCAATAAACTGCAGAAGCTCCTCCACAAAAGAACTGATCTACCGAACTGGGGCTAGTACCTCCAACAGTGGGAGCAACAAAGGAAATTATCCCAGCAACATTTGCAGATGAAAAGAAGAGAATGCCTAGAACGAGACCTTTGAAGCCATGGCTCCACAAGGTTAGAGATGAAACCCATCCTCCAAGACTTCGTAATGCAACCTGTCCTAATGTCAACACAACAGTAGGAAGGAAAAAAGTCTTTTCTGCAAATGAAGTTGTATACACCTAAAATTGGCTCATGTCGAATTAAGTAAATATTTTAATATTTATCTTAATTCTTATTTTCTTCTGTCAATTAAATAAATATTCTAAGTTTATTTGATTGGTTCATTATCCTATAATTAAATAAAATAAATTTATTTAATTAAATTTCTTAATTCTTCTAGTGTCTCACATAATTAAATAATCCTACATTATTTAATTAATCATAAAATCCCTCTATCCTAAGTCCTAATTTCATAATTCCACCTCATAAATCCACCTCATCAATCCACCTCATCTTTCCACCTCACCATGTTGCACATGTAATTAAATATTTTAAATAGTTAATTAGCTAATATTCCCTCACCCACATGTCCTATTTATCCTCTAGTCAAAATTAGTTAACTCATCAATCAAGTCTGTTAACTAATTAATCATTCGAGTTCACTAATCAATCAATTCAGTCAACTCCCCAATCAATTCACTTAACTGGTTGGTTTATTCTGTCAACTATTCAATCAATTTTGTTAAACTCCCGTATTACATGATGGAGCTTGGACACTTGTCCTCTTTCTATTCGCGCACATTCCTCAACCATTCTCAACCTTTGATCTTCGTATTTCTTCTCAACCGTTGATCTGCTCTCACATATTTCTATAAATGCAACCCTCTTCTTCTTCATTTCATATCCATCGTTTGAGTAAACTTATGCTACAGAAACACAAGCGCACCTTTGGCACCCCCATCTCCATATCATCTATCATCCATCAATAGTGTGTTGAAGCTCATCTTCAATCACACAAAGTATCATAGCCAACTTCATCTTGTCATCTTGAGGACTTTGAAGCAAGGAAGCAAGCTTCCTGAGGGCCATATTCATCTCCATCAAGATCAAGACAGAAAAGGCGAGCAATGGAAGACGAAAGGTGAAAGGTTGTGAGTATCATTTATTTTGTTATTTAAATCTGCTTTCTCGTTCATATTCTATTGATGTTTGGGTTTATTATTGTTATTTATTAATCCACATTTTACCCTCACATTCTGGCACCCACCGTGATCTAACCCATGTTTTGTTTTTGAGTTTTTTGTTGAGTGTGTTTTGTCACAGCTTCAGGTGCGATTTGTTACAAATATGGAAATCAGCTTTCATACACAACCTCTTATGCTCAATCAGACCTCACCGTTGAGCTCGGGAGGCCTCACAGGTGAAAAATAACATATAATTTGCCTATCTTTTATTACTTGAAATTTTTTGAATTTTTACACACTAAAAAAAAAATCATTTTTTAAAAAACTTTTAAAGTATATTTTATTCAGCCAAAAAAATAAAAATAAAAAAAACACAGCAAGTTATTTTTTTTAGGTTATTTTTTTTATTTTTTATTTTTTATTAAAAAAAATCACAAAAAAAAAAATCAAATTTTTTTTTTTAATAAAAAAAAAAAAACTATTGCAGACAGGGGCCGAAGCCCCTGCCTGCACATAGGCCCCCGCGGCCTCCCCTTTCCCTCCCCAACACCCCCGCACTCATCCCCTTCCCGCCGCCCAGAACCCTCCCTCTGCGTCCCCTTCCCCTCTCCCTCCTGCAGCCCTTCCCAACCCTTCCCCCTTCCTCCCCCCCTTCCCTACCCCGACCTAACCCTTGGCCCTCCCTCCCCCCTGCGTACCACCCTCCCTGTCCCCCCACTTCCCTACGCCCCTTGCACCCCCTACCCCCAGTCCCCAAACCCTCACCCGATCCCTCCCTCCCTCCCTCCGCTGCCCTCCCTCTCGCGCGCCACCCGATCCCCACCCTGCGTCCCCCTCGCCCGATCCCTCCCTCCCTCCTGCGCACCACCCAATCCCCACCTTGCACCTGCACACACAGCACAAGCAAATAAAAAAACAATTAAAAAATAATAATAACCAAAAACAAGAAAACAACAACACATTTAAATTTTAAAAAAAAATCACAAACAAAAAAACAAAAACAAAACCCTAATGTGCATTTAGGTTTAATTATTAATTTTTCTTTTTTTTTTAAAATATTTTATTTTTTCTAAGCACTTTGCCCCTGGTCACATGGAGGACCAGGGGTCTGTTTAAACCCCTAACATTAAGCTTAACTGCCAGGGGCATAAACCGTCCATGTGACCACAACATTTGTAAACCATTAGTGGTTAACTGCCTTGCAGGTTGCTCCTACTTGTCAAAATAGGCATTTTTTTTCTTTTGGGCATAACTTCTTGCAGGAATATTAGATTTTCACAAATTTATAGTCGTTGGAAAGTTGATTCACTCTACTTTTCAGTGGTATAGGTATCTTCAGCTTTTTTGGTCAACTTCAACAGGTATAATCAGTCAAAGTCGACTTTACCTTGAAAACTTCAAACGACCATAACTTTGGCATTTTTTATCGAATTTTCATGAATTTGTTTTTTAAAACAACATAGAATTTCGTGTAGATTTTGATTTTCATATCTATTTTGCTGTCAAAAATCATTCTTTCATGAAATTTTTCAAATTATGTGTTTTTCACCTTACCATTTGATTTACAAACTTCTTGATTCAATTTTTGTTTTTGTGGACTAAAGGTGGATATCAAGAGACTGCTAATCTGGCTTTGGTGTATAACGTCCACTAAAGACCATCATTTTTACTAAATGTTGAATAGGATTGATTTAGGCATTATCATGCAACTTGCATACAATTCTCATCTAGTTCTAATTAGGAAGGAGTAACTCATTGTTCATGCAACTTGCATACAATTCTCATCTAGTTCTAATTAGGAAGGAATAACCTATTGTTCATGCAACTTGCATACAATTCTCATCTAGTTCTAATTAGGAAGGAGTAACCTATTGTTCATGCAACTTGCATATAATTTTCATCTAGTTCTAATTAGGAAGGAGTAACCCATTGTTCATGCAACTTGCATACAATTTTAATCTAACTGTAATTAGGAAAGTAAAAATGCATACATGCAAATTTCACGTAGTCCATAACTAGGAAGAGAGTAATTGAACCATTGTTATATCTGCATATTGCTATCTTCTTTAGTTAGATCATTGCTATCTTACAAACGGGAATGAACATTGCTATTTTTTTAACCATTTCAAAGTTAACAATCGCGTGAGTGCACAAGTAGAATAGTCCATTTAGTTTTTCTACTTTTAACTAGGTTTGTATTAATCAGTGTCTTCTGTGTTTATTGAATGACAATAGGCTTATGCTCTCCCCTTTACTAGGTGACCAGAACGCCAAACTTGTTATTCCAATTGTTTAACCTTTAGAGGGGCCTGCACAAATAGGAACAAAGGCAAACAACAAGAAACATCTACTACCAATCTGATTGAGCAAATTTAGCAAATGCAACTGGGGAGTGAGACTGATTCTAACGAGTATGAATGGGGTAGCCTCTCTGAGCTATCTTGTGATGAAAAAGACATAGATGTTGTCCACAAGTATGACCCAACCCACGGAAATGAGCAACGAGGTGCAAAGGCTAGACCGCTAGAGTCTGACCCGCATAGTAAAAATAGTGATAGTCGTGAGGAAAGTATGATACCCCCCTTGATGGATCCGCTAATAGAGAGTACCATTGCAGACCTTGTCCATGCTTTTAACAACTCTATCCTATTGTAGACATGATATTTCCACAGTCCATAATGATAATTGTAGAGCTTCTGGGTAAAAACTGTGTTTGCTTTTTTGACTCAACATTTCAGATCATACTCCATGATCCATCATCAAGAGGAAAGTGAGAGAACAACTGAGTGTGAATTGCAGATAGAGTTTCTTAAAGAGACAGAGAGGGTGAGCACGGATAACAATAAGTTAGGGGAGAACCAAGAGGGGTGAGATGAATAATTTAAGTTTAAATAAATTATTAATATAAGCAACAAAAACCAAAGAAATAGAGAGAGTGGGGAGATCAACAAAAATAAAGGGAATAAAAGAAGAGGAAGAGAAGATTGAAGGTAAAATATAAATTAGCATATTTAAAATATTAAGACACCGTTGAACCTGAGCAACCCAATGATCCTTTACCATTGGTACACCCTGAACTTATAGACTGGGACATAGAAGGTACTACCCCTGAGCTTGATACCTTTGAAAATGATGAAGCCATCATAGATTACCTTGAGCTTAGAGATCATCTACTCGCAGGGGACCACAGAGCTGGCTATGTTATAGAACTCAATGAGAAGGCCTATTTTGGAGAGAGTGCCAAGTCTTTCAGTCTCAAAAATGTAAAAATGAAAGAACGATCTAATGGTGAAAACCGCTCTACGGCAGTGTTAGATCATGAAAAAAGTAAAAATAAAGACGTATCCAATGGTGAAAACCTCTTTGAGGCGCCGAAGGATGGAAGGCTTGACCCTCTACCCAATCGTACACATCAGGAGAGATCATCAATCTTGATAGAACTAGCAGAGCCAATCAATGTCAGCACAGGTGATAATCCCAGAATGATCCACATGGCAAAGGCTCTAACTGAACAAGAGAAACCCGCATTCACCAACTTCTTCAAAAGAAAACAAATAAACTTTGCATGGACATATGCAGACATGCCAGGGATGGATCCGAATCTCATAATGCATCATCTATCTTTAGCTCTGAGAGCTAAACCAGTAAAGCAGAAACTCAGAAAGATGCACCCCCATGTGGCCCTCATGGTCAAAGAAGAGCTGAAGAAACTATTAGATGTCGGGTTCATCAGACCAATAGACTATCCTGAGTGGATTTCAAACATAGTACTAGTGGCTAAACCAGACGACAGAGTCCAACTATGTAATGACTTCAGGGACCTGAACAAAGCTTGTCTAAAAGATGACTTCCCCTTGCCAAACATTGACATGATTGTAGATCTCACGGTAGGGCACACCATGCTATCACTAATGGACGGTTTTTCCATATATAACCATATAAAAATTGCACCTAAAGACCAACACAAGACTGTATTTTTATGTCCTTGGGGCACCTATTATTGGTGTGTCATGCCATTTGGTTTGAAAAATGTCAGTGCAACATATCAGAGAGCTATGACCACAATCTTCCACGACATGATGCACACCATAATGGAAGATTATGTTGATGACATTCTACCAAAATCACTCACAAGAGAAGGACACCTAGCAGTACTGGACAAAATCTTCAAAAGACTAGAATAGATCAATGTGTGCCTCAATCCAAAGAAGTGCGTATTTGCAGTTACCTCAGGTAAGCTGCTAGGATACATAGTGTCTGCAAATGGAATTGAAGTCGACCTAGCTAAAGTGAAAGCCATCATGGAAATGCCACCTCCCAAGAATCTCACTCAGCTAAGGTCCCTACAGGGAAAACTGCAATCTATCAGAAGGTTCATTTCTTAGTTGGCAAACAAGTGCCACCCATTTCCCACCTTCTACATAAGAATGTCCCTTTCAGATGGAATGAGTCATGTGAGCAAGCATTTCAGCAATTAAAAGAATATCTGATGACACCACCTGTGTTGATGCCACCAATTCAGGGTAAGCCTCTACTATTGTATATCTCAGCTACGCCAATAGCTCTAGGAGCTCTTCTTGCACAACAAAACCATGAAGGGAAATAACATGCAATATACTATATCAGTCGAACACTTGTTGGGTATGAGCTGCAATACATGCCATTGAAAGAGCATGCCTCGCCGTGGTCTTCGCCTCGCAAAAATGGACACATTACATGTTGGCACATTTTGTCAAGCTCGTGGCAAAGATCAATCCACTCAAATACTTACTCAACAAGGCAGCATTAACAGGTAGATTGTCCAAATGGGTCATGCTTCTCAGTGAGTTTGACATCGAATATGTAGACAGGAAGGCAATAAAAGATCAAGTGCTTGCAGATCAACTGGCAGATGCACCTCTCACAGATGACAACCCTTTGAGCTTTGAGTTTCCAAACGAATCTATCTTTCATATCACTACAACAATCTGGAAAATGTACTTCGACGGATCATACACTCAGCATGGATCGGGGGCAGGTATCTTGTTGGTTACCCCTAGTGGCGACACTATTCCAAAGTCATACAGATTACTCTTTCCATGTACTAACAACGTGGCTGAGTACGAAGCCCTAGTCATTGGTATCAAGCTAGTAGTGGAATGGAATATCAAAGAACTACAGGTGTATGGTGATTCACAGATGGTCATAAATCAAGTAAATGATGACTACCAAACAAAAGATGAGAAATTGATCCCTTACAAATAGATGGTAGATGACTTCAAGGCATACTTTGATCAGATCTCTTTTGAGTAGATACCACAGATAGAGAACAAGGCTGCGGATGCCATGGCAACGATTGCATCTCTCCTCAATATTCCTGCTAATCAAGCACGCTATGAGTTCTTGGTAGAGCCAGTGATCTGTCCTGCATATGACACCCCTGAATCCCATATCATTTACCACATTGTTGGATCTGATTCCCCCCTCTACAGAAAAATCTTTCCCAGCTTAAAGAGAATACCCTCCCACCTGACCTCTCTAGTAACCAAAAACGAACCTTCATCCGTTAGGCATCCCGGTATGCCATTGTCGCCAACACCCTATATCGTAGAGGTCTCGATGGTATTCTCCTTAGATGTCTCGATAGTGAGGAATATCAAACCGCCCTGAGCGAAGTACACGATGGTCTATGCGGGACCCACTCTAGTGGTCCTACCCTAGCTAAGAAACTCATACGCATGGGATACTACTGGACAACTATGGAACAAGATGCCTATCATTTTGTAAAGAAGTGCAAAAAGTGCCAAGTCCATAGGAACTTGATACATGCACCAGCACAGGAGCTATAGCCATTAACGACTCCTTGGCCTTTCGGTCAGTGGGGACTTGACTTAGTGGGCAAGATTCACCCTCCTTCATCCAATGGACATAAATTCATAATCACTACCATTGAGTACTTCACAAAGTGGATTGAAGCCGTGCCATTAGCCAACATCACGGGCAAACAGATTGCCTCTTTTATCTTGAACTATATCATTTGTCGCTATGGTATCCCTTCGTCCATTATCACGGATAATGGACGACCCTTCAAAAATCAAGATGTCAGGGAACTATGCGACAAATTCCATATCTAGCACCGCTTTTCAACCCCGTACTACCCCCAAGGCAATGGTCAGGCGGAGGCATCAAATAAAACCATACTAAAAATCCTAAAGAAGACTGTCAATGATGCCGGCCATGATTGACATGTTCAGCTAAATCCTGCGTTGTGGGCCTACCGTACAAGCATCCACACACCCACGGGTGCAACACCATACTCCCTAGTCTATGGATTTGAAGTTATCTTGCCCATTGAAGTTGAGATCCCATCCTTGCAAGTTTCATTAAAAGGCCTCATATCTGATGAAGAATACAGAGTGACCATTCTTCAAGAGTTGGAGTTGCTCAAAGAGAGAAGGCAACAGGCCTTTAACCATCTAAAAGCATATCAGCAATGAATGTCCTGAAGCTACAATCATAGGGTAAAGCCCCAAGTATTCCAAGTTGGTGATCTCATCCTCAGAGAGAACCCCAGAAATCAGCAAGATAGAGAAAAGAAAGGAAAGTTTGAACCCAACTAGTTAGGTCCCTATGTCGTCATTGCAGCTTATGGCTCAGGAGCATATCAATTGGCTACATCTGATGGTGAACTATTTGATGATCCTATCAATAGCATGCATCTCTGAAAGTTCTACACCTAAACCCCAATGCAAGGGAGTCCTGAAAAAATTAAAAAAAAAAATAATTTTTTTTTGGAAAAATAGCCAAAAAAAATCGTCCCATGGTGAAAACCTGGCAAACAGGCGCCTAGGATAGGTACCATGGTAAAAACCTGGCAAATAGGCGTCATGTGTACTTTTAGCTTCCGTGCAAATAAAAAGCAAGTGGTGAAAACCTGGTAAACAGGTACTATTCTGCGACAAACCATTTCCTCCATTTGTTGTGACTTCATGTCTCTTGTATCTTCCATATTGTTCATCTTGAACCGGTCATTTGAATGGTTGTCGAACTACGTCGCCTCTGAGTTATCATGTAGGCAAGGCCATTCTTAATGCGCCCCCGAGGCTCCCCTTCACTCCACTCCACCGTCCCATCCGTCCCATATCTGGTCCTTCTGTCAATCTGAGTCCATTCTATTTCTTCGTCCTTTGCCATCGCCTACGTCTTAGGTCCATCAGGTTCACCCCAAACTACGTTGCCTCTGCGTCACCACGTAGGCAAGGCCATTTAGCAATGAGCCCCCGAGGCACTAGGTCAGTCCCTTAGGGTCTATCTCTCAATATTTGTTCATCCTATCACCCATAATAAGTCTATCCTTGTCTAAATTGGGGGCAACTCCTCGACCTGGTTACAGATTTGGATTCTTGAATGCCGCGTGTTCTAAGAGGATACCAATAAAGGATTGTGATACTTTCACTAGACAAACAAGTGTAGCAAAAACAAGCTTCCCAAAGCAAAAATTCTTGACACAAAGACATCAACCTGTCCAAAGCAGAGCACCATACCAAAACACTCAAACTAATTCTATATCAATTATGGCAAAAAGACACATCTAATGCAAGAATGTTTCGTGAACAGGTTAACTTACAAAGTCTTGGATTTTTGCCATTATGTCTTCCTATGCTACTCAAGGATGCCAAAAGCTAGAGATGCTATGATGGGGGCATAGTCTTTTCTTTGCTTGCTGCTTGTGGATTAAACTTTAGTAATGTAACGACTTTTGTCTAACGACATGATCAACAAAAAGATCATCGAGGACTCCGAGGTCTGAAACATGACAAAGGGCAATCCTTGTCTGTTGAAACGCAAGAAGTACTCAGGTCATCTAGATTCAATTTGACTAGATGCTTGTATTAACTTGCTATATCAAAATCCATGTAAGTAATACTCAGGGCATCTCGGTTTAATTATACCTAGATGCTTGTATTTTCTTACAACATAATAAAGCCCAATGATGAAATAAGCACTTCAAAATACTTACTATATCAAGATGACAAATATCCATATCCATATCTATACCGTATCTAATTGCAGTTCATATCCATATCCATATCCATAACATATCCAATTGCATCTCATATCCGTATCCATATCCAATTGCATTTGTCCATATCCCATCCAATAACGATCTAAAATGCAACGAATCAATGTTTACAAAAGCTTGTAATTTCTTCTATCAAGTCATTCTTCTATCGATCAAATTTCTATTTGTCTTCATGTCTCTCATCAACAGTTCTGGCTGTCAATCTGAGCAGTGATCAAAATACAAATTTATCCTTAATCCATACCAATCGAGTCAAGCCAATCTTGTCGAATTATCCAATCGCAATCAGCGGTCTTGATCCTAATCTTGTTGTAAACCATATCTATCCTTCGTGTTGCTCTAGGGATATATCGTTCCCTGCCATGACAACACTGTCGTATATTGTTATCATATCAAATGTCTTAGATAGGATGTTGCATTGTCGAAACCAGACTCGGAGTCTTATACGACATGTTTCATTCCTGAAACTAGACATCGTCGATCTATATCCTTGGTTTACCGCTCGACAGGGGCAATACCTTGTTTGTTCTTGTATCATTTGTGCATACTTGCTTACTTGCTTGTGTGTTTTTCGCATATCATTCACCTCTTTCTTCTCAATCTACCCATTTTATTCAAATCTAACCTTCTTCATCATGAGATTGTCCGTCTCACGCCTTCTGCCGTCTCCCCGTCCAATCTCCCGAGGGGGCATCCTATCGTCAAACTGGTACCAGGGGCAAACTGGGGCATGTATCATTGTCAAAAAAATTCTTATTCTTTGAAACTGTTAGCACTTATTTTGACCTGGGGTTGATTTGTCATGATCAGGAGGTTTCTTCATCTGAAGCCTTCATCTTCTTGCCCAATTTTTCTAAGTGTTGGACCTCCTCAGCGTTTTTCAGCTGCAGCATCATATTTTCTGAGGAGGAGGTCGTCATCATCATCTTGTCTTCGATGATGATCTTCATCAGCATGTTCTTCGTCGACTTGTTTTTCTCATCGTCATCATCATATTTCAACTATCGGGTGATGTTTGCCTATTATCCTGATGATACTGGTGAGCTACAATGCGCCCTCAGTTGCTTGCGGGGGTGATTTTTCAAGTGTCCGGTGATCTTCCGAATATTACTTTGCTCAAACATGATGACGATGCTGCCCCGTTATCTTGAAGGGGTTATTCTCTAAGTTGTCGACCTGACTTGTTTTTTCCTAAGGGTCGTCATCATCATGATATTTCCAGTTATCATCCTGCTGCTTGCGGAGGTCATCATATTTTTGCCTTCATGATATTTCGCCGGGGTGATATTTTTATCATCGGGTGATCTTGGTTAATATCATCCTGATGATGTTGTTGAAGAGTTCTAAGTGCGACCCGATATTCACTAGGGTCATCATATTTTGAACGTCAGGATGATCTTAGTCAATATCATCCTGATGATGCTGACGTCATCCGTATATCAGGGTGATATTTTTCTTTCTGCCTATCTGCATCATGATATTCCGAAGGAAGGGGTGATATTTTCATATCATCCGGATATATGTTTGCTCGAGCATCATGATGATGCTGATATCAAGGAGATATCCGCCTGCTGGCTTCGCGCATTATCTCCGGGGGGTGATCTTTTCAAGCATCATCATCATATTCAGTTATCGCCCCGATCTTATAGAGGAGCTACAGTGCAACCTGATATTTGAGCATCAGGAGGATATTTCCAAATATCCGGTTGTCTTCCGAATATCATGATGATGTTAATATGATGATGACGTCATCAAGGTCCGCGGGGGTCATATTTCTAACAACTGATCATCTTGAAGAGACCTCCTGATATTTGCAAACATGATGATGACGTCATCCGGATATGAGGAGATGCGCAGTAGGCAGATATGATGATGACGTCATCAGGATGTTCATCGGCCAGACTTTTGTTATAAGCTCAGCAGGAGGATGTTCCTCCGAAGGATCAGGTTGTGCCGATTATCATGAAGGTTATATTTCAAATATCATGATGACGTCAGGGTGATATTTCGAACAACAGGATATCATGCTGCTGGAGGATGATGATGATGAGGTTATATACTAGTGTCGTCAGGAGCAAAAGCACCGACATGATATATGCTCATGACCTAGTATATAAAGTGTTATTGAGGTTGCTGCGGGGTGCATGTGGGATAATGTTATCCTGCATATTCAAAACATCATGATGATGAATCTCGGCGGGAAATGCTTGCGATAGTCTGTATGATGATCTTCCCAAGGCCGCGGGTTGGTGCGCCATTAATGGCGATTGTTGCAGAGGTATGGGCGATGGCTGGGTCGATCTTGTACCCGACTGGAGGTGTCAATCAGCGGACAGGGGCGCCGGGCTCAAGAAATCTTCCTGTCTCCTCCCCTACCTGCTGCATTCAAGTTTGGGCGCCAATCTGGTTGTGTTTGAGCGCCATTTTCATGATACTGTGTATCTGGCAAAATTTTGGTCAACATTGTAATTAATTGCTGAGCACCTACCTGGCTGTTATAAGCAGGTTGTGTGGCTCATTTCAAAGGTTGTTGAAAGTTGATGATTTTGGCTCTGTAATGCATAACAAGCTGATCTGGTTGCTCTGTACAGCTTACCTGTGAGTTTATGTATCTCTTGTTGTATGTTTTTGGCATGAACCCACTGATTTCATGATTAAACTTATATGAGAAATGCTGTTTGGCATGTGTTGTGTTAATTCTGTCTCCAGTATAGCATGTACTCTTCTTCTGAATCTGGATGTTTGGTAATGTTCAAATTCTAGAGCATAGAATTCCTATGTTGACTGTCTGATCTTTTAACTTCTACTCAAGGGGTAGATTAAACTGTTTTCAGGTTGAACATTGGGAAGGGTATACTGCAGTAGGGATACCATAAGTAGAGATAACCTAACACTTTGTATTGGGAGATGCCTGTAAGGCAGGTATCACACATATCCCCTTGAAATCTAGTTTTAGTTGTTCATGCTGATCATTCACAGGTGTATGTCTACTGACTCCAGGCCCTGGATAGGCACCAATCATGCTTTGTTTTGTGTTATAACCATATCCAGCTTTGCATCCACACTTAAACTCCAAAGCAAAATCTAAAACCAACATTAGGACATTAGAGTTAGTTTTAGGAACCTCAGTCCTCTGTCTACAACTGCAAATAGGCCCAAAGCTAGCCCCTTTGCCCTTATCTTTCAGTTTTGGTCTACTTACAGGAGGACTCATCTGCTTTCTGTCAACATCCCAGCCTTGCATGCATATCCTCATGGATGTTGAGTAGGGAATACCCCCTAGGTCTTGCAGAGCCTGAAGAAGAAGAGGAGATAAAATATAGAGTCTATCTCCTATACTGTTGACCCCCTGGCCCAGAGATCCTGTTGATCACTGATGGCTACCTTGTAGGGAAATCTGGGAATAAGCATCCAGTCTGGGAAAGAGTCAACAGAAATTGGCGACTCCGCTGGGGACTGAGAAGTAAAAGTGCTATCTAATCATCTCCAGTGATATATATGTGACCCATCTGAGTCAGCAACAGTAATCTACTTCGCTGGGGAACCTTGTGAAAGAACCCTGGTTTTCAGAAGAAAACAGTTCCTAGAAATAGGTGGCGACTCCGAAGTAATCTCCCAACCGGTCAAGGTAAATTTATATGCAGGGGAGAAGATCCCAACAAAATCCTCTATTTGAAGAGTTACCATTGACAAAAAGAATGATGTATAGAAGAAAGGGAACTGTCTCAGTTAGTCATGAGGGTTCCCCCAGGAAAAGTGATGATACACAAGATAACCCTAGGCCATCAGGACAGCATGCGCCTTATTTTTCAAGTGCAGAAGCTGATATCCAAGGTGCATATGAGAGGCAACAGGGTGGTAGTATGAGAATGAGGTCAGAGGTGTTCCAAGAACGCCCTTTTCTAGACCCAAGTGAAAGGTTTGAAGAGGCAGAGTCCCTAAGGGATGATGAAGATGATGACCCAAATGGTATGAGACCATCTACCTCCAGACCTAAGGATGAACAGCTAGCTGAAGAAATCAAAAGTCTAAGAGCAGAACTAGAATACCTACAAGCCATGAAAATCAGAGATGATATACAACAGAAAGTGCAAGCCTTGAGAACTGCCCAAAATAATTCAGTTCCTACCTTAGAAAATGCAAATATGCAAAGACATCAGCAAAGATATGAAATGCAACATCAGCATCATGATGACAGACAATATGTGAATGACGCTAGGATACCACTAAACCATGCAGGAAACCAGAATGCAAACAGAAATGTTAATGTCAATCAGCCAAACAGACAGCCCATGCAGTTAGATAGATTCAGGCAGCTGGTGTTTGATGGTATTCCTGGGTATCCTAACCCCATTGACAAGCATCTGAGGCTGCAAGTGCCTAAATTTTCAGGAAACAACACAGTGTCAGGAGAAGATCATCTAAAGGCCTTCCAAAATGTCATGGATAATTTTGAGGTTGAGCATGAGGATGTTTTCATGAAGTCATTCATGCAATCCTTAATAGATGAGGCAAGAGAATGGTACAGGAATCTGCCTGACCGGAGCATATCATCATGGGATGATTTTAAAAGGATATTCAAGGAGCAATATGGTGATAAAACTGACCCTAGCTTCTTTGTAAATGAGTTCACCAGTATCACAAAAGGGTCAAATGAGCAGGTTGCAGACTTTAATGCAAGATTTACTAAAGTGTTGAACAAATTGCCACATCATATGAGGCCGAATGAACCAATGTGCATAATTTTGTACATCAATGCCTTTGATGCAAAGACTACATATGGACTAAGAGATAAAGGTCCTGCCACTCTCAGGGATGCTTTCAGAATTGCAGTAAATATTGAAAACAATAGGAAAGCATCAGGCAAGACAAATAGAAGGGATGATGTAAAAATTCTGCAGAATCCAAACAAGCCTCAGAACACTCAAGGTAGTACATCTGCTCCTGAGGATAAGATAGACAAACTGGCAAATGTTGTTAAGGACCGGAGCTATAGATTAGCTAGAAGTGAAAAAGGAATGGGTCCTGACAGGCAAGTCTATCAAAGGTAGGAAAAGAGGCCATCATTACATGATATGCCTTATAACACCAATTGGCATGATGGTAAGCCTGTATATCCACGTAACAACACAAATCAGAGGGCTCAACATGCCAAGGAAACTCCTGATCCCTTGAAGAAAACTATAAATATTGCTGATGATGCTCCGTGGTGTATAATTTGTCAGATGCCACATTCACAGTCACAGTGCATGATTGCCCAATCCTTGTATGATAATGCTACATCCTGTAATGAATGCAATGAGCCACATCATGTGCAGGATGATGATGTTAACATGATGTCCATAGGTAATGGATATACTCTGTATGATGCTGATGAGAAGACAGATCATCAGGTTCAGGCCTGCCAACAGTCCCCATATGATGAAGATGATGAAGATAACTATGTGTATGCTCAGAACTCACACAATTTTCTGAGTAGCTTACAACGACCTTCTGATGAGGAAATCAGAGCCTTCACAGCTGCAGTAGTTGCTCAGGTCAAGAGCAACTACAATCTCAGAGGCAGAAATCAAGTTGGCAGCCCACATCAGCCAGAAGATATTTCTGCAGGTCAGCTGGTGCATGGTCATAGAGGAACTGAACCACAAAAAAGGCAGTGGGTGAATAATAAGCAGAACTTTAGATACAGAGCAGGTCCTGAATCTCAAGGACCAGAACACAAAACCCCTCAGGCTGAAGATCAAAGTAGAGGTTCCCAAGATAAGAATGATGATCAGGGAACTATGAAAATGAAAGCTAAGTCAGCTCAGGATAAAAGCAAGATTGTGGAGCAAGCTACAACTGCTGTACAAAACTATGCTCCATTTGATATAGCCCAGATCCTCTCTCAGTTAAAGGTCTCTGTTCCACTTATGGAACTCATGAAAGTGGAAGAGATCAAGAATAGGACAATATCCCTAATCTCAGGGGTACCTTTTCAAGCTAGACAAAGTGATCAGACCCAGGGTGAGAAACAGGTCATGTGCAATGAAGAAGATGAGACTCCTGAAGTCTATTTAGGAATGACCATGACAAAGTGTCCTTCACAGGTGGAACCATTTTATGTTTCCCTGGTTATAAATGGTAAAATAATTAGAAATTGTATGCTTGACTCTGGAGCATCCACAAATGTCATGCCTTTGGCTATCATGCAACAAACTGGACTAAAGATTGACAAGGCATGTGGGAAGTGTTATGCTATGGATGCCAGAGAGGTACCAGTTATTGGAATCATGAAGGATGTAGATTTCAAACTGGCAGCATTTCCTGAAAAAAGATACACAATGAATATAACAGTGGTTGACATCAAGCCACAATATGGTATGTTGTTGTCAAGAAGATGGGCAGCACTAATAGGTGGAAGTATGCAGCTGGACCTATCATATGCTATGATTCCAATGAATGGCAGGGATGTCAAGCTAAGCAGAGAGCAAAGATCATCAGAGACAGTGGAAGACCAAGAAGCAAATGAACAGATATGCTTTGTAGACACTGACTGTGATAACTTCAAGGTTGTCTCAGATGATGCAGAAGACAAAAAGAAAAATGCATGTATTGATGAGCTGGATCAGCAAGGCTTATGGACCATGTTTTTTGATGGAGCTTGTGCAAAAGAAGGCTCTGGAGCTGGAGTTGTTTTCCTGTCTCCAACTGGTAAGCTCCTCAAGTTCTCTTTCTTGCTGAGGTTTGATTGCACAAATAATATTGCAGAATATGAGGCTTTACTCTTAGGCCTGAATATTGCTCTCAAACATGGGATTAAGATGTTAAGAGTATTTGGGGACTCTGAGCTGATTGTATCCCAAATCAGAAATAAGTATGCTGCAAAAAATAAAAGACTGAAGCAATACAAGCATGCTGTTTGGGATACTATTGAACTTTTTGATGCATTTTCAATTGGCTGGGTAGAAAGGTCAAAAAATGTTATGGCTGATTTCTTAGCCAATGTTGCAATAAGGCCAGATGACATCACTCTGTCAGGTGTCACAGATGTAGAAGTTAAAATTAGGCCTGCCATACCAGAAAACATATGCAGTTGGCAAGTTTTTAATGATGATAGGGATTTGCTGAAATTTTTGCACTGCATAGATGAGTATGAGAACCAACAGATTGATTTCCAAGCTTTTGTAGAAACTATAGATGGAAAAGAGACTCTTGTAGGAAAAGAGATCATTCAGTTGAAGACTAACAAGATCCCTAGAGGGTTAGTGGCTTTGGAAAGAGCCTTTGACAGTAGAGACAAAATGGTCACAAAGACATCCCCCACAAATAAGGAGGATTTAGAAGAAATAAACTTGGGGACATCTCAGGCCCCTCAGAAGGTATATATTGGCAAACAGCTCAAGCCACACATAAGAAGTATGCTGATTGCATTGCTAAAAAAGTATAAACATGTTTTTGCTTGGTCATATGAGGACCTAAAAGCTTATAGAGAAGACTTATTCCAGCATGAGATCCCACTGAAGCTTGAAGCTAAGCCATTTAGACAAAGGCAAAGGCCTATAAATCCTACCTTAGCTCCTAAGATGCAAGAAGAACTCAAAAGGCTCAGGGATGCTGGAATAATTGTGCCAATAAGACATTCAACTTGGGTGTCTAACCTTGTCCCAGTCAGGAAAAAGAATGGTGATATTAGGCTTTGTGTGGATTTCAGGAACTTGAATGTATCCTCTTTGAAGGATAACTATCCATTGCCTAATATGGAAGCTATGTTGCAGAGAGTGACTGGTTGTGAACTCCTATCCATGATGGATGGATTTTCAGGATATAATCAGGTAAAGGTGAAAGAATCAGAACAGTATAAGACTGCCTTTACCACTCCATGGGGAACATATGTGTATGTTAGAATGCCATTTGGACTAACAAATGCAGGTGCTACATTTCAAAGAGCAATGGATGTTGCTTTTGCAGGGCTGATTGATTCAATCCTGGTAGTATATCAGGATGACCTGACTGCCTACTCAAAGAAAGAAGAGCAGCATTGTTTGCATCTGGAGCAGATCTTCATAAGAGCACTAGAATATGGTATTTCTTTAAACCCAAGGAAGTGTGCCTTTGGAGTAGTTGAAGGAAAACTTCTGGGACACATTGTTTCCAAGGATGGAGTCAGGATAGATCCAGAGAGAGTGGCAGCTATTGACAGGATTCAAATGCCAAAAACTGTGAAAGGAGTTCAGTCCTTCTTTGGACAGATAAACTTTGTTAGGAGATTTGTTCCCAACTTTGCAGAGATCACAAGGAACATTTCCAAGATGATGAAGAAGGATGCAACTGTCAACTGGGAAAGGGAAGCAACAGAATCATTTCAGAATATCAAAGAGGCAATCAAGATGGCCCCTGTTCTTAAATCTCCTGATTTTTCTAGGCCATTTCAAGTGTTTTCATTTGCTTCCTTTCATACTATAGCTACATGTTTGTTACAGAAAAATGAAGATGGTTTTGAACAGCCCATTGCCTTCTTTAGTATGTCCCTGCAGGCCTCTGAGTTGAAGTATGACATTATGGAAAAGCAGGCATATGCACTAGTTAGAGCCATCAAAAGTTTCAGACCATACCTGGTAGGGTCATATATAGTTGCATATGTACCTCATGCTGCAGTCAAAGACATATTCACTCAGCAGGAGGTGACTGGAAGAAGGTGCAGATGGATAAACAAACTGCAGGAATTCAACATAGACATACAAGTTACTAGGTTGATAAGGGGACAAGGATTAGCCAAGATGATGGCACAGTCTAACTTGGAAGCATGCCAAGTTAATGCAGTCCAAGATGAGAATGTAAGTGCATCAGGATCTGAATGGTACAAGGATATTGTCTATTATTTGCAAAATCTGAATTGTCCTTCCCATTTCAGTGACAATCAAAAGAGGACTCTGAAGCTACATGCAATCAGGTATGTTGTTGTTCAAGGTGAGCTGTACTGGAAAAATCCTGATGGTGTGCTGCTGAGATGTGTGGATAAGAACATGGCTAACAATATTTTGATTGACATGCATAAAGGATTGTGTGGTGGCCATTATACTGCCCAAACAACAGCTCATAAAATTCTCAGGGCAGGATATTGGTGGCCCACTCTCTTTTCAGATGCACAAAAGTTAGTAAGGAAGTGTGACCCTTGCCAGAGATTCTCAGGAAAGCTGAAATATAATGGTGCTCTGCCCCTCAGAGCTGTACCTGTGGATGCTCCATTCCAGCAGTGGGGAATTGACTTTATAGGGGAAATTGCAGACAAATCAAGTGGGGGACACAGTTGGATTTTGGTGGCAACTGACTACTTTACCAAATGGATTGAGGCCATTCCAACTAAGAGAGCTACAAGTAAGGTGGTGACAGACTTCATACTAGAGAACATCATCATCAGGTTTGGAGTACCATTTAAGATTATCACTGATAATGCTATGTGCTTCAGATCAGGTGAGTTTGTTGATTTTTGCAACAGATATGGGATAAGCTTGTCTTATACATCACCATATCACCCACAAGGAAATGGTCAAGCAGAATCAAGCAATAAGAGCATCATGAAAATTGTCAAGAGGATACTGGACAAGAACAAGAGAGCTTGGGACTCAAAGTTGAAATTAGCAGTATGGGCTGACAGAGTGACAGTGAAAAGGGCTATTGGGAAGTCACCTTTTGAGCTAGTGTATGGTACATCAGCTAGACTGCCCATAAATAATCTCCTGCCAGTTTACAGATTCATTCAGGAAAATGATGAGGACATTGAAGATCCCATGACAGAAAGAGTGAATCAGCTGGTTGCATTGGATGAAGACAGAAGAAAAGCCCACCAGATCAATCTCAAAAGACAACAGGATATGAAATATCAGTTTGACAGGAGAGCTACAAAAAGGAAGTTTGAAGTCAATGATCTGGTGCTCATTTGGAATGCTAAAGATCAGGAAAAGGGTAAACATGGTAAATTCCAGCCCTTATGGATGGGCCCATATCAGGTTTGCAATACTCATGGGGAGGATTCTTATTTCCTCCAGGCCCTAGATGGTGAAATTCTGGAATTGCCTGTGCATGGCCAATTCCTTAAGTTCTATTTCACATGAATATCTGGTTGCTGTGCACATTTGTAAAATATGTATGTAGTGTAAATGCCTTGTACAGCTCGCGTTCTTTGCTTTTTGTCAGGTCTGCCCGGAGATCTGGTTCTCGCTGCAGGTTTTCACCTGCACGTCCCCATTTGGAGCCACTGTTAGCACTTATTTTGACCTGGGGTTGATTTGTCATGATTAGGAGGTTTCTTCATCTGAAGCCTTCATCTTCTTGCCCAATTTTTCTAAGTGTTGGACCTCCTCAGCGTTTTTCAGCTGCAGCATCATATTTTCTGAGGAGGAGGTCGTCATCATCATCTTGTCTTCGATGATGATCTTCATCAGCATGTTCTTCGTCGACTTATTTTTCTCATCGTCATCATCATATTTCAACTATCGGGTGATGTTTGCCTATTATCCTGATGATACTGGTGAGCTACAGTGCGCCCTCAGTTGCTTGCGGGGGTGATTTTTCAAGTGTCCGGTGATCTTCCGAATATTACTTTGCTCAAACATGATGACGATGCTGCCCCGTTATCTTGAAGGGGTTATTCTCTAAGTTGTCGACCTGACTTGTTTTTTCCTAAGGGTCGTCATCATCATGATATTTCCAGTTATCATCCTGCTGCTTGCGGAGGTCATCATATTTTTGCCTTCATGATATTTCGCCGGGGTGATATTTTTATCATCGGGTGATCTTGGTTAATATCATCCTGATGATGTTGTTGAAGAGTTCTAAGTGCGACCCGATATTCACTAGGGTCATCATATTTTGAACGTCAGGATGATCTTAGTCAATATCATCCTGATGATGCTGACGTCATCCGTATATCAGGGTGATATTTTTCTTTCTGCCTATCTGCATCATGATATTCCGAAGGAAGGGGTGATATTTTCATATCATCCGGATATATGTTTGCTCGAGCATCATGATGATGCTGATATCAAGGAGATATCCGCCTGCTGGCTTCGCGCATTATCTCCGGGGGGTGATCTTTTCAAGCATCATCATCATATTCAGTTATCGCCCCGATCTTACAGAGGAGCTACAGTGCAACCTGATATTTGAGCATCAGGAGGATATTTCCAAATATCCGGTTGTCTTCCGAATATCATGATGATGTTAATATGATGATGACGTCATCAAGGTCCGCGGGGGTCATATTTCTAACAACTGATCATCTTGAAGAGACCTCCTGATATTTGCAAACATGATGATGACGTCATCCGGATATGAGGAGATGCGCAGTAGGCAGATATGATGATGACGTCATCAGGATGTTCATCGGCCAGACTTTTGTTATAAGCTCAGCAGGAGGATGTTCCTCCGAAGGATCAGGTTGTGCCGATTATCATGAAGGTTATATTTCAAATATCATGATGACGTCAGGGTGATATTTTGAACAACAGGATATCATGCTGCTGGAGGATGATGATGATGAGGTTATATACTAGTGTCGTCAGGAGCAAAAGCACCGACATGATATATGCTCATGACCTAGTATATAAAGTGTTATTGAGGTTGCTGCGGGGTGCATGTGGGATAATGTTATCCTGCATATTCAAAACATCATGATGATGAATCTCGGCGGGAAATGCTTGCGATAGTCTGTATGATGATCTTCCCAAGGCCGCGGGTTGGTGCGCCATTAATGGCGATTGTTGCAGAGGTATGGGCGATGGCTGGGTCGATCTTGTACCTGACTGGAGGTGTCAATCAGCGGACAAGGGCGCAGGGCTCGAGAAATCTTCCTGTCTCCTCCCCTACCTGCTGCATTCAAGTTTGGGCGCCAATCTGGTTGTGTTTGAGCGCCATTTTCATGATACTGTGTATCTGGCGAAATTTTGGTCAACATTGTAATTAATTGCTGAGCACCTACCTGGCTGTTATAAGCAGGTTGTGTGGCTCATTTCAAAGGTTGTTGAAAGTTGATGATTTTGGCTCTGTAATGCATAACAAGCTGATCTGGTTGCTCTGTACAGCTTACCTGTGAGTTTATGTATCTCTTGTTGTATGTTTTTGGCATGAACCCACTGATTTCATGATTAAACTTATATGAGAAATGCTGTTTGGCATGTGTTGTGTTAATTCTGTCTCCAGTATAGCATGTACTCTTCTTCTGAATCTGGATGTTTGGTAATGTTCAAATTCTAGAGCATAGAATTCCTATGTTGACTGTCTGATCTTTTAACTTCTACTCAAGGGGTAGATTAAACTGTTTTCAGGTTGAACATTGGGAAGGGTATACTACAGTAGGGATACCATAAGTAGAGATAACCTAACACTTTGTATTGGGAGATGCCTGTAAGGCAGGTATCACACATATCCCCTTGAAATCCAGTTTTAGTTGTTCATGCTGATCATTCACAGGTGTATGTCTACTGACTCCAGGCCCTGGATAGGCACCAATCATGCTTTGTTTTGTGTTATAACCATATCCAGCTTTGCATCCACACTTAAACTCCAAAGCAAAATCTAAAACCAACATTAGGACATTAGAGTTAGTTTTAGGAACCTCAGTCCTCTGTCTACAACTGCAAATAGGCCCAAAGCTAGCCCCTTTGCCCTTATCTTTCAGTTTTGGTCTACTTACAGGAGGACTCATCTGCTTTCTGTCAACATCCCAGCCTTGCATGCATATCCTCATGGATGTTGAGTAGGGTATACCCCCCTAGGTCTTGCAGAGCCTGAAGAAGAAGAGGAGATAAAATATAGAGTCTATCTCCTATACTGTTGACCCCCTGGCCCAGAGATCCTGTTGATCACTGATGGCTACCTTGTAGGGAAATCTGGGAATAAGCATCCAGTCTGGGAAAGAGTCAACAGAAACAACGTGATAAAACACATTGCTTCAAAGAGGGGCAAAATGTATACACCTAAAATTGGCTCATGTCGAATTAAGTAAATATTTTAATATTTATTTTAATTCTTATTTTCTTCGGTCAATTAAATAAATATTCTAAGTTTATTTGATTGGTTCATTATCCCATAATTAAATAAAATAAATTTATTTAATTAAATTTCCTAATTCTTCTAGTGTCTCACATAATTAAATAATCCTACATTATTTAATTAATCCTAAAATCCCTCTATCCTAAGTCCTAATTTCATAATTCCTCCTCATAAATCCACCTCATCAATCCACCTCATCTTTCCACCTCACCATGTTGCAAATGTAATTAAATATTTTAAATAATTAATTAGCTAATATTCCCTCACCCACATGTCCTATTTATCCTCTAGTCAAAATTAGTTAACTCATCAATCAAGTCTGTTAACTAATTAATCATTCGAGTTCACTGATCAATCAATTCAGTCAACTCCCCAATCAATTCACTTAACTGGTTGGTTTATTCTGTTAACTATTCAATCAATTTTGTTAAACTCCCCTATTACATGATGGAGCTTGGACACTTGTCCTCTTTCTAGTCGCGCACATTCCTCAACCATTCTCAACCTTTGATCTTCGTATTTCTTCTCAACCGTTGATCTGCTCTCACGTATTTCTATAAATGCAACCCTCTTCTTCTTCATTTCATATCCATCGTTTGAGTAAACTTATGCTACAGAAACACAAGCGCGCCTTTGGCACCCCCATCTCCATATCATCTATCTGTTGATAACTGAGAGGGGGGGGTGAATCAGTTATCCTAATTATTTCCCTTATTGAACTTTCTTATTAATTGATGCAGCATTGAATCAAACACTAAAACATTAACATGAAATAAGAAACACATAACACAGTATTTTTGACGTGGAAACCCTGTTAAGGGAGAAAACCACGGGGTGATTAACCCAAAATTATTCTCTGTTAGAAGAATAGGAGATTACAAAAATGGCACTTGCCAATTAGGGCTCACTGCCCGAGCACACTGCTCACAAGAGGCCCACTGCCTACAAGAAGACACACTGTCTACAAAGTGATAAGAATCACAGTCTTGAACTGATTGGAAGCATCTACATATGCTGGAGTTCAGTTCCGGTTAGGCTCAGTACACTGATCTGCTGCACTTCATCTTTCCTCTGTTCTTTTTTCTGCTATCTTTCACATACCGGATCCTTTTTGCTACTTCTGCTCTGTTCTGGACTTATTCGCATATCTCTTCACACCATCACATCCTTCACAACTAAATCCATCCTCTATATATATCTGCACAAGTAATTTCATCACTTTTCTAGTCGGCATCCGGAACAGTCTAGTTTCTTACAAACTTTTGTTCTGTCGGCTGAATCCTTCCTCACCAAGCAATGCGGATCAAGCATATACTTGTAGATATCATTAATCATGTCGGCCAAACATGATTCATGCCTTCACAACTTCTATCATCAACAGTAACACATCCGGAAAGTAGTCTGATACTCTGTCAGTCAGTTCTTCCTCTGTTTTCACTGTCTCTCAGGAATCCGGTACTCAACTATTCATATCTTTTTCCTTGTCCATCACCGGAGGCTAAATCCTTGGAATATACCACTCAAGGTAGTCCTCTTGACTTCCCCAAATCCGCACTGCACCAAGACACTTCTTCTGAGAGATCCGGACCAATCTGTCGGACCTTGCCACATGCTCTGTTCTTGTTCACCGGACCACAACATTCTTTATTCTGACTTCCGGTAGAGACACATCATGACTTCCAGATATGTGGGATGACCTTTGTTGCCATCAATGACAACAACCATGAATCCATATAGTGTCTCTTGCCAACAATCTCCCCCTTTGGCATTGATGGCAACACTTAGTGAAAAATGACTAAGTGTTTTCACTATGCTCCCCCTTTGCTGATGCTCTGTCTTTATATACAATTTTCGGAACTCCCCCTTAGTTGGATTCCTCATTTTTCATTGCTCCTAACTCCCCCTTTGACATCAATGGCAAAGGGTAGGGTCCGCACACCAAAATTTTCAAAAATTTTCTATATATAGCCGCATATTTACATACTCACATGTACTGAAGAATGTCTGCAAAGGATGTCTGCAATTGGATCATTTCTGTAGCCCAACTTTGCTTCATTCTATCCAAAATTGAAATGTGACCACTTAACAAAAATGCAAAAGCTTCTGCCCGCTTGAGATCTGTCGGATCTTTTGTTTGGGCGGTGGTCTGAGCATCACTGATGGCCTCATGCATAGTTTCCAACTTAGGGATTATAATCCTTCTAAGTTCTCCCATCCGGTTAGTGATGTTCTTCCTTTCCTTCTCAAGATTCTTTATTTCATTCAAGACTGCAATAGTCTGACATTCTTGATTTATTATAGAGGAAGAGAGAGGATCAAAACTTTGAGATAAGCTTTGTAGCTTATCCTGTTCCTCTTTTATTTTCTTGTCAAATGCTGCTGTTGCCTTTGACCAGGATACACAAAATTTGTAGATGTCACCGCCATCCTTAAGAGCATTCTCTAAGCTCTTTATTCCAATGCTTACAATCTTCCTATCTTTAGAGATTAATTCTAATATTTCTGAAAATCTCTTATCCAAAAATTCCTTCCGGACCTTTTCTTCAGCTGATTTTTCTAGAGAATCAAAATGTGTATCAACACTGCTGACTAAGGTTTTCAGATTACCGGAAGTGGAGGCTGTCGGATCTATCTGGATTGATGGCATAATCTTTACAAGTACTCCGGAAGCAGCCTCTATCAACTCACAGTCTTCCATATGAGACTTCAGGAGTTTTTCATTTGCCTTGGCATTTGCAAATGAAGCTATCTTCATTGTTTGTACCGGAGAGAGAGAGTCAAAGTCGAATGGGCCTTTTAGAAGCTCCGGTTCATCAATCTCTAAAGTTTCTTTGCTCAAAAATTGTTGAACAGTTTGTGCAGTGTCTCTTACCGGAGACAGATGTTTCTTTTCTTCTGTAGTCTTGGAACTGTCAACCTCTTTGTCTTTCACCACTGCTTCCTTCTCCTGTAATTGCTCTTCTTCTTTGGATCTGGAGACTGTAGGGGAAACCGGAGGAGAGATGCTAGCTTGTTCATGGGCCACTTCTTCTGGAGCAGAGGGTCCCAAGTCCTCAGCTGTTTCTGTACCTAAGTCCTCTACAACAGGAAGATTGAACCTTTTGAAGGCCTTCCGGAGGATCTCTTCTGTTTCTTGGGCCACTTTGTCAGTCTCACCAAGCATGAGTTGATTCATCCTGGCTTTGCTTCTGAACTCATCTTTGCAGTCCTTGAAGATAATGTTCATTGTCTTGGGATCAATTTGAGGATATAGCTGAATAGCTATCTGCTCCCGGATCTCAAGATCTTTAGCATGAGCATTATTCTTTCTTACTTCCAATTCCTTTTCTAGGCTTTTAGGAATAAGAGATATGATCTCAATGAAAGCCTTATTATATATGTTAAGATATTTGACTGTGGCTTCCTGCAGAGTCTTTTGGTCAGCCTCACTGAAGTCATCATAAGATTCAGTCATTGGTTGAAGGTTTCCATCCACCGTGACCGACTTGATTACATTCTCTAGAGACAGAGTGGGCTTTTCAACAGATACCTCCGCCATTTCATCCTTGTCTTGGCCTGTGGAGGGTTTACCGGATCCTTTCTTCTTCTGTTTCTTTATTTCTCTTACTCCCTCATCTGACTCTGTTTCCTCTTCATCCTTTTGGCTTCCATAAGCCCTTGTGGCTTTTGTCTTGGATCTCTTACCGGATGCCTGGACTTCCGGTTTAGAACTTTTGGTTGTGGGAGGTGCAGATCTCTTTGATGATCTGGTCCGGGTGGGAGCTTCAACCGGAGCACTTTCTTTACTTTTCTCTTCTTCCTCAGCCTTCCTCCTCTTTTCCCGGCTGGCATCAAGTGCCTCTTTTGAGATGCCTAGGCCTTGAGCAATGTGCTCTACTTCTTTTCTCACCTTTCTTTTAATCTCAGGTTCCCTGAGTTCTACATGTATTTTTACACTCAGCTCCTCAAAGGTTCCAAACCTTTCTGCCTTAGGATCTTTAGGCTGACTTAGCATGTGTTGAACATGCAGCTCCACTATCTGTTCATCCACTTCATACCCCATGGGCATGATCCAGACAGTCCTTGGCTCCACTGCCTCCATTAGGCACTGATCAGTGTCAACCATAAAGCACACTGAGTCTTTGTATTTTTCAACAAGAGACTGGGGAATTCTCTCTCTTGCTTGCATCATGCTCTGAAAGTTTTTGAAGTATCCCCATAGAGCTGTATTTCTCGCTTTTGCATCCCCAAGTCCATGCAAATAGTCTCTTATCTGGACTGCAACAGGTTTGTCATTCTGCCATACCCATCCACTTGATCCGGGTAGCTCATTCATGAAGTAGAAGAATAGACATACAATAAGAGTACCATACTTAAAGGAATTCTTCTTATCCTTCTTGATTTTCTGTATATTTTCCATTAATTGGCTTAGCAGTAGTTCGCAGAGATCATATTCTGCATTCTTTCTTAGCATTTCATAGGCAGTGTATACTGCAGTTCCAGATACAGAATTCTCCCTGCTGGAGTGATAGATCTTGTATCCTATTATCATTGATGCATATTTGATATCCGGATCCGAAATATCTTCAATGGTCATTGCCCTCTTATCAAATTTTGATCCGGTGGCCTCAGTTACAATGTTGTTCTTGACAGATTTGAGGATAGGTATCCCTCCGGAAGAGTATAGACCAGTTACTGCTCTAATTGCCTCTTTTGTGATCTTGCAGGGTCTATCCAGCCATAGAAAGTTGTCATGCATCCTGCTCAGAACATACCGGACCCATTCATCTTCTTCAAAGCAGGGGAAATGAATAAATTGCTCAAATTGTTTCTTCTGGATATCCTTATACTCTGGTTTAAGCTCAAAAGCATTGTCTATCAGTTGCTTGTGATAGAGGTCTCTTAATTTGAATTCCCCAAATTCCTCAATGCTTGCATGTATGTAAACCCTAATGTCTTCAGTATGTAAAACTCCGTGAGGAACACTAGAGAAGGCTCCTAGTGGATCTACCTCCAATGATTTGTAGGGATGTTTCTTGAATGAGGGGCGAGGTCTATCAGAGATCTTAACTATGTTTGGAGTAGCCATTCTTCAAAGATTTGCAATGAGGTAATGAAAAACGGAGAATACCTTATGCGCCTTCGGTTTGCACGGAGTGGTTGGATTGATTTCTTTATGCAATAACTTCGGCAGGAGATCCTTGGTGTGCTTGATGAACCTTGTTGCAGAGCTCCACTTTTCGCTTCTTCTTGAGTGCAGAATGAGCAAATGACTTTTGAGAAATCCCTTAAATTGCTCCGCGAACCCTAATATCTGTCTGCAATAAATGCTTCACCTACATCATTCCGGTTTGCCTTGTCTGGATAGCTTGGAGTATCCCGGATTAGTCCTGATCTGTGGATATCATCCGGATCTTTCAATCATGAATAAATCGAGGTAACATATTACAAGAACATCCCAAACACTCTGTCCAATCCGCAGAACAAGATAGTACACTTCCGGATCTCTCCGGACCTTTTTGTAATCCTTTATCATACCGGAGCATCTCCCTGAACATGTCTTATTTGATCGATCACAGCTTTTTCATGACTCCATGCGGACCTCTGAAAACTTGACTGAAGCATCTCAAGACTCATATCTGCAAACCCTTTAATCTGCATCTTGTGCCACATCCGTCACCACTTGTTTGGCTGGGGGAACAGGATTTTCTTTGAGTCTCCCCCTGAGCCTGAGCTCACTTTTTAATTTCCGGAAGAAATATCAGCACCAGAGTCAGGTGCGGATCCAACCTCTACATTCTCTGAACTTTTCTTCACCCAAATCTTGCTCATCTGATTCCTAACTTCATCCGCATTCATCTTTTGTTTACCCTTGTCTTGATTCTGATTATACACCGGACCTCTTTTGTCCTGATACTTGTTTCTGCAGACTTTAGCATTATGACCGGACCTATTGCAGATTTGGCAAATAACATTTCTTTGCATATTTGACTGATATCCTCTTGATCTGCATTGATTAGCCATATGACCTACTCTATTGCATGTGAAGCATCTACCTTTGAATGATTTGTTTACTTGCATAATTCTGCATTCATGGGATTTGTGTCCATACCTTTTGCAGTTGAAGCACTGTCCGGAGAAGGATGAATTTATCTGATTCATTCTCATTCTGCACTGATTAGCTTTGTGACCAAAGTGGTTGCAGCTGTGGCAGTATCCATTGAAGGATGGATATCTTTGAGCATTTGGCTGTCTTACCGGAGGTCTTCTAGGCCTGCTCCTTGGATTTTCTGATCCAAGATTCTTCTGACCGGATCCGGAGCTTTCTCCTTTCTCATATCCCAAACCATACTTGTCGTCTGTCCTCTTTTGACTTCCAAGAAGAACTTCAAGTTGAGCAGAACTTATCTTGAATTTCTCTTTATATTCATTTGCTGTTTGAAGGTCTCTTTTGAGAGAGGCAATTTGATCCTCAAGTTTTTCTTCATTATCTTTGGCATCTTCAAGATCAGATTCAAGATGTCTGATAATCCTGTCCATCTGGTGGCATTCTTCTGATTTTTCTTTAAGAGATTGTCTTAGATTGTCTTCAGCCTTTCTTTTTTCTTCAATCTCTTGAGTAAACTTTATAGTTCCTGATTCCATTTCATGTCTTAACATAATGACTTCTTTTGATAACTTTTCACATAACTTGGTTTGCTCAGTCAATTCTTCATTTGTATTGCTTTCTTCACTTTGTCTTGCCAACTGTTGGAGCAGCTCCTTTCTCTTTTTCATAGAGAGACTTAATTTGTCTTTTAATTCTCTCATGAATTCATCAGCCTGTTTGAGTCTTTCCTTTAATTCACTGACTTCAGAGTTTGACTGTTCAAGATCCTCAAGAGCAGTCTTGAGTTGCTCCCTTAAACCATATGCATCCATTTGAACTCCCAGATCTTCCTCAAGCTGTTAGGCTCTATTAGGAGGAACTTGGCTCTGATACCAATTGTTGATAACTGAGAGGGGGGGGGGTGAATCAGTTATCCTAATTATTTCCCTTATTGAACTTTCTTATTAATTGATGTAGCATTGAATCAAACACTAAAACATTAACATGAAATAAGAAACACATAACACAGTATTTTTGACGTGGAAACCCTGTTAAGGGAGAAAACCACGGGGTGATTAACCCAAAATTATTCTCTATTAGAAGAATAGGAGATTACAAAAATGGCACTTGCCAATTAGGGCTCACTGCCCGAGCACACTGCTCACAAGAGGCCCACTGCCTACAAGAAGACACACTGTCTACAAAGTGATAAGAATCACAGTCTTGAACTGATTGGAAGCATCTACATATGCTGGAGTTCAGTTCCGGTTAGGCTCAGTACACTGATCTGCTGCACTTCATCTTTCCTCTGTTCTTTTTTCTGCTATCTTTCACATACCGGATCCTTTTTGCTACTTCTGCTCTGTTCTGGACTTATTCGCATATCTCTTCACACCATCACATCCTTCACAACTAAATCCATCCTCTATATATATCCGCACAAGTAATTTCATCACTTTTCTAGTCGGCATCCGGAACAGTCTAGTTTCTTACAAACTTTTGTTCTGTCGGCTGAATCCTTCCTCACCAAGCAATGCGGATCAAGCATATACTTGTAGATATCATTAATCATGTCGGCCAAACATGATTCATGCCTTCACAACTTCTATCATCAACAGTAACACATCCGGAAAGTAGTCTGATACTCTGTCAGTCAGTTCTTCCTCTGTTTTCACTGTCTCTCAGGAATCCGGTACTCAACTATTCATATCTTTTTCCTTGTCCATCACCGGAGGCTAAATCCTTGGAATATACCACTCAAGGTAGTCCTCTTGACTTCCCCAAATCCGCACTGCACCAAGACACTTCTTCTGAGAGATCCGGACCAATCTGTCGGACCTTGCCACATGCTCTGTTCTTGTTCACCGGACCACAACATTCTTTATTCTGACTTCCGGTAGAGACACATCATGACTTCCGGATATGTGGGATGACCTTTGTTGCCATCAATGACAACAACCATGAATCCATATAGTGTCTCTTGCCAACACTATCATCCATCAATAGTGTGTTGAAGCTCATCTTCAATCACACAAAGTATCATAGCCAACTTCATCTTGTCATCTTGAGGACTTTGAAGCAAGGAAGCAAGCTTCCTGAGGGCCATATTCATCTCCATCAAGATCAAGACAGAAAAGGTGAGCAATGGAAGACGAAAGGTGAAAGGTTGTGAGTATCATTTGTTTTGTTATTAAATCTCCTTTTCTCCTTCATATTCTATTGATGTTTGGGTTTATTATTGTTATTGATTAATCCACATTTTACCCTCATAGAAGTAACCGTCCATACCCCATTCCCTGGCAATATTAACTGAATTGTCCTCAATAAACTTGAGTCCTCGTCCTGAGACGTATAGACAATACAATAGACTTCATGAAGCATTCACTCCTTGATGTCGTTTAACAACAACCTGCAGCTGTAGGAGGTCTTGTATTTTCCCATCTAGTAAAGTGTTGAACCAATCTGCTGGCAAATTCACAAGCTGGAGAGACAAATTAGCATAGACCATTTGGGTTTCAATCTGAAGGGGGAGAATGGTGTTAGAGAATACCGCTAAACAACACAGTTTCCATATGAAATTGATAATAACATGTTTGCAGGTGTGAGAGAGAAGATCAAAGGATGAAGAGGCACCGAGGAGGGCTACTTTCCAAGACCAGGCCCAAGGGAAAAGGGCAGGTAGAGGTGAAAAGGGTGTGCCATAATTGATGAGCATGAGTGCAAAACCAAAAAGTATGTTTTGTAGACTCCATTTTGGCACAAAAGGGACATGTGGGAAGAGTGGAGATAAATTTGAGGCAATTACCAATGGGTAGCTTAACATAGAGCACCTTTCACACCAAGAGTTGTGATTGAGCATCTGCTTTGGACTTCCAAATTTGAAGGCTAGGCTTATTCCATTTGGACCGATAGAAGGTACAATTCCATTTTGCATTGAGTCGGGGCGAGATGGTGATTGAGGGAAGGAGTTGTCTATAAATGGTTCTAAGGGGAAAAAATGGTTGCTACAAACATTAGACCACCTCTAGTCATTCAAGAAGTTAGCATGATAGTCTAGGGACGGTGCAACTAGCTATTGAATATCAAGAATTGGCTGCTTGTTAGAGGGGGAGAGGTGGAACTAGGATTTAAGGAGTGGTCATGATTTATGTAATGCCCCTCGTATTTTGGCTTGTGATAGTTGCTAGTTCACATTTCTCTTTGGCAATTCTGAGACAGTTGCTAGCCTTTCATTGCATTTATTCAGTTCTAAGATATTTGGATTAGTAGGTTATGGTTTATGTTTATTTTGATCTTGATGGACTATGTTCGACTGATATAGCTTAGACATGTGTTATGAGTGTATGATGACATTATTATTATTATTACTCCGGTTATGATGAGCTTGACATGATTAGTAATGGTTTAATGTTATCATGTTTCATTCGATTTGTTGATATCTGAATTCAAGTAAAAGTGGTTATAGTCGTGTTTTAAGAGAAGGGACAGTGTAGTACTACTCGCTTCGAGCACCCTACTATGCCGTGACTCTCTGACTATGTGTGTGTAGACATATATGCTTTTGATCATATTCAACCTATTGTTCTGATATAGCAGGTTTGAGCGGGCTCTTGCATCAATGGATATCAGTAATGGGAGATAAAACAAGGATTATTCCACTAGGTCAGTCCCAGCATTTGGTTGTGGTCATGTGTCATGATGTGGCACTTGGTCCTTGCCTCATGTTGTTGGTCGTCATGTGTTGTGAAGTATTGTCGAGTTTTGTCTTAGTTGTGCCTATGTGTGGTTTGGTAATACTTTAATGAATTATTATTAAAATAATAATGCTTTTATTATGTTTTATTGGATAATATCTTGTTTAGCCTAGAACTTGAAATAACACCTTAGTAAAATTTTAAAATAAATTAAAATTAATCATTTTGCTAATTTAAGATTATCGTGTCATAAGTTGTTGGTTCGGGTAATGAGTATATAGTTGATTAAAGAATATTATTAGTAAATAATTTATGGTGGTGAGTTGTTGAATGTGAATTCTCATATTTGTGAAATCTCTATTATTAGTAAAATTTTAAAATTCCCAGGAGTGGGGATTTTGGTAATGGATGCATGTTTGTGGCTATGGGTTTTAATGGTACCCGAGGGTTGTTGTGGAAAGAAGGGGGGGGGGGGGGAAGACAGAAATTTGGAAAAAACAAAGAATTGGTTGCGAGAAACAGAGAATATCTGAAGGGGACTGAAATTTGGGTATGTTTATGTTGACTCTCTGTGTGTGAAATTTGTATTTCTGTAGATTGGAATTTAAATTTATTGTAGTATGATCGTTTTGTGCTTGAGTGTGAAATTTGCATTCTGTGGCTTGGAATTTAAATCTTATTGTAGCTTGAATCATTCTGTGTGCTGTGTGTTTGAATGTAGTTGCCTGACCACACCTTCATCTTGGGAATTGCACTTTGATGTCTATCAATGTTTTAACCTTTGTTGCTACTTCCAAATTTACTCTTCTTTTGGTTCACTCTTTGTTAAATCCTTCTTGAAATCTTGGAGTCCAATCATTTGTAAATCTTGCAAAGTGACCCAAATTAAAAAGGAAATAACCCATATGTATCATTCTTCCAGTTCTTACCTCATTCTTTTCGTCAGCTACTCTCAGTGTCGTAGTAAGGCCTCATCCAACCTTGTTTCTTAGAAATTTTACCAAGATTTGAAGCTCTGGCTCTGTTCTTTAGAAAATGATTTAACCATATGGTAAATTTTTGCAAACTTTTACCTCAGCTATAGAAACCACTGTATTACATGTTGCTGAAGATGGTGAAATACCTTAGATTTTGCCTTTGACCGTACTATGTGTGACTCACATTTGCATTTTTCTTTTGGTTAAATTTCTATCCTTCCTCCTTGTTGACCGTACGGCGTTGGGGGAAATCTGGTGCAATTTTCTTTTTGAAGATTTTTCGCCCTCTCTTTGGGACGTTGTACAGCCGCCGTACAACCTACTCAATGATCATTTTAAATGAAGTTCTTCTGCCTCTCAAAATTGCTTTAAGTTTGCACCTTCTGAGTAGTTGTTGAACTCTTCTCAGCTCTCTATATTTTGATTTGCTACCTGAAATTTATTTAATGAAAATAATATTAATGAAATCTTGTCTTACCTATGACATCTCTATTTTCCTCTAAAGCTTGAGTCAATTCTCCTCTGCTAGTCAATTAAAATGCTCAGGTTATTCTCTGTCTAGACCTCAGATGATTTTCATTACCATACCTATAACTTTTCTTTTAATTCTCCAAATAAAAAATGGTAGAATGTGCTTCTTCTGCAAGCAAAATTTTAAATTGAGTTCATAGAATAGTTAATTGTTGTTATTAAATTTAATTAGAATGCTTGGAGGAAATCTTACTATTAGGAAACTTTTAGTTAACTTTGTGAACAACTCATTAACTTTGGTTTTTTAGTGTAGTTTTGATTTATTAAGTTAATATTAGAATATTAGAGAGAAGTTAATATTAGAATGTTCATATGATATTAAGATAGAAGTGTATCATTTTAGAATTAAATTTATTTTAATTAATGTTGTTTTTTTTTTTTTGGTATATGCAAGTAGATTAAATAATTAAGTTGTGCTCATTTTATTAAATAGAATTTTGTTAATTGCTATCCTGTGATATGTTATTCTTTTTTTTGGAATTAAATAATGAGTTAGAGTTATTTGAATTTTTTATACTAGATTCATATGGTCATTAAATATTAGTTACACTTTTGCCATCTTGTTAAATTTAAACTTGTTAGTTATGTATTGGAATATGCTAGTTGTAAATGTTAGTAAGTAAATAAATAATTAGTTTAAGTTTTTGTGTGTTCAAGTTAAGCATGCTAGATTCTATGGTAACGACTATAGTAGATGAAACAATATAGGTTATTTTGTCCTTCTATGTTGCCGATCTATGTCACTCATGGGTGAACCTATGCTGAGTCAAATTTTTAATATGGTCTTGTTTGGAAAATTCCTTGTTGGGAGTAATAATGTATATAGGGTAGTCATTTCCATGATACATTATTTTAGTAAATAAGTATAGAGATAGAAATTTTAGAGTAATTTGATTTATTGTTTCTAGTTTCATGAGGTAACAATATTGTATTAATCAAGTATTGATTATCTGGTTAAATATTAATTTGCTAGTCATGCTTGTAATATATTATTCCGTACTATGTGAATGGTTGATATCATAGTATATGTTATTTAACTTCATTTTAGAGAGAGTAAAAACCTTGAGCCGATTGTCGATTTATACCATCTTTTGTTGTTATTATAATATGGTCAAAATTTCTATTTATTTTGTATCAAATTTTGCATTGATGCAATCAGGTTATTGTGTTATTTTTGTCTTGAGTCATATTGTTATAAGACATGTCGTCAATCGTCTATATCCTTATTTTATGTTGCGAGACGGATTTATGTAAGTGACCTTGTGTGCAATTACCAACTCTAGAGGTTAGACCTTTTGGGTCTTCAATCAATATTGTTGTCATTCTGTCCTGATGATCCTTGATTTGAGTGGTTTTATGGGTAAGGAAAAAGTTTTATTGCTGAAATGGGAATTGGAAGTGTTGGATTGTAAAAGTTAGATGTTATCAGTTCCTTTGCTCTTGTATGTTTTGTTTTGGATACTGATTAGGAGTGCTAGTTGTATGTGGGGGAGTGGCTTCCATGGTGGGGCCGGTGCCCAAAGTGGCTGCCTGGAAAACCCCATGGAAGTGGTAAGCAAGTGATAACTAAATAATTGATTTAGGTGGGTTGGGTAGTAATCCATATAACAAGATAAATATGATGCCTCTCCCATGCCTTGAGTGCTTTCACAGGCTAAGGATGGGATGAGAAGGCTTGGTTGGCAAGGTTGACTTCCTCGTCTCCATGAGAGGAAGTGTTGACTCCGCATGTGTCACCCTATGGGGCCAGTGCCTATAGAGAGGTCACCAGGAAAACCATAGATGGGGCCCGGCTTCTAGTGAGAGATAGCCTAGAAAACCCATGATAGGACCATGCGATGACACTCTCCCTACTGCAGCGTAGTTACTTCCTGTTTTATCTTTTGTTGTTACCTCTAGAGTGCAGACTTATCTTGATGGTTGATCCTATCTTGATGATTTGATTGTCTTGTTTTGGCGAGTACTGTCTTGTCTGTGCAGCCTTGTTATCCTGTTTGCCTGCATGGAATCTGTATCTTGTTGTTGTATTCATTGTTGTAACTTTGGCCTAGTGGAGCCTCGATGTTATCTCCTAGCTCGGAGGGGTAGACCTCAAGGTTCCACATGGTTGGGTGGCAGAGCTATCCATTGGTCTTCTTGGATTTTCAGTTCGGGTCCAGTGCAGAAGTGTTCCAGCTCCAGATTTGTTTTACACTTTTTGAGTTGATGTTATCATTCACAATTGTATCATTTGTAAACCAATGTAATCAGCCTTGTAATCTTGTATGGAAACTTGTAATCATTTATCTCAGCAAATGTTTAAAGTATTATTCTTATGTTTCATTGTGTTGCATAACACTTGTATGGTTATTATTCTAACTGATGCAGTTTTGTGCCCTAGAGGTGTTAGCTGTGCATAGCATTTAATGTTGTATTAATGTTGTTGTATTTCAATGTATAATGCATATTTTAGCTTCAAAAAAAATATTTCTGTATTATTGTCTCTTGTTGTCTAACACTTTAGGTTTGCATGATGGGGCGTCACAATTTCCACTAAAAGGTGGTAAGGTCCCATAAGTCCCGAAAAACTTGGATGCCTTTTTTATAGAGGTGTTTTCCTTTGAATCCATTAATAGTACCTAGTGGTCTTCCATTTTTAATTGATGAACACATTTATTATAGTTTTTGACCTTTGATAATGTGATATGTTCATATTTGCTATCATCGAAAAAAATTAGGTAGCTATCCTCCTATGTGAATTCACATGTGTAGCCATGTCCATTTAATGTGATGTAAAAGAAGTTGGTGTAGGGGTGGGGAGATGTGCCATGTGTCTCCATTCTATGTGATATGACATTCCCATAAAACCTCTTGTTTGACCTTTTGTGAGGGTGTTTTTTTAAGGAGGGTTTTTGGATGGCTACTGGTTGGAGAGTGGAGGAAAGGATTCAAGTGGAAGACAACTCTCCAACTTCCTCCTTGCTTACCTTGAGAGGTAAGCTCTCTTCCCTTATAGTTTCCATTTTTGTTGCATACTATGTTTGAGTTAAGATTATGAAGATTAGTTTTTATTTTTGTTACATACTGTGTTTGAGTTGAAATTATGAAGATTAGTATGTTTGTTGCACTTGGTTTATTGAGGTGAAAAATGCACGTCTTCTTTACATGGAAGTGCATTGGACATCCTTTACTTTCTAATCTTTGTATTGTGCTAGCTTTGGAGTTGTAATGTGTGTGTGAGAGTATTGTTTGGGGTCTTAGTTGATTCTCCTAGCTCAGGGGTGGATTGTTTATGCAATATTATCATTGGGAAGTGAACACCCCCCTTGATAAACTTGGGTTCTTCATGAAACCCATGAAGAGGAAACTTGTATTCTTGCTTTGGTAGAGGATTTATGAGAAACAATTGGAGTCAACATATGTAAATATGAAATCTCTATTTGTAAGCTTTCATTCTTTTTTTCTTGTTATATGGATTGCCTAGAAAATGTCATCTTTGTTAATTTAAAACTATCGAATTATTGTGTCTTGTTAAAATTTTTTATTCTGTTTTTACCTTCTTTTTGCATATTATTGAACCTTTGTAGTATAACAATTTAGTTTTTACTCTCAAGTTACCATTGGCTATCATTTCAAAATGCATTCCACTTCATTTGCATTTCACAGACTTTGGAAAGTAATACTGTAATGATGTGATGATGTCATGAAGAGGTTAAAAATGCTTCAATATTCTTATGAATTATTATTTTTGCAATCTGGAATTGCAAGTGTTTGGGTGAAGATATTTAGTAGTCTATATCTAATTTTATGATTTTTGCATTTTTGTATTTATTGTTCAGTTATGAGTATTTTGTGTGCGAAGGTAATAGACATGGAATCCTGACTAAAGAGGGGGTTCCCTATGTTGTAATATTGGGATTGAAGTTGTAGACCCTTATGTTTTTACCTAAGTTAAGTGTTGTGACTAGTTTTTAAGAGTTTTACAAGTGTGTTAATTTAGGAGATTTTTGATGAGTTTATAAGAAAGAAGCAACTTCGAAAGTATTTTAATTTATTAATACTGATGATGATTTGGAAAGATACTAGTGACATAATAAGTATTAATCTTAAGAAGGACTAATTTATAATTTTCTTTTTATAACATATGTTTTTCCATATTAATATCATGATGGGCATAGTTAAGTCTTTAATTTTTTTGTGATTTTTATTTTTTATGTGGGAATCTCAAATTTAGGTGTCATTGTCATTAAAATCATTTCCTTAATTCATCATTTAGAAATGAAATAACAGATCAAGTTTTTATAATATGTGAGTTATGTTTAGCTATATTCATAGATGAATGCCACAATATTTTCTTTGACATTGTCTTCTATGAGTGCTTTAGTTATAGAGTTATTCATGGATATTTTAGCCTAATTTAAAACCTACCACTCACATATTTTTGCATGGAGGTTAGAGTAAGTTTGATTTTATGTTTGTACATGACTACTCTGTTAGCACTTATGCATTTTTCCATGTCTTGTAGCATTGTACCTTAAAACAATAATGTTGATACATGTATTTGAATAATTACTAAAGACTAAAATAATGCTATAATACATATTTTAATAATTACGCAAAGAGTTAGTTATGTCTTTCTATAACAATTTTGGATTTCAATTTATTCCCTAACATTTGGTTCTACAAGCAAGCAATGCAAGGTAGTTTATATTCAATAATGACTCTGAATAATCTATAACCATTATTTACCAATAAAAAAGAATAGATTAGCAAGAACACTTGAAGTGTAATAGGCACGCCAATAGGTACTTTGAAAGGTCCCCTTATTTCCTAATAGGTCAATCAATGAAAACAACAATCCCTTTTAAAAAAAATCCAACAAACTAAAAACATAATCAAGCTATCTTTGGTATCACAACAAGATAGCCAAGGCCAAAAACCCATCCAATATTACACACCCACAATAGATCCAAGGCTCAACACAAAAAGTAGGCCTAAAATGCAATGAGAGACCCAACAACAATAGCTATTATGTTAAAGTTTGATCAATTGCAATTTGATATGCAATGGGTACACCAATAGGTGCTTTCATTTAGTGTAGTGTCATAAGAAACCATAAAATCCTTAAAAAACAATGGCTCAAGGAAATTAAGAGTAGACATGTAGCAAAATCTACCAAGTTTTATTGGTGTGAACCATCAAAAGTTACAAACAAAGAATATGCCACATGTCTACTCTTAATTCCCATTCTACTGAGCTATTGTCTACAAAAGTGATAACAATCATCCCAATCTATCAAGCTTTGTTGTTGTCAAGTTCGATCATTATGTCAATCCACCTTAGGATATGCACAACCCATACCTTGTGTCAACTATTCATGTGACCCGTAGTGATTGCCACCAACTCTCTTATGCATTGGTTAGCAAGTTATGCTCACTTCAAATTTATATGTTACTATAGATATTGTTAATGGATTGATTGGGAAAGTTGTAGCTATTGTCTATAAAAGTGATAACAACCCTCCCAACTGGAGCTTTGTTGTTACATCAACATCAAGTTTGATCATTATGTTAGTCCACCTTGGGATATACATAACCCACACCTTGCTCCAATTGTTCATGTGACTCATGGTGATCGCCATCAACTCCCAGTCAAGATGGCATGGGCTTAAACAGTCCATAAACCCTAGGGTCTTACACTTGATAAAGTGTCAATAGACATCAAGGCAATTTATCGTCAAGGTTTTGTGTTCACTACAGTCTCACGGGTCCAACGCTTGTTAGATCTACACGGCTCCTCAACCTTCAACTACCAACCATATGTTAGGATGCAAGACAATGCATGTGTCTCACTAAAAAGAAGGGAAGAGAATCACCTAATGGCATTGATTGCCTTGATTCGCTAGGCATTTCAACCAACAATGTACTTTAACCATTTGTTTTATGCCCTATATATAGTACATTACATTTAAAACAAACAAAAATATGTTTCTTTCAAATTTTGTGATTACTTATAACACTATACATAGTTATTTATAACACTACACTAAATCTAGATAACTATTGACGTGCTCATTACATCAATGTAATAACTTCTAACTATATATATTAGCGAAATTTTGTATATAACAACCACCTTGTCACACCCCTTTTTGGATTCAGTTTTACTACATACTTTTATTAATTTCATAGATAGAATAGACATGTGAATATGTTTATGATTATGGGAAAACAATGTTATGGTTAGAAGAATTAACTTAATGAAATCATAGTTTCCATTACTTGAGTATGATCAATTTTATGTTATGAATTAAAATGTCTTTTCAATATGGAAAAATGAAATGTTATGATTTTATTATGCATTGACCGGGAAACCGGTACATTGACCACCAGTTGTATATGAGAATGTTCTGATAGGAACAGGTGAATCAGGCTCTTCGAGAAACAAGAGGAGAGAAGGTATCTTCGGGGAAGGGGAGTATAGACCCTGGAACATCAATGGGTAATTGCCACTGAGTATGTACATCAGACAATTAAACCTAGTTGTCTCGAGGTAAGCATGATTTCAGTTAAGTCAAAGTTATCAAAAAGGTCGTCAAGGGTTGTTAGAGTGAGTCACTCTTTCATTATATCGTTGTGGAAGCACAACATTGTCTGTCCAAACATCGTTAACACGAAGGGAATGGTCAATCGACATCTATGTCATATGGTATGTCTTGTTAAGTTTCTCGACGTAAAACATCGACAGTAGTTCGTAAAGGGGGAGATAAGAACTCGAACCTGAAATGTCGACCGTACACCTTATCGATGTGGTTGCGTAATTGCTCCAATCGTCGTCATCATCGTAATGCCTCATGTGCGTACGATGTAAATGTTGTGTTTCAAGAGTATGTTGGATGTAGAGTTATTCTTATTAGGTTGTCATCTTGAAATAGACTTAAACAATGCCTTAAATCTATGTGATTTGCCAAGTGTTATTTCATTGATTGTATTCGTAGAGGTAACGTAACAATAAAATATATATGTATGTATATATATTAAACATTGAGAGCAAATAAAGATTATTGAGTGCTATTGATAATCGACCTTTAGTTCGAAAAGATTCAACATGGTTAATATTTTATAATGTTACTCTAATTGTTAAGTTTGCCACCTTATGATAGCCTGACGACTTATCTATTTAGGTACACGAGGCTTTTGTTGTCTTGGTGTCAGCGTGGATGCTAAGTAGGAAACCAAACGAGCTCATTGCTTATCATTAGAAAGAGGATAAGGACATTTAGTAGTTAGGGTTATTGAAACGGTTAGCAATTTTCTTTTGCCACCTTATAAAGAGCATTCGGAAGTCTTGAATGGGCAATCGAATCAATTATCAAGAAAAAAACACAGTAACAAAGAAGACCACGAGCGTGAGGACCTAGAGATAGCGAAGGGCATCAGGTGGGAGCTTCAGCAAATAGCCTTTGAATAGGTTCATGATCCCTCTTTTAAAATCTGTAAATGGTCATAACATGGTCGAATCTTTACTGTTGTTGCACTGCTATGTGAATGTTAGTCTTTTGAAGAGGAAAACGAATACCTGCATTATGCCTCATCATTATTGTCATTCGTTTAAACAACTAATCGACTATGCTCTACTCCATCGACAATGAGTTTTATTTTAAGATGTCATTGATGAAAAGAAATCACTATTTTTTGTGGAGTTTAAAATGTCAACAAGCTTAGTTAGCTGTGTTATTATCACAACCAGTCTTTATTACTGAGGGTTGTGCAATATAGCTAAATGACCAATTGAGAGCAAAGTTTGTTGAATCATGATGGTTTAAATGAGATAAAATGTATGACATCTTTGTGCACTGTCAGATATTCTCTCATGCATGTAACAACTTTGTAATTTTGAGCACCAGTTTATGCCAAATTAGTAGTTTGCTTCATAACCTAGTGAAATTACTTGAAATGATTTAGGCTGTGGAATTATTGTGTCAACTTTAGTATTTTGAGCCTTTTAAGCTTAGTAAAAGAAGAACAACCTCTTCTCTAAGTATATTTAGTTAAAATATTAACCACCAACCGTGAGATTATAGGCACCCTGCAGCCTTAATAGTTGTGCTTATGTATATCGAAAGGATGGTATTTGAGAGCAAGCTTTTGATAAACCTAAGCAATGAGATTTTCAAAACAGATTAAAGACTTTTAGAAACAATTGAATATGGCTATTAGAGGTTCATTTAAGTTATTTTATTGGGAAACAATTATAGAATGAATTTAGTTATTACCAATAATTGCGTAGAGGTCAACCATAAAGATTGATAACCGACTCCCTTTTAACCAAGGTGATCTATTTGTCATACCAAGTTGTCAAGTGGATGTTATCCCACAAATATGAAATAGAAAGAAAATTTCTTTTATTTAATTCATAGTCTTGGGGGTCAATTTGTTATGCAAAACAAGAAATGCCTCATCTGCAATGATTGTGCACCTTAGCAATTCTTTCAAAAGATAAGGTAGTCTTGTATTTGAATAGTCAAAATAGAAAGTTGAGTTAGGAATTGGATTCCCATTCCACAAAGAACTTTGTCAAAGAGATAATAATGTCATCTCAACATGGGAAATGTCCCCATTTGGTCCCTCAATGGGAAAAGATCCATTAGCTTGTTTTCTAATACATCACGATAAACTTGTTAAAAACTAGTGTGTATCTTCAAAGACAAATTGCACGTGGGTAATTAGACCCACTTAAGTATCTAATATCAATTAGAGATATTTAGTAACTTAGAATTCTAATCTTGCCTTAAAGGCTATGTTGATTTCAAAAGTCATACTTTGTATTGGGTACCTGTCAAGACGGTAAGGCTATAATATTACCTTGCAATATTAGTTGTAGGATTTCGATGTAATTCAAGTCGAGTTGGGTGGGTGAAAGAAATGATTGTGTTGTTCTCAATGCTAAATCCCATTAAAAGCCTTTGGCCACGGTAATGCACTTGCCTCTAGTGCTTTGTCAGTTCACCGTGACTAGATGACGTAACTTGTGGAAGGTCATGCTTGACTAGAGGGTATCTAGGGGTGCGTGATAACAAGTTGTGAAAGTCACAACACTAGTACTGAGATGGAAAACACCATTGGTCATCGTAAGTCTATCCTCCTTGAGCAGGGTAGGGCCACTTCCAGTTAGGAAGGTGTGCCAGAGTCCGACGGTCTGTGGATGGAGGTAAAGCTCTCTGAAGATACTTTCTCTCCCTTTAATCAAAGGCTTGCTGAGGCTTGAATTGTGAAGGTTGACAATTGAGATGTAGTGAAGCATGGTAAGATTTGAATTTATATATTCTTCTTTTGAGAATATTATCATATTGTTAAATCTTGGAAAAGAATCAAACTCATGATGAAATGAAATACTAGATGATTTCTATTTAATGGATAGATTTACTCCTTTTTTATTTAAAAAATAATAATACTACCTTTTTACCCTTTCAAAATTATGATTTGAGTTGAAATTTTATTTTGGATATTAGATATGGTATCAGAGCTAAGCCAGGTTCGGCACTAGGGTTTATGAGTCCATTAAGATGGCTAAGAATCAACATTATGTGGGTAGCTAAAGTTTTGATTTATTGTGCCAGGATGGTACGTCTCAAACAAACTGCAACGAAATCCTTTGATGTTAAGGAACGCTACTTGCAAGCCAAACAAAAACATCTTGCGATGATTAAGACTATTGAGAAAATGAATGATGAAAATGACATCTGGCTAGACGATACGGAAACCCTTGCCAATGCATTGACACGACTCAAATGAATGAAAAGAGAACTCCTAGAGACATCTAGGATGGCAGCTTGAATTATGAACAATTCTTGCCCTAATAGCATACCAATGATCACAAGGGATCCCCGCATACCACTTAAAGTTGAAATCATTGTACTATCATCTAATAGTGAATCTGAGGGTTATACACCCCATTAATATGTGTCAAACAATGAATTTGAAGGTTACACCCCTCTTGTAAATATTGAGTGAAACATGAAATGTATCTATTCTCAAAGAATCTATATACTCTTGTGCACAATATAATAAAGACAATTTTGTTTTTGTGATCGACTATGGTTATGAGCAAATGTTATGTTATGATATTATGATAAATGTTAAATCAAAGAAACTGATTAGTAACTCGTTAATATTAGGTGTGAAAGCATACAAACATGGATCAATCAGGATTTAATGAGAGAGAAGATCGGGAAGATCACAACTCTCAGGTCAACTCTATTCATAAATTGGACATAATTCTTAATATGCTTTCCGAAACTAAGGAAAGATTGGGCAAATTGGAAAAAAAAGTGAATGAAACTAGAAATACTGAGGGTGAAAATGAATATTCCTATAATGCAAGTAAAAGTAGGCAACGAGAACATGGTACAACAAATGAAAACTATGATGATAGTGAATCCCAGAGAGAGATAAAAGATAAACTTGCACTTGAATTATCAAAGGATATGAAAAAGATTATCCCTCCTAAATTTGATCGAACAAAAATAGGAGATGCAATAGAAGCTTGGCTAATTGAGATGGAGAAGTACTTCAAAATCAGGAATTATTCTGAGGTCACAAAGGCAATTTGGGGAGCATATCAGCTATCTGGAGAAGCATCCACCTAGTGGATGAACAAAAAGATGGAGTTGAATTTAAGCCCCTTGAAGGTGACATGGAATGAATTTGTTGAACTTTTTCAAAAAAGGTGGTTGCCATAGCTATACTTTGATCAAAAGCTAATGGATTTCCAAAATCTCTGACAGGGAGATCTATCTGTGGTCGAATATGCAGAGAAGTTCATTCGATTGTTGAAGTATGTTCCTCAATACCAAAAGGATGAAAGATTTAGGATCAGGAAATTTATTATGGGTCTAAATCCTCATATTGGCAGGGAGGTAGAAGTACACGGTCCGACCACAATGGACTAGGTATATGAGAAAGTAATTAAGTAGGAACAAAAGATCAAATCCATTTCCACTTATCATGAAAAGAAGTGTAAGAGATTTGATAAGAACTCAAATGAACAAACATATAAGAAGAAGAATGATAAAGGATATGGAAACAGAAGGAACGATAAGGGAAATCAGAAAAATAAAGGAGGATTTGGTAATGAGCGAAGAAATGAAGACTTTAAGAAGAATGACAATTATAAGAGGAATGATGATGCTATGGGTAGACCAATTGAGAAGAGGGAACCACTTGGAGGTTGCTTTACATGTGGTGGTGATCATTATGCCAACCGTTGTCCTAATAAAAAGCAGAATGGGCAGCAAACGAACATGGCACTCCCTTCGTAGCAAGAGGATTTTTAGCAAAGGATTCACACTGCCCTTGACAATCAACAAGCCAAGTACCAGATTACTCCCATTGAGATGACAAGTACTTTATTTGGAGTCCCTGTTTCTATTCTGATTGATACTGGTGCAACAGAAAATTTTGTGTCACCTAGAGTCTTAAGTAAATTTCCTAGAAGAGCTAGTTATATGTCAAAACCATGGACTGTTGAATATGCAAATCACACAAAGGCTCAGGTAGAGCAATGCTTGTTCGAAGACAGGATTGATTTTCCAAATTTCTCAACCAAGGTAAACTTGTATGTAGCACCTTTAGGGTCTTACAACATTATTATAGGAATGAATTGGTTGTGGAAACATAGGGTCAAGGTGGACTATTTTTCTAAATCAATTGAATGTTTAGACGATAAGGGAAATAAAGTCAACTTTCAGGGTATCCAAAGGGAAGTAAAGATCAGGTCTATTTCATCCAAACAGTTAAAAAGGGCTAGGCGTAAGGAATGTCAACTTTTTGTGGTCAAAATAGATCAAGTTGAGGAAGTTTCCGAGAAACAAATAGAATCCTTTGAGGAAAAATACCCCTACCTCCGCAATTTTAAGGATGTGTTTCCAGAGGAACTGTAACCTAGTTTGCCTCCAAAAAGGATTTTTGACTTTGCCATAGACATTAAACCAGGATCTGAGCCAGTTTCTAAAGCTCCATACCGAATGACCACTACTGAGCTTATGGAATTAAAAGCTCAACTACATGAGCTATTAGCTAAAGGTCTAATAAGGCTAAGTGTATCGCCTTGGGGAGCTTTGGTTATTTTTGTCAAGAAGAAAGACGGAACCCTTAGGCTATGTATAGATTATCGGATGCTTAATAAAGCAATGATAAAGAACAAGTATTCACTGCCACGTATTGACAATTTGTTTGATCAAATGCATGGTGCTGTAGTATTTTCTAAGATAGATTTGAGATCAGGATATCACCAGTTGAGATTAAAAGATGAGGATATTCACAAGACTGCATTTAGAACAAGATATGGTCATTACGAGTTTACAGTGTTACCATTTGGGTTGACAAATGCTCCAGCCGCCTTCATGAATCTCATGAATAGTGTTTTCAGAGATTGCCTAGACAAGTTTGTCTTAGTTTTTCTAGATGATATTTTGATATATTCCAAAAAAGAGGAAGAGCATAAACAACATCTTCAAATTGTTTTGCAACGATTGAGAGAGCACTTGAGTTGTATGCGAAACTCTATAAATATTCTTTCTTTCAAAGAGAAATTCAGTATTTAGGGCATATCATATCTGTAGAAGGAATATCAGTAGACCCAGCTACAATAAAAGCTATTTTGGAGTGGCATGTACCTTCCAATGTTTAGGAAGTGCAGAGTTTTATGGGTTTGGCCAATTATTCCAGGAAATTTGTTTTGAATTTTCAAGTATTACTAATCCAATCACTTCATTGCAAAGAAAATGAAAGTGGTTTGTATGGTCAAGTGAATGTCATAAGGCATTTGACTTATTAAAAGAAAAGTTAACAACATCCCCAATCTTGAAAGTCCCTGATCCTGATGGACAATTTGAAGTTACTACCGATGCCTCTAGAGAAGGATTAGGAGGCATGCTCATGCAAGATGGGTGTGTAATAGCCTATGAATCAAGAAAGTTGAAACCTTATGAGCAGAATTACGCCCCACACGATTTAGAACTGGCAGTAGTGATTCATGCCCTTCAGATGTGGTGACACTATTTATTGGGAAAGACTTTCATACTGAAATCAGATCATCAAAGTCTTCATTTCATATTCTCACAACCCCATCTCAATGCAAGACAACGGAGGTGGTTAGAACTAATCTCAGATTATGATTTTGAAATAAGTTACATTAAAGGTAAGGAAAACCAAGTAGCTGATGCTCTGAGCAGAAGAAGGCACATAGCTTCTATAGTCTCCATTCACGCTAATTTCAAGGATCTACTGTTGCAAAGGTTACCTGGAGACAAATACTATGAACATGTTAAGCAAGCTCTACAAATGAATCCCAAGGACTTGAGATATGATGGATTCCATATTGAGTTAGATGGATTAATGAGATTTAAAAGAAGAATCTATGTTCCTAATTCTGAGGAACTAAGAAACTTAGTATGGAAGGAAGTCCATTGTGCACCTTATTCTGGACATCCAGGAGTAACAAAACTCTTAGCATATGTGAAATCGCTATACTTCTAGAAAGGGATGAAAAGTGACGATGCAAGGTTTGTGGCAAGTTGTTTAGAATGTCAAATAGTAAAGGTAGAACATCAACATCCTATTGGATTGTTGTACCCTCACGATATTCCAGAATGGAAATGGCAGATCATTAGTATGGATTTTGTTCAAGGATTGCCAATGTCAAGGAATAGACATGATGTGATTTTGGTCGTAGTGGATAACTGACTAAAGTTGTACACTTTATCCCTGGAAATTTGACCGATGGAGCTCCTGTATTGGCTCGTAAGTTTGTTCAGGAAGTGTTTAGATTACATGGAGTACCTGAAAACATTATATCAGATAGAGATGCTCGAATAACCTCTAGGTTCTAGCAAACTTTATTTTTAGCACTAGGCACTAAGCTCAATGTGAGCACTACTTATCATCCTGAAACTGATGGACAAACAGAAAGGGTTAACTAAGTCCTAGAGGATCTACTGAGAATGTATTGCATGGATCAGCAATATAGGTGGGAGGAATATTTACCTCTAGTAGCATTTGCCTACAATAATTCCTATCATTCAGCCATTAAGATGGCACCATTCGAAGCATTGTATGGAAGGAAATGCAGAACTCCTATAAGCTGGGACAAGCTGGAAGATAGGGTAAGCATTGGTCCAGAAATGCTAGTAGATATGGAAGAAAAAGTGAAAATCATTAGGAAAAGGTTGGCAGAAGCCAACAACAGGCAAAAGAGTTATGCAGATCGCAAACGGATGCCTAGGCAATTTTCTATTGGAGAGAAAGTTCTCTTACGAGTAAAACCCCATAAAAGCTCAATCAAGTTTGGTAAATCTTCAAATTTGGCTCCTCATTATGTGGGACCTTTTGAAGTCCTCGAGATCCACAATCCAGTGGCATACAAAATTGCTCTACCTCCAGCCTTATCTAAGATGCATAATGTTTTTCATGTTGCATACCTAAAGAAATATTTTACAGGAAATGACCACATTCTTAACTAGAATTCTTTACAGATGCAGGAGCCAGGAGTGGTTGTGATCGAGCCACTCAAGGTACTTGAAACACGTAAACTCTGTTTGCATAATCGGGAGGTCTTGCAATGCAAAATTCAGTGGGACCAATATGGTGAGGATAGCGCCACTTGGGAAGACTATAATGAAATCCACCAAAAATTTCCTTATCTTTTTCGAAAGCATTAATGTTAGACTATAAAAGCTTGTTTCTTATTAAAACTTTATTTTGGATTCAGTTTTACTACATACTTTTATTAATTCCATAGATAGAATAGACATGTGAATATGTTTATGATTATGGGAAAACAATGTTATGGTTAGAAGAATTAACTTAATGAAATCATGGTTTTCATTACTTGAATATGATCAATTTGATGTTATGAATTAAAATGTCTTTTCAATATGGAAAAATGAAATGTTATGATTTTATTATGCTTTGATCAGGAAACTGGTACATTGACCACCAGTTGTATATGAGAATGTTTTGACATGAACAGGTGAATCTGGCTCTCCGAGAAACAAGAGGAGAGAAGGTATCTTTGAGGAAGGGGAGTATAGACCTTGGAACACCAATGGGTAATTGCCACTGAGTACATACATCAGACAATTAAACCTAGTTGTCTTGAGGTAAGCATGATTTCGGTTAAGTCAAAGTTATCAAAAAGGTCGTCAAGGGTTGTTAGAGTGAGTCACTCTTTCATTATGTCATTGTGGAAGAACAACATTGTTTGTCCAAACGTCGTTAACATGACGGGAATGGTCAATCGACATCTGTGTTGTATGATATGTCTTTTTAAGCTTCTCGACGTAAAACATCGACAGTAGTTCGTAAAGGGGGAGATAAAAACTCGACCCCGAAATGTCAACTGTACACCTTATCGATGCGGTTGCGTAATTGCTCCAATTGTCATTGTCATCGTAATGCCTCACGTGCATATGATGTAAATGTTGTGTTTCGAGACTATGTTGGATGTAGAGTTATTCTTATTAGGCTGTCGTCTTGAAATAGACTTAAACAATGCCTTAAATCTATGTGATTTGCCAAGTGTTATTTCATTGATTATATTTATAGAGGTAACGTAACAATAAAATATATATGTATATATATATATATTAAACATCGAGAGCAAATAAAGATTATTGAGTGCTATTGATAATCGGACTTTAGTTTGAAAAGATTCAACATGGTTAATATTTTATAATGTTACTCTGATTATTATGTTTTCCACCTTATGATAGCCCGATGACTTATTTATTTAGGTACCTGAGGCTTTTGTTGTCTAAGTGTCACCGTGGATGCTGAGTAGGAAGCCAAGCAAGCTCATTGCTTATCATCAAAAAGAGGATAAGGACATTAAGTAGTTAGGGCTATTGAAACGGTTAGCAATTTTCTTTCGCCACCTTATAAAGAGCATTTGGAAGTCTTGAATGGGCAACCGAATCAGTTATCAAGAAAAACACAGTAACAAAGAAGACCACGAGCGTGAGGAGCTGGAGATAGTGAAGGGGATTAGGTGGGAGCTTCAGTGAATAGCCTTTGAACAGGTTCATGATCCCTCTTTTAAAATCTGTAAATGGTCATAACATGGTCAAATCTTTACTGTTGTTGCACTGCTATGTGAATGTTAGTCTTTTGAAGAGGAAAACAAATACCTGCATTATGCCTCATCATTATTGTCATTCATTCAAACAGCTAATTGACTATGCTTTGCTCCATCGACAATGAGTTTTATTTTAAGATGTCATTGATGAAAAGAAATCACTTTTTTTCGTGGAGTTTAAAACGTTAGCAAACTAAGTTAGCCGTGTTATTATCACAACTAGTCTTTATTACTGAGGGTTGTGAAATATAGCTAAATGACCAATTGAGAGCAAAGTTTGCCGAATCATGATGGTTTAAATGAGATAAAATGTATGCCATCTTTGTGCACTGTCAGATATTCTCTCATGCATGTAACAACTTTGTAATTTTGAGCACCAGTTTATGCCAAATTAGCAGTTTGCTTCATAACCTAGTGAAATTACTTGAAATGATTTAGACTGTGGAATTATTGTGTCAACTTTAGTATTTTGAGCCTTTTAAGCTTAGTAAAAGAAGAACAACCTCTTCTCTGAGTAGATTTAGTTAAAATATTAACCACCAACCATGAGATTATAGACACCCTGCAGCCTTAAGAGTTGTGCATATGTATATTGAAAGGATGGTATTTGAGAGCAAGCTTTTGATAAACCTAAGCAACGAGATTTTCAAAATAGATTAAAGACTTTTAGAAACAATTGAATATGGCTATTGGAGGTTCATTTAAGTTATTTTATTGGGAAACAATTATAGAATGAATTTAGTTATTACCAATAATTGCGTAGAGGTCAACCATAAAGATTGATAACCAACTCCCCTTTAACCAAGGTGATCTATTTGTCATACCAAGTTGTCAAGCGGATGTTATCCCACGAATATGAAATAGAAAGAAAATTTCTTTTATTTAATTCATAGTCTTGGGGGTTGATTTGTTAAGCAAAACAAGAAATGCCTCATCCGCAATGATTGTGCACCTTAGCAATTCTTTCAGAAGATAAGGTAGTCTCGTATTTGAATAGTCAAAATAGAAAGTTGAGTTAGGAATTGGATTTCCATTCCACAAAGAACTTTGTCAAAGAGATAGTAATATCATCTCAACATGGGAAATGTCCCCATTTGGTCCCTCAATGGGAAAAGATCCATTAGCTCGTTTTCTAATACATCACAATAAACTTGTTAAAAACTAGTGTGTATCTTCAAAGACAAATTGCACATGGGTAATTAGACCCGCTTAAGTATCTAATATCAACTAGAGATATTGAGTAACTTAGAATTCTGATCTTGCCTTAAAGGTTGTGTTAATTTCAAAAGTCATACCTTTGTATTGGGTATCTGTCGAGCTGATAAGGCTATAATATTACCTTGCAATATTAGCTGTAGGATTTCGACGTAATTCAAGTCAAGTTGGGTGGGTGAACAAAATGATTGTATTGTTCTCAACGCTAAATCCCGTAAAAACCTTTGGCCAAGGTAATGCATTTGCCTCTAGTGCATTGTCAATTCACCGTGACTGGATTGCGTAACTTGTGGAAGGTCATGCTTGACTAGAGGGTATCTAGGGGTGCGTGATAACAAGTTGCAAAAGTCACAACACTAGTACTCAGATGGCAAACACCATTGGTCATCCTCAGTCTATCCTCCTCGAGTAGGGTAGGGCCACTTCCGGTTAGGAAGGTGTGCGGGAGACTGACGGTCTGTGGATGGAGGTAAAGCTCTCTGAAGATACTTTCTCTCCCATTACTCAGAGGCTTGCCGAGGCTTGAATTGTGAAGGTTGACAATCGAGATGCAGTGAAGCATGGTAAGATTTGAATTTATAAATTCTTCTTTTGAAAATATTGTCATATTGTTAAATCTTGGAAAAGAATCAAACTCATGATGAAATGAAATACTAGATGATTTCTATTTAATGGATATATTTACTTCTTTTTTATTTAAAAAAAAAAATACTACCTTTTTACCCTTTCAAAATTCTGATTTGAGTTGAAATTTTATTTTGGATATTACACACCTAACTAAGATAAGCCATATATACTATCGAATAATATCAATATTGATACAATACCTAATGGAAAACAACTCTCATTTATAGCATTTTTTAATGAAAAAATATACATTCAAGTTTGAAAACTTGTGAGTAGAATTAAAAAAAAAAAAGAAAGGAGAATTTTTCTGGTATCCTACCCAAACAACCTAGTATGAAACATCATCAACCTTGACTCCCATTTTTTCTTCCATGAATTCCCCTCACCCCCACCCCCCCCCCAAAAAAAAAAAAAATAATGTGATAAACAAGCAAAAACAAGTTTGTAGGCCCAACATATCACTATAGCATATAGAAGGCTAAAAATCATTCTATCTAATCATAACATTTTTATTGATGGGTAGGAAGAAAATGGCCCTACGAAACCATTCCCATCGTCCTTCCATCAAACTTTGATCTTCCTCTTTTGGGCTCGATGAAAAAAGTGGAATTCTTCCTTCAACACTGTAGACACCTAAAAATGTCTCGACCACCAAACTAACTCCCGACATCCCTAAACATACCAATTTTCTTTCCAACCAATTAATTAAATTTTTATTTAATTAATTACCCCTTTCATTTCCTAAATCCACACCATTTCATCCCCAAAATTGAATTAATTTTGTTGATTCAATAGTCCAAACCTTAGCCAATTGATTTAATAAATATGCAAAATTTATTAAATCAATTCCCCCATTTTTCCTAAATCCAATTAATTAGTTGAAACCATGTTAATTAATTAATCTAGCCTACTAATTAGCCTATCCCTACCCTAGACAATTAAATAGCTATTATTTAATTACCTACTCTAGCCTACCTCATCCTAGCCTTAGGATTAATTAATTAAATCACTGATTAATTAATCTTATCTTCCCTCTAATCCCTCTACTAATTTATTCCAGCCACATTAATTAGGTTAATTACCTTAATTAAGTGAGTCAAACCCTCATTAGCACTTCTCTTCACATCCCCCAAATTTAAAATTCAAATAAATCACACATCACATTTACTCCTCTTACACATCCCTTACACATGTCATAACTCATAAATATCCACTCTTCCCCAAATGAATTTTTAATTCATTTTACCCTTCCCCATGTGAATTTTTAATTCACAAATAATCCATCTCACCCAACCTCATTTATTCACCCATTTCCCAAAAATGAATAAAAGATTTACTTTTATTCCTAGCCCTCCATGTTCTAAGATCAAATCTAGGCCCTCCACATCACTTTCATCCTCCACCATTGATCTCTCCAATCAATCTCCACCCTTGGATCAAAATCCCTTCCAAAAGTCTATAAATACAACATCTCACAAGTCATTTTCATCATCCAAGTTTATGCAAAGTTACCATGCCAAAATCATCCTTGAGTTAGATAGTGAGTTGCACAATTGGAGAGAATTTCACATTTGAATCCATAGTCTAGGGATCATCTTGGTCTTGGGAGCTTCTTTTGGGTGCAAAGGCTCCTTCTTCCCTTGATGGGATTAAGTTTTGCATGTGAGGTATAATCTTGTGTTTTATTGCATTTGATTTAGTGTTTTTACCTTCATTGCTTTATCTAATCTACATTAGCACGCCCGATGGGACCCACAAGGTCCAAATCTAATCTTTGTTTGTGAGTTTTTGTGTTAGTATGTGATTTTTGTAGGTTCAGCGCTATCCAACCGTCGCAGCGGCGCTATCTCAACCTTCCTTCAACGCTATTCCTGTTTTAGCGCTATCTCTGCGCAAATTTTTTTTAATACTAACCCTACTCACGTGTTGTTTTTTTTGCTTTTCCTGTTGTTTTCTATGGTATTTACTCTTTGTTTTGCAGGAAAAACTAGGAATTACAAGGGGAGGTTATGGCAAATTTTTGAAAGAATGAAAAACCAACATCAGTTTCTTGTTTTGACGCCATCCTTCAGTTTAGCGCCATCTGCGTTTTCCCCAGACTCTGAAACATCATGCAGTGGTGCCTTCACTAATACCAATCATCGCTATCATCTGTATTAGTGGCTCAAGTACGACTTATCAGCGCTAAATTGTGTATCAACGCCATCATGTTAATTAGCGCTATAGTAGTGTTTAATTAGCACCATAATGTATTTTAGCGCCTTCTTTCGTAAGTCAGGTTGTTCTGCCGGCAGTGGCGCCTGTGTATGATTGTTTTAGCGTTATTTTTGGAAAATTGCTTTGCTGTCTATTGCAGGTACTACGAATACTAACACAACTTTTCTTTGCAGGGTGGTTTGATGTAGTTAGCTAACACTTTGATTTTGGAAACTAAAATGAACCCTTTTTGCATTGTTAGGTCTTAAACAACATTTCAATTTGGTGTTTTAAAATCAATCCAAACAACTCTTTGTGTGAAGTGTGTGTGTGCTCCTAACATTTATTTTGGTGCTCTAAAATATACTCCTTTGTGTGCCAACAAACAAATAATCAAACACTTCAATTTGGGCTATAAAAAGAACCACAAATTGCATACATCATTGGATAAAAAGAACAACAAACTTGTATTTCTCACGCATCTAATCAAGACAATCTAAAATACTTGTGTGAAGTGTCTTCGTGGTTGTGTCAAGTAGGGTGAGAAGTGTATGCTCTTCCCTCGCACCCTTTGGTGATCTTGGGAATCAAAAACTTCTCATGACACTTTGCATTAATCACACCCCATTTAATCCAAAGATCTAAAATTGAACCATGTTTAGTGTGATATAATCATAGGGAACACGTATGCTCTCCCCTCGCATCTTTGTATGAACTTGGGGATCAAAAGTGTTTTCATGATTGTATTGCTTTTGTAATCCTTAGAGGGCCTGCCACCCCGCTTCGAAAGGTGGGAACGACCCAAGCGGCATCAAGCTAAAGCCAAGCTCTTCCAAGCCGCTATATAAAATAAAGCGTTTGGGATGAAAGTCTCAAGCGATAGGTGTTGTTTTGTTATACCGACAGCCAACCTCCCCATAAACCCTCCAAGATGCAACCCTTGGAGGTTGGGAGACTCCATAATGGAGAGTAGCGTTGCCACACGTATAACCACCTGAACGGATGCCCTTACTAAGAGCCATTGTTTTAGCAAGCCAAAATCTTTCTATTTGTTGATGCAGAGGGCAAAACCCTTGAAGTGGCCCTGATTCATGCGGTTCTTAGCTGAGGTAGCAGGGACAATCTAAAGGTTTGGTGAGGGACAAGCCTTATAAGAAACCTGGATCTTGGTATGTGTGAGAAGTGTGTGCAATTGTAAGGAGGAGCCGGTGCTACCAAGATCCTGGAGCTACCCGCTTTGAATAGGCGCAGCTAGGGGATTTAACAAATATTGTCACATCCTTGCCTTAGGTTGTAAAAAAGTGCTTGTTCTAAACATAGTCATAAGTCATTTCACAAACAAAAATCATTGCTTGTTTTGTGTTCAAGTGTGTGTTAAAGTGCTTTGATTTTTCACAAACAACTTGCCAAGAGACAGAACAAATCAGTTGGTCATAGTCCAAACAGACAAAATCCAAAAATTTGCCATCAAAAATCTGTCTACCCTATTTCAGCGCCATATCTGTCTGATTGTAGTGCCATTTCACCTGTGGATTGGCGCTATTTTTAGATTGACGTGCCTAAGATAGAACAAATTAGTTGGTCACAGTCCAAATAGACAAAATCCAAAAAATTGCCATCAAAAATCTGTCTACCCTGTTTCAGTGCCATATCTGTCTGATTGTAGCGCCATTTCACCTGTGGATTGGCGCTATTTTTAGATTGACGTGCCTGAGACAGAAAAAATCAGTTTGTCACATTCCAAACAACTAGATCCAAAAATTTGCCATAAAAAATCTATCTACCTTGTTTCAGCGCTATATCTGTTTGATTGTAGCGCCATTTCACCCGTGGATTGGCGCTATCTTTAGATTGACTTGCCTGAAACAAAGACCCAATTAGTTGTGATCTACACCCTTTGCTCCGCCAGAATCCATATCCATCTCGCAGAAATCTGTCCATAGTCCAGCCATTTTCTTCAAAAATTTTCCAAATTGCACTTTCTCTTTGACCTAAGAGAATCAATCACCACCATTGTTGGACCCCATTATCAGCCCAAATACATATCTATCCATCCCCTTTCAATCTTTTTGCACATCTCCTTGGACCAAGACAAATCATTTCAAAAAAATCCACACCTAAATCAAAACACCATCAACAACCAAAGCGTGTCATCCTTTTGAGCCAAAGTTAGATCTAGATCTTATCATTAACATCACATTTTCCTTGAAAAGTCATTAGTCTACATTTCAAGAAAAATAAATCACCTCTCTTTGTGTAAGGTCATAAGTCTACCCCGAACAAAGAAAATCGTCATCCTTTTTGTGCCAAATCAAAATCTAGATCTTATCCCAAAGCTCAATTCGAAAAACATCGAGAACATCATCCTCATCATCCTAAAATCAATCAAAAAATCAAAAACATCACAATTCCAAATCCCTTTCTCATTGTAGACACCCTAAAATGACTGTGTCGTCATGCTACTTGCATTCCGTTATCTGTCGAATCACCTGCATTTCAACATTAATTAAATAATCTAATTAGTTAATTAATTATCATCAAATTCTTCTAAATCACATACTTTTGACATTAATTAAATAAATTCTCTTTATTTAATTAATTAAATTAAATTCCTCTAATATTCTTCCACAATTAAATAATTTTAATTATTTAATTTAAATCATTATCCTCTTTCCAAATTTTAATTCCACATTAATTAAATAAATCTAATTATTTAATTAATTCAACAAATTCCCTCTTATCTAAAATTAAATAATTCTTAAATTATTTAATTAAATCAAAAATCATTCTCCCAAAATCATACACAACAATTAAATAAATTTATTTATTTAATTTGCTTTCCAAATCTTCTAAATTAAATAATTCTGATTATTTAATTATTTTCTTCCAATAATATCCTCTCTAAATTTAAATAAATCAATTATTTATTTAAATTGTTTTTTTCTTCTAATTTGAGTTATCTCTAATATAACTCAAGCTTTTTATATTTAATAAAGCAAAATATCTTCTTTTCTCATGCAAATCCCTTCTTCTTGTTTTAAATCACTTAACTGATTGCTTTATTCTTTTAATTGATTTATCTCTTCAGTTAACTCATTCTTCTATTCTTGATAACTCCTCTCATGCAAAAGCAAGCAAGACACATGTCTTCTTCTCATTCGTTGCACATTCCTCAACTATTCTCCTCCGTTGATTCTTCTGAATTATCTGGACCGTTGATCGATCTTATTTGAAATCTATATAAACCCCCCTCATCTCCTTCATTACCTCTCTCTTCGATCGTATTCTCAGGCACACTTAACAGAGCTTCGAGCATACACAACGCGTCGATTGAGCACTATAACGATCTTTTGACATTGATCTCTTGAGCACTACACTTGCTTGTTGCAGCTATGGCTTTGCAATTTCATTGAGCAATTCTACATTCAATCCAAAGGAAACAACACAAATTTCGGTAAAAGTCTTTATTGCATTGATTATTTGTCATGGCTTTTATTTAAATTCATTTTCTTTATGTTATTGGGTTCTTTGGTTTTATTTAGTTTAGAATAGATCAATTTTTCCATATACACATTCTGGCACGCCCGGTGGGACCCACTAATCCCTTGGTTTCTTTGAGAAATTTGTTTTTTTTGAAGACACAGTACGGCACGGCGCTTACGGCACTTCACAGCGCTTCTGGCAGTATATTACAGCGCTTTTACAGGAACAGTTCAGCACCCTTGGCAGCACGGCCGCGCTTCTGGTAGCACAGAGAAGCGCTATCAGTAGAACAGAGAAGTGCTACTGGTGGTGTCATTAGGCGCTTTTGGTTAAAATTAGGTTTTTTGACTTCATTCAGGGTTTGCAGTGATTTCTCATTTCAGATCTGTCGTTCTGTCGGACAAGCTGTTATATTTGTCTTTCAGAACCTGATTTTTTGATATCTCCTAAGCTGATTTATTTAGGAATATCCTTGTTTCTGGTGCTAATCTATTGGTCTGATCCATTTTTTTCTGAGTTTCCAGATTACACAACCCAGATCTATCAGATATCATCCTTCGAATAATAGGTCCACCATTTAAAGTTATTTTGACCTGGTTATTGTTAACAAAACTAATATTTTCAGTATCTGAGACAGAACAACGCGTTTGGCCACATAGTATCACGCTCTCGGTTACACAGTGAAGCGCACCTGGATATTTTACAGCGCTTTTGGTATTATCGTTAACCGCTTTTGATATTTATCGCAGCGCTTTGGGAACGACAGTGAAGCGCTTCTGGTTATTGTTCAACGCTGTTGGCTATATTCTCTGACGCTTCTGGTCTGTATTACAGCGCTCCTGGAACACAGTAGGTCGCTTCTGGTAATGTTTTTCAGCGCTGTTGGTCAAAATTGATTTATTATTGCTAACTTGTGAATTTTTGGTGGAACTAACGGAATTGCTGCAGCTTCTTATTACTCACATAGAGCCAATAGGTGTTTTTAACATGTTTATGCAGGATGAGCGTTGAAGACCCTTTTGTTTTACCTCACTAAGTCTTAGAAACACATTGCATGCTTAAAAGGATAATTGAACAAATCTTTCTTGCAATCTAAACATACTGATTTTCTTAAGGGACAATGGACATGTATGGACAAACACCTCAATTTTCTAAAGGACAATGGACATGAATGCCAAACACTTCATTTCATAAGGGACAATTTACAACTACAACCGTGTGTGTGCCTAAATTAGTTGCACCTTATTTTTCTTATAACGGGACAATTGAACCATTGTTTGACGTGCTTGATTTTACATTTTTTATACTTCCTTTAGAAGGGCCTGCTTTTGGATTGCGCTTGATCCAAAAGGGATGACCCTAAGCGGAGTTTTCCTTTGAACCACTATATAAAAGGGATAAGGCGAAAGCCAAGTCCTAACCGACGTCAGCCTTACCTTGTGATGCCAAACTGAAAAGAGGTGTACTAGCCCTTTGTGGAAACGATTTTCACATTGAGCGAAGTGTTTGAAACTCTTAGTAGGATTGGTTAAAGCTTTTAGTAGCTTGTCGCATTGCTCGTAAGGCGTTGGTCCCTCAAAGTCACTAAGAACCAATTTAGATAGAGACTACCCGACCTACCTCCGAACATTGCAGTAATCATCAGTGCAAGGGAAATCGATTTAAACCCTTAAGACACTCACCATTGGCTCCCTTGAGAAGAGATAGTATTCCCTCGGACATAAAGCTCTTGTGACCTACTTGAGCTTTCCAAGGGGAGGGTGAGATATCCCTACCTATCGTCTCTCGCAAAGATACTAAATATCTGACACCTTTATGGAATGATATTTTTATCGACGGAGTATTAAGCTGTGAGCTGATCTACTGCAATAAAACCTTGTCTCTAGGGATAAAAAGTGCTTGTTATTGATTGCAACTGTATTAGACCTGTGGAAACATTGGGCTTGTTTGGAGCCTTGAACATACACTATCTGTTGTGTCAGTCCTTGTGCCTTTTTTGACCACTTGTTTGCTGTGTTTTCTCTTGCCAAACCAATCCAATCAGAAACAGAAAATCTTGCCTTTGAAAAACATCAGACACTACTTCAGCGCCATTGGTATTACAGCAGCTCGCCTTTGGTAATATAGTAGATCACCTTTGGACAGCAGTAACCCGCCTCTGGCAAAACTCTACTTCAGCGCCCTTGGTATAACAGTAGCTCGCTTTTGGTCACTGTAGCTCGCCTTTGGCATAGCAGTAACTCGCTATTGGTAGCTCAGTCCGTCGCCTCTGGCCCACAGTAGCACGCTTTTGGTAGCACAGTCCTGCGCCTCTGGTCAAACAGTATAGCGCTTTTGGTCCAGTACTTTGTGCATCAGAGTTTGTCCGTTTCTTCAAAAGCATCTTACAGATTCTCAGCATTACATTGTGTCCTCAGTATTTCCCATGGTCACCACTAGGCTACAGCAAACTATGAAGTCTAGGCAAGTTGTCCCTAAGAAGCACAAGTCACCCCCTCACACACCACAATCAGGTCGTCTCAACGTTACTCCCAAAGTGACTCCTAGTACACCCGCGGCAAGACCAATCAGCTCTCCAAACATGCCGCACATAGATGAACCAAGCAATCCTCATGAGGATAGAACCCCTTTGCTAAATACACCGCAGTATACCACAGGCTTGCCTCCGGATTTTGTCCCACAAGGTTATGTCATAGATCAACCCCCATCTCAAGAAGAGCGACACTTTGAAATAGGTCAATCCTCTCAGGAAGATGGGCAAGATCTTGACAAATTTTTAGAAGATCCTAGAGCTATAGCTGCCTTTGATAAAATCCTTAGTGAGAACCAGGATCATTTCTTTCGCTTGCTTGCAAAGCAAGGTGCCAAGTTACCTCAAGATTTTGATGTGTCCACTCTCAAGGAGAGCGACAACACCCAAGAAACCATACAAGCGGTGCAAACCATGTCCACGGTGACTATGCCCCTACCTACTCAAGGTTCGCAGTATAGGAATCCCCTTTTTCAAAATCCAATAGAGGAGAGGCCCGTATCACCACTTTTGACTCCTATGGAGATCTATCAAAACCAACAAGAAACTCTCCAACGGCAAGCAGAGTTAGCTAGGCAAGCCACCTTAGCTCGATCCAATGTGCAACCACCTCCTAAAGTGTCCATCCCAAGCGCAAGCGGAATCTTGGTTACCCCATCACGCGTAGGTTTCCCACCCAATTACAATCCGGGGAACACGTACGTAGCCATGCAACAAGGGTCTCAACAAATGCCCCCTCCTATATCATCACACCTGCATGTCTCTCAACCAATTGGAGTCACGCATCCCCAACCACAACATTCTTCTACTCTCATCCTCAAGCAACCCCAACCGTCGCAAATCACTTCTACCTATGTTCCTCCACCACAACATTCTTCTACTCTCATCTTCAATCAACCCCAACCGTCGCAAATCACTTCTACCTATGTTCCTCCTCCACAACATTCATCCACGCTCAACTTCTTTCATACATTGCCTAGCCACTCTCAACATTCCCAACATCAGGTTTCCCAAAGCTATGTGCCACCTTCACAACCTAATCAAACGCACTTTAGCTTTCCTCCCCCCAATACGTTTCTTCAACCATCGCAGAGCCAACATTCTTACCTAGCGCCACCTCCACCTCTGCCTAATCAAAACCTCCAACTCCAACCCAATCTGAACCAATCATACAATCCATACAATCCCAATCAATCTTACGACCCTTACAATACCAGTACGCATGGCTCACACTATAATCTTCCATATGGGCAACACCAACCACTTTTTGGACAACAGGAGACGTTACCAACCCCTCCCACGACTATGGAACTAAAGATTGCGGAGGTGCAACAACAGCTATCTGATCTTACGTTTGGCCACACCAAAAAGACCTTCTCTTTAGAGGAAGTGTGTCCTTATCCTTTTGATCGGTCGTTACCAATGATCCCTTTTCCTCAAAATTTCACTATTCCCAAGTTCGATAAGTACAAAGGAAAAGGTGACCCAAAGGACCATCTTAGGGAATTCTATCTTGCTTGCTTCGAGGTCTCTCACAACGACACATATCTTATGCGTCTTTTTCCTCGTAGTCTTGGAGGACAAGCAATAGAATGGTTCTCACACTTACCGATGGGTATCAAGTCTTTCAACGAGCTAGCAGAGAAGTTTGCCACCCATTTTTCTTACAACGCAGAGCATGAGATTTCCATGACGGACCTATGCAACAATAAACAGAAAAATGGTGAAACATTCATTTCTTTCCTCCAACGATGGAGACAAATGGCTAGTAAATTCCCTTTCAAGATTCTAGAGAAACAGCTTGTTAGCATCTTTGTGCAGAACCTCAACCAAGAGTTAGGTTTCCATTTGCAAATCCTTAGTGCTACAACCTTCGATGAAATCACTTACAAGGGTATCAACATTGAGAAGGCCCTCATTGCTAAGGGCGTGGTCAAAATCTTTAAGGAGACGAAAGATAGCAATTCGCATCAACAGTCGAATGATAAACCCAAATATTGGAACAAGAACAAAAACGTGGTCAACGATGGGGTGGTCGATGCTAAGCATGTCCAAACGTTGCAAACACCGCTGCAACTCTCCAAACCAAGTCAAGCTACACCTCAACAACAGCAGCAACAAAGGCAGCCTTATCCCAACCAACAGCAAAGACAACAAGAGCGGCCCCAACAAGATTACCCTCCGCGACGTCAATTTACTCCTTTGGGAGTGCCCATCGAATCAGTCTTACAGCAAGCTTTGCAGAAAAGGCTCATAACCTTACCTGATGCTCCTCCTTATGGAGAACCTATCTACAAAACTGCACGTTACAGAGACAATGAGTATTGTGAGTTCCATAGGAGCAAAGGTCATCGAACTGCATCTTGCATGAAGCTTAAGCACCTCATCCAAAACCTCATCGACGGTAATCAAATCACTTTTGAGAATGAATCACCAGCGCAACACACGAACAAGGATCTCGATATGTACAAGGAACCATTCCCTCATCATGGTCCACCTCCTCCTCAGGATAGAGGTAAAGGTATCAATCACGCTTCCACGTCCTTCGATTCCATTGTAGGTTGTTTTGAAGAGAGTCGAGTGTCTACCCTCACCATTAAAGGCAAATCTACGGACTGTGTTGTTACTACTCGTCGAGGTCATGTCACCATTCGTGCACCTACACCTAGGCTTCCGGTTCAGTCTGATTATAATCTTGTCGAACATCTAGGGAGAACACCAGCACAGATCTCTATTTTGGACCTTCTACGGTCATCACCTGCACATAGAGTAGTGCTAGAAAAAGCCCTCCAAGAGTCCTCCGTTCCTAACAACATAGCAATCGCAGATTTCCAAGCTATAGTGGGTAATATTGCTTCACCTTACAATGTGGTCTTCTCTGAGAAAGACCTCCCCTCCCATGATCCTTGTCACAACGATGCCCTGCATATTGAAGTTCTCATACATAAGCGCAAAATCAAACGCATCCTCATAGATGGTGGTGCTGGTCTCAACATCTGTTCTTTAAAGTTACTAAAGCAATTGGGATACTCTGAGGATCATGTCAACACTGATCATAGTATTACAATCAAGGGGTATGATGATGCAGAACGCCGTTCCGAGGGTGTTATTCACTTGCCTATACAACTGGGCCCTGTCATGCTTGAAACTAGGTGTCAAGTCCTTGATATTGAGCTGCCTTACAACATTATTCTAGGCCGCCCATGGATCCATGCAATGAAAGCTATTCCCTCCACGTACCATCAGTCCCTAAAGTTCCCATACAATGGTACGGAGATCACTATCCTAGGAGATCCTAATCCTTTTGAATTTTGCCGTGTCTTGCAAGGAAGCTATAAGAATTGCAACCAAGTGCCTAAAAATGACAAAGCCCTTGAATCCCCTCTCTATGTTGACCCTGAAACTCTCACGCAAGCCTCTACAAGTGAACCTACACCCCTCCCCAAAATCACAGCTCGCTTTCGGGATATAGGCTTTGGCACTTATGATATCTCAGAATCTTGTTGTGTAGGGCGGATGCCTCTATCTCCAAAATCTTATGGCCAACCACCCTTGCTAAAGTTATCAAAAAAGCAGCTATTCCTCCCCCAACATTCCTAACCCAATTCCAACATGGGTGGTTACTGGAAGAGGAAACCATTGAGGACATCTCTTCTTGGCTCTACAAGGAGAAAGAACCAGTCACGATACCAGTCAAGCAATATGGCAATGGCTTAAGGATAGTGAAAAACATGGGCTATAAAGGCAAAGGTGGCCTTGGGAAACAGAATCAAGGCACTATGGAGCCCATTGTGGTAACAAAGAAGCTAGACAAGAAAGGATTAGGATTTGGTAAGAAGGTACCACGCGCCTCGGACATCGAGTATATCCTCGACGAGGTAGCTGACAAGTTTCCCGCCGATTCGACATCTACAGAGGATATCACCGATGACTCTTCCCTCCACATGACCAATCTATTTGCAGAATCCTCCATTTTTACACTATCCTCTGTATCCTTAACTTCCACCACCAGCACCCAGAATGTCACGCTTGTCTACCCTGAACTTATCGATTGGGACCAACAAGGGGCCCCCGTTATAGATGTCTTTCAGAATGACGAAGCTTTAGCTGAATTCATGGGACTTCGAGAAGGTATCCCTCTTGGCGATCACAAGGCAGGTTTTGTAATGGAACTTGAGCCCACGACTTATTTTGGTGAGAATGCCAAATCCTCTAGTCGCAAAAGCGCACATAAAGAAAGATCTCTAGGTGAAAACCACACTGTGGCACCTCCTGATCATAAAATAGTAAAAATAAAGGACGTATCCAAAGGTGAAAACCCAACTGTGGCACCTGAGGATGGAGGATTTGACCTTCCCTTACCTTCTAAGTATCAAGAGAAATCAGCTCTACTAGTGGAAGATTCTACAGAGATCAACCTAGGTACAGAACAGAATCCAAAGACAACATTTCTAGCAGCATCATTATCTGATACAGAGCACAGAAACCTTAACAACTTCTTCTTACAACGAACCATCAACTTTGCATGGACCTATGCGGATATGCCAGGGCTCGACCCTAAGCTGGTAGTTCATTATCTCACAGTTGATCCCAAAGTGAAACCAGTCAAACAGAAGTTGAGAAAGATGCACCCACAGATCACTCTCCTAGTGAAAGTAGAAATACAGAAGCTGTTAGACGCAAAGTTTATACGACCCATTGACTATTTAGATTGGGTCTCAAACATTGTACCTGTGTCTAAACCTAATGGGCGCATCCGCATGTGTAATGATTTCAGAGATCTCAACAAGGCATGTCCCAAAGATGACTTTCCACTACCAAACATTGACATTATAGTGGACTTGACAGCAGGTCACGAGATGCTTTCTCTCATGGACGGATTCTCGGGTTATAATCAGATAAGGATAGTTGAAGAAGACCAACATAAAACAACCTTTACTTGTCCTTGGGGCAATTATTGTTGGTGTGTCATGCCGTTTGGTCTGAAGAATGCAGGAGCAACCTATCAAAGAGCAATGACAGTGATCTTCCACGATCTATTTCATCACATCATGGAAGACTATGTGGATGATATATTGGCTAAATCTTCTAGAGCAGAACATATACAGGTCCTAGGACAGATCTTCGACAGGCTTGAAAAATACCAAGTAAGACTCAATCCAAAGAAGTGTGTATTCGGTGTAACATCAGGAAAGCTATTGGGATACATCGTATCTCGTAGAGGCATTGAAGTAGATCCAGCAAAAGTAAAGGCTATAGTGGAGATGCCTCCACCCAAGAACCTTAAAGCATTAAGGAGCCTCCAAGGAAGGTTGCAGTCCATTCGACGTTTCATCTCACAGCTAGCAGATAAATGTCAACCCTTTCAACACTTGCTCTGAAAGGATGTTTCATTTCGATGGGACAACAAGTGTCAAGCAGCGTTTGATCAACTTAAAGAGTATCTAGCTACACCTCCTGTATTGGTTCCACCAGTGGCGGACAAACCCTTGATATTGTACATCTCCACTACAAATTCGGCCCTAGGGGCCCTGCTAGCACAAAATGATGACTCAGGCAGAGAGCACGCAATTTACTATATCAGTAGAACCTTGGTGGGATACGAGCTCAATTATTCACCAATGGAAAGGGCTTGTTTAGCAGTAGTGTTCGCCTCCCAAAAGTTGCGACATTACATGCTGAACCAACACACAAATTTGATAGCCAAGATTGATCCCTTGAAGTATCTACTAGCAAAAGCAGCTCTCACAGGCAGACTAGCTAAATGGGTTATGATCCTTAGTGAGTTTGACATTGAATACACAGATCGTAAGGCAATCAAAGGACAAGCCCTCGCGGATCAACTAGCAGAAGCACCTATGAAAGATACACATCCTATGGTAGCAGACTTTCCTGATGAGAATCTCTTCACTCTCTCCAACTCCATAATGTGGAAGTTGTACTTTGACGGTTCTTACACACAGCATGGATCAGGAGCAGGCATCTTATTTGTTACACCTCAGAATGACTACATTCCAAAGTCATATCGGCTAGCATTCCCTTGCACTAACCACATAGCCGAGTATGAAGCACTCCTCATAGGTCTCAATACAGCAGTCCAATGGGACATCACAGAATTACAAGTATATGGAGACTCACAGCTAGTCATTCGCCAAGTCACAGATGAATACCAAACAAAAGATGAAAAGTTGGTCCCCTACAAGCAACTAGTGGATGCCTATAAACCACACTTTTCTCGCATCACATTTGAGCAAATTCCAAGAGAGCATAATAAAGCTGCGGATTCTATGGCTTCTGTAGGGTCACTGATTGATATGCCTGCAAATACACAGAAGTGTGAATTCTTGATCGAACAATTGTTGATACCAGCCGTCGATGTTCCTGTTACTGAAATCATCTGCGAACTTGTTGGTCCCAATTCCCCATGGTACGAAGATATCTATGAATACCTCAAAAACAAAACCTTTCCCCCTGACCTATCATCCACTCAACGCAAAACCTTTATCCGTCGATCCTCTCGTTACATCATTCTGGGTGATACACTATATCGCCGGAGTCTCGATGGTATCCTCTTACGATGTCTTAACGCGGAAGAAGCTGAAGCTACCTTACGAGACATACACGAAGGTGTCTGTGGCGCGCATTCTACCGGTCCTAATCTTTCTAAGAAGATACTCAGAACAGGTTATTACTGGCCTACAATAGAGCAAGATGCTGCACAGTTTGCTAAGAAGTGTCTACAATGTCAGCAGCATGGAGATTTGATTCACGCACCCGCTCATGAGTTACAACCTGTGACAACTCCCTGGCCTTTTTCTCAATGGGGTCTCGACCTCGTAGGACAAATCCACCCTTCCTCCTCCAATGGCCACAAGTTTATCATTACCGCCACTGAGTATTTCACGAAGTGGGTGGAAGCCATTCCTATGACCTATATCACCGGTAAGCAAATAGCCAAGTTTATCTTAAACTACCTCATATGCCGGTATGGTATTCCCCAAGCCATTGTCACTGATAATGGGAGACCATTCAAGAACCAAGATGTTCGTGCCTTATGCATCCAATACAATATCCAACATCGCTTTTCAACACCCTACTATCTGCAGAGTAACGGCCAAGCTAAGGCTTCCAATAAGACCATTCTCAAAATCCTCAAGAAAACGGTCAATGAAGCTGGTCGTGATTGGCACTTGCAACTCAATCCTGCCTTATGGGCCTACCGCACTAGTATCAGAACACCCACTGGTGCCACACCATATGCCTTGGTCTTCGGCTCTGAAGCCATCCTACCTATAGAGGTCAAGATCCCATCCCTCAGAGTATCCATACAGGACCTGATCGGCGGAGATGAGTATCGCACTTCCAGATTAGCTGAGCTTGAACTACTAGATGAGAGGCGTCTTGCCGCACTTAATCATCTCCATGTCTATCAAAACCACCTCCGGCGTAATTACAACAAAAAGATCAAAGAAAGACGGTTTCAAGTTGGTGATCTTGTACTTAAGGAGAATCAGAGAAATCAAGCAGATCGAGAGAAGAAGGGCAAGTTTGAGCCTAACTGGTTAGGTCCCTTCATTGTCACAGCAGCATATGGATCAGGAGCTTATACTTTAGCTACACCTGACGGCATTCCTCTAGATGAGCCACTTAACAGTGTCCATCTCAAGAAGTTCTATGCCTGATCCTCAGAGTATTCCCACAAAAAAAAAAAAAAATCAAAAAAATCAAAAAAATCAAAAAAATCAAAAAATACAAAAATACAAAAACATCCATCCTCTGGTGAAAACCTGGCAAACAGGCGCCTTGGATATGTACCATAGTGAAAACCTGGCAAACAGGCGCTATGCGTAGAGTCAGCATCCATCGTCTATCGAGTCCTGTCCACTCCTTGTCCAGTTCGCAACCTGCTTCATCCATCCATCCATAATAAAACCATTGACTTTGTTTGCATTTGCATCTCCCTACCTAGTATAGCTTGGAAATTTGTCAGTGTCCCTCATTGTCATCCCACGTCTTGATCTGTGTCTAGAGTTAACACTGTCCGGTCCTAGGTCAAGTCTTTCTGTGTCTTCTTCGGCGGTCACCCCTACAGTTTCCTCTACCAGAATGGGGGCAACTCTTTCCTTAGCTTCGGTCTAGGATTGGTTCCTTGTTCGTGGTTCGCAACGCATACTTCAATCTTGTCTCATTTCCACAGGTAACACCCTTTAACGGACACAGAGTTCCTACGATAAGGCTGTTATCTTCTCCACACTTGTTCTACATCATCACTCTATCCAGAACTACATATCATCTCTTCTTAGTCTTAAGGTACCTTGATCCCATGGATATGGGTATGTAGGCAGTCTGGCATACGAAGGACGTTTCTAGTACTCAGGTACATAAGATCCCCCCCTTCCACCTTGACCCATTCATCACTCTATCCAGAACTACATATTTATCACATTCATCTTCCATCGCAAGTGTGCCTTGATCCCGTGGATACAGGGTATGTAGGTAGTCTGGAACACGAAGGATGTTTCCAGTACTCAGGCACACACGATCCATCATTCTCCACCCGTTTCAATCCATTAGCACTGTCACCCTTCTAGTCTTCCGTTTGTCAAAATCCATTCGCCTCGACTTGACTAACTCAAGCAGCAAGCTAGCGCATCCTTTCAAAGCAAAAGTCCTTAATAAACTTGAAGCAAAGAGGCCTTCTTCCAGAGTCATCTACTGCCCTGCATACCGATTGCCAGCATCAGCTAAGTACCGCTTAACTAAGCCCTAGATCAACAAGCTTGTCTTCTATGAAGTGTTCCATTGTCGAGACCAACACACGCGTCTCCTGCGACATGTGGCATTTCCTGTAGTGAGACATTGTCTTTTTAGGTAGATAGCCCCCCTTTAACGGACACAGAGTTCCTACGATAAGGCTGTTATCTTTCCTATCCAATCTATCCTGAGCAACCTCTTTGGCAAGAGAATATGTTGGCTGTATTTTTACTTTGTAAGTCAGTCAATTTGTGTTATGGTTTATCTTTTGTTCCTTTTCCAATACTTATTCAAAACTACCCTGGTTTATCTATAATCTTGGTATGTTGTGATGCAGTACGGATTGGGGGCATAGTCATTGCTTTCTGTGTGCCGTGTTTGAGGAATGATCTTTAGTATCTTTCTTAGCATTCTATTTATCTTGTGTGTGTTACGACCTAGCATCTTACATATTAATATTTCTTCTTGCATTTACATGTATTGAAGTTTATTTTATGTTCAAGACTATGGCTTATTCACATGTCCCAACAAGGTTATATGCTGTCTAAAGAGATCTAAGTTCAAACCGCTTGCTTGCAGAGTCAACGTCCACGCACTCAGATATTACTGCACCTTGGTCTTTTTATACCTTGGTGGCGAACTATCCACATGCTATATCAAACTAAGGATTGCTCTTTATATACAAATGTGAAGCCATTGCAACAAGCTCATTCATCCATTCCCACACCCTTTATATCGTTTTCATTGCGGTAATCGATCAACAGTCGCTGTCCTCCATCTCCTCCTGTTCTCTTCTCTGGTGCATATCTGCAAAACCCACATGCCAGATATCACTAGTCATCACATCTATATCATCATACATCTCTATCATCATACATCTATAAGCATCATATAAGCAACATATGTCATCACATGAATCCATAATCATACATACATATCATCACATCCATGACATCAGATAAATGCATACACAAAAGCATGAACAGCAGTGAATCGAACAGATCATCATATATATATATATCATGTAATGGTCATCATAATACAAAGTGTCTGTGTCTACATCAATAATACAAAATGTGTATACATCCACATATACATCAATATGGTACATCAAGGCTATCAAGAGCCCTCAAAATATACATCAGAATGCACGCAGGCATCTGTCCAAAATAATACAATATGATACAATATACATGAGTATGCCCTAGTGAGTAGAGCTACCCTCTTGCTGTGGCCCCTGGCCTCCCCCTGTGCTCGGTGGAGGTCCCCCTGATGGTCCTCCTCCTCCCCCTGGCGGCAAAAGTGGCCCTCTGACCGAGGACGCTGACTGCCCTGTCCTCCGCGATCCGGATGCCCCAGATCTACTCCTGTCTCTGTAGCTTGGTGCCTGCTGAGCTGCTGGCACCGCACCCACATACAGGCCCCTGTAGTACTCTGCCTCCCGGCCAGCTGATACCAGCTCACCCTGCACTCGGACGAGCTCACTGTATAGGGTCCTCTGGTCTGCACCCAGTGCACGGCGTACCTCCTCTCTCTCCCGCCTCACTCTAAAGAGTGTAGCCTCTGCTGTCAGTCACAGCTGTACCTCGGTATCTCTCTCTCGTCTGGCCTGTGCTACCGCCTCAGTGTCGGCTGCTGGTGCGGCCGGTGGCTGCATCTGTGCCTGTGCCTGTGCATGCACCTGGGCCTGTAGCTGTCTGTAGGCCTGCACCTGTGCCTGTAACTGTGCCTGTACCTGTGCCAGGGCTGTCTGTGCGGCTGTGGCTGCCTGTGTCTATGCCTGGGCTGTGGCCTCTGCCTGTCTCGCCTCTGCCCGCGCTGTATCCCTGTCTCTCCTCAGTCTAACCATCCGGAGCTCTAGTCGAGTCCTCCGGGCTATCTCCTCCTGCAGCAGTCGCTCGGCCCTCTGCAGATCAGTCTCTACGACTGGGCCCAACGCCTCCGCCATCTCAACATCCTCCTGCTGGCCGCCTGCCTACTGTCCACCTGCCTGCTGTCCGGCTGCCCTGGCCTGCCGCCTCCTCCTGGCCTCTCCGCCAAGTACTAACACCTCTCCCACTGCCCCTACTACACCTGGTGTAGTCAATCTCATCGGCCTGTGAGTCTGCCAGTACTGGTCATAGTCTGGCAGCGTCCTTGGGTCTGCCAGCCCAGAGTCCCAATCCCATCTCACGGGGATAAGTCCCCGCACCTCTGCTAATGCTGTCGCCACTGGGATCACTGTGTCCCAGTCTCCTGTCTCTCTCCGCGTCCTGGCATGTGTGGCCTCCCCCACTGGTAGCCCCTGTGGTAGTCCAAACTGTCTCAGTACCCACTCCGGAAGATATCTCTCTATCATATCTGTCCGTCTACCGAATAGATAGCGAGCCTGTCTGCAGTACATGAGCTGCTCGTGCTCATCCAGCCACTCCTCGCATAGTAGCCACGGCCTCCAGATAAATATGTCCATCTCGTCGATCTGTCGCCGCCAGTAGCTGACAGATCCCATCCTCCTGTGTGTCATCACTCCATCATATAGAAACGCATACGGCTCCCCTCGGTCTCGATGGCGCTGCGCCATGGGTCGAATGACTGGAATGTGCTCCCACGCCCACACCTGTAACAAGGTCACCCCTGCTGAGAGGCTCCTACCTCTCGTATATACGCAATAATGCATATCATGGTATAACTGTCCTAGGACACAGGGTCCCCACGCATACTGTCGGCCATGTGTAAACATCCCGGATAACACTGTCCCCCAACCAACTGATAAGCCTCTGGATCTCCTATCTGGGCACAGGAAGCCGCCGATCAATGATGCCACTATCCAACGGATCCTGTCACAGAGTCTCGGGACGTCTGCCCATCTGATCTCCCCATCGTCTATCCATAGGTCGTCTGTGCAGAAGACCTCCTCCAGGCCTGCCTTGCCCCGTGCCGGGTCGAAGTCCACTATCTCTCCATCAATCTGAATCCGCAGGATGCGATATACATCCTCCAGTGTCACTGTAGCCTCCCCTGTCGGGAAGTGAAATGACGAGGTCTCGCTGTGATACCTCTCCACGACTGCTGTCACTAGGGCGAGATTCGCCCTAATGTGTGTGAGGTGTGCCACATGCCATAGCCCTGCATGCTCTAAGAACACATCCTCCTCCCAGGTCAACTGAACAACCTCGTGCGCAATCGCGTGGTGTCGCTCCCGCGACATCAACGGTGGCAAAATCCTCTGCATCCATAAACATATCACTTGTCAGTTTCATAACCAAATCCCTCAAAACCTATCTACCCATTGGCTATGCTATACCCCACCCCTGCCATCCCCTTTCCCTCTTGTCGGCTAGGCTAGGCGTCTCTCTTCTATGTCTCCCCCTTTCTATTAAACCCTAACTTTCCTTCTATCCACACCAAACGTGCTTTGGTTTACAAACGCGCTATCCCTCCCTGCCAACCGCGCCCTACTATCTCGCCATCCGCGCTGCATTTTTTCTACCCAAAGCGCCCTGTTTACCAACCGCGCCCTACTATCTCGCCATCCGCGCTTTTCTGCACTACCATACGCGACGCGTTTTTTTTCACTCCCCGCCAGTCGCGCTAAACTACCCGTCCATCCGTGCTTTTCTGCACTACCATAAGCGCTGCGAAATTTTGCAACCGCGCTGCGACGTTGACAAACCTACCCAACCGTGACTTGTTTTTGCCAGTCGCGCTGCAGCCGCTGACCAAACGCGCTGCGGCGCGCCAAAAGCGCGCCAGCCGACTACCACCCGCGCTGCACAATCCTATAGCGCTTTTGGCTCAAATGCTGACCCCCCAAACCTAGCCCTAATCTACCCCTAATCGACAAATTAAAAGGGGGTTTTCGATCACCTACCACTGCCGGAGCTCCTGTTGGCCTCCCGTAGGTCCGCACCAGCTCCGCCCGATGTCTGTGCACAGGAATCGGCATCTCTCTCCGCTGGCTGCTCAACTCTCTCTCCACTAAGTTTAGAAACTCTTTCCTCTAAATTTAGAATCTCAATGGGTGCAAATGAGGATTGCGGTCCCCATGGGGCCTATTTATAGTGCCCCCACCCTTTAAGTTTTTCTTTCCCCCCCTATTTCTGCTTTTTCTTCCTACTGGTCGCGCACCTTTCTAGTCGAGCGTCAACACCTTTCCTCTGTCGCCTCCCTGTCTTCCCGCTGGAGGGGGCATATGCTGGGGCAACTACTTACAATGGGGCATAAAAATTGTATCACATCTTCAACAATCGATTTCTTTGACGCAACGCTATAAGCTGCATTGCATCAAAGAGGGGCAAAATGTAGACACCCTAAAATGACTGTGTCGTCATGCTACTTGCATTCCGTTATCTGTCGAATCACCTGCATTTCAACATTAATTAAATAATCTAATTAGTTAATTAATTATTATCAAATTCTTCTAAATCACATACTTTTGACATTAATTAAATAAATTCTCTTTATTTAATTAATTAAATTAAATTCCTCTAATATTCTTCCACAATTAAATAATTTTAATTATTTAATTTAAATCATTATCCTCTTTCCAAATTTCAATTCCACATTAATTAAATAAATCTAATTATTTAATTAATTCAACAAATTCCCTCTTATCTAAAATTAAATAATTCTTAAATTATTTAATTAAATCAAAAATCATTCTCCCAAAATCATACACAGCAATTAAATAAATTTATTTATTTAATTTGCTTTCCAAATCTTCTAAATTAAATAATTCTGATTATTTAATTATTTTCTTCCAATAATATCCTCTCTAAATTTAAATAAATCAATTATTTATTTAAATTGTTTTTTTCTTCTAATTTGAGTTATCTCTAATATAACTCAAGCTTTTTATATTTAATAAAGCAAAATATCTTCTTTTCTCATGCAAATCCCTTCTTCTTGTTTTAAATCACTTAACTGATTGCTTTATTCTTTTAATTGATTTATCTCTTCAGTTAACTCATTCTTCTATTCTTGATAACTCCTCTCATGCAAAAGCAAGCAAGACACATGTCTTCTTCTCATTCGTTGCACATTCCTCAACTATTCTCCTCCATTGATTCTTCTGAATTATCTGGACCGTTGATCGATCTTATTTGAAATCTATATAAACCCCCCTCATCTCCTTCATTACCTCTCTCTTCGATCGTATTCTCAGGCACACTTAACAGAGCTTCGAGCATACACAACGCGTCGATTGAGCATTATAACGATCTTTTGACATTGATCTCTTGAGCACTACACTTGCTTGTTGCAGCTATGGCTTTGCAATTTCATTGAGCAATTCTACATTCAATCCAAAGGAAACAACACAAATTTCGGTAAAAGTCTTTATTGCATTGATTATTTGTCATGGCTTTTATTTAAATTCGTTTTCTTTATGTTATTGGGTTCTTTGGTTTTATTTAGTTTAGAATAGATCGATTTTTCCATATACACACTCATCATCCATCTTTGGTCCAAAATTTGTGCAAAAATCAATATCACCCATTCATATCACCCTTAGGATAAAACCTTTGGAAAAACATACCGATCTTCTCTTCTACTCCATCTCACTACCACATCCCTCTTTGGGTCCAACAAAATCAATCTGATTCTCTAAGTTCTCCATCTCCATTCTACTCTACTCCTCATCAAAATCATACGCGTATGCCCATCACAAGATCACAACACAAAAAGAATCAAGAAATGGCGGAACAATGGACCTTTGGCATGCCTAACACCAACAATAGCAACATACCCACTTAGCAAACATACAATCCATCTACATATTCCTTCATCCCCCCATTTGGCGCCAATGACCCTTTTCACTTCTTACCACAAACACAAACACTACCACCACCACCACCACAAAATGTCCCCACCATATCCCAAGATGACCTAGATGTCTTGAGCTTCACGCAAGATGTCGATAATATGGACCTACTTGATAAAGTCCTAAGATTGGACCCAAATAGATATCTTGACCATCTTCTCAAGCTTGGTGCTCACCTTCCCCCCATCACAACATCATCACAACCATCCACTTCTACAATTGTCCCTACCACATCAAATACCCAAGCATCTACATCACATACCCAACCCACCATCTCTCAAACGTCAACACCTAACGTATCTACCACCTCCACAACCTCAACCACTACCACATCTACAATTTCCACATCCACTGCTATGCCTAACATCTCCCAACCCGTCATCACTTCTACTACCACAACAACTGTCAACCCTTCTGTTTCACACATCACCATGGGTATACAAGGCAACATCACACAAGCAAGTACCTCCACAAGTGTGCCCCCACCAAACCCTCACACCCTTGCTTACCTACGACAATTATTCTCACAACTATCTCACAACCCATCTAACCAATCCAACGTCCACATACCCAACGTCAATCCCATAAGTCAACATAATCCCAATTCCCAAATAGCCCCACATATTCTCCAACAACTCTACGCACACCAACAACAGCAGGCACTAATCAATCCAAACCCCAATCCGCAATACCAACATCTTAATCAAACCAATCTCCAACATCAAATCCCACCCCACCTCTAATATCTCACCAACCAACAACCCTACATGTTTCAACCACAACAACCATAGGATTTCAACACCATCCTACAAGGCTTAATCCAAAAGATGGATGACCTACAAACTGGGGGCAAACACAAATACTATTCTTTTGAGGATATTTGCCCCTACCCATTTGACCGCACATTATACATGCCCCCTTTTCCTAAAAACTTTGAAACGCCAAAATTTGACAAATACAAGGGAAAGGGAGACCCTAGGGACCACCTAAGGGAATTCTACATTGCTTGCCTCGAAGTCTCTCACAACGACACATATCTTATGAGACTCTTCCCAAGAAGTCTTGGCGGCCAAGCCGCTAAATAGTTTGCCCATCTTCCACCTGGAATTCGAACATTTCCTGAGCTTGCGGAGAAGTTTGTCAACCACTTCTCCTACAACTTTGAACATGAGGTGTCTATGACCGACCTCTGCAACACCAAACAAAAGAACGAAGAAGCTTTCGCTTCTTTCTTACAAAGGTGGAGGAGCCTAGCAAGCAAGCTCCCGTGGCCTATTCCTGAAAAACTTGTCACCATGTTCGTGGCCAATCTCAATCAGGAATTAGGGTTTCACTTACAAATTCTTTGTGCGTCTACCTTTGAAGAGGTCATCGACAAAGGCACTACTGTCGAATGAGCCCTCATTGCCAAGGGCTCCATCAAACTTTACGACCCCAAATCCCACAACAACAACAAGTCTAATCACAACACCCCCAATACCAACAACAATACCAACACGCAATCTAATGATAAATCACGTTATTGGGGGAAGAACAAAAATAATCTGAACGACGGCGTCACCGATATGAAGGCCGTCCAACACATCCAAAACCACACACCTGCACACACGTATGCAACAAATGCCAATAACCCAAGAGGGCCAAATAAACCACGCAAACCTCGCCGCAATTTCACACAATTAGCAGAACCTATCGAGGACGTCCTCGATAGATGTCTCAAACAAGGAGCAATCACACTCCCGCCTGTTAGACCATGCCAAGACAATGACCTCAAAGTAGCATGGTATAATGAAAATGACTATTGCGAATACCACCACGTGGCAGGCCATAAAACAGCTGACTGTATGCAATTAAAGCATTGCATCCAAGACCTAATAGACCAAAATCTTGTCAACCTTGAGCAAAGTGCACACCCATCACCAAACGCTAACCTTGGAGCTTACAAGGATCCTTTTCCCAACCATAATAAAGCATCCTCGTCCAACCAAGCATACAATGTCACTCCACCACCCGCATCCTATGACTCCATTGTCGGCCGCATCGAACCCTCATCCCACTATGTCAACACAATCACAATTCGGGCACAAGCACCCGATTGCACCATAACAACCTGTCGAGGCCGTGTCTCAATCCGCACTGCCCCTCCCACTGAATCGACACCCCCATCCACATCTGATCCCCTCCCCCTTGTCCAAATGCCCGTCCATCACCCACCACTCGATATAACCTCCTAGACCATCTAGGAAAGACACCCGTGCAAATCTCCATCCTTGAGCTACTTCGCACATCACCCCGCCACAAGGATATTCTTGACAAAGCCCTTTTGGAAACACAAGTCCTAGTAAACTTGGATGTCAATCAATTTCAAGCCATGGTCGGCCATATTGCTACACCACACCATATCACATTTTCTGAAAAAGATCTCCCTGCTTCCGAACACCTACATAATGATGCACTACACATCGAGGTCCGCATTCACAAACACACCATTAAAAGGGTCCTAATAGATGGTGGTTCCAGCCTAAATATATGCACTCTAAAATTGCTAAAACACTTGGGGTACTCAGATGTGGTTGTGGATGCTACCGAGTGTATAACAATCAAAGGATATGATGACACTGAGAGGTTATCCGAGGGCACCATAAAGCTCCCTATTCAAGTGGGACCGCAAATCCTCAAAACAAAATGTTAGGTTCTGAATCTTGACCTCCACTATAAAATTCTTCTCGGCCACCCATGGATCCATGCCATGCAAGCCGTCCCATCCACTTTCCATCAATGTCTCAAATTCCCCCACAACGGCACCGAAGTCACTATTTATGCCGATCCCTGTCCCTTCCAATACTGCAGTTTTCTGGAAGGACACAACAAAACCTTTTGTCCATATAATAAAGCCACCACCCAAACCACCCCAACAGCTTCCACCTCATACATGGACCCCGCCAACATCGCCACCACTTCATCCCAAACACCTTCACCACCTGAGGTCAAGATCAAGCTCAGCGACCAAGGCTGTGGGGAATACAACCTTCATGGCACCTTTTGCGTGGGCTTATTACCCACTCCTAAGACATTTGGCACTCCGAATACAGAGGCAGCTGACACAGTCATCATCAAATGCAAACCCTCGCCCATCTTTGAGAAAAAACACCTTCTGGATCAGGACATACTTGAAGATATTTCATCCTGGCTTTACAAGGACGAGGAAACAGAACAAGACATCCCCACCATCCCAACAAATAGTTACGGCAAAGGTTCTGAGATAGTCAAAAGCATGGGTTACAAAGGACAAGGCGGCATTGGTGTTCATGAACAGGGGATTGTAGAACCACTGCTAGCCACAAGAAACCCCTATACTCAAGGGTTAGGGTATGGTCAACCACAACGCATCCTTAATATCGGCAAATGTATCTTAGCCGAGATTGCTCCAGTTTCTCTAGACGTCGACAATGTTAATGAAACAGACCTACAAGACTCCTTTAGCGACTTTGCCGATTTCTTCACCTCCTCCATTTGCACCATCTACTCCGTCACCACTCTTGCCTCATCATCCAATGACCTACCATTAGTATACCCCAACCTCATCGACTGGGACCAACGAGGACCTCCTATTTTTGATATCGCACCTAATGATGAAGCCATTGCTGAAATGATGGGAGTAAGAGACAACTTCCCCTTGGGAGATCACAGAGCTGGATACATCATGGAACTCAATCCGATTGCCTATTTTGGGGAGACTACCCCTGCTTCCAGTCACAAAAATATAAAAAGAAACAATAGATTTGATGGTGAAAACCGTTCCACGATAGTATCAGATCCTAAAAAAGTAAAAATAAACGACGTATCTCCTGGTGAAAACCTCCATGAGGCGCCAGGGGATGGAAGCATGGGCCTTCCTGAAATAGATAAAGTATATCCTGACAGATCACCCATCTTGGTTGAACCAGCTTAGGAAATGAATCTAGGGACAGAGGAAGAGCCGAAAATCACATACAGAGCAGAATCTCTCAGCCTGTTCGAATAGGAAGACTTCTTGGCATTCTTCACACGCAAAAATCGCAACTTTGCATGGACCTACGCAGACATGCCAGGGCTAGATCCTGCCTTGGTTGTCCATCATCTTGCAGTGCGTCCTGATGCCAAACCAGTCAAACAGAAGCTTTGAAAGATGAATCCTCAGGTGGCCCTTCTTGTCAAAGCAGAGCTCAAAAAGTTACTAGATGTGGGGTTCATACGTCCAATTGATTATCCTGAATGGGTTTCGATTCTAGTACCTGTTGCTAAACCAGATGGCAGAATCTGTTGTTGCACTAACTTCAGAGACCTCAACAAGGCCTGCCCAAAAGATGACTTCCCACTTCCCAACATTGACATGATCGTGGATCTTACCGCAGGGCATGAGATGCTATCTCTCATGGATGGCTTTTTAGGATACAATCAAATCAAAATTGCTGAAGAAGATCAGCACAAGACATCCTTTATATGCCCATGGGGGACATACTGTTGGGTAGTAATGCCATTTGGCCTAAAGAATGCAGGAGCTACTTATCAAAGAGCAATGACTGTCATCTTCCACAACCTCTTTCACCACATCATGGAGGACTATGTTGATGACTTACTCAGCAAATCAAAGACCAGAGAAGAACACTTAGATGCGCTAGCCAAGATCTTTGACAGGCTAGAGCAATATAATGTTCGTCTAAATCCAAAAAAGTGTGTCTTTGGTGTCACTTTAGGTAAATTGTTGGGATAAATAGTCTCCAGACGAGGAATCGAGGTGGATCCGGCGAAAGTCAAAGCTATTACTGAAATGCCACCTCCTAAAACCTTGAAACAACTGAGAAGCCTGCAGGGTAAACTACAGTCTATTCGCCGATTCATTGCTCAACTTGCTGACAAATGCCAACCATTCCAACATCTCCTCAGGAAAGATACGGCTTTTGCCTAGACTGCTTAGTGTCAGGATGCCTTCGACCAACTAAAAGCATATCTGGCTAATCCCCCTATTCTATCTCCACCAAGACAAGGAGAACCGCTCCTCTTGTATATCTCCGCGACAGACACAGCAATTGGGGCTTTGTTAGCACAACATGATGAGCAGGGGAAGGAAATAGCCATCTACTACATCAGCCGCACCTTGATTTCCTATGAGCTTAACTACACACAAATTGAACGAGCATGTCTTGCCCTGGTCTTCACATCAAAAAAGTTAAGATATTATATGCTCAATCACAAGACTAAGCTCATTGCTAAGATCGACCCACTCAAATATTTACTAAACAGAGCAGCTCTCACTGGAAGAATGGAAAAATGGGTCATGATTCTCACCGAATTTGACATAGAATACACAGAGAGAAAGGCAATCAAAGGACAAGTCATAGCAGATCAGCTAGCTGAGGCACCTATTCAGGTAGAACATCCTACAATAGCAGAATTTCCAGACGAGGCCATCTTGACAATCACACCAACCGCAGATACATGGAAGATGTATTTTGATGGATCCTACACTCATAGAGGCTCGGTGGCAGGCATCCTATTTGTTACCCCTCAAGGTGACACGATCCCTAAATCATTCAAAATCACATTTCCATGCACCAATAATGTAGCAGTATATGAGGCCCTCATCACAGGTCTCCGAATGGCCATCCAATGGAAAATAGAAAAACTAACTGTGTATGGCGACTCTCAACTTGTCATCAGGCAAGTCAATAATGAATACAAAACCAAGGATGATAAGCTCCTTCCCTATAAGAAGATGGTTGATGACTTTAAAGATTATTTTGGTGACATCCACTTTGAGCAGATCCCAAGGTTAAACAACAAAGTGGCAGATGCCATGGCGACCATCAGATCTCTGGTAGACATGAAGCAAGGCAGCAAGAAATGCGAATTCCTGATCGAAGAGCTCCCCATCCCAGCATATGATGTTCCCCAATCTGAACTAGTGTGAGAAATTGTTGGTCCTTTATCCCCCTGGTATTAGGAAACCTACCTCTACCTTCACGATAATATCCTCCCCAACAACCTATCCCCATCACAGAAAAAATCCTTCATTCGTCGAGCCTCCCGTTTCATCCTTGTAGGTGACACCCTCTACAAAAGGAGTCTTGATGGCACGCTTCTACGATGTTTAGACTCTAGGGAAGCCGAGGCAGCTTTAGAAGAGGTACACATAGGTATTTGCGGGGCACATTCAAGTGGACTAGCTCTTTCTAAAAAGCTCCTAAGGACTGGCTATTATTGGCCCACCATGGACAAGGACGCACATCAGTTTATCAGAAAATGCCTCCCATGTCAACAGCATGGCGATCTCATCCACGCACCAGCACAGGAGCTGCAACCAATCACAACACCATGGCCTTTCTCACAGTGGGGACTCGACCTCGTAGGGAAAATCCATCCTCCATCTTCCAACGGCCATAAATTCATAATCACTGTTATCGAATACTTCACAAAGTGGGCGGAAGCAATACCACTCACCTTCACCACAGGCATCCAAATCTCCAAGTTCATTCTCCACTACATCATTTGCCGCTACGGTATCCCTCATTCCATTGTCACTGATAATGGGAAGCCATTCAAAAACCAAGAAGTTCGCACTTTGCGAAAAGTTCGACATCAAACACCGATTCTCCACGCCATATTACCCCCAAGGAAACGGTCAAGCAGAGGCTTCTAATAAAACCATCCTCCGCATCCTAAAAAAGACAGTCAATGAAGCTGGCCGTGATTGGCACCTCCAACTCAACCCCGCTCTATGGGCTTACCGCACTAGCATCCGCACTCCTACTAGAGCCACCCCATACTCACTAGTATTCAGATCTGAAGCCATTTTACCTATAGAGGTCGAGCTCCCATCCCTCCGAGTATCATTGCAAAACATTATCTCTGATGAAGACTATCGCGTCGCAAGGTTGCATCAACTTGAACTATTGGATGAGAAACACCTGACTGCATTAAATCATTTACATGCATACCAAAACCGCCTTAGAAGAAGCTACAACAAAAAGATCAAAACCAGAAAGTTTGAGGTCGGTGACCTGGTCCTAATGGAAAATTAGAAGAACTTGCAAGAGTGTTCGAAGCAAGGAAAGTTTGAACCTAATTGGCTAGGACCTTATATCATCACTACCGACTATGGGTCAGGATCTTATCAGTTCGCAACACCTGAGGGACAGCCTCTAGATGAGCCGATGAACATCTTGCATCTCAAGAGATTCTATGCATAACCCATCTGGTACCACAAGTCAAAAAAATCAAACACCAAAAAAATTAGAAAATCAAGAAAAAATCAGAGTGCAATAAAAACTTCCAATAGTGAAAATCACCTCGGTGACGCCTTGGATAAGTACCATGGTGAAAACCTGTTTCAGGCACTATGCGTAGTGGCCGGTTCTACCATCTAATAAGTCCTCTTTCCATCATAACACTCCATACCCACGCATCCCATGGCTTGAAATTCTGAAACATCAAGTTTGTTCCCCCATTCCGCACTACCTCACCCACCTAAAACCCCATCCATGGAACAAGGATCCTTGTAAGCTCTCCTTTGTATAGTTCATAAAATTAGAAAATCCAAAAACATCATAAAATTAGAAAATCCAAAAACATCATAAAATCAGAAAATCTAAAAACATCATAAAAAATAGAAAATCCAAAAACAATCACCCCATGCATCAATCTCGCATCTCATCACGACCATCTAACACACATCAATCCTCATCACATCCCACCCATCGCAAACCATTCCCACATCATCAAGTCATGCTAGAACTACATAGTCATTTCACCTGCATCTTAAAAGTACCTTGATCCCGTGGACACAGGGTATGTAGGCAGTCTGGAATACGAAGGGTGTTTCCAGTACTCAGGTATCTAAGATGCACCCATCTCACCCGTTGGGATGGTTCCCACTCACTGAGCTTTCTAGATCTACAAAACGATACGCATGCTACGTATACCATTGAAACATGGTCCCTCACCCAAAAAATCATCAAGCAATATACCAACTATAATCTTACATTTGGCCCGAATGTTCTTTTGCCCATCTTCCAAAACTCTCCAATCAAAACAGATCTGCGTCCTAGGATATGTCTTTCCTACAATGGACAAAAATCTATCATTCTATCATCACGTCTCTTGGCAAGAGCACACAAAGGCTATTTGTATCTTTCATTGGTCTTTTTGCTTATTGATTTTTATCTTTTTGTCTCGCTCCAAGTAATCTCCAAAGCTACCTTGATCTCATTATATCATGGTACGTAGCGGATAGCCCTTGGAGTAGACATAGTCATTGTTTCGGTATGCTGTGCTTGTGGGTTGGTTTCATTACTCCAAGAATAGTATTCATATCTTGAAGTTTAGGTCGGTTCTAGCATGATGTGTCCTATTTGCATATACAGGTACAAACACCTTATATGCATTATTCACACTCACTGCTATGAGTCCCCTTCCTCCACTAGACAAGATTATACTACCTTAGACATGCATGAAATCAACCTATTGTTTGTGGGTCTAGTCCATGCAATCGTCGGATATACATCATCACCTAGGTCATTTCATACCTTTGTGAACTGTATCCTACATTGCTACATTAAACTAAGAAATGTTCTCAATTAATTTTGTGCAACTACTGTTACTAGCTCACAATCATCTTCCTAATCACTCAGTCACCTATCCCATATCGGCCTAGATTTGATAAACACTTTTCAACCCCCCCCCAATCTAACCCCCTCACTGACCCCATCTTCCCACCATATCTCCACTTAACACAACCTAAGCCAAACCAAACCCCAACCCCCCCTCCATGACGTGGTGTCTTCTGACCTAGCAAGCCTCCAATCTTCCCACCGCCATCCCCTAGACGCTCCCACCCCTATCATCCCCACCACCTAACACGCTCACCCACAGTCTCACCCCTCAGGGTCTTCACAAGGAACATCATGTGTATCAGGACTAGGCCATCTCACTTATCACCTAGTATGCATACCACCTATCACCTAAATTGCATCTAAGCATAACATCTTAGGTTCATTTTAATCCCTTTGCATTACATTCTTAGGTTCATTTTAATCCATTTAATTTGCATTGCATTCTTAGGTTCATTTTAATCCATTTAATTTGCATAACACCTTAGGTTCATTTTAATCCATTTAATTTGCATTGCATTCTAGGTTCATTTTAATCCCTTTGCATAACACCTTAAGTTCATTTTAATCCATTTAATTTGCATTGCATTCTAGGTTCATTTTAATCCATTTGCATCACGTTTTAGGCTTCATTTTACTCCATTGCATTTTAGGTTCATCCATTTAAATTTGCATAAAACAAAAGTAGGTTCATTTTAGCTGCATATCATTACACCTCATATCATGTTCATTTATCACATAGGAGCATGTTAAAATTAAAAATAGTATCATTACATTGTATTCCATACATATAAACATCTCACAAACAATTAATTGCATTACAACATCATCAGCATCACCATTAAAACAACATATACATCTAATGGCATATACATAATTCCATACATTTTCATCCCTAATAAATGTTCATTAGTCCGCATATTTAGTTACATCATATAGTCCATAAAATCACAACACCATGCATATATCACAAAAACATCCATGCATCCACCAAATCACACACATCATTTGAAACAACATCACACATCCACAACATATAAAACATAACATGTGCATCCATCATATAAGCATCATCACAATAGAACATCATAAACCATCAGAAGTATCGCATCATATATAATCACCGCAAAAACAATGTACATCGCTCACATCATCAAAAAATAAAGTGTCCTGATACAATGCCTCTAAAGGCTACCATGGTATAACTATCACATCGAGGATCCTCTCTTTGAGGGAGTAAGAGATGCTAACCTTGGTCGAGCCTGTGTATAATCACCGCAAAAACAATGTACATCGCTCACATCATTAAAAAATAAAGTGTCCTGATACAATGCCTCTAAAGGCTACCATGGTATAACTATCACATCGAGGATCCTCTCTTTGAGGGAGTAAGAGACGCTGACCCTGGTCGAGCCTGTGATCCTGACGGCAGCTATGGCTGTGGCGTTACTGGTACCTGAGGACCCTGCTGGGGCACATGTGAGGGAGGAGGCATCGTCTGCTGTACTAACTGCACAGATCTCGATCTATGTGATCTTGATGCCCCAGATCTGCTGACCTGGCTGTAACTCGGTGCCCGCTGCGCCGTGGGCATGGCTGCATAGTACAACCCCCAATAATACTTCGTTCGTGCTCTGGCCTCTGCTAGCTCTCCCTGTACCTGAGATATCTGTCCCTGTGCCTGGCTCAACTGCCCCTGTATCTGATGTGCATGCGTCTGCGCCTGAACCAGCTGGGCCTGCATCCCTACCAAAATTGGGGCAAGTCTCCCACCCGCAGCCTGTACACTGCTCAATTTAGTCTCTGCCTGATGTGCTCTCACGAGCGCTACATCCCGCTCTATCCTCAAATCCTCCATGTCCTCTCGAGCCTGAGTCAACTGAGCCTCTAGCACTGCCACCTGCCCATCTACTCCCCACAGCTGTCCCAACTCGGCCTCTCGGCGCCCTAACGCCTCCTCTAAGCTGGCCACCTGAGCACGTAATGTCTCCACCTCCTCTGTCTCCTCCCATGGCCGTCGCCAAGGTGTCAGCCTCTCAACCTCTACTGCCACCCTTGCCCCTGAACTCCCTACCCCGGTATCATGTCTACCAACTCGCAGCTGCTCCACCCGTGATGGAGATAGATCACCCTGCTCCGCCCTTGGCTGTCCACCGTGCCGCCGTGGTCCTCTACGCTATCGTCTGCCCCTAACCTGGGCCTGCTGTGTTGGAACCTACTATGCAGGAATCTGCTGTGCTGGAACCTCCTGCCCCACCTGTCCCTGTCCCGCTGCCGTTGTTGCCAACTCCTCTACACGCTGGCCATCTCTCACAATCACCCTCTCCTACCCATCATCCATCACCTCCACAAGATAGTCCTCCACAACCTCATCTCCACCCCCATCCAGATCATCTCCACCCCCATCTCCCTCATCCTCTGATACCTCCACTGTCGGATCTGTCAATCGAGTGGGCCGATGCATCTGCCACCATACCTCATATACATGTGTAGTACCTGCATCCCTCACTGTGCTCCTCCAATCCCACTGAACTGGCTGAAGTGCTGCCCAATCATTCAGTGCAACCTGTGGCTGTAATGGTGCGAGCCAGTGGGCTGTATCTTGCAGCGTCCGTGCATATATCGCCATCTGCTGAGGTGTATCCTATACCAGTCCAAACTGACGCATAACCTGCGAGGGTAGGTACATCTCTATGGTACGGTCTGCACGACCCATAAGATATCTCTATTGAAATGTGTATGGGAGATGAGTCACATCATCGGGCCACTCCTCACAGCCAATATATGCACGCCATACCACACTAATCATGTCATCCAGTATCCTCCGCCAGTGGCGGACCTGTCCAATGTATGTATACTCTGCATCCCGATACAAATACACAAACGCCTCAAACGGCCGCCGGTAATAACCGCATGTCGGCCGAGTCACAGGGATATGCTCCCAAATCCATACGTGTAGCAGCGTAACCCAACAGATAAAGCCCTGTCATGAAGATAAGCGACCGTGTGCATCTCGTGAAGCAGCTGTGCTAGCATCACCGGCCCCCATGCGTAGACAATATCATGGCTCACCATCCCCTCTATCATCCCACCCCAGCCCACAGGAAAACCTCTGCCTCGCCTATCTGGCATCACCACACCTCCAATTAGCGCACACAGAAATAAGGCAAAGGGATCTGCACTCGCCGCCAGCGTCCTATCATAATCCATCTCCCTCCCATCTACTGAAAGAACCAGGTGCTTTGCTCCAAACACTCTGATCAATGCAGTCTGCCCCCTCCTCGTGTCATACCTCACACGTCGACCTAGAATCGACAGCTTAAGGATGCGATAAACATCCTCAAGTGTGATGGTCATCTCTCCTGTCGGCAGCAGAAAGCTGCAAGTCTTGGTGCGGTATCGCTCCACCATGGCCGTCATCAGAGCTCTATGAGCTTGTAGCACTAGCATCGATGCCACCGTCCAAAGCCCCAGCCTCGCCAGTCGAGGCCGCCACGCCTCATCAAACAGCGGCATCACGGATCGCACTCGTCGCTCCCGCGACTGCAGTATAAACCGTTATGTATCCTGCGTCCACCCCTTCTTCGTTAGATACTAACTTATTTCCCCCCCACACTTTTTCTTCTAAATGTCTCACAGGCCCAAATCATGTGGCCCCACACGGACAGTCCCTAGTGCCATTTTTTAAAATAGCACCACTTTTCCCTACCCATTGCGCCAATTCAGATAATGGCGCCACTGCGCGACCTATATCGCGCCAATCCAGACGATGGCGATGTATTACATTTTCGCACGAATTTCCACTTTAGCGCTAAAACATACAATAGCGCTATTCCCCATTATGGCACTATTCCAGACGATAGCGCCATTATAACCCTAATATGGTGCCAAAACACCATATTTCTTTCTCCCTGAGTTTTGGCGCTAATCTAGCCGATGGCACCAATATTTCCCCCAATGGCGACAAAACCGCCCTACACTACCCTGGCGGATAGCACTAATCCGCAAGATTGCGCTAATTCGCTTTATCTTTGGTGCCACGTGCTCCAAACGCATATCCCAAAACCCAAAAAAATGTGCGTAAAATAAAAAATCACAAAGTTCGGGTTAGGCCCTACCTGGGGTCCAGCCTCGGGTGACCGCCCGACCTCTCGGAATTGCTCTGAAATGTGATGAAGTCACGGGAACTGTGGGTTGCGCTCAGCCATCTCTCCTTTGTCTTTTCTTCTACAAAGTCAAAAGTGTGCCAATGTGGCACTCTTTGGGCCCACTTTGCCTAATATAGTGGGCCATGTCATCCTTCCATCTTTCCTTTTTTCCTCCAGGGTGCAGATCTTAGCCTTTTTCCTCCGTTTTTCCTCCTACGATCTTCTTTTTCCTGCACCTCTCCAATTGTCACTTCTGTCACATCCTTTCGAGAGCTTACCTGCAAAATTTTCATTTTCCTGCTAACCTCTCGAGGGGGCATCCCCTATCCATCTCATTCCTTCCCGGCAGCTGGGCCATATTTTTCTTCGACCTGACGCCACTTCCCTCCTAGGTCTTGACGCCACGTCAAAGAGGGGCAAATGTAGACACCTAAAAATGTCTCGACCACCAAACTAACTCCTGACATCCCTAAACATACCAATTTCCTTTCCAACCAATTAATTAAATTTTTATTTAATTAATTACCCCTTTCATTTCCTAAATCCACACCATTTCATCCCCAAAATTGAATTAATTTTGTTGATTCAATAGTTCAAACCTTAGCCAATTGATTTAATAATATATGCAAAATTTATTAAATTAATTTCTCCATTTTTCCTAAATCTAATTAATTAGTTAAAACCATGTTAACTAATTAATCCAGCCTACTAATTAGCCTATCCCTACCCTAAACAATTAAATAGCTATTATTTAATTGCCTACTCTAGCCTACCTCATCCTAGCCTTAGGATTAATTAATTAAATCACTGATTAATTAATCTTATCCTCCCTCTAATCCCTCAACTAATTTATTCCAGCCACATTAATTAGGTTAATCACCTTAATTAAGTGAGTCAAACCCTCATTAGCACTTCTCTCATCCCCCAAATTTAAAATTCAAATAAATCACACATCACATTTACTCCTCTTACACATCCCTTACATATGTCATAACTCATAAATATCCACTCTTCCCCAAATGAATTTTTAATTCATTTTACCCTTCCCATGTGAATTTTTAATTCACAAATAATCCATCTCACCCAACCTCATTTATTCACCCATTTACCAAAAATGAATAAAAGATTTACTTTTATTCCTAGCCCTCCATGTTCCAAGATTAAATCTAAGCCCTCCACATCACTTTCATCCTCCACCATTGATCTCTCCAATCAATCTCCACTCTTGGATCAAAATCTCTTCCAAAAGTCTATAAATACAACCTCTCACAAGTCATTTTCATCATCCAAGTTTATGCAAAGTTACCATGCCAAAATCATCCTTGAGTTAGATAGTGAGTTGCACAATTGGAGAGCATTTCACATTTGAATCCATAGTCTAAAGATCATCTTGGTCTTGGGAGCTTCTTTTGGGTGCAAAGGCTCCTTCTTCCCTTGATGGGATTAGGTTTTGCATGTGAGGTATAATCTTGTGTTTTATTGCATTTGATTTAGTGTTTTTACCTTCATTGCTTTATCTAATCTACAAACACCACAAACGTAGCTTGCTTTGGCTGATTGGGCATCAAGAAAACTGATAAATCGTCACTGGTTTTCTATAACTTGTATATATATATATTCTGTTAGGAATTTAACATATAGTACAACTACACAAAATCAAAATCAAATACCTATCTGTGTGTAAATTCTGAAAAAATTTGCGAACCTCAAGAAAATGAGAAAACAAAGATAATATAAAAGCCTATGGACTAATGATAATATTGCATATATAATTTTTTATTTAACAAAATATTATATATATACTTAATGTCCCTAACCATTTTATCTTAAAATTTGCCTATCAACATAACCATTGCACTTTAGCTGGTACAATTACTAGTCATATTAGAATATTAGAATATAGTAACTCAACCAGAGAGGGCTTTACACACTACCCCTAACATATACAATGAGTTAATCGGATTTGGAACCTGAGAAATTGCTTACAGGTTGGTTAATTTACAAGTGACAAACCTAACTGTAAAATTCCAGGGAAGGATTATAGGACTACACTAGGCAGTGTTACAGGAAGTCATACATGGAGGAAAAGGCTTGAGTAAACGTAAATATGAAAATGAAAATTGCAGACATTACAGATATTGTGGTGCGCCAGGGCGTTGTAAAATGGTCCATAAAGAAATCGATCAGTCTAGCCCTCCATTTGCTTCTGTAACCCTCTATTATCTCCTTCTTCAATGTCTTGAGCGGCTGGAGAGAAGAAATGGCCATGCCCTTGCACGGACAATCCCAAAATTGAGCCACGTGGGCGTCATTTCCAACATGGATACAAAAAAATCCCAGCCATTCTCAGCAGCATCACATCATACTCTGTCAAAATCAAACTATTCATCAAACCGACATAGCAAGAGATAACCTGCAATTCTAATGGCAGAAATGCCTCCATAGCCATGAAGTTTCTCAGAACAGTTTCAGTGTTTTCTGATATAGCCATTGCTGGAAGGTAGAGAACAGATGCTTTCCTGTCAAATCTGAGGGCTTTTCCACCGTTTCCTGTGTAGGGGCGGATGTATATCCCAGCTTTGCTTAACCTTGAAATGGAAGGGAAAACGTAATTAAAACTCCTTCCTTGTGTTGATGAAAAAGGGGCAGCAGGACAAGATTCTGTCCCAGAAAAGAAAGAGAGGGTTAATCCGTGCAAGAACCCTAAAAAATGTTCCCGAGATATAAAGTGGGAATTGAGTTCAAATCGTGAGAGCTGCAGGAATTTGAAGGGGAGAAATGAAGAAGCAGCATTTAAGAGCAAATCGAACAGCCTGGCCTCTGTTTCTTGCTCAGATCCGCCCTCCAGTTGTAAAATCTTGTAGAGAACGAACAGGGGAATTTGATTTTCCAACTTCACCATGTCCCCCAGTACTGCAAATCCTACCGATTTAATTCTACTCTGGTGAAAAAGGGGTTCGAAATACGTACACCAGTTGAAGGAATCAAAGGGATCTTTGCCTGCGAGGGTTCTGAGAAGCTCGAGCAGGATGGAAGCGTCCAAGAGCATGATCCAGGCTAGGGTTTCAGAGTTGCAGTCGATGATTTTCTCGTAATTGTCTCTGATTTGACCGTCCAATTTCTCAATCTCTGCGGCTATGAAACTGATTTCTATTTTTCCGTGGAGCCTCTTGGCCATTTTTTGAGCAGCCCGCAGCTTGTGGTTGTCCATGTCGGAAAGGCCTGTGGTTCGATTGAGGACACCTGTCGAAGATATGCATGGCGCTTTAGGTTAATGAGGATTTTTGGGACAGTGAAGATGCAGACAGTTGGGGGCCGGGCGATGGCATGCTGAGCTTCAACGCCCTGTTTTATGTGAATCAGCCATTCCCCTTCATGGATGTCTTCGCTGGGCAGTTCAGTGAAGCGCAAGGCCATACTGTATGGATGATGCTTTGGAACCCCGGGGAATTGAACCCTGAATCAGTATGAAATGAGCATAGCTGCTTCTCTTCTTTGGCTCGTGTGATCCGAAATGTTGATCCGAAATGTTGAAGGGAAAAACTCTCACACAGTCAAATCTTGAAACACTCAAGATAACTGCTTGTAAGCTGCAAGACGACACATTTTACTTAAAAACGTCATCTAGTTTAATGGTCAAACAATCAATAGTACTTTCACACCTCATCTATGCTAAAAAGTGGTAAATATTTGTTTCTTTAAAATTGGTTTTTGATTGTGGAATTGGACAATGTTTTAGAACCTTTTAATGACGATTTTCTTTTTCTTTATCTCAATTATAGAGGCTTTCTCTGGGGTAGGGTAGAGGCTTCCTTTTACTTAAACGTCATCTGGTTTAATGGTCAAATAGTCAACATAATCTCACAGCGCATCCACACTAAAAGTGGTAAATATTTGTCCTATTTTTATTGGTTAAAAGTGATCTTTGACTATGAAATTGGATGATGTTTAAGAACCACACAACATTTCCAAATATTTAACGGCAGTGAAAAGTCAGAGGGAGATCTTTAATGATGATTTTTTTTTCTTTATCTCAATTATAAAGGCTTCTTGTGGAATTGGATGATGTTTAAGAACAACATACAAAACATTTACAAATGTTTAAGGGCAGCAAAAAGTCAGAGGGAGATCTTTAATTGTGATTTTCTTTTTCTTTATCTCAATTATAGAGGCTTTCTTAGGAACCCTGTAGGGGTAGGGTAGAGGCTTTCTTTTACTTAAACGTCATCTGGTTTTATGGTCAAATAGTCCACAGTAATCTCATAGCTCATCCACACTAAAAGGTAAATATTTGTCCTATTTTTATTGGTTAAAGTTTTGACTATGGAATTGGATAATGTTTGAGAACCACCAACACAACATTTCCAAATATTTAAGGGCAGCCAAAAGTTAGATGAGGATCTTTAATGATGATTTTCTTTTTCTTTATCTCAATTATAAAGGCTTTTTGTGGAATTGGATGATGTTTAAGAGCCAACACAACATTTCCAAATATTTAAGGGCAACAAAAAGTCAGAGGGGATCTTTAATGACGATTTTCTTTTTCTTTATCTCAATTATAGAGGCTATCTTTGGAATCCTGCAAGGGGTAGGGTAGAGACTTTCTTTTACTTAAACATCATCTTGTTTAAAGGTCAAATAGTCAACATAATCTCACAGCTCATTCACACTAAAAGTGGTAAATATTTGTCCTATTTTTATTGGTTAAAATTGATCTTTGACTATGGAATTGGATGTTGTTTGAGAACCACCAATAGAACATTTCCAATTATTTAAGGGCAACCAAAAGTTAGACGGGATCTTTACTGATGATTTTCCTTTTCTTTATCTCAATTATAAAGGCTTTTTGTGGAATTGGATGATGTTTAAGAGCCAACACAACATTTCCAAATATTTAAGGGCAACCAAAAGTCAGAAAGGATCTTTAATGATGATTTTCTTTTTCTTTATCTTAATTATAGAGGTTTTCTAATTAATATTGGTTAATATTTTAAGATTGTTAATTTTGCTATTTTTTGCTTTATCTCTAGGATTTTTATTATTAGTACTGCTATTAATAGTATAGTGTTTAAAATGTGTGTTTTTCAATTAGTTTGTTAAACATTAGTTAATTATTTATTTGATTTTTTTGTTAATATAGTTTATAATGTTTAAATATAAATAAAACATTCAATTCACTCTTTTATTGTAATTTTTATTTTAATTGATGAATAAATTTATTATAGCTTTTGACTTTTGAGGTGAAAAATGCATGTCTTCTTTACATGGAAGTTTATTGGACATCCTTTACTTTGAGTTGACTTTCTCATCTTTGTATTGTGTTAGTTTTGGAGTTGTAATGTGTGTGTGAGAGTATTGTTTGGGGTCTTAGTTGATTCTCTTAGCTCAGGGGTGGATTGTTTATGCAATCTTATCGTTGGGAAGTGAGCACTCCCCTTGATAAACTTGGGTTCTTCATGAAACTCATATTCTTAATTTGGTAGAGGATTTATGAGAAACGATTGAAGTCCACATATGTAAATATGAAATCTCTATTTGTAAGTGTTCATTCCTTTTTTCTTGTTATATGGATTGCTTAGAAAATGTCATCTTTGTTAACTTAAAACCATCGAATTATTGTGTCTTGTTGAAAATTTTTATTCTGTCTTTACCTTCTTTTTTGCATGTTATTGAACCTTTGTAGTATAACAATTTAGTTTTTACTCTCATGTTACCACTGGGTATCATTTCAAAATGCTTTCCACTTCATTTGCATTTCATAAACTGCTGGAAGCAATACTGTAATGATGTGATGCTATCAAGAAGATGTTAACAATGTTTTAGTAGTCTTATGAATTATTATTTTTTGCAATCTAGAATTGCAAGTGTTTGGGTGAAAATACTTAGTAGTCTACATATGATTTTATGATTTTTGCATTTTTCTATTTATTGTTCATGCATGACCATTTTGTGTGCAAAGGTAATAGGCATGGAATCTTGACTACAAAGGGGGTTCCCTGTGTTGTGATATTGGGATTGAAGTTGTAGACCCTTATGTTTTCACCTAAGTGTTGTGACTAATTTTTAAGATTTTTACGAGTGTGTTAATTTAAGAGATTTTTGATGAGTTTATAAGAAAGAAGCAACTTTGAAAGTATTTTAATTTATTAATATTGATGATGATTTGGAAAGATATTAGTGACATAATAAGTATTAATCTTAAGAAGGACTAATTTATAATTTTCTTTTTAAAACATATGTTTTTCCATATTAATACCATGATGGGGATAGTTAAGTCTTTAATTTTTCTTGTGTTTTTTATTTTTTTATGCGGGAATCTCAAATTTAGGTGTCATTGTCATTAAAATCATTTCCTTAATTCAATTCATATTCTATTGTATGATCTATCTATTATAAATTTACTCATCTTTGTGAGTTATTTGGAATTATTCTCTCTTATCTTTGAAGCATGATGTTTAAGTTGGTTGGGCCAAGCTTCAAAATCCTTCTAAATTACTCTAAAATTTTCTATTCTTTTTTATTGGTAAATAATGGTTATAGATTATCCAGAGTCATTATTGAATATAAACTACTTTCCATTGCTAGCTTATAGAACCAAATGTTAGGGAATAAATTGAAATCCAACATTGTTACAAAAAGACATTTCTTTATAACTGACTCTTTGTGTAATTATTAAAATATGTATCATAGCATTATTTTAGTATTTAGTAATTATTCAAATACATGTATCAACATTATTGTTTTAAGGTACAATGTTACAAGACATGGAAAAATGCATAAGTGCTTAGGCTAAAACATCCATGAATAACTCTATAGAGGACAATGTCAAAGAAAATATTGTGGCATTCATCTATGAATATAGTTAAACATAACTCTCACATATTAAAAAAACTTGATCTATTATGTCATTTATAAAGAATTTACAAAAACTTAACAATATTATCTAAAAAATAGAAATATATAAACACATTTAAATTAATTCCCACACTTAAAACTTAATAAAGACATAAACTCCTACATTGAAAAAATTTAGACTTAGAAACCATTAGGCCAACATAGATGCCTACCTTAGTAGTAGCAGTGATACTACCACGCAAAACCAAAACCACCACCAAGGCAACCAGAGATCGAATGCAGAGTAGCTATTTCAAAAGCGCACGAGACATTTCAAAAAACCTTTTTGATGTATTACTGTGAAAACTATGTCTTCAAGAATTATATATAATTACGCCGATAAGTGTTCCCTTAGTGAGGAGCACTTGATGAAATATATAGATCAATTGTCCAGATTAAAAGGACTACCATGAAATGGATCTTGACCATTAATTTTTTCAATTAATACAATAAATGATAAAAAACAAAAAAAAACAAATTTACTTTATATTTATTACTACTTCAATTTATTTTATCTTATTCTCAAGATAAATCTAAAAGAAATATATTTTTTTATATGTATTGAATAGATGAGACAAGTTGTTAGATTGTTATCATCTCTACTACTACTACATAAAATGATAAGTTTTGGCTTTATTTGTGGACTCCTTCGCTAGAGCAACTATCTACACCTAGCCCAAAAGGAGTACATGAGCTATAGGAATCTCATCTGGAGGGGCGAGGGGAGCATTTCTTCTTTCATTAGTAACGATGAAATGAATAGGATTGGAAGCACTGTTGACACTATAAGTACAAAAATCATGGACAGCCTCCAAGAGGACCCCTATGATGATTCAAATCATTGTCACGTACATGTAAGCATGAAATAATGTCCTTTAAGCAGCGAACCTCTTGACGATGTGTCTTCTTTCTTGTCTTGTGTTGTTTCTTCTTTGTTGATTTCTCTCTCTCCCCATTTGCGATGCTTTTTGACACTTTTTATGACACTTGTCGATTTGCATTTTCTGAGCTTTCGACCTTGCTCCTAAGCCTTCTAAGTGTCTTGTAGGTGAGTTTTCACCTTTCCCCTATGTTTTTCATCCTCTTCACCCCCTAGAAGCCTTCTAGAGGTCCTCCATATCCATCTCCCACTTTCAATTTTTAGTTCCGCTCAACCAATCCAAATCTCCCCCTATTAATTCTGGATCTCCCTCGGGAGATCCTGTAGGTGCAAGTGGAGATTTTGATTCTTGCACATGACTGACCTGTTTCCAGAGACAGAACCCCTCCTTTTCTTCTCTTCTTTTATCTCCCCCCTGCAATTCTTCAGAAAACCTTGTCCAACCCGGATCTCCCTTGGGTGACCCATGGTTGCCTAGGGGTGACCCCACTGGCAAAAGGGGTGATCCTGTCGTGTTTACAACCGTGAAAAAACTTGAATTTCTCACCCGTTTTAGCTCCGTTTTCGCCCGTTTTTCTTCCACTTTGCATGATTTTTGATGCCTAATATGGAGTTGACTATTTCATGCACCCACACATGCATAATTAACTTCATTTGATCTATAATTAACTTCTCAATCAATCTGATGCATTCTCTCATCTCCAATTCCTCTTCAGTGATAAGCTATTATTCATTTATCACTCCATAGTTATCTGAGTTCACTGGGTAATCAACCTTGTGAACTCCCCAATCAATCCTTGTTAACTCATCAATCAAATGAGTTAACTTCTTAATCAATCCCATTCCTCAAACCTATAAATACCCCCTCCCTCAAGCATAAAGGGAGGCAAATTCATTGTGCACACAACTCTTGCCAGTTTTTGCTCTCCAATTTAGCATTCAAATGCTCTCACAGGACTAAGGTGCCTTTTGCTTTATTTGTTCAACCAAGCATCGTTACGCTACTTCATTCTATGCCATTGTGCTCAACCAAAGCTCTCATTGAGCTCTTTCAAGCTTCAACATGCTTCTTTTTGCTTCTTTGTGTCATTTTGTCGTCAAGAGGATCTCCCGCTGCTTCAAAAGGACTCGAGGTTGCCAATATCAAGGATTTCTGAGGGTAGTGGAGTCACAGAAATCTTCGTTTCTCTCAGGTTCCTTCATTGTTTTATTCAATTCATAGTAATTAGAAAATCCAATTTGCTATTAGGAATAGTAAAACTTTACTTTTTCCTTGATAATTAGATCTTCCATGTTAGATTAACTGTTTCCATACTTCTAGATCTAGATTATTAGAAGAAGTAATTTCCTTTTCTTAGATTAGATTACTTCAAAACAATCGAAAACCCAAAAACATAGATTAAGATTGCATTAGGAAAAATCATATTAGTTTGCATACATATTTCCCTTTCATATATTTAAAAGCACTTTTCATTTCCAAAATATTAAAAAAGCACAAAAAAATGTTTTGCATATCATTTAGCTTTGCATGCATATAGCAACCCTAGAATAGACAAACTTGCAAACCCTCGATACCATCACGAGGTAATCACAGTTAAACGATCTAATCAAACCCTTGATACCATCACGAGGTAAAAACAAGTCAAAACATAGTCAAACCCTAGGCCAACTGAACCCTAGGTCAAAACCCTAAATCTAGTTAAGGTTAGTAATCACTCATCTACCTCCATCTTGGCTCACAAATGTGCCTAGGAGTGAGAGGAGAGTGAGTGAGGGCTATCCGTGATGAGATCGAAGAGATCAATCCAAGACCACAACAAGAAATGTTTGTTCTACCACAAGGAGACCCATTCATCCTCTTATTGTTAGAAGAAACTAGACAACTCCAGATACAACAAGAACTTGTTCAATGCATAGAAAGATAAGAGGACATATAGGAATGAAACCATTTACCCACACAGAGGTGGAATCTAAGAAACCCCAACAAGAGAAGAGAAACCAGTGACCCTTCGGGTCATAGGGTTATCTCAACTACAACTTCAATCGAACAAAACATTCAACTTAGCACACAACAACAAAGGCCATAGTACTTGCCGACCCCTCTCCATGAAGTCCAGCTTTCCAACGAGCCAAACCCCCGCCGTGTCTCACCTCCTCTCAACTGGCTACTTCCACGTGAGCAAGAGTGACGTGGTGGATCACCCCGTGGCAAGGAGGGAAGGGTCTGTGTGCGTGCCGAAATCTGACTCGACAACCCTAGCCAACCGGAGTCACGATTTTGAGTGCACATACTTTGGTGAACTTGACGTGAAATATGGAATCTTTTGGTTTTGTAGATTGCGTTCCCATTTCAAACATTTCAAAAACATTTAGCCAAAAACTGTGAAGCATTTCCATTTGTTATGTGTTGTCTATGACACCCCTGAATATGACAGAACTTGACTTAAACTAGGGGAATATTCCTTCAAGAGAACCAAAAACTCCTTCCTTCGATAGGTATGTGCCGCCACATCCTAATGTGCCAATCACCAAGTATTATGACTACAAACATTCTGATTATAAACAAGATCAAAGAGAATCCAGGCTTTCACTATCTTTCAATAACCTAGCTTGGGAAAACAACCTTGCCATACCAAATGCGCCACATAAAGCTAGAAGGATAAAGTCAAAGATACATCAACCTAATCAACTTTCCACAAGCACATCAAGTACTCATCTTGATGAGGAAGTTAAACGATTAGAAAAACACTTGCAAGAAGCCAAAGACGCTCAAGAGGCATTGAGAATTGCCTTGCGAGAAGAGCAAAGAGAAAACACTGCACGCGAAGAAACATATCACCATGAAAATACTCAACAAGAAAATCCTAGGAATGAAGAAACACCTAGAGTTGCAACTCTTGCACACTTGATTGCAACGCTAGTACAAAGAATTAGAATCTTGGAAGTAGAGCAAGCTGCTTCTAAAAGAAGGCAAAAATCTCATGAACAGGACCAGGAGGCATCTCAAAATCCCCCCTACCTCAATTATTATTCATGAAACACCAGTAACGACACGTCTAAATGGGAATCCTCCTATTCAGAACAATCCAACAAATCTGACAATGGGTTATCAAAACCCACCTACAGGGTTATTACTATCAACCCCGCAATCTCAAAGTGCCTTTCTAGGAACATATCTCAAATATTTGAAATAACCTTTGGACCAAAACATAAGAAGCATGCAAGTACCTCAGCCATTGCTAGATCTCTCGAAGTTCAAAGGAGAAGGAGATCGAAACTCCCACATTAAAGCCTACATCACGGCCATAAGAGAACTCCTCCCTTGGGATGGGGTTGTAGCAAAAATCTTTCCAAAAACTCTTGAAGGCATTGCTTTGGATTGGTATTATTGTTTCCTAGAAGCTTTAATCCATTCATTCAGACAGCTAATCGGAGAGTTTGTCATGGCGTTCGACATGAAAAAACTCATTAAAATAGGGATCAAAGAATTCCTCACAATGAAACAAGAGACAAATGAATCCGTAGCCCACTTTGTCACTCAATGGAGGCAAGTCCTTTATTCTTCAACTAGTGCTAAGAACATGGACCATAGAGAACTGTGCGACCTCTTTTTGCATGCCCTTAACAAGGACATGAGAGAAGATGTTCAAAAATTGCCGTACAAATCATATGAAGAGGCATTACAAAGTGCTTTGAGGATTGACCAAGCCATCATCGACAGTGGTAGAAAAGTCTATGGGTCAAACGGAAAGTTGACAAAGGAAGACACCGAAAATAATGCCTCTGTCATTACAATCCTTAAAAAAAATAGGAGTGCAACCACAAACGGGGTGACGGATCAACCCCCAATCAAGAAAGTAAGAGATGATTACAATGGGAGAGATTACTATCCTCCTAATGTGAATGCCATAGATCGACCTAGGAACAATGGGTACTACCCTCGAGACAATTACCAAAGTTGGAACTGCAACGGAAATAGGAACGGAAATGATGGAAGATACGAGAGACCCCCATACAAGTTCAATCAATTTTGTTATTTTCAGAGAATAAGGGAGCACAACACAGAATCTTGTAGAGAATATAACAGATTCATAGCAAGGCTATCAGAAGACCAACAATGTTTGTTCATAGAGATGTTCTTAAACCCACAGGAGGTCATGCTGGATAACAAAGATACAAAAAAAATCAAGCTCCAATAGCACCACAGAACACAAACATGAGAATTTATTAAGACTCGTTCCCTACGCATAAAGACACAAAAATGACAAACCAAAAGAAGACAACTCAAAGTAGTAACTTTGAAATCCCACCACGACTGGGACAAAAAGGAGAAGCTTGGATGATGGGATTAGTCAAGATTATGCACAACGAAGAAGAAGAGGAAGACCATGAGGATGAGAATGAGAAAATAAAAGCATACATAGGTATCAGCTTGGTAGTAGAACCAATACCAGCTCCAGTCGGGCCTTATGAGCTCATTGAAGACTTAAAGAAAACATATGCGCACATTTCGTTCATTGATTTACTCAGGAACTCCCCTTCACATCGCTCAGCATTTCTAAAAGCAATAGGTCTAAAATACCTTGACCAAATTATGCCACCACCTAGTGAGCAAATCAATCATGTGGACTATGACATTAGCACACCAAACTCATAACTCAAAGATCCAGGGTTCTTCTTCGACTTACAACAAATGCCTTCTGAGGCAGAATTAACAAAAAAATGAGACCCTGCAATATATCTCCAAGTGTGGATCTACGATACATGCATCAAGCGGACCTTAATCGATGATGGAGCAGCAGTTAATATAGTTCCTTTCTCCCTATTAGAGAGAATGGGCTATGGACACACTAAAATCACCGCCTCACGAGATACTCTAAGTGGATATGATAATCTAAAAGTTGCCACAATAGGTAAGATTACCCTTCCAGTAACTTCTACATCATAGAAAAAGGCACGAGATATAACTTGATCCTTGGAAGACTGTGGATACATAGGATGAAAGCTGTGCCATCCACATTATTCTAGGTGGCTCAATTTTTACACTTAGGGAAGGTATATGTCGCAAAGGGAGATCTAGAACCTTTCAACATGTTAAAATCAAACACGCCAAACAAGTGTATAGGTATCCCCATAGACTACAAACTCCCTACCAACAAGTTAACCATCCCTAATTCTACACCTCAGTCGATATGCATTAAACGAATGGAAATCCTGGAAAAGACCATAAACGTTGCAGAGATCAAAACCCTAGAGAATGAGGTATTACTGAAACAAAAGGAAATGGTTCCCAAAGAAAAGACAATTGAGATCATGGAACTGATCGAGCGGGATGGACCACTCCAATTCCCCCTAAAGGTACTCATGATCGATTTCCAAGAGGCCTACAAACTCTTCCCTTGCATAGGGGAGAAGCCTCATAGAACTGAAGGACTGGTATTTCAAACCACTACACTAGATCTGAGAGATGTGAACCCACATGCTTTCTTAGATGCCAAGGAAGATATAACAGAAAGTTACACTCCATTGTCACCACTAAGTGAATCACATGTCCCCAAGACACCAGAAGAAACAAAATCTTATGAGTCTCACACACCATTGGAGGATTCATATTGACCACTGATACCTGTGGAAGAGGCACATTCTATTGATAATGAATTAACCAATGCTATAGGAATGCTACCTAGGATGTTCATGGTATCCAAACTGCAAGAAAAGCCAACCACCTCTGCCTCGATTCAATCAAATGAACTTAGAGAGTGGGAAACACCTTTGATACAAATCAAAATGGTCGAAAGACTTCTCGACAAAGAAAAAGAAAGCAAAGGTATCTTTCACAGAGAGTGGAAGATGAGAGTGACAGTTGGTGTTGATGATCTTGTCATTTTCAAACTACCAAAGAGCTACATCCGATATGCCACGGACTTAAAACCAGAACCAAATGGGAGGACAAGTATAAGCTTTGTCCCTACTGATGAGCAGAGGGAGCCACAAACTCCTCTTGAGTTGTTCCAATTCTTGCAAAGAATCCAAGAGAGACTAGATGTGAAGATATACATGCAAGAACAATTTGACCTATTAGTAGAACTATTGAATTGTAATGGAGTCCTGTATTGGACTCCTTCTCATTAGCAAGCCTTTCGAGACTTACTTTGTCTCACAATGCCAAGAGAAATCGTCGAGTTGGTAGCAATAGATTCAAATGACAAACCCTATAAAATAGGAGAACTTGTCCTAAGAAGAGGTAGCACGAAGAATAAGAAAAGAAGATGAAAAAGAACTTTTTTGGAAGATTGGAAAGGTCCGTACATGGTCAAAGAAGACATCAGAAATAGTGCCTATCTCTTGTGCACAATGGAGGGAGAGGAATTTGGCGAAACAGTCAATGCCTTTCACCTCAAAAAAATTATGTCTAAAAAACAAAAAAATCATAAAACATAAAAATATAAAAAATAAAAAAAAATCAAAATGTCAAAAACAATTTGTTTCTTGCATTTATGTTTCATTCTGTTCATCTTGCATTACACTGAATGAGTTTCTCTTGTATTATTTTTTTCTCAGTAAGGAGTCAAAGGTTGCCTAGATATCCATCATCCTTTCAAGACCTAGAGATTCCCCATTTTTCACAATCGCCATTATCCCCTTATTCATTCCCAATGATTCTAATCAAAGCCTAGCTCTTAGCTTTATACTGATCCCAGTCTTATGAGTCAAGATGTTAGGTCTAAACAAACTCAATATTCAAACCTACAGTGTTCAAAGGAAGCTTGCAAGTAGACCTTCCCAATTCATCCCTAGTATTAGAGAAGTCCAAATAGATTACAAAAACTTTAGGTGGCGCTCAGCCCCTTATCTTTCTTGGCCAAAAACGTCAAGAAGATCAGAACTCTGAAGGAAGCAATCTAAGATCCAAGTGAATAAAAAAATGAGTGATCAAAATAAGAGTGTCAAAAAGTGAGAATTGAAAGATCAAAATATTGCATATCAAAAGTTCCAAAAAGCATTCATTTCTTGAAAAGTTAAAATAAAAAAAAAATGAGAAAAATCAAGTGAGGAAAATACAAAAAAAAAAGATATACAAAAAAAAAGAGTGAAAGAGAGAAGATTGTTGAATGTCCATACTCTTGGGTGGAGATTAGTCTAAGCTCGAAGCCTCAAGGGTGACATTCTAATAAAGAAAGGTACAAAGCACACACACGCATTAGCTAAGCAAAACCAAAGGGTCTAATAGTCTCTAGGATTATCTTCTACCAAGGGACCCTTGTTCTTTCCTTTTTATCCTTTACCCTGGGTCTACCTTGCTTGCCATCTATGATCTAAGTCTAGTGAACACCAATAAAATTTTCTACTTGTCTAAGTTGAAAGTTTGTCATCTTGTCTTATCTAGATAAGGATCAGTGTTTAGCCTTTAGCGAAGCCAAAGTTCAGAAACACTCCATCTTCATTCCCGCTCCCTACTTGAGTTTTAAAAATCCTATCTCACAGCCTTGAATAGGTCTCTTATATCAGGACAGCTAGCAATCCCCTAAATCAAAAATCATATCTAAGAGCAGTCATATTGTTTGTTCCACATTGCATTCATGTCAGAAACGAGAAAAAGAGTCTCAGACCAATAAAGTCAAATGTCATATCTCATGACATTCAGTAAAAGTAAAAGTTTCATTTCAACATTTCTTATGTTCTTGCATTATCATATCGTGAACTGCATCTCATATATATGCCACAAAAAAATTACAAAAATATATCATTGTTGTCATACTTGCATTTTTAGAAGAGTTGAAAAGATCAAACACATAATCAAAAAGTTCCCAAACCTCCAAACATGCACAAGAGATTAGCACAAATTCAATAGGCGAAGACCTTAAAAGGATAAACTTCATAGATACATTTGAAGTTTACATTTACCAAGAATATCAAGGAGCTAGGACAAAATGCTCTCAAAAGAAGTAGAGGCTCCCCATGCAAGGGGGCATGATTTCAAGAAAGAAAGTCAAGGCCAGTTCCCCCAATAGAGCTCTCAGGACTTTGGCTCCTCCGTCTACGAATACCACTTGTCGCTCCATGAGACCTATGAGAATAAGGTGCTCTACTATGAGCATGTGACTATGAAGGCCCTACCATACTAGCATCACGTTGTCCAAAATTAAGGTGAGCCATCTCTCGGAGTACCTAATTCTCACCCTTAAGGGTATCAGCTTGGGTCTTCAGCTTTGCATTCATCTGGCATCCATGATAGATAGGAGCAAAAATGTCAATGTGTCACCCAGCAGCAAGGGGCACACCAGGGTCATCTAAAAGATGATCACGAGTCATCCTAGTGAAGGGAGAAGCCAATCCAACATTAATTTCGCAATCAAAGTTCCTCCACTCTCTGATATTACCTAAAAGAGCAAATTGAGAGATAAACAAGTCAATTCTCTATGAAAAGAGAAAAGATGAAAGTACAAAAAGCAAATAGACTAGACTTATGTGGATCACCAGGCTGCCAATCAGGGTCAAATTGTCACATCACCTCATCCAAATGAGGAGGTTGAGGAACCATAGAAGGACCCTAGGGGATATCAGGAGCATCATCTGCATCATCGGTGTCATCAAAATCCTCATCCTCAGGAAGGCCCTCGTCTGACGAATCAACATCATCTAGAACATAGTCCTCATCAGTGGACTTTGAACCATAGCCACAACGAGAGATCGAGAAGGAGTCCCTCTCCCTCCCCTCTGTCCTCGTCTTGAAACTCTAGTAATGAAGACTCCAGGAGTCAAGGGAGTCCAAACGACGATCCTCTGTCCAATCTCACCCATCTCTAGGACAGTCCTGTAGTAAGTGGACACTGGGGGCAAGTCCTCAGGGATGTCCTCACTGAATTGCTATGAGACACGATCAACCCGATGGGCCTCAACTAGACCATTACAGTCTGAAATCTTGGATACTCCATGGCAGTACTCTCTGACCTCACCATCATGGGCCCAGGATCCCTCCATGTCATGATAAGGATCAAAGATCGTGTCCTCATCCATAAGAGTAGCAATAATGGGTAAAGAAGCATCAAAGTGACCAACATGCATCCACCTCGCTGCTCTCGGTAAGCGTCTATTTGGAATTTGAATGAGCTTTTGATAGGGCCTCATGTGCTCAAATATCCATGGCATGATCAAAGAAAAGTGGCTAAAAGCTAAAGCCCCTTGCTAAGAAATCCGATAGAAGTCTCTGTAAACCATGGCCAAGATGTCCGGTCCCCAAGCATAAACTGTGCCCTCCTCAATATCACAAATGATGGGTACCCAACACCATCTCAGACGAGCCGAGGCCTTGTCTCCCGACAGCCTTGATGCAATCAATCCAATCAGGAATCTCCTCAAAAGTGGGATGCAAAGTCATGGCACAGAAGTGAGCTGAACTCTTGTTTGATCCCCAGGGTGATTAACTCCCATAAATGCTACCCAAGAAGCCTTGTCCTTGAAGGACTCGCTAATTGGAAGAACTAAAGGCTGTCCCCTCACAGGAACCCCAAGTATACGATACACATCATAAAGAGTGATGGTCCACTCTCCAGAGATCTGTGGGAACCTGAATGTGTTTCTGTCTGCATCCTAGTAGGTCAAAATGTCACAGCATATATGGGACACAGGATGAATCATAGGCACATGACAAACTCTTTCTAGACCTGCCCTCCTCAGAATAGCATGATCCTCATCACTCAATGAAGCAAACATCCCTGAGAGCCATCCTTGCTCTTGGTAGGCATTCCATCAGATACGCATGTCTTGCAAAATCAAAAGAGAACTTTAGATTAGATCTCGTAAACTCATAAAAATCCCTAAAAATTGTAAAACCGCAGAAAAGCCTTACACAAAAAAAGCATATAAACCTTCAAAATTGCAATAAATAGGCGAATACACTAGGTAAAACATGTCAGATTAGAGTAAAACAAGCATCAAACAAAAGGGAAATTCAGTCAAAATCAGCCCAACAGGGTCGCCCCCGGGTGACCCAGGTGTTTTGTAGGATCTCCCTCGGGTGACCTGCCTGACAAAAGGGGCAACCCTAGAGGAAGATCCCTCAATCAAAAATTGCTCTAAAAACTTTATTTTTTAGTCGATTTCAGAAAACAAAAAAAACCTATCTTGCTCTAAATGACGAGACAGATAAATGCAATGAGAAAAATTTACAAAAACAAACAATTTCAAGAGATTTTTCATAAAATTCAAACTAGGGTTTAGAGAAGGGTTTTTCATTATTTATGTACCCAATTCTCCATGGCTGAAGAAGAGGTGGCTAGCTTTGCGATCTCCTTGATGATACCTTTCTAACGACTGCTCACACGAACGATTCTGTTGCCGTTTCGCTCCGATCTCACAATTTGACTTGCTTTGTTTACCCTTAACTTAGTTTCATTTGTGCATTTAGATTAGTTCTTTGCTTTTATGCATCCGTTTCATGTATCATTTTGCGTGCTTTCATCTCTACAGGTCCAAACTAACAAAGGAAAACAACTAGTCAAACTTGAACGATCCATGGTAAGTTCGTCATTACAGTTTTCATTATTTGTTTTGATATATTTAAATGCCAGACTAATACTAGTTATTGTAGGTACAAATTGTAGGAAAATTGACAACAGGTAAGGCCTAGTTGGTGAATGATACCTACCTTCTATGTAGACTACTGTCCCTGAGGGGGCAAATATGTAAGTACAAAAATCACGCACAACCTCCACGAGGACCCTTATGATGATTCAAATCCTTGTCATGTACATGTAAGCATGAAATAATGTCCTTTAAGCAGTGAACCTCTTGATGATGTGTCTTCTTTCTTGTCTTGTGTTGTTTCTTCTTTGTCAATTTCTCTCTCTCTCCGTTTGCGATGCTTTTCGACACATTTTACGACACTTGTCAATTTGCATTTTCTGAGCTTTCGACCTTGCTCCTAAGCCTTGTAAGTGTCTTGTAGGTGAGTTTTCACCTTTCCCCTATGTTTTTCATCCTCTTCACCCCATAGAAGCCTTCTAGAGGTCCCCCTATCCATCTCCCACTTTTGGTTTTTAGTTCCGCTCAACCAATCCAAATCTCCCCCTATTATTTCTAGATCTCCCCCGGGAGATCCTGCAGGTGCAAGTGGAGATTTGGATTCTTGCACATGACTAACCTATTTCCAGAGGTAGAACCCCTCCTTTTCTTCTCTTCTTTTATCTCCCCCCTACATTTCTTTAGAAAACCCTGTCCAGCTCGGATCTCCCCCGGGCGACCCTGCCGTGTTTACAGCTACGGAAAAACTCGAGTTTCTCACTTGTTTTAGCTTCGTTTTTGTCTATTTTTCTTCTAGTTTGCATGATTTTTGATGCCTAATATGGAGCTGACTATTTCATGCACCCACACATGCATAATTAGCTCCATTTGATCTATAATTAGCTTCTCAATCAATCTAATGCATTCTCTCATCTCCAATTCCTCTTCAGTGATAAGCTATTATTCATTTATCACTCCATAGTTATCTGAGTTCACTGGGTAATCAAACTTGTGAACTCTCCAATCAATCCTTGTTAACTCATTAATCAAATGAGTTAACGTCTCAATCAATCCCATTCTTCAAACCTATAAATACCCCCTCACTCAAGCATAAAGGGAGGCAAATTCATTGTGCACACAGCTCTTGCCAATTTTTTCTCTCCAATTTAGCATTCAAATGCTCTCACAAGATGAAGGTGCCTTTTGCTTTATTTGTTCAACCAAGCATCATTATGCTGCTTCATTTTATGCCAGTGTGCTCAACCAAAGCTCTCATTGAGTTCTTTCAAGCTTCAACAAGCTTCTTTTTGCTTATTTGTGTCACTTTGTCGTCGAGAGCATCTCCCGCTGCTTCAAAAGGACTCGAGGTTGCCAATATCAAGGATTTCTGAGGGTAGTGGAGTCACACAAATCGTTGTTTCTCTCAGGTTCCTTCATTGTTTTATTCAATTCATAGTAATTAGAAAACCAAATTTGCTCTTGGGAATAGTAAAACTTTGCTTTTTCCTTGATAATTAGATCTTGCATGTTAGATTAATTGTTTTCATACTTCTAGATCTAGATTATTAGAAGAAGCTATTTCCTTTTCTTAGATTAGATTACTTTAAAACAATCAAAAACCTAGAAACATAGATTAAGATTGCATTAGGAAAAATCATATTAGTTTGCATACATATTTCCCTTTCATAGATTTAAAAGCACTTTTCATTTCTAAAATATTAAAAAAGCACAAAAAAATGTTTTGCATATCATTTAGCTTTGCATGCATATAGAAACCCTAGAATAGACAAAATTGAAAACCCTCGATACCATCATGAGGTAATCATGATTAAACAATCCAAGCAAACCCTCGATACCATCACGAGGTAAAAACAAGTCAAAACATAGTTAAACCCTAGGTCAAAACCCTAAATCTAGTTAAGGTTAGTAACCATGCATCTGCCTCCATCTTGGCTCATGAATGTGCCTAGGAGTGAGAGGAGAGTGGGTGAGGGCTATCTGTGACGATATCGAAGAGATCAATCCAAGACCACAACAAGAAACATTTGTTCTACCACAAGGAGACCCATTCGTCCTCTTATTGTTAGAAGAAACTAGACAACTCCAGATACAACAAGAACTTGTTCAACACATAGAAAGACAAGAGCACATAAATTAATGAAACTGCTTACCCACACAAAGGTGGAATCTAAGAAACACCAACAGGAGAAGAGAAACCAATGACCCTTCAGGTCATAGGGTTTTCTCAACCACAACTTCAATCGAATGAAACATTCAACTTAGCACACAACAACAAAGGCCATAGTACTTGCCAACCCCTCTCCATGAAGTCCAGCTTCCCTATGAGCCAGACCCCCACCATGTCTCACCTCCTCTTGAATGGCTACTTCCACGTGAGCAAGAGTGACATGGTAGATCACCCCATGGCAAGGAGGGAAGGGTCCATGTGCATGCTGAAATCCAACTCGACAGCCCCAAGCAACCGGAGTCACGATTTTGAGCGCACATACACATTTTTGTTAATGCAGTCAACAATTTACTGGGCTTATTGCCTTTAATATGGAATGATCTACACCTTACAGGTTTGCAACTTGAAATCAAATTAGATTTTTGTCTCTATCAAATTGGATTGTGATCAAATTCTATAAATGATGTGGTGGGGAAGCTAAACTATTTTGCATGTCTAGTATTATAAAAATAATTATCTGTCCTAAGAGGATGCCTACAGTTTGAACTTGATTGTCTCTACTTATAGCTAGTGATGCTAGTCATTCCATTGCTATGTGATTATTTCACAAAATACTTCAAATCTGGACGTTTGATCCTAGACTCTTCTCTCCCCTTAATCAATTTTTTTTGGTTGTATTAACTTGGTTTGAATGTGGAAAAGGGGTGGCTACAACACACTTTTGTGAGAAGGAAGGATCAAGAGCAAGGGGGATGGTGTTGAATAGAGGTATTTACCAGAACACAGGAGTAGCCAACAATGGTGGATTCACATGCCTTTTGGGAGGAAATGAAAATAGAAATATCCATGTCCTATTTGAGAGCAAGGTTTATTGTTTCATTTAAATAGGTAGCTACAACAAAGTGAGGGTTTAGTTTCAATAAAGCTCAAAAGATAGTGGCCCCATCAAGCCATGCTCACATAGGCCCTTGCCCTAGTCTTGCTGCCCATAAAATTATCACGGGACAAAAAATATTTTTATTTCTTGTCATTATATACACTCTTTTATCCATTATGAAACTTGCAAAAATTAAAGAAAACAAAGCAGAAAGCTATCAAGCCGCTATTTTAAAAGAAATGCATAAGTTATTTATTTATTTATTGAAACAAAGCAATAAAGAAAATTACATGTAAAAAGGAGCAGCATAAAGCTGCTAGAACAGTAACCTAGGTAGTAGTAGGTTAGAAAAAAACACTAACACTTATATCTGACCTAGACTAACCATTGCTATTGTTGTTATAGTACATCATAAACAAGAATCGATTGCTACTCTTTTCTACAAATTGAGTTCTTCTAATTGTGTATGTTTTATCCTAAGTAATTTAAATCCATATTGAGATCCCTGCACACACTTGACTGAAATACACGCTTTTGCTCTTACAAAATACACTATATGAAGTCTCAGTTGTCTTGTTTGTGTAACTGTAGTCATTGTTCTGTGTGAAAATTATAATGTATTTCTAAGCCAACTTTTAGCATGTGGCACATGAATATTGTCACCGCCACACAGAGTAATTTTAGGGCAGCCAAGTGTATGTATCCTGATATAGAATGTCCTTGAAAAGAAAAATGTATAATTCCTTTTCAACTGAGTATCACAACTTTTCTCAAAACCTCATCGAACACTAAGGGAGAGGACCTGATCGTGGGCATAAGACATATGGTGGGTATAGTATATGATAGCTTGGGGCCCACTTTTGGGCAATAAAACTACCAGCAAAAATTTCAAATGTCCTTTTTAATATGATAGGACAGGTTCATATAAAATTCACAATATGTCCTATCATAGGTAGACTATTTTTTACCACCTTCTCAATATTAGGTGAATGCAACTTGACATTTATTTGCCACCATCCCAATATTAAGTGAATGCAAGTGGATAAACTTATTTCCACAATATAAACAATCTTTGCCACCTTCCCAATAAAAGGTTATTGCAAATGGTATATTTATCCAAAATATATGTCTTATTGCATTAAAAAGTGAGTTGACATGTACAAAAGCCATTGTCAACTGACCAAGATGTAAATATATTTTAACAAAATACATTAAAACATGTTCCATTTCTCATCTTTTTTTTACAAACTACTAGTTCCTCCATGTCCATAATCACCAATTGTTTTGTGAATTTACCTGCAAAAATGAAAAAAAAAAAACTCTCAGGCTCACTATGCATTGCAATTTTTGCAAATTTTCAATAAAACACGTAATTATTATACTATTATTTCCAAAAACATAAAATTTAAATAATAAAAATAAAATATTCAAACTGGTTAGAAATACAATTTTTTTGAATATCATTTCAAATTCTTCCTCTACATTGAACCAACTCAGTGATTAGTAAACAACACACAATTCTAACTCTTACAATTAAAAGAATGATACAAACTGAAACAACAAATTCATACATGTAAGAGTGATGTAGGTAGAAAGGGCACAACCTTCTAACTGCTGCAAACTCTTAGACCACCTATGCAACAGAAAGGAATAGACCAAGCTATTGCTGCAAACTCACATACAAATCAGCAAGAAAGATTTAAAAGAACAGAGCGAATGGAAGCATAAATTGTCTCACAAATTCATTGAACAATCTTCTTTAAAGTGTACAATCAAACTACAATATTCTAAAGATGAGAACCTCTAAAATTACAAACATACTATAGCCATATGGTCTGCTCAAATTCACCACAAATCAGATTTCAAACAACACAACAATCTGCAAACTTCTTCCTTCTTCAATCTGTGATCTACCAACTACCTACAAAATTCACTCTAAAATATTCAAGTGAAGACAACTTAAATACCACTTGGTTGTTGCAGAAAAACCACCTTCAAACTTGCAACAAACATGCAAATTCACTTCCTTCCCACTTGCTATGTGCAAGGCTAGCACTCGTCAAAATCTACAAACACCATTACGCATCATTGTAACAACAATGCATTTGCAGAGACTCTTCAACCTCTGAGCCTCAATTCTTTTGCTGATGTTCAATCATCATCAGAATTGCAATAAAATATTTATGATGGACGACATCATCACATTTTACTCCCTTATGAGTCACTCCTTCCCAAATCCCTGTAGAAATCAGCTTCTCTCACAATTCCTGTTGAGTGACTCATATGCTTGTAGCACTTGATGCAAAGGCAGGGGCAACACACAAATGCAAGGTTTCATTTACCATATGTTTGAATCCCATGTTGTATGAGAGCATATGAGCTCAATGTTTATGTAGCTCATTTTTCTGATTTTCAATATAATACATATTGTAGATTTCTCTTTCATTTTATGTGTTTCAAATTAATTTGCTGCCCTCTTGCATAGTGTTCTATGTGTGTTTGTGATCAGATTTGAATGAGAGAGTATCCCTCTACATCAATTGGTATCAGAGCTCAAAAGGTCTGGGCAAGAGAGTTTGGTGTTTATGGGTTTTTGTTAGTGCAGGTTGAAGAGAGAACCTAGTTGCCAAAAGACTAGGTAGAGGAAAAGAGAAGAGACCTAGGTGAGGTAAAGACAAGAGGAAGAAAGGTTAAAGAGACTTGCTTGAAGAGGAAAGATGGATTTGTTTAGAAGGTAATTGCATGCTGGGGATTCACAAAAGAAGAAGCAAGAAGAAAAAGAGAGGAAGAGGAAAGAGGAAAAGATGAGGGAAATAGAGGTTGAGAGAGAGATAAGAGAACTGAGGCAAGTTGTGGAAGAGTGGAAAAAGATATGGAAAGAATAGTTTAGGAGTTCCAACAGTTGCAAAGTTGGCACTTATCACTAAAGAGGAAGGTTACATGGCCTATTAGAAAGATTATTCAAAGAAGAATGAGACAAGCAAGGACATTAGCAATAGAAGAGGTAAAAAATGAAATGGTGAGTATACCTATGATTGTTTTGACATCAAGCAATGAAGAAGACAAAGTAGACATGGTTGAGGATGAGAAGAAGGTTGTAGTTGTTGTAGATCATGAGGTTGCAGCAGTAGAGAATGAGCATGAAGAAGATGGGGCAGCAGACAATGGTGATGAAAAGGTTACAGAGAAAGAGATAATATATAATATGTTTTATTTTTATGATGAGGATGAGAGTAGAGTGTATGAAGATGAAAAGATTGCAGCAGATAGTGAGTAGATAGATGTTGTAGCAGCAACAATAGAGGAATAGGTGAAATAGGTAAAATTGTATTCTTTTGAATTTGTGAAGGATGATTTGCATGTGAGTGTAGAAGAACAGTTAGTGAATGCAGAAGAGATAGTACAGTTGGATGTTATATTGCAGGGATCACCAAAGGAGTGTGAGAAGCAAAGGAAAGAATGCATTGTTGGTAATGGTACTAACCAAGTTGTTTTGAAGAATGAAGTTGTAATTATTCAGGTGCAGGTATCCAAAGTAGCAGATAAGAAGAAGTTATTTCCATTTGACAGGCCTAAGCACATGAGCAAGAAGGTAGGAAATCCAAGAGTGAAAATGAAGTGGACATTACTTTGTTTCAAGAAAGTTGGAATGCAGGAAATGCAATCTACATTAGTCAGAGACTATCAAACATATTTTTCATGATGATATTCCTTATTCAAGAGGACTTGAATTTTGTTTTCTCTGGGAGTATGGTGTAGGAGCATTCACGGTCAATGGCAATCTTGCATCATCAAAATATTTTAATTTTCAGTTGTTTGGTTTTTTCAATAATGTTGGAGCTTTGAGAAAATCATATTTTAACTTGCAACAAATGTAATTTCCCTTAGGCGCAATTGTAAATGTAATTTTAGTGGGATTTGACTAATTTTGTCATAAGTGGGGCTGCCAAGAATCTTGGAATTGATTTCCAAGAGGTGGGGCCAGAAGCTTTGCATGTTGTTGCATGTCTGGGTTGTTATTATGAAACCCAGTCTTGGTAAAATGGGAATAACTTTCTCATTTTAGATCAAAATTAATAAATTTAAAATGTTCTAGAAAGCTGGGAAGGAGAGGCACGAAACCCAAAAACCATTTTAGAAAATCCCAAAAAATTGAGGGAGTGATGACAGGTTGGAAGTGACGGTTTTTTTTTGTAGATTTGTGGAGGTTGTTTTGAGAAACCAATAATGGTTTTCTTCTCACGCAATTGCTACATATTGGGGATTTCTCATTTGTAAGAAGGGGCTTTTGGAGAAGATGTGTTTGCATACCCAGATGCTGCTAGAATGAAGCTGGAATGTTGAGTTGTAGATTTTTTGTATGTTTGAAGCCCATGTTGTATTAAAGCATATGAGCTCAATGTTTATGTATCTCATTTTCAGATTTTCAATATAATACATATTGCAGATTTCTCTTCCATTTTATGTGTTTCAAATTAATTTTCTGCCCTCTTGCATAGTGTTCTATGCGTGTTTGTGATTAGATTTGAATGAGAAAGTATCCCTCTGCATCAAAGAGTGAGTGTAATTGAAGAACAAACTAACCATGCATCTAATTCAGTTGAAAGAAAATGATCAAGGGTATGTGTGCAATGAAACAAGAAATGCATGGTATACTATCATATCCCCAATTCTACCTCTTATACACACTTGGGTGATCATGTTAAACCCATCCTCAAACAGAATAATGATACAAATATACATATATATATATATATATATATATATATATATATATATATATATATATATATAAACTTGAAACAACAGTATGATACAGATAAAACTTAAAAGAACAATATGAAATAACTTGAAAGAGCAGTATGATACAGATAAATCTTAAAACAACAATATGAAATATCTTGAAAGAGCAGTATGATACGGATAAATATTAAAACAACAATATGAAATAACTTGAAAGAGCAGTATGATATAGGAAAGGGTTTGAAATATTTCTATCATATTGTTGTTTCAAGTTATGTAAATGTTTCATAATGTTGTTTCAGAATGGTTACCATACATGTTACAATAATTGAAGAACAAACAAAGCATACATCTAATTAAGTTGAATGTAAATGAAGAAGGGTATAGGAAACTTATGTATCTATCTATCTCTGCAATATATATATATATATATATATATATATATATATATATATATATATATAATAAATACTGTTGTTTCAAGTTATATATGTTGTTTAAAAAATGGTTATAACACAAGTAGGAGTCAACCACTATCACAGTTGGCTATAAGGGAGAGGGGCCGATATTTACAGTCACTTTAATTGAAGAACAAACAAAGCATACATCTAATTAAGTTGAATGTAAATACTATACCAAGATTGGGGCTCTTTAGTATGTGACATATGACATATGGTGGGTATAGTATGTGACAACCTGGTATAGGAAACTATATCTAGATAGGAATCTTATGTAAGGGAGAGGGACCGGTGGTGGGTAGGGCGATCTTGAGCGAGGGGTCCACGTCAGCAGTGGCCGAGTCAGATTTTTTTTTTGCCACGTCCTTTGACAGTCGAACTGGCACCCCCCATTTATATATATATATCTGACTCAACTATATGAAAACCTCTCAGCTATATCTATCTATGTATCTAACTCAATTATATCTATATATCTATCTATATATTTGACCATATCTCTATATCAAATTATCTATCTATCTATATATCTGACTCAACTATATCTATCTATATTTTCTGAGCTTTTACATTCATACTATTACAGGAAAGGGTTTAAAATATTATTATCATACTGTTGTTTCAAGTTATGTAAATGTTTCATAATGTTGTTTCAGAAATGGTTACCATACATGTTACAGTAATTGAAGAACAAACAAAGAATACATCTAATTAAGTTGAATGTAAATGAAGAAGGGTATAGGAATCTTATGTATCTATCTATCTCTGTAATATATACATATACATATACATATATATATATATATATATATTATACTACTGTTTCAAGTTATATATGCTATTTAAAAAATGGTTATAACATAAGTAGGAGTCAGCCATTATCATAGTTGACTTTAAGAGAGAGGGGCCGATATTTACAACCACTTTAATTGATGAACAAACAAAGCATACATCTTATTAAGTTGAATGAAAATGAAGAAGGGTATAGGAAACTTATGTATCTATCTATCTCTGCAATTTATATACATTGAAAGGAGTCTTAAGCTAATAGAAATGAGCCCTTCTTTTGTAATAAGAGTGAGAGTAATTGAAGAAAAATCTAACCATGCATCTAATTGAGTTGATTGTAAATGATCAAGAGTGTGTGTGCAATGAAACAAAAAGAAAACATGGTATACTATCACATCTCCAATTCTAACTCTTACAATTAAAAGAATGATACAAACTCAAACAGAAAATTCATAATGTAAGAGTGATTGTAATTGAAGAACAAACTAACCATGCATCTTATTGAGTTGTTTGCAAATGATCAAGGGTGTGTGTGCAATGAAACAAAAAATGCATGTTATACTATCATATCTCCAATTCTAACTCTTACAAAAAAAAGATTGATACAAATTGAAACAACAAATTCATACATGTAAGAGTGAGTAATTGAAGAACGAACTGATACAACATTATAATACACATATATAATTGTTCTCATGAATGGAGTTTTCATGAAGCTAAAGCAAGACTAAGCGAATGGTGTGCATGCTGAGGTGGTAGGCACTAAGAACCACAGTGGTAGAATGTTGGGAAGTTAATGCACATTAACCGGTAGTAAATAGAGCCAGTACTGGTATGGCACCAACCCATGAAGGATAACACACATGTCCAATATCAGTCGATGACACATTTTACTACTTTTTTGGTGGTTTTTGAAAAACGGACCGAAAACTCAACTGTCAAGAGATAGATATACATTGCAGAGATAGATAAATGTGTAAGTTTATTAAAAATGAACAAGGCTATAGGAAACATACGTATCTATGTATCTCTACAATATATATATATATATATATATATATATATATATATATATATATATATATATATATATATATATATATATATATATATATATCGTAATGCTGTATTGGAAAGGGTTGGAAATATTTGTACCATACTGCAGTTTGAAGGTATATAAACATAACACAGTTATCTTTAAGGGAGAGTGGCCTATATTAGGTTGGGGTTGTCTTGGAGGTATAGAATGTGACAGCGTAAACATGGGCTATGAAACAACAAATTTGATTCATTTAAATGTAAATAGACAAGGCATTTGAAAGTAACGAAATCATACATGAACGCATAAGAAATATTGAAGGTAGGTTTGAGACTTACCGTAGAAGCTGAAGGAGGAGACTGCATCACTTTGGAGGAGCTCATTGTCGATCAATTATATCCAGCACAAAGTCAAAAATTTGAATTTGTGAATAACTAGCTTGCATCGCACAATTGAGCATTGCTTGTATAAATAAATAGGTTGATAGAATTTGAATTGGTAGCAAGTGGAGAATTTTGAATATACATAATTTTGAATTATGTATATACATATGTATATGCATATATGTAATGCATTATTATGCATAATGCATATGCATATGCATATGTACATACATTATGCATTATGCATATGCATATTATAATGCATATGCATAATGCATATGTATATCATAATGCATATGCATAATACATTATGATATGCATATGCATATGCATATTGCATATATGCATATATATAATGCATATGCATATGCATATTGCATATATGCATATATATAATGCATATGCATATGCATATACATATACATATGTATATACATAATTCAAAACTTGCTACCAATTCAAATTCTATAATGCATTATGCATATGCATTATGATATGCATATGCATCATGACATATATATATGAAAACCAGTGATATACATTGATATACATTGAAAGGAGTCTTAAGTTAATAGGAATGAGCCCTTCTTTTGTAATAAGAGTGAGAGTAATTGAAGAACAAAGTAACCATGCATCTAATTGAGTTGATTGCAAATGATCAAGGGTGTGTGTGCATTGAAACAAAAAATGCATGGTCTACTATCACATCCCCAATTCTAACTCGTACAATTAAAAGAATGATACAAATTGAAACAGAAAATTCATACATGTAAGAGTGACTGTAGTTGAAGAACAAACTAACCATGCATCTTATTGAGTTGTTTGCAAATGATCAAGGGTGTGTGTGCAATGAAACAAAAAATGCATGTTATACTATCACATCCCCATTCTAAATCTTACAAATCAAAGAATGATACAAACTGAAACAACAAATTCATGCATGTAAGAGTGAGGGTAATTGAAGAACATACTAACCATGCATTTAATTGAGTTGATTGCAAAAGATCAAGGGTGTGTGTGCAATGAAACAAAAAATGCATGTTATTCTATCACATCCCCAATTCTAACTCTTACAAATCAAATAATGATACAAACTGAAACAACAAATTCAAACATGTAAGATTGAGAGTAATTGGATAGTAATATTTGGAGCCATTTTCTTATACAACATCATGATTTTTAAGAATAACTCGAAACAACCAACTGATATAACATTATGATACTCATATATAACTTCAACCAGCATTTTGATATGAAGTGAAAGTAATTGAATATAAATGTAAAGCATACATAGAATTCATATAAATGTAAATGAACAAGGCTATATGAAACATCAATTTCTATATCTCTGCCATATGTAATTGTAATTCTGCAAGTTGCATATTTATATTGACAATATTGGAACATTATCATAAACTCCATAGTTGAGGGTGCCATGCACCTATCTTTTGGCCAAGTATGTATGTATGTATGATTGGTTTCCATACATACATACATACATCATAGTAAAATAATGTATGTATGTTACATATGAATGCCATATGTATGGGTACCTGCATGACCTACATACATACATACATATGAACTGCCATATGTATGTATGTATAGTATACACACACATACATATTATGGTTCATATGTATGTATGTATCCATAATATGTATGTATGTGTGTATACTATACATACATACATACATATGGCAGTTCATACAAATGTATGTATGTGTATATGAACCGCCATATGTATGTATGTATGTATGTATAGTAGACACACATGCATGCATACATACATACATAATAAATTATGTATGTATGTGTGTGTGTGTGTATACGATACATACATAATATTATAATGTTTATTAATATATTAATTTGTTAAATATTATATTAATATGTTATTAATAATATTAAAATGTTGTGTCAATTAAAGAACTAAAATGATTATGAAATTGAACATAAAAATCCTATATATGCATATGAACTATTCACAAGAATTCGACCATGCCAGTTGAGATGATTCTTCTATGGAAAGGGCTAAGAGGATGATGGGGGGCAAGAATTGTTGAGTGAGGGGTTCACGGCAACGGTGGAAACACTCGGCAAAAGTATAGGTGCATGAAACCCTTAACAGTCGAGCTGTTGCAACCCTTCAATTTGGTATGTATATGTATACACACAGTCGGCCAAAGGATAGGTACATGAAACCCTTAACAACCAATGCAGTATGGAAAAAGTGTTTAATAACTTTGAATACTGCCACTATACATATACATAAATAAAAAGAAAGGGCTATATTATGGCCAACTATGTGTATATGTGTGTAAACACAAATATATATGCATATATAATTGTGTATACACACATATACACACAGTCGGCCAAAATATAGGTGTAATATTGTTGCAAAATAACATTTGTTTGCCGTTTTTGTGTGTATATATATGTATACATACATACATATATATGTATGTATGTATATATATATATATATGTATATGTATATATATGTATATATACACACACACACACACGGAAGCGGCCATGATAAAGCTACAATAAAGCTTCATAAAACAAGCATATCACTACTTGTACACTGAAGCTATTTACACAAAAAAGATTGCATGAAAATATGAAAAAAATCTTGCAATGCGTAGTTTTTGGCTGTGTGAGGTTGGAACACAACCTCACCTGCGTAACCAGAAGCTAAATGGCTTCCTTATGCCAAATGTGGTGTTGATAAACACAGAAAGTTTGAGAAATGTATCACCAGTATTCTCCCATGGCCTCACCACCGTCAACGTCCATATGAACTAGGACTGGTCCTCAATGCAACCGCTCCAAATGCAAATTGTTCTCATGAATGGAGTTTTCATGAAGCTAAAGCAAGACTAAGCGAATGGTGTGCATGTCGAGGTGGTAGGCATTAAGACCGTCGGTGGTAGGATGTTGGGCAGTTAATGTGCATTAACTGGTAGTAAAATGAGCTAGTACTGGCATGGCACCAACCCACGAAGGGACCCTACACATGTCCAATATCGGTCGATGACACATTTTAGCAATTTTTTGGTAGTTTTTGAAAAACCCACTGAAAAAATTGATAAATGTGCTTAAAAATTACCAGGAAAAAAATGGGGGGGTGCCAGCTCAACTATCAAGGGATGTGGTAAAAAATAACATTCTAACTCGAACGCTGCTGACGTGGACCCTTGACTCAACATCGCCCTACCCACCATCGGTCCCTCTACCTTATACTTTGAGAAGAGGCTTACTCCTACTTGAATACCCTTCTATCTCTTCAAATAGAATGGAACCTTTGCTAAAAGATTCATCTTACCTTTTGTTTTCTTTGAAAATACTTGAACACGACACAAATATCTAAATAAATGTATTTATACTTAAACTATTTATTTGAATACCCTTTTATCTCTTCAAATAGAATGGAACCTTTGCTAAAAGATTCATCTTACCTTTTGTTTTCTTTGAAAATACTTGAACACGCCACAAACATCTAAATAAATGTATTTATACTTAAACTATTTATTTCAATACCCTTCTATCTCTTCAAATAGAATGGAACCTTTGCTAAAAGTTCATCTATCTTTCTTTTTTTCTTTGAAAATACTTGAAAAAATAATAAATATCTAAATAAATGTGGTTACACTTAAATTTGAAGGCTCTTAAAATCCCACATTTTCTAACATGCACAATTTGTTTTATCATCTTCATGCATGCATTTTAAGGATATAATAAATTAGCCAATCCTAAAGTTTTAATCAACCTTAAGGAAAATAAACAAGTTTATAACGAAAATTTCACTTCCAAAAGAAACAAAGAAAGAATAAAATATATTGATAAATCCATGTATAAGATAAATACAATACTTTCTAATAAGGCAAGGGTCATGAGATGGAATTATTTCATGTTATGAATATATTATGGTTTCTTGTCTTTTTGCTTAGCCCTCAATACTCCTTCCAGTAACTTATAGATGATGGAAGCAACATTAATTGCAATTCAAACATTGAGTTGACCTAGGGAAACATCATAGAATGTTGTATTAAATAAGTGATGTTTGATGATTCAATGTTTCTCATAAATCAATCAAGCACATAAATATATAGATAGATAGATAGTATATTTTAAGAAAATAACTTAGCTTTTTATTTTACAAAGATTCTGTTAGATGCATATAGATTATCAATAATCTAGCCTTTTGAAATGTGTTTAGAAAATAATCCCCAAAAATTCATTGTTGCCCTTCAGTTCTATGCTTGTATCTCCTAAGTTAGCTCTTTAAGACCATTTGAAATCATTCATAGTAGGTGCTCTCAACTTCAATGCTTCATTCTAAGGCATCATGACCTCTTGAGAACTAGATCATTGAATGAAGGTGATTGCTAACAAGATTTTAAAAATTACTCAATTAATTTAGATGTGGAAGTTTTGTAACTGAATGTAGATAATGGACAAGATAATATTTGTTTATAAACTAGTTCATTCTACAAAAAAACAAGAGGCACAACATAATGATAAAACTTAATATGTCTAAGGATTTTAACAGTTCCATTGGGCATTCTTGGATTTGATTCAAAATATCTTGCTTTGCAAAAAAATGGTGTCAACTAACCCACAATTACTTTACTACACCAAGATTCATGCTACTTCTCAACAAAATGCCGACTAAATTTTTTCCAACTCATTGAGGTCTAAAGTCGATGATACACTATCACCCTAACATTTCATTTTGATAGCAAAATTCTTGGGCGAAACTTTTCATTAGAGGAGTATGTGTAACCTCTATATTCTTTCTTTCATTAGAGGAGTCTATGTTGACAATATTCTAGTAGTAGTAACAAAGAACCAAGGGCCTTCAAAACTCTATTAAGAAAGTATAACAGATAAAATGGATTTACACAACATTGTTTCAACTCCTTGTGACATTAATGAAACCAAATGACACCCATGGATTGATATTTTAACAACGGGTTTAAGTTTTGGATTTTTTTTGTCCTCACTTTTCCCTCTGGACAAATAATTTTACCAATACATTACATAACATAACTCTTAGTTATTTTATATGTTCTACAAACTATAAACTTATTGATTTTTAAGAATAAATCCTTCCTCAGATATTCACTAACCATATTTGTCTGTGGTTGTGAGTTTAATATTAAATGCCGCTCCATCCTTGACCTTAAAGACCCTCATGGATCTTAAACCATTTATTGAAATCCTAGATCCATTGGCAAGCACAACCTTATGCCCAAAGACTAGGGGCCATAAAGAGACCCAAAACACACCAACCACGGACTAGAAATAATAAGAACTTTTATATGACCCTTGATTTGCCATATCCCTAATATTTAAGTGTAAGAGAATAGTTGTAGGAACATAAGCTAATGGATATGCTACATCAACTTGAACTTGAGAGGTGTTTGGAAGTGTCCTCGTGGAAATTTATGATTATATTTTTGCCAAGATATATGGTAAGTAACCATGCACTCAAATCACTCATCCTGCCTTGTGGAATGCTGGAAAATATACTAATATGGTCAAAATATTCTACTAAACTCATCTTACATGTGATTTCACATGATTAAAACTTTAACATTTGCAATAAATATATGATTGTGGCATGGAACCTTGTCATGTTGCAATAAATCCATATTTGTGATATATGGAAAAGATCTTGACCTTAGATTTATTACATTTTCTAAAATAATCTTATTTAAATAGTCATAAATGATGGGGAACTAATAAGATCTTGACCTTATGTTTATTTCTCTTTTCAATTTAAATTTCTTTAAATGGAGATAAAAACTCTATTTAGTCCACATAAATAAACCACATTTCATTTAGCTAATTTGTTGCATTTTGTCATTATTGATCAAATATCTGAATTAAGTGTAATTGTTACTTTTGAGTTAGTAGATGACATCAAAACATATTAGTGTTTGTACTCTATGGAATGATATGATAATTTTCAAACTTATTCAAGATTACTATATTTAGAAGAAATGCATAATAAATGATATAAAACCATTTGAATGAATATAATTCTTTTATATAATTGTCATAATTTTTGTATTTAAGATTTCATTTCATAGATATGTTGTTGTTGAACACACTAAGATACTGAGAGGGAGTGAATCAATATCTAAATAAGCTTCAAGTCCTCTAGAGCAGATTAAAACTTAAGCATTATAGCATCAACATAATGCACATCAACACATAACACTAGATATACATGGAAAACCCAAGAAGGGAAAAACCACGGTGAGGATTAACTCACAATATATGAAGCTTAAAATTATAGCTTTGTTTTAGGGCTACAACCCAAGGAAGCAACTACTCCCTGTTGACTTTGTTTTAGGGCTACAACCCAATGAAGCTACTACTCCTTGAAAAATTTGTTTTAGGGTCACTCCCAAGGAAGCTACTGCTCCCTGTACACTTTGTTTTAGGGTCACACCCAAGGAAGCAACAACTCCCTGAATTGAGAACAAACTTAGAATTGATTACAGTATGACAGTCCTTCTACTACCTGAAAACTGACATTGAAGCTCACACCTTTGATGATTGCAATTCTACCTCTTTACACTTCTTTTGATGATTGGATCAGTTAGGCACACTCTTCACTTCCCTCCTATCACAAAATAATATTCAAGATGAATTAGGACAACCCTTGTTACTTCTACTCTTTCTCCTTCAGTCGCACATCATAATGCATATGATATTCATACCCTGCTCTTTACACTTTCATATTTTCATTTTTGCAATCATACCTCACCTAGACCAACTAGGTTTACAATATATACATGCAATTACATTGATTTAATTACAAGTCAGCCAATACAACAAGAATATTACATTTTACAAGTCATCCATAGATCACAACATGAAACAAGCATAGGGCAAGCCCTATCATGAACAACACACTACATCTCCAGAAGGAAACACATGCCTTGCAGATCCAATACATGCTTATTCTGGTCCTAAACATCCTTCACATCATCATTCTTCAAGGAATAACATCCATACGCTTCACAAATTTGAATTAGGTCACCCTTAAGAAAGAACACATGAAGCTTGTAGCACAATGATCATTTCAACTTGGAGGTACACATGAGTGATTGAACATTTCTTTCTCTTCTTCTAGATGAGTCAGTAGGACCTATACAACATATTCAAATATTCCTTTCAATTTGCACAACAACAACATTGTGGCGCATACCTTCAACATTCTTCAGACAACCAGACAGAGGCATAGCCTGGCAATATCATCATTCTGAACCTTAGCCAATTCTAGAGAGAGCAAAAAAACACCTTGCAGAGCAACTGGAGACAACATAAGATCATCAGGACCATCTTCCATCAGTCAATGTACTATTTCATGCCATAACAAGTTGGCGCACTTCATCATCATATGTCCTAAGAATAGCTAGGCATCCGAAACTATCTGTATCACAACTGTCATGTGAAAACTAAGCTTGTAGACCTCCAAAACACCTGAAACTCATATGGAGGTACTCATACATTACTGTGAACATATCCTCAAAACCGTACAACCATATCTATCATTGCAGAGAAATGTGGAGCATTCCAAACAGTCTTCATCATCGCTTGATTCTGCTAGAGCATAGACCAAAACTATGTCTCTCATAAATTTCACTGCGGAGGGACACATTATCTGAAACTTTGGATTTAGTACCTTTACATCATAATGGACTTAACTTCTGAACTGCATGACCATATCTTTAAATGCAGAGGAATGTAGAGTATTTTACCAAGTAGTATTCTCTACAGTAGAAACCTTCACCAACTTTTGGAGGCCAAGACCTTCATATAACAACACATATAACCTTAGGAACAATAGGAAGGATCATACAACATGCCACAAGTCATCATAAACATCTTCTCATCCTCAGCATAGCTTCTAATTCCCATCTTAATATATCATCATTCATTTTAGTGCTTCTAATCTCCATCTTAATATTTCATCATGAAATCATCTTTGTTGACCATAAGCATGCTCAAATCAACTTGACCTGACATTGATCAGGACATGGCATCCAACCATGAACATTACGAACCCACTATGAACATCAAGAGCATCACTGAATATCAGTAAACCTGAACAACAACATCGCCACTATATCTCACTACATCTCTGTTATCATACTGGTATATCATCATCACAAACTGAGTGTTGACCTCACTCTAAGTGTTGACATCAATGACAACACATATTGCCAATAGTTGTTGGGTGAATTCATGATGATTTGATATTAAAGTATCGAAGTAAAACACTTTCAATCATCTCGATCTTTCCAATATTCAAATAATGTCCTCGAAGGATTTTTCATAGCTCCAATGTGATTTTTAATCTCTTGGTTTATACTATTATTACTCTTTAGCGTGTTGACTTTGTGTCAAGTTTGACTCACATGAAATTATCTACATCAATCAATAGTCTGAAAGTAATTTTGATTCTTCCAGTATAGACCCATAGTTGAGCATGTCCCAATAGTTGTGAGTGGATTGGGGCATTCAAAGACTATGCATTTTAATACTATAGCACTATTACTTGTCACTTCAAAGTTCTTGGTGTTGATTATTATTACTACTAATTAAATGTGTAAAGGAAAATACTATTTCCTTAGGGTTAATCTAGGCTAATTAAATAAATGCATACGATTAGACACAAATTAAACTAGATTAAATCAATGACAATTGGGAATGATAAAGCATGTAAAATAATGTTATTTTAGGATATTGATTTTAAAGAGTGTACTTAGCTCTTGAATAAGGAGAGGGTATGAATGGCGATACCTTGATGAATCAATTCATAAAAAACTAGGATCTTGTAATGCTTGTTCTCAAATTCAATGCAGACTTAGAAATTTGTACATGTGGATTCTATGACCAGGGATCAACTAGACATGCTTGGCCATCGAGACTTTGCCACAAGCCACATTTGGGTTGCCACTACAATTACCCCCTCCTTGATGGACAATGTTGTTGCATTCATTAACTACAACTATTCAACACCATAAAACTTTGTGCTAAATTTATCTAGCTCTAACAAAATTGCACTCTAACAAAATAATTATCAGCGTGCCCATTGAACCTATGGGTCCAACTGCTAGTATAATTTTTTGAGGTCGCCATGGTCACCACCTCTTTGAGGCATGCACAAAATTTATATATGTGATATAATATAAAATTAATAACACATTTGTATATAACAATGTAAATGCCTTCCAAACTCTTTAAAAACAAGTCTCTACCTATTCGTTGTTGTCACCTTGACTTCTCTTGCCCTGCATACTCAAAAAAAAGAATGGCAAGTTCATTTGAGTTCTTTAGTTTACGTTATAAGGATTATGGTTGAATTAAATGTATCATACCAAATCATGGTTATACATATAGAATTATATGTTTGAAGTTCTATAGATAAAGCTAAAGTTATGTTTAGCAATGTGAACCACTACTCATGAAATATGGGTTAATGAGTTTAATTCAAAAAGTACACAATTGAATCTTGATATTAATATCATAATTTGACACACCATGGAAAGTACCTACTACTTATCACTGTAAAGCATAGTCATATTAACTTCATCACAATGGCCAATGGCCATTATGTTGAATATGACAAGGGGTGTTTTACCTAATTAATATCAAGAGGCATTCTACAATGGTAGCAAGAGGTGGAGTGTAATGGCGTGAGCATGTTAACAAAAACTCTAACCTTTTACCTTAAATTTGACAACCATTTACATGTCAAAATATTAATATTTAATAATAAACATAATATAAGTCCAAAATAAGCGTGTGTAAAAAAACATGTTGTCATCAATAGAGAACTTTGAATAATCATCATTTTTCTCCTTTGCAAAGTGCAACTGTTTAGTAGGAAAAGAGGGAAGATGAGATTGATGGTGGTTAGGTTAGATCCTCCTTTCACTACACACATTCAAGGATAGTTAACCGAGTTGAATCACAACTTTTGCAAGAGGATTCACCTACAGGTTGGTTGTCACTTGTAATGGAGAGGAAACTTGGAATTTACTAATTAATGTATTAATTTTAATGCCCAATTATGTTCAAAACCCTAATTATGCAAAATTGTAAACAAAAAGATGAATCTTGATAAATGCTTGCACACAGAGATGTAATATTCAGAGTAGATACATACCAGGTTTCAAGATTCTAGATGTGAAAAAGTCAGGGGCTTTGGGGCGGGCGCCCAAGCCTAGGGCAGGAACTTCTTCAAGTATTTCTAGAAGTTGTCTACTACTATTCACCATTGTCCCAGAGGTTTTCAACTTCAGAGATCTGGAGGGATTCAGGGCAGATGCCCAAGCCCAGGTAGTGCTTTCCTTCTTTGATCTAGACTCTATACTCTCTGTCATAGTCTTTTGTAACTCCACTCCACAAGATACGACACCTATCACCTGCAATCACGAGGAATGGGGTTGGGGTTCTAGTGTTTAGGAGCTTGCCTCAGTCAAGCCCTGGAATGGCATTCAAGCCTTCCAACACCATTGTTTGATAAAGAGTGTGTATCCCTGTGGGATAGAGGCAAAAACAAATTGATAAATGATTGATTCAACACAAAAAGATATCACCTCAAAGTTGTAGCTTGCATGTAGATAAAAATCCTTCAACACATGAGAAGATGAAGCCAAGTCTGCATAACAAACACAACAACAATATTCTGCTCTACAACAATGAATGCTTTACAATCATAAGTTAACCAAAAGTTGTAATCATCTTCTAGTCATCTTTTAGTTTACAAATGAAACCCTAAACATGCTTATATATGCATTCCCGCTAAAAATTTCATAATTCAAACTTAATATGTCGGCAACGAAACCTTTTAACTGTCACATAACCGACATTTAAAATTTAGGTCCCAACCAAATAGGGCAAGATTAGGGCACAAGTGCCCAAGCCCTAGGCTCCATTTTCAAGACAAAATTAAGTTCAACAAGGCCCCCTTAGCCCCATTTGACATGGGTTTTCAGGGATTTTTCATTGGGAGTTAAAATGAATATGCATGATGAAAAACAAGGTACCCGAGAGCTAAACTTAGGAGGTAAAAGTCCTAGGGTGACATTTTATGACATAACATTTAGCCCCCACTTTAATGTATGCATAATATTACAAGCCATACATGCATTAAAGTATGGTCAAAACACAACAAACTTGCTAGGCACTTGAAGCTAATGCATACACAAAGATTGAGGAACCATTTCTAGCCCCTAGTCATAGGTAGACATTAGAGAAAACACGTCGTAGACATGCCAAACACAATGAAGACAGCAATAGGCATGCAAAACATAGAGAAGATAGTAACAGACATGCAAAACATGATGAGTACAGTGAATGCAGTGATTATTTCTTTTTCATTTTCATATATATATGAATGCAGATACATGGAAAGTAAAAATGCAACACACAACCCAAAATGTAGGAGGGGCATTTCGCCATGCTCTTTAGACTACATATGGGGGAGAAGACATGCAATACAAATCTTAGAGTGTAGGGAGGGGCATTTCACCACACATCTTTAGACTACACTTGAGAACAAGTACGCCATACAAATCCCAAAGCACAGGAGGGGCATTTTGCCACACTCTTTGGACTATACTTGGGAACAAACATGCCATACAAATCTCGAGTATAGGGAGGGGTATTTCGCCATGCAGCTTTAGACTACACAAGGGAAAACACACAGAAGACATGAAAAACACGAGTGTCGTATAGTATGCCAAAGACATACTATATGTCTAAAACATGGCAAACAAGGCAATGGAAGGAACTTATTGCTAAGCTCCCACCATCTCAAGCATGCTACAGGCACACCTGACGATTGGCCTTATGCCACAACAACTGCCAAAGACACACTTAAGGGAGGATACACCAACCCTACCTACTCAGAGGACTTTTGAAATAAAAGGATGTGCACTAGCTCAAGAGATACACCATCCCCACCTCCACAGAGGGCTTTGAATAAAAAGGATATGCACAATATCCCATCTCTGTAGAGGGCTTACAAACATGCTTTGTTAGTACCAAAATCATTAGACAACTTACCTTTATATGCCCCCACCTTAAGGTGGTTGATGCCATGTACCGATATCAAGCACATTAAGGTAGAGAGAAAACACACAAGATAATAAGAGCTTTCGCAAAGCCCATGCCCCCAAAGGTGACATGTGCTTCACGATTGCTCAAAGTTCCCACAAACACATACTTCTTAATCTAAGTAATGCATGAAAACAAAAAAGCCAAGGCTACACAAACGGGTTCGAGTTCAAGTATAGATGTGGGGCTTATACTGCAGGCATCTTAGAACCGAGTGTAACAAGGTGAGACACCCAAAACAATCAAAGTGCACGGAGCAGATGTATTGTTATTATTTGTTAGCATGACAAGACAACATCAAAATATCACACAGAGTGATTCTACTAGCCAAGCATCGGATATATATATCAACCCCATCTTCATATATGGACTAGGTCCATTTTGCTTTGCTTATTGAAGGGACACGAGGTCCGTATCAGTATATTTTTGTTTTTATTCATCCGTCAACTAGATAGAATCACTAGAAGAAGGTAAACAATAAAAAGAGAGAGGAGAACAAGTGTCTTAGGAATAATCACGTAGGAGGATGCCCCCAGGTCATCAACCACAATGCTATGTACCTAAGACACAACACACGCCAATGAAAATATAGGAGAAACAAGATAGAAGAATGATGATACAAATAGAAGAATGGTCACAATAGAGGCAGTCTACTGGTATCCTTGACCTTACAAGAGAATCAAGGGTCATCCAATGAGGCCTAAACAACACATAACACATCACGGGGGGGAACACAACACAAGAGGGGAGGTCACGTAAACGAGCAAATAATTCTACGACATAGGTGACCACCAGGGTTAGAAATACTTACCAGTTGCACAACCAAACTAGTGGTTGTCAACAAGCAAATCATCATCTTCCCAATCTCAAATATTAGCGGAGAGAGGTACATAAGGTACAATAGCCCAACTTTTGTCATTTTCCCTTAATCTCTCTCTTTAAGTTTTTCTTTATTCATGTTTGTGTTAGATGGTAGAATGTTTTCTTGTAAATGTAAGGTCCTTAAAGTTCCACTAACTTAACCATAATCAAAGATTAAACTCTATTTCATAAATTCTCAAAATAAAACAATAAATATATACATCTTTCATTCATAAGATCATTTTTCACATGAATACAACTGAATACCACTTAGAAGTTCATATTATTACAATTCCAAAGATCTATACATCCTAGGCTTATAGCCCATCCAAATGTACTATCATTAATGAAGAAATCTCAATATAATAGGGCGGGTGCAAAAAGTTGGGGGGCCAAAAAGTGGCCAAAAGTTTTTTAAAAAACTTGTAAGACATAATGCCAGCGTGTTATAACATGCTCACATTATGGTTTGGTGATGCTGAGCCTAAGGCTCGGCAACACCAAACCATAATGCGAGCACATTTTGTTTTAGTATTTAAAAAAAACCTACATTGAGGCTCATTTCTTCATTTCATTTTCTTGCACCCGTGGTCTGCAAACCCTAAGGAGTGCGCTCGTGTTATTGGCATACATTGCAAGCCACCACAATGCTGACATGTGCCATCCAAGCATAATTTCCTATAGAATATTTGACCTTCCTCTCTTTCACATAAAATTGTTGATATGAAGTCTCTTAAAGATGATGGTGGGGCATGTATGCCACAATCCTGCAAAACATTGTTAGTATGCAAATCTAAACATATAGACCGATAAACATCAAAATGGTTAGAAAATTCAATATGTAATCTACAACAACAAGTACTGTGTGTGTGATTTATCTTGACATAGAAAGGTTTTAGCATTTCAAAATATCTTTGACAAATTTTAATTTGAGGATACATCTCTAGAAATTTACCAAAAAACTATGTTTGAGTCATATCTAAAAAATGCTTTGGATGTGGCTCACGGTTTCAACTACCAATTCTCCTTCTTACCACATCTCTTTGATTTGGAGATACCCTTGTGCAATTCTTCCAAAAGTCTTCAATTAGTGATCTCAATGCTTCAACAATTGGTTTATCTTTTCGTGGTAGTCTCCCTGAGAATGCCCATAATTCATTGGCATTGGTGTCCCTCAATTCTTTGGCACCTTTCAATGGCTCTTGTTAAAGTTTTCCTATTAATTCTCAATGCTTGACTTGTCTTTCTAATGAGACGAGATTTCCTCGTTTGACTACTTACTATAGTCGATGTAATGACACCGCCGTGTTGCATTACTATCTTTTGTGCATGAGGTGTTACCCACACTCTCATATGCACTCATTAGATTCCTTGACAGTAGATTTTTCACTTGAATCCTCTGATGTTCTCAACCCAAGAATCTTCATGATGGACCTATACTTTATACTTCGCATCATTTCAATGAATAGTTGACATCTTGCGGTCTCATTTAACTTTTTAAAGAACAATCTCCAAATCTTATGAGCATATCTTCTACAAGTGCATTTTGGAATATCACCTTCCATTGGCTGCAAAATATTCTCATCAATATCAATCAAATACTTTGGCTTTCTATGCAAAATTCTAGGTGGTGTTAAGATAGGTAAATTCATCTCAACATTAGGAATTTCATCAATATTTAAATGAGATGGGCTAGATGGCATACCTTCGATCGAAGATGGAATAGATGACATACCTTGAGGTTGAGGTGGCAATGATGACGTACCTCCTTCCACACATGTGAGTGATGATGTACTCTCAACTTGAGATGCGATAGATGGTGTCCCTCCATCTTGACTTGCAGTAGAGGATGTGTCTCCAATTACAGTATTCAAATCTCTCATATCATGAAGATTTTGCATCTATTCCCTTTGTGCCACCAATACCATATCTCTTGTTGATGGTTGAGGTTCCTCTTCAATTGGCATGTCTTCAACAATCGTGTTAATTTCCTCTTTTCACGAAGTTCCCTCATAGCCGCTACTTTCTTTGCATTCTTATCTTCTTTCTCTTCCTGTGTTGGTTTAATTCTTGATCGTTTCCTCAGCATGACAGAGAATTTATCTATAGCATGATAAAGAGACAAATATTAGTTCCTAAGAAATGAATCCATAAAAATAACTGAAATATATATCATTCAACCCTTCATACAAAATGTACAATCATCATGTAGAAGAGTAAATGTCACTCAACCAAAATAGGTACAAAGCATTCAAAGCATTATGGTACAAAGTTCACTTCAGTCCTAAGAGGATAAGGACAAAGGAGAGTCACCTATTGAGGCTGCAAGTGAAGAGTACATGGGACTTCATGTTGACTACAAGGTTGAAGATGTGGGGGAGGCCTTGGTGCTAGTGGTATCAAACTACCTACACTTACTTGCGGATAGAGATCATCTCCTCACACATGAAGATTCAGCTTACAGCCATGGGATAGAATTTAGGACACATGATACACTTGATTTTCACTTGGAGACGTCTCGTGGGCTAGCACTTGTTGATAACCATCTAGTCATGAAAGGAGAGATGATTGAGATCATGGGAGACATCACACTAGGGCATGAGGTAAGGACTGATTTTCTGATGTGTGACAATAGTCCCTTATCTTCACATTATCATGTTATGACAACCAAGAGGATCATCCTTAAGGCTTATGATTTTCATGGAGACACTCATGTTGAACTTTGCACTTTGCTCTGACTGAACTATCTTGATACCATATATCAATTCCATGGCAATGTGACTGATTTGTAGTATTTAACTTGGTACATTGTCATAGATATGGGAATGGAAACATTTGGTATGCAAGGTTTGTATGAACTATCAACATAAGAATAATGTAGCATAGCATGGATCATGATTGGATTAAGCCTATTGGGATTTACTTGTATGATCTTGGCACCTATTCATTTGTATTTTAACTTGTTATGACAAGATAATAGTATTTCATTATGCTTAAGGGATTGTATATTTATATGTTTTAAGGATTTATTCTTGTATAATTTGACATCACGGTATGTTAAGGTCTGTTTAATTCATTATTGCAAATACTTATTAAAGAGCCCAAGTGTAGAAAATATACATGGCACCATGTGAGATTGTAGGCTGACCTTATGGATTCTTGAGTAATAAAATCTAGAGATTTAACTTAAGGCTATCTATGTAGGTTTAAAGGAAACACACATGATGGAAATTTGCATGAGGCCCTTTAGGTTGAATCTCATTAGATAGACATTAATGAGTTTTTATTATAAGGTTCATTATGCAAAGGGACTTAACAATGATATTGTGATTGTGTCTATTTTAATTAATATTGACCTTTGAGATATCTTTTATTATGCATACCATGAACTAATTTAAAATATAGTCTATTATAAGGACATTTGTGTGTGATGACTAAGCTCTTTGGGTAGTAAGAACTATGATGAACTATAAATGCAAAATGTAAGACATGTATGCAAAATGTGGAAGCATAGACAAGGCAGATGAACTATAAAATCAAAAAAGTGAGACTGATATAAACACAAAATATGTAAACCATACAAGTGATATAAACATGTATGATAAAGCATGATAAAGTAATTCAAATACAATTAAGGAAAATGTAAAGAACATGCATGTAAAGACTTGACATACCTAAAAAATGGAGATTCGAATGGAGAGAGTACCCAATTATGTAGTGTTTTTTTCTTCTTGCATCAAACTCCTCAACAATTTGAGTTTTTCACCACTTGCTTCCTTTTCAACGTTAAATTGAATAACACTCAAATAGAATTAGTAACAACAATACTATTAACTAATCTATAATGTTAAATTCCTACGATTCAATCACAATTAACATTGCAACACTATAAAAATTGAAATTTGAATTGATATATATCACATTCGACGTGAAAACTATGTTATTTCCCCCTTCTTAAGTTGGCAAACCAGAAAAAGGTGGTGGCAAGTTCATGCAAAGGTGGTAGAATGTGAAAAATGTGCATGTGAACTTCCCAATAGGTTGAAAACACCTTTTTTTGTGTGCATAAACATAGTATGTGGGCCTAGATCATGGGGTCCAGGCCTTTTTACCATTTGTATAGTAATCCAAAACGTGCTCACGTTATAATGTGAGTGCGTTTTGGCCTACTATAGAAAAATCTATATTATTCATTTCTCCATGTATTTCTTCTATCTCTTCTCCTCACCTTTCTACCTCTCCCCTCTCTACGTCTCTCAGTCACTCCTTGTCTACCACTCCATTTGTCCTTAGCCATCTAGGTCTCTCACTTAACTCTAAACCCTAAAGCCTCAACCCTTAAACCTTAAATCCTAAACCCTATCCCTAAACCCTCAACACTTTACCTTAAACCCTATTCCCTCAACCCTAAACTCTAATCCATCAACCCTAAAACCTACACCCTATCACTAAACCCTCAACCCTTGACACTATATCTTAAACCCTAATCCCTTAACCCTCACCCTAAAGCCTCAAGCCTCAATCCTTAAACCTTCAACCCTAAACCCTATCCCTAATCCCTCTACCCTCGACACTCTACCTTAACCCTAATCCCTCAAGGTCCTAAACCCTAATCCCTTATCCCTAAACTCTAAACCATATCCCTAAACCCTCAACCCTCAACCTTAAAACTTAATCCCTCAACCCTAAACCTTAATCCATCAACCCTAAACCCTAATCCCTTATCCCTAAACCCTAAACCCTAATCCCTCAACCCTAAACCCTTATCCCTTATCCCTAAACCCTAAACCCTATACCTAAAGCCTCAACCCTTAACACTATACCTTAAACCCTAATCCCTAATCCCTTAACCCTAAACCCTAATCCCTTATCCTTAAACCCTAAATGCTATCCCTATTCCTAAACCCTCAACCCTCAACACTATATAGGTTAAACCCTAATCCCTTATCCCTAAACCCTAAACCCTATCCCTCGACCCTTAACCCTAATCCCTCGACCCTCAACCCTAATCCATCAACCCTCAACCCTAATCCGTCAACCCTAAATGCTATCCCTGAAGCCTCAATCCTAAACCCTAATCCCTCAGGATCCTAAACCCTAATCCCTTATCCCTAAACTCTAAACCCTATCCCTAAACCCTAAACCCTCAACCCTCAACCTTAAACCTTAATCCCTCAACTGTAAACCTTAATCCCTCAACCGTAAACCCTAATCCTTTATCCCTAAAACCTAAACCCTAATCCCTCAACCCTAAACCCTCAACCCTCAACACTATACCTTAAACCCTAATCCCGTATCCCTAAACCCTCAACCCTCAACCTTAAACCCTATCCCTAAACCCTCAACCCTCAACCATCGAACTTAAACCCTAATCCCTCAACCCTAAACCCTAAACCCTATCCCTAAACCCTCAATCCTCAAAACTATACCTTAAACCCTAATCCCTCCACCCTAAACCCTAAACCCTATCCCTAAAGCCTCAATCCTCATCACTATACCTTAAACCCTAATCCCTAATCCCTCAACCCTAAACCCAAATCCCTTATCCCTAAACCCTCAACCCTCGATACTATACCTTAAACCCTAATCCCTTATGCCTAAACCCTAAACCCTATCCCTTAACCCTCAACCGTTAACCCTTAAACCTTAAACCCTAAAACCTATCCCTAAACCCTCAACCCTCAACACTATATCTTAAACCCTAATGCCTTAACCCTCAGTCCTAAAGCCTCAACCCTCAATACTTAAACCTTCAACCCTAAATCCTATCCCTAATCCCTCTACCCTCAACACTCTACGTTAACCCTAATCCCTTGACCCTCAACTCTAAACGCTATCCTTAAAGCCTCAACCCTAAACCCTAATCCCTTATCCCTAAACTCTAAACCCTATCCTGAAACCCTCAACTGTCAACCTTAAACCCTAATTTGTCAACCCTAAACCCTAGTCCCTCAACCCTAAACCCTATCCCTAAAGCCTTAATCCTCAACACTATACCTTAAACCCTAATCCCTCAACCCTAAACCCTAATCCCTAAACCCTAAACCCTAAACCCTAAACCCTATCCCTCAACCCTCAACACTATACCTTAAACCCTAATCCCTCAACCCTCAATCCTCAACTCTAAACCCTAATCCCTTATCCCTAAACCCTAAATGCTATTGCTATTCCTAAACCCTCAACCCTCGACACTATACCTTAAACCCTAATCCCTTATCCCTAAACCCTAAACCCTATCCCTCAACCCTCAACCCTTAAACCTTAAACCCTAAAACCTATCCTTAAACCCTTGACCCTCGACACTATATCTTAAACCCTAATCCCTTAACCCTCAGCCCTAAAGCCTCAACCCTCAATCCTTAAACCTTCAACCCTAAACCCTATCCCTAATCCCTCTACCCTTGACACTCTACCTTAACCCTAATCCCTCAACCCTCAACCCTCAACCATTAACCTTAAACCCTAATCCATCAACCCTAAACCCTAATCCCTAAACCCTAAACCCTATCCCTAAACCCTCGACCCTCAACACTATACCTTAAACCCTAATCCCTCAACCCTAAACCCTAATCCCTCAACCCTAAACCCTATCCCTAAACCCTCAACCCTAATCCCTCAACCCTAAACCCTAATCCATCAACCCTAAACCCTAAACCCTATCCATAAACCGTCAAGCCTCAACACTATACCTTAAAACGTAATCCCTCAACCTTAAACCCTAATCCCTAAACCCTAATCCCTTATCCCTAAACCCTAAATGCTATCCCTAAGGCCTCAACCCTCAACCCTTAAACCTTAAATCCTAAGCCCTATCCCTAAACCCTCCACCCTAAACACTATACCTTAAACCCTTATCCCTCAACCCTAAACCCTAATCCCTTATCCCTAAACCCTAAACCCTATCCCTAAAGCCTCAACCCTTATACTTTAAATCCTAAACCCTTAACCCTTGGCACTATACCTTAAACCCTTTACCTTATCCGTAAAGACTCAACCCTCATCCCTTAAACCTTAAATCCTAAACCCTATCCCTAAACCTTCAATCCTTGACACTATACCTTAAACCCTAATCCCTCAACCCTTAAACCTTTAATACCTCAACCTTTAAACCCTAAACCCTTAAACGCTCAACCCTTATCCACCCCTCTCCTCCCCTATATGCCTCACCCCCATCTCTCCCTATCTCTCTCACCCCTCTCCCTAGGTCATAGGTCTCTCAATTGTATATCTCTCACGGCTCTCTAGATATTTTCCTTCCTCTCCACCTCTCTCAACCTTGAACATTATCCCTCAACTATAAACTCTCAACCCTCAACCCTATACCCTCTGTTAGTGTAGGTTTTTATTTCCTAGTTGGGTTATTTAGTTTTCCCTATATTCCTAGGTTTTTTCTACACTTCTATTAATCTCGCTTAGGTTAATAAAGCATGTCTTATTAGGTGAGTGGTTGCGAGGTGTCACCTTCCTACATGTGAACATCCATTAGCTATCTTGGGAACATACTTTGCTATCTTTAGTCCGATAGATGGTTGCTCCTCATTGGTCGGTGTTGCCACCTCCTCCCTCTTCCTAGTCTATATAAGCATGCTACCTGGCTTGTATTCGACATCTTTACTTTTGCATCCTCTTAATGCTATTTTGCTTCTAGCATTTGCATTACTCTCTTGGAGACTAACTCTATATTTCTATTTTAATTTCGTATCATTTGCATTCATAGTTTAGATATCTATTCTTTGCACTAGTTTTCTGGGTTAATAATCTTTTCAAATTCTAACATGGTACCAGAGCTATTCTATGTGCAAGAGTAGATTTTAGTTTCCATATTTGAGAGATTGGGGGGGGGGGGTAATAAATCTTATTGTAGGTTTTCGAAAAACCCAGTATGCTCTTCTCTTGCATCTTCGGATGATCTTGAGAATCAGAAAAGTTTGACGAAAACTTTTTTAATCTCTGGGGTTGCACATGTGTTTTATGAAATTTGGGTGATTGTAGCATTTCTAGTTATACTGGCAGCATTTCCAGCTATTTCAACGCGTCCAAGAGGCTTGAGAAAGTCAGATTTGGCTTTCGTTTCATCGAAATCAGAGATCGTCATACACAGTTGCAGAACCGGGGTTTCAAGCTCAAATCTGACAACGAGCTTGCATATTTGGTCTTTTGAATCAATATTGCAGGTTCTAGCATCTGATTCATCCTTTGCATGTCATTTTTTGGTTGCTGGGGTCATTTTTTGTAGCTAAAGGCATTTTATTTACACTGGAGCAACATCGTTTGTGTATTTGCAAGAAAAATGCCTTCTGGGTTTTGTTTGCAGCACAGAAAAACCATCTGGGTATCTTTCTATTTTTGTATGCAGTCTGTATATTTTACAGAAATGCGCTCAGAAAGCTACAGCAGGACCCCTCTCTGTTGGCAGCTACAGTTTTGAAGACAGTTTTCAAATGCTCCGTTCTTGCTCATACAGACTCCTTTTCCCACGAATTGTTTTTTGATTTTAGCTATTTTTTCATGCTCTATGCACTAGTGTAGTTGTTTTTTGATTTTGATGCCAAGATTTTTCAGAAATTGCAGATTCTTAGTCATGACATTACATAGTTCTTGTTTTGAGAACTTCGGAGGATCATAACTTTCACATACGACCTCATATTGAGGTGATTCTTTTTTTGAAAGTGCATGATTTTTTGAATAGATCGCAGTGGTACTATTTATTTCTCTAAGTATTGTGCCAAAGTTGTATTTTTAACATATGCTCTTCATGAGGGTTTTGTAATGCATTGAAATCAAGACCACTTAGTATTTCTTACTAGTGGCAATTGTAAACGCACTAATATAAAGTGCCAAATCATATTTTCTTAGGGGGGTTTTTTGATTGAGTGAAAAGGGGGGGTTGTCTTGGTTGGGTTCTCTTCTTTTCAGCACTTCTTCTATGCATTTCTTCATCATGGATCAAACAAATCTACCCATCCTAACTCCATACAATTACTTTGAGTGGAAATCACGCATGACAATTCACTTAAGGAAAGCTGGATTAAATAGGATAACTATGGGACTTGAAACTGAACCTGCTAAAGATGAAGATAAGCCTAAGTGGTTTAACAAATGTGATGAGGCATATGGAACATTGTGTTTGTCTGTTTCTCCTGATTTGCTCTTTCACATTGAGTCTTTGAATACATCAAATGAAATCTGGACAAAGCTAGAAACACTATTTGGCACACAAGATTCAATGAGGGGTCATATGTTGGAAAATGAACTAATTAGTTTAAGTCCAGGCAATTTCAACACAATCCAGGATTTCTTCACCAAATTGAAATCACTAAGGCTGTAGTTAAAACAATGTGGAATTGAAAAGAAAGATGAACAATTGATTCTTAGTATTCTCTCTAAGCTAAGTTCAGAATATTCTGTGTTTGTTTCTACTTTCTATGCTACTAAGGGTGCACTTGGTACTCAATTCACCATGCCGTCTTTAGATGATTTTCCTGTCAATCTCACTCGGGAACTGGACAAGCTAATCCAGATGGGCACTCTTAAGTCCTCTAAGTCACATGCCTTGGCTGCCAACCAAGGCACAAAAGAACAGAAAGGACAAAGTAGTAACAACAATAGTAAGGATAAGAAACAAAAGAATAGCAAGGAGAAGAAGGATCAGATAATGGTTGCTTCAAAAGCAACTAATGAGACCCAATATTCCAAGGGTGACAAGCCTAAGAAAGAGAGGGTCTAATGTGCCTATTGTAAAAGACCCAGTCATGATGAACATAAATGTCTGAAGAAACAAATTGATCACTTGACACACATTCTTGAGAAGAATAATATCAGTGTTCCTGATTCTGTCAAACAGAGTTCTAATGAGGGGTCTAATAAGGCAAAAGAAAACAGCAAGGGGAAAGGAAAGGGCAAGGCCCTTGTTACAGTTGCTTCTTCACCATCCACTTGGGTTCTTGATTCGGGTGCTTCGCACCACATGGCTTCATCTAAGGAAGAACTTGCATCCTTGGAGCTGTGTACTATGCCTTCTATTTTGATGGGTGATAACACTCCTGTTGAGTTGTGTGGGAGAGGTTTGTTGATGTGGGGGATGGCACATTCCATGATGTTCTTTGTGTGCCCTCATTATCAACTAATCTCCTATCGGTATACCAGATCACTCACACATGTTCAGGCAAGCGGGTTGAGTTCACTCCTAATTCAGTGGAGATTCGTGAGTTGCACAGTGGTTCTACAGTTGCAGTTGGGAGAGTAGATCATCAGTCACGGCTCTATCTATTTTCTCACTTTGTTCTTGATCCTCCTTCAACTATTTTTCTCACTCATTCTAATGATGTGAGTAGATTATGGCATGAGCGGTTTGGCCATCTTAACTTCCGCTACTTGCAGTAGCTCAACCAGCAGAGCATGGTCACAGGGTTGCCTTTAGTTCAGTTTTCAGGTGGTGTTTGCCAAGGTTGCATTCTCGGTAAGCATCCTAAGGAAAAGTTTAACAAAGGTAAGGCATGGAGAGCTTCATAGATACTGGAGTTAGTTCACAGTGATTTGGCTAGTCCATTTCAGCATCCTTCTTTCAGCAGGGCTAGATATGTCCTCACATTCATTGATGACTTTTCTCGAAATACTTGGGTGTACTTTCTCAAACAGAAGTCAGAGGTATTTGATCATTTTCAAGACTTCAAATCTTTTGTAGGGAAGCAATTTGGGAAAGCCATCAAAGTTTTGCGCACTGACAATGGTGGTGAGTATGTCAACCATCGGTTTGAGAGGTTTTGCACTTCAGAGGGGATTGATTTGCAGCATTCAGTTCCATACAATCCTCAGCAGAACAGTGTTGCAGAACAGAAGAATAGGTCCTTGAAGGAAATGGCGAACTGCATGATTCACTCCAGATCTCTTGCACCACAGTATTGGGCAGAGGCCATTAACTGTGCTTGTTATATCCAGAACCGTGTTCCTCATCGAGCCTTGAAGGGAGTCACTCCTTTTGAAGCTTGGAGCGGTCGGAAACCATCAGTTAAGCACTTTCAAATTTTTGGTTCTCCTACATGGGCCCACATTCCTGCAGAGAAATGCAAGGCCTTGGATCCGCAGAGCAGACCTTACATATTTGTAGGTTATCCTAATGGTGTGAAGGGTATCGGTTGCTCCACCCTACTACACATGAGTTGTTCATTGAGAGGAGTGTTCAGTTTGAGGAGGGCTCTTCGAGCTCACTTTCTATCACTTCTCCAACTCCTACTTTGACATTGGAGTCACTTGGGATACATGATAGATCTTCTGATGAGTCAGGTTCACCTGAGCAGTCTTCTACCTCCACTTCTGATGTAGAGAGTGATTCAGAGGACTCACCTCCTTCCTCTCCTAGTCATCATTCAGAGGTTGATGATTCTCCTCTAGATTCTCCATCTTTCGGTCCACTCTGGGCTAGACAGACCTTGCAGTCTGCAGGTGATTGGATTGGGGATCCATCAGACACTAGGTGAACTCGTTCACAGTTCCAGGATGCTCCACATGTCTTCATTGCTACTACCTCAGATCCACAGTATTTTCATGAGGCTTCTGGTATTCTTGAGTGGGATATAGCTATGCAAGAGGAGTATAGTTCCTTGATGAGGAACCACACTTGGGATCTTGTCCCTCTTCCTAAGGGAAGAAAACTTGTTCGATGTAAGTGGATCTATCAGACAAAATTTACAGCAGATGGGTTGGTTGACAAGTATAAGGCTCGCTTGGTCGCCAAAGGATTCTCCCAAGTTCCTGGGATTGACTACTCTGAGACTTTTGCGCCAGTTGCCCGAATGAATTCCATCCGACTTGTTCTTGCCATTGGTACAGCTAATCGTTGGGAAGTACACCAGATGGATGTGAAGAGTGCTTTTCTTCATGGTGACCTTCAGGAGGAGATATACGTGGAGCAGCCACAGGGGTTCCTTCAGGATTCTTCACTTGTGTGTCATCTTCGGAAGTCTCTCTATGGCCTCAAATAGGCTCCTCGGGCCTGGTATGCTAAGATGGACTCCTTCCTTCTATCAGCTGGGTTCACTCAGTGCCATTCTGATCCCAATGTCTACATTCTACAGCAGGATGATTCACTCCTATTTTTGGTTATGTATGTTGATGACTTACTGATCACAGGGAGTTCTTCATCCACCATTGGGGCTGTCAAAACTGCCCTTCATGACAGGTTTTTGATGACTGACTTGGGCTTGTTGCATTACTTTCTCAGGATTGAGATCTACCAGTCTGCTTCCGGGATCACCATCAACCAGTCCAAGTATGCTCTAGATTTGCTCTCGAGGTTTCATATGGTTGACTATAAGCCTGCTCCAACTCCCTTTCTTTCTAGAGTCAAACTTGAGGCTCAGTGTTCTTCTCCACTTGTTGATGGCACTTTGTACCGACAACTTGTTGGGAGTCTCATTTATCTGACTCATACGAGACCTGACATTTCATATGCTGTAGGCATCGTCTCTCGATTCATGTAGGAGCCTCATGAGCTGCACTGGAAAGCAACCAAGTGGATCCTTCACTACATTCAGGGTTCTCACAGTTTTGGGATTCACTACGCAGCGGGTATTGAGATTGACTTGGTGGGCTACACAGATTCAGATTGGGTGGGAGATTCTTAGGATCACAAGTCTACTTCAGGTTACAGCTTCTCACTTGGTTCAGGTCTTGTTTGTTGGTCGAGCAAGAAGCAATCTGCTATTGCTCTATCTTCTACTGAGGCTGAGTATCGGGGGGCTGTGAATGCTACTACTGAGGCCATTTGGTTTCAGAATCTTCTCACTGAGTTTGGTATCCAGATCAGACGGCCATCAGTCATATTTTGTGACAACCAGAGTGCCATTCAGATCTCACAGAATCTGGTCCATCATCAGTGGACCAAATACATAGAGGTCCACATGCACTATATTCGGGAGCTCATCCATGGCCACGTCATCAACCTTTGCTACTGTCCGACATCCGAGCAGGTTGCTGATATCTTCACCAAACCCTTCACTAAGAGCAAGTTCCTTCATTTGCGAGCTTTGCTGGGGGTGCGGGATGCTTCATCTTCTGGGGGGGCTTCTTCCTCTCACTCAGAGTCTTGATTCTCCCTACTTTGGGGGGGAATTTTATGTACATGGGTACCTCATCAGGCTTGCTTTGCCGGGACCCATTTCTACATCCACCTAAGCTTCGCTTATGGGGGGTGTTAGTGTAGGTTTTTATTTCCTAGTTGGGTTATTTAGTTTTCCCTATATTCCTAGGTTTTTTCTACACTTCTATTAATCTTGCTTAGGTTAATAAAGCATGTCTTATTAGGTGAGTGGTTGCGAGGTGTCACCTTCCTACATGTGAGCATCCATTAGCTATCTTGGGAAGATACTTTGCTATCTTTAGTTCGATAGATGGTTGCTCCTCATTGGTCGGTGTTGCCACCTCCTCCCTCTTCCTAGTCTATATAAGCATGCTACCTGGCTTGTATTCGACATCTTTGCTTTTGCATCCTCTTAATGCTATTTTGCTTCTAGCATTTGCATTACTCTCTTGGAGACTAACTCTGTGTTGCTATTTTGATTTCGTATCATTTGCATTCATAGTTTAGATATCTATTCTTTGCACTAGTTTTCTAGGTTAATAATCTTTTCAGATTCTAACACCCTCAACCATATACTTAAGCCCTAATCCCTCAATCTTCAACCCTATACCTTAAACCATGAAGCCTACACCCACAAACCCTCATCCCTATACCCTATAACCTCACCCTTATACCCTAAACCCTGAATATTTTGCCTCAACCCTATACTTAAATTAAACCTAAAGCATACACTTTCAACCCAAGTCACCCTATGCCTTATATACCCTCAATCAATATCATAAACCCTAACCTAATATCCTAAACCCTAATCCCCATGCCTTACACACTTAATCTTATACACTCAACAAGATGAATATTAACCCTCAATTGTAACCCTCAACCCTCTAACCTCTACCCTCTACCCTCTACCTATTACTTAAGCCCTATTCCCTCAAACCTCAACCCTATACCTTAAACCCTAAACCCAAAAAACTCAACTCTCAACCCTAAAAACTATACGGGCTCAGGTTCTTATATACCCTAAACCCAAAACTCTTACATACATACATACATACATTACATACAAACTTGCATACATATATACATACATAGAAGCATGGATACATGTACATAAATACATACAACCATACATACATACAAGCATACATATATAGATATATACATACATCAAACATACTTAGGAAGCTTGAACATAAATCCTTCCAAGTGAGACATAATGCGAGCGCGTTATAACATGCTTGCATTATGTTGAACTAGGCAAACATCAGGCAAACCTGCAAAAATGAAAAAAAAAGCAAAACATAACACGAGCACGTTATAATGCACTCGCATTATATTTTTCTTTGGGCATCCCAATCCTTGGGCTTGGGATTTATTTTGGATTTCCAACCCAAAGGCTTGGAGTGCCTTGCCAATGTCCAAAGACGTGTTTTTGTATATTCTATAGGATTTCACATAATTTTGTTTGTGCTAACCCTTAGATTTGCATGTGTTTCAAGGTCGAACAAATCAAACACCTAGGTAATGTTAGGCTTTCTCTTAGCTATTTAACGATGTAATTTTTTCACATTTTGACAATGTTAAGCCTTTCATCTTTAATTTCTTTTGTCTGTGTGTCTGTTTTAGGTCAAAAACTAGTGTTTGGTATTTTTTTCATTATAAATTAACTGTCCATTGAAATTTCAAATAAATTACAATTTTATAAACTAGACTCAATTCTACACATATTAAAAAAATTTCAATTAGTTTTCAAAACTTACAGGGGTAGTACGGCCAAAATTCTATTTTTTAGGATGTGTCCACTTTGAAAATTAGTAAAAAATCAAATATTCATTAAAAAATCATCCAAAAAATTGGGCATGAACTACATGCTGCTAGCTAATTTCTCACTGAAGTGATTTTAAAAATACCAAAAAAAAGTTAACCTTTTGAGGGTGTAATGCCCCGTCATGTAACCCTAGAGTGTTAGACTAACAAGAGCGAAATTACAGAAATTTTTTTTTTTTTTTTTAAGCAATAAAGTGCAAAAACAGTATCCAAAGATATCATAAAACACAACATAAAGAAAAGTACACTTCTAACTACCCTAGGGCAACATAACTACATTAGAATATAAGTAAAACCATATGAGTGATAAACATTAAACTGCTGAATTAAATAACCAAATAACTTTTACAACAACAATATAGTTTGATTACAAGGTCTCAGTTCCAAATTACAAGATTACAAGATTACAAGATAGATCTTGTCGATCTACAAGAGAGTACATATGAAAGTATACAACACCGCTGAAGGTAGAAAGCAAACTGGAAATGGAACAACTCTGCACAAAGCTCAATCTGAATCTCCAAGAAAACCAATGGATAGCTCTACCTCCCAACCATGTGGAACCCTGAGGTCCACCCAACCGAGCTAGAAGATAACAATGAGGTTTACCACTAGGTCAAGGTTGCATCCAAGGACGTAAATACCAATACTAGACTCTATGAAAACAAACAGGATGACAGGACTGCACAGACTCGACAGTACTCAACAAGACAGATCAAAACATCAGACTAGATCAATCAGGAAGACAAGACTACACTCCAGAGGGACCAACAAGGATAAAGAGAAAGTAGCTGAAACGCGTAAGGAGAGTGTCATCGCATGGCCCTAGCATGGGTTACCCAGGCTATCTCTCACTAGAAGCTGACCCCCATCTATGGTTACCCTGGTAGCCTCTCTCTAGGTGCCGGCCCCATAGGGTGACACATGCGGAGCCGACATGCCCTCTCATGAAGACGAGGAGGTCGGCCTTGCCAACTAGGCCTTCTCATCCCTCCCTTAGCCTACGAAAGCACTCAAGGTGTGGGTGAGGTCACATTACTTATCTTGTTAAGTGTACTACTACCCTAACCCTCCTAAATACATTATTAGGTTTCCACTTGCTTACAACTTCCATGGGGTTACTCAGGCGACCTCTCACTAGGCACCGGCCCCACCATGAAAGCTGCTCCCTTAGCATTCTCTGATCATCCATACAAACCACAATAAATAAGGATAAGGGTTACAAATCGGTTCTGACACAGAACATATGCCATTCTCTAGGCCACAACAATATGAGTTCCTATAACCCCTTCAAAATTTGTAGCAATACCACAAGAACAAATAGGGCACAAGTATCAAGATGAATATCAAACAATTAGGCCTCTGGAGTCGGTAATTGAACACTTTACCAAGATACAACAACACTCTTCTTGATATGGAACTAGGCTTTGACGATCATGACAATGGCAAAAGATCAACAAGGGATAAAGAGGAAAAAAATAACACAACCCCAATGTATTCATGCCACTATAACACCCTAGATTCCAAGGTACCTAGACTCAGGAGTCACACAGATATTAATACGACTATCAATAATCAACTAGTCAAAACATGATGCTTACCAATCTTGACCCCCTATGAAACTCACATGCCCACCATAGTATTAACTAGACAAGACATAACAACAAGACTCAAAACCAAAAGACGTGCAATTGCCCGCTTGCATCGGTAATAAACCATCAAAGAATACACATATATCGAATACCCAACTGCTACAACACTTTACAAATAGATAACATGGTTTCAATAAAAGACTTCTATCTAGTTAAACCATAACTTTCTTAAGACAACAATGTTCTATTCGAAATTCAAGATCTATAATTGCATACAACGAGGTATTGAATATCTAAAAGAAAAGAATTCACATTTTTGATCTAAACTTTGCAATACCTTATCCTACAAGCTACTAATCTTTCACAACATAATTAAAAAGAAAATATCTATATAGGATCTGACTAATAAACAAGTAAGATGATAGCATTACTATTCCAAACATATTTATTCCCTTCCAATAAATCCTAAGTTAACTAACTCGGTCAAGAAGTTATTGCATCTCTTACCCTAGATCAGTTTTGAACATAGAATTATAAATCCTTATACCAATCTTTCCCTAGCAAAAAAAACAATTTTAATATGCTTTCCACCCACCTAAAATTCATTATAAGAAACTAAAACTTAAACCAATTTAATGCGTATAACCAATATTAAACTTAATGTATTTAATTCTAGCATTAAAATACCATTATAATAAGGCATAACAACTCTACATTAGGGTACTTGTGATAAGTTACGTAGGTCAAAACTATCTATAAAACTTAATAATGTCTTCACCACTTCTCCTAATCATTTAACAAAATTCTACTCCTATACGTGCATATAACCTAAAGAAGCTTCAAAACAATAATTAAGGAAAATTCCCATGTTACATACTTTAATCTAGGAATATTGAATTCTACTATAAAGCAAAAGAAGCATTAAAATTCCCAACTAAAAATTCTATAACCAAAATGCCATTTACTAGCAAGACTATATCTAATTAAATAATACTTTAACCCTATACAATTTTCCTAACAAACTACTACTTTCAAAAATCAAACGATACATAAGTATTAAGAGCAAGGATTTTCAATTTAACATGCTACTACTAACATCATGAATAAACCTATCCATAAGCAGAAAAATATAAGCTCCTAATCGAATGAACCTCCCCTACGAACCTATGAAATAACCCAAGCCATAACGACTTACAAGAATATGCTATAATGGTCGACAACTTGAAGCACCAGCGACGACTGTAGTGCTAAACCGACAGCGACTACAAGGAAGGTAAATCATTCCAAATCAACACGCCAACATAGAATGCTGGTTTACTAAGGTGAACTCGCAATTAAGTAGAAATCTTGCTAAGAAAGAACTTCAGATTAATCCTAGGAAAGGCACACCGATGCCCGCAAGGAAGAGTAGTAAAAAGAAAAGCATATAAAAGTTTGAAAACTGAGGAGTGAGCATTCTAACTATTCCTGCCGATAGGGATATCTTAGGCAGCCCACAGAGGTTTACCATAGCAAATTTTCTGACATGGAAAGTTGGTATCCTCGCTCACAAGAATAGGTCAAGACACGCAAACCGTCCACAAGCTGAATCTTGATAATGCATTCGTGAAATGACTCCAAAGGATAAAAAAACTCAGGTAAGAATCTCTCAGTTCTAATAGCAGCAACGATATTAGGTTCAAATGAAGAGACAGAACGATGAAAGGCTAAACACTTTGTCCAAAATCTGGCTCACCCACAGGGAAACATTGTTTGCAGATCAGTTAAAAACATTTTTAAGATTCTATCCCTATGTGTAATTGGCAAGCTAACATTTTCTAGGTTAATGATAAAGGGGAAACAAGTTAGGAATGACCAAACAAGATGTGCCATTAAATGGCCAAAATTTATTGAGGGTGCAATTGCCTGAAGGGTTCATGTCGTTTTCTCTAGATCAGTAAAACGCAACTAAAATTTAACAAAAGTTAAAGTTTGAAAGGAAGACATGGGAATCCATTTTGGGGTTGGTTGGATTCAAAACAAGGTGTTTGTATTTTGCTTTACTGTGCTTTCTTCCAAGAATTGGATTGATGACCGACTGGGACAACCTATACTCTACCATAGAGGTTGCATGTACCATACAAAGTGATGTGGCTGCTACAGAGACCACCTCTAAAATTTGGAAAATGATTTGATGGTTGGGGCAAGATATAATGTTGACGGGATTTGAAGAATGAAGCAAGGAAAGATTTACAAGCACATCAATCAAATCAAGTCAGAGAAGAAGAATGTCATCAATAAACAAAAGTTCAAGAATTGATCTACAGGCGAAAATTGCAGTAATCCACCAGAAAGATAGACTGTGATCGAAAAGATTTCTTGAGGAATTAGAAGCTTAACCAATCCTTCCAACGAGCAACCAACAAGAGCAAGGAGTTTACGAACGTGACAAATGTGTCTAACAGGTCGATTCTATGCCAGAGTAACCATCAACAAGAATTCAACAAGAAAACAAAATAGAGGAAATACAGAAATTCACAAGACATACCCAGTCAAACACGCTCAGGAAATCGAACCTTCTTCATAATTTCTTTCCTTCCTCCAAAATATTTTCCCAAATATTTTTCTGAAGCATCATTTCCCACAACTGAAAACTTTTTCCCCCTAAACCCAAACATACTCATAGACATAAAAACCCTCCTCAAGCCAAACTTCCTGAGACCAAAAATAGGCAACCGCCATTAATTCCAATAAATCCCAATCGGTTACACAATCCCTCTCCATAAGGGAAATTTGAAATTTTACTTAACATAGAGATTCTCAAATCTCCAAATATATCCGACAACTATCAACATTAAATTATTCACCCAAAATATATAATAAATCAACTATATACTATTTACCTCTTAAAAACAACTTAAGAATCATAGACATTAAAACATTACAATTACTGATTATGTCAATAAAAGGCTTTACATAAACAATATTCCAATTTTTACGACTATACAAAATACTAAAAGATCTTAAAGATAACAAGGAACACATAGACAAGCTTAAACAACTTCAACAACACTCCACAACACGTGACGACCAACAATAAGAACCACGGAGCAACGTCGCATCATGAGACAAGGCTATGACAAGGACATAAGACTATGACAAGGACTGGAATTGCCCTAGCAGTATAAACCTCATGTTATCTCCGTCACATTATCCATGGTGTAGGGCCCACTCAGACCTGCTAAGCCAGGTGGAGTTAAGGCTCAGTATCTGCAGCCTGCATCCAAACAACTTGTATATGATCAATTACACATATGTCTATACCTGGAGAGTCAGAGAATCATGGCGCAGTAGGGTACTCGAAGCGAGTAATGCTGTACCGTCCCTGCTCTTGAACAAGATTATAATCACAACATTTAAAATCAAATATCAACGAATCTAATAACACATGTAAATAATATTACATCACTAAACATGTCCAACACATCATAACTAAAGTAATCATAATGTCATCATAACTCATAACACATGTCTCAATACATTCATCGAACATAGTCCATCAAGATCAAGGAGAACATAAACCATAACATACTACTCCAAATGTCTCGAAACTAAAAATATGCAGAATAAGACTATCAACTGTTCCAGAACTGACATAGAGCAATATGAAAATAACATCTATCACAAGCCAAAAAGCGAGGGGCATTACATCCTCCCCCCCTAGACCTAGGCTTACTCCTGGAAGCCTGCAAATACGTGAGGATATAACTCCCTTATCCTGGCAGTATCCTCCCAGGTAGCAAAGGTCTCATCATTAGGGTCCCACTGTACCCTGACCTGCTCCACATCTCTGCCCCTGAGAGGAAGTCTCCTGTGCTGAAGAATCCCTACAGGCTCCAAAGCCAGCTACCCATCCTCTACCTGTAGAGTAGTCCAATCAAGAACATGAGCAATATCTAGATAGTAAGGTTTAAGGACTGAAACATGAAACACATCATGGATGCGTGAAAGGCTAGGTGGCAACACAAGGTGATAAGCAACAGGACCGATCCTCTCCAACACCTCAAAAGGTCCTACAAAGCATGGCGCTAGCTTAGAGCCCTTTCCATAACGGATTGGACTCTTTTGCGGTCACACACGCAAGAACACCCAATCCCCAACAGAAAACTGACGATCAATCCTATGAGCATCTGCATACTTTTTCTATCTGTCCTGAGATGCCACCAAATGCTCTCTAATCCTCTCAACCTGCTGCTCCATATCTCTAAGCATATTAGGACCCAGAAGAATTCTATCCTCCAGACAATCCCAACTCAAAGGGGTCCTAAAAGGACGACCATACAAGGCCTGAAATGGAGACATGCCAATAGAACTGTGGTATCCATTATTATAGGCAAACTCCACCAGATATAGGTAATCCTCCCAACGGCTCTGCCGATCCATCACATACATCCTCAACATATCCTCAAGAACCTGATTAACCCTCTCGGTCTGACTATCAGTCTCAGGATGATAAGATGAACTAAAGTTCAACTGTGTCCCCAAGGCATGCTGCAAGGAAGTCCAAAGGGCAGAAGTGAACACTGGATCCCTGTCAGAGATGATCCTACGAGGAATCCCATGAAGTTTGACAATGTCCTCCATGAACACTCTGGCCACCGTAGAAGTATTGTAAGAAGCACGGACAGGAGAGAAGTGAGCTACCTTCATCAACCTATCCACAGTGACCATAATAGCATCGTGTCGTCGAGAGGACATCGGCAAACCAATAATGAAGTCTATTGAAATGATATCCCACTTCCACTCTGGAATCAAATGAGGCTTCAAAAGACCTGCAGGGTGCTGGTGCTCTGCCTTCACCCTCTAACACTCAAGACATCTCGACACAAAATAAGCAATATCCCACTTCATGCCACTCCAAAAGTACAGTTGACACATATTTGTATACATCTTCTTGACACCCGGATGAGTAGAATAGGGTGCCTGATGCACCTCAGACAAAACTAGGGTACGAAGACCCTCAGAACTAGGAACATAGATACGACCCAAATGTCGCAAAAGACCATCTAACTCAAAAGACTAACTGGAGAACCTACCTTCTAAGGGTCTACCAGACTCAATCTCAGATCTCACCTCCTGGCACCAACTGTCCGCAGGAAGAGCAGTGAGAATCTAACCTCTCAAATCAACTGTAAGAGAAATTGCTGAGATCTCATGCCTCTGATGACTAAGAGCATCTACTACCACATTCTCCTTGCCCTAAATATAACTAACCTTAAAGTCATACTCACACAGGAACTCCATCCAATGCCTTTGCCTCGCATTCAAGTTTGGCTGCGTGAAAATATACTGCAAACTACGATGATCACTGTGTAGCTCAAACCGATGCCCTAACAGAAAATGCCTCCATCTCACCAAGGCATGCACAACTGCTGCTAACTCTAGGTCATGAGTGGGATAGTTCAATTCGTGATCCTTGAGTTTGTGAGACTCATAGGCAATCACGCAACCATCCTGCATCAGAACTGCTCCCAAACCCTCCAAGGAAGCATCGGTACAAACAACAAAGTCCCTATTAGGATTAGGAACTACTAATATCAGTGCATTGGTCAGCTGCTCCTTAAGAGTATGAAAAGCTGCCTGACACTGCTCTGACCAAACAAACTTCTTCCCTTTCCTCTGAAGAGAAGTAATAGGATGAGCAATCCTCAAAAACCCCATAACAAAATGATGATAGTAACCTGCCAGTCCCATAAAACTGTGGACCTCAGAAACATTAGTGGGTGCAGGCCAGTCCATTATAGCTTGGATCTTCGAGGGATCCACCGCAATACCCTCTCCAGAGATGATATGACCCAAATACTTAACCTCTGACTGAAAGAACTCACATTTCGATAAATTGGCATAAAGTTGATTTTCTCTCAGACACAGCAACACCTGACGTAAATGCTCCTCATGCTCCTCCGTAGTCCTTGAATAGATCAGTATATCATCAAGAAACACAAGGACAAATCGGTCAAGATAAGTACAGAAAACACCATTCATCAAGCTCATGAAAACTGAAGGTGCATTCATCAACCCAAATGGTACCACGGTGAACTCATAATGTCCATAACGGGTACGAAATGCTGTTTTGTGAATATCTGCCTCAAATATCCGCAACTGGTGATATCCTAACTTAAGGTCAATTTTAGAGAATACCTTTGCTCCTTTAATTTGATAAAACAAATCATCGATTCGAGGCAAGGGATACCTATTTCTCACTATTACCTTATTGAGCTGTCAATAATCGATACATAGCTGCAGAGATCCATCCTTCTTTTTGACGAAGATCACAGGTGCTCCCCAAGGAGAAACACTAGGTCGTATGAACCCTTTGGCTAATAGCTCCTCCAACTGCAGTCGAAGCTCCTTGAGCTCCTGAGTGGTCATCCTGTATGGAGCTCATGAGATAGGCTCTGCACCAGGAATTAGATCAACCCTGAAATCGATGTCACGCTTAGGTGGCATCCCTGGGATATCAGAAGGAAAAACATCCACAAACTCCCTCAAGAGTGGGTGATCATCAAGAGATGCCTCTCGACTCTCCGCCATCTCCAAATCACTAACCGTCACTGCAAAAAGCTGACATCCCTGACACATGCATCTCTTGAGTTGCATAGCAAAGATCATATGTAGGGAAATGGGTCTTTGAACTCCTACAACCTCAACCTTAGTGCCAGAATCATCCACACATCTAACAGACTTATGCTGACAATCTATCACTGCCTGATGGGCCTCCAACCAATCCGTCCCCAAAACTATGTCATATGAACCTAGGGGTAGAATGCGAAGGTCCACAGAAGTAGATAGAGAGCCAATCATCAAATCACACCCTGAAACTAGAGACTCAACTATTATCTTAGCCCCGGAAGCTAACTCAACTTGCCACCTATCATCCTTCTTTGTTGCCATTAAGCCACAACGCTCCACAAGAGAAGGAGATATAAATGAATTAGATGCACCAGAATAAAAAAGGATAGAAAAACCAATACCTCGCATGTGACCAGAAGTCTCCACCACGGTGCCTTGATGCTCTACCTGTTGGTTATCTACCACTGCAAAGATTTGGTACGACCTGCCTGCATCACCAACCATTGGCTCTGATGCCGTCGGTCGATGTCCAAATCCTGATGCACCCTTCTGCGGGCACTGTCTAGCAATATGGCCTTGTTGGCCACAAGAGAAGCACCGGTGCCTCTACCAAAAACACCGTCACCCCGAAAAGCACTAGACTGTTGGAAGTTGCCTCTGCTCACTGCGGACTATGTATTCTAAGCTGGCTGATCAAAACGGTTGCGCTTATTGTGCTACCAAGACCAGTCTTTCTTATTTTGAAATCTATTACCTGGCTGATGCTGTGAATTCTTCAGCTTAGATTGTGAATACTGCTACTACCGACCACCCTTTGAGGGTGCATGAGAACCTGATGCCTGAGTGTGACCACCTCGAGAACCATATCCTGAAGATGGTGCACTACCAATGTGCACATCTGTATGCCCACCAAGTGCCATAGCCAAATTCTCCTCCACTAACCGGGCTTTCTCCACGGCAACCTCCATAGTCTTAGGTTTGAATACACGAACCCCTCCACTAATCCAGGCATTCAAGCCCCTGATAAAATGCTACACCAACATAGACTCATCATCCCCGATACCTGCATACTGTTTGAGCTCATAAAATCTGCGCTCATACTGCTCAATTGTCATGGCCAACTGCCTCAGCTCGTGGAACTCATCTGCTCGACACTGCCTCCAATGGTCAGAAAGAAAGTGGGCTTTGAATCTCTCTAAGAACAACTCCCAAGACACAGTGCTGATGTCCAAATGCAGCTTTTGCTCCTCTAGCCACCACCAAGTCGAAGCGAACCCTCAAAGATGCAGAATAGCACATCTGGCTTTGGTGTTACTGCCATACGGATGCATGGTGAAACACTTGCCTAAGTCCAATAACCAAGTTTATGCCTCAAGTCCCCTACCAGCTCCATCAAAGATGGGAGGGCGTGCTCTCAGTAAATCTCTCATATGGCTGGCTAGTGTGGCCTTCTGCTCAACTATCAACTCTCTACGTCTAGAAGACCTCTCTCTCTCTCTAGGACCCGCCTGGTCTACCTCCTGATCTCCTCGGGTCTGCCTGCCCTCCTGTCTAGGGCCTAAACGGGCAAGGGCCTCCTCAAGAATCTGTCTCAACTAGGCTCCATCAGGCTGAACCTGACCCTCCATGTTCTGACTTGCGCCTTCATGGGCACTCACATGAGGAGAACTGGGAGGAGGTGTACCGCCACCACCTCTCCCATGACCCCTACCTCTGCCCCGACCTCGGCCCCTACCTCTAGGCATCTACCTACAACACCAAAGGCAATTATTACATTAAAAAAAAATTCACAATAGGGATAAAATTATTCTACAGAGTTCAAGCACTATGTTACATAATGGGCTCAAATATAACCAGGGTACCTAGTGTTTAAACCTAGTTCTAATACCAAATGTAATGCCCTGTCATGCAACCCTAAAGTGATAGACTAACAAGAGTGAAATTACAGAAATAATTTTTTTTTTAAGCAATAAAGTGCAAAAACAGTATCCAAAGATATCATAAAACACAACATAAAGAAAAGTACACTTCTAACTACCCTAGGGCAACATAACTACATTAGAATATAAGTAAAACCATATGAGTGATAAACATTAAACTATTGAATTAAATAACCAAATAACTTTTACAACAGCAATATAGTTTGATTACAAGGTCTCAGTTCCAAATTACAAGATTGCAAGATTACAAGATTACAAGATTACAAGCTTACAAGATTACAAGATCGATCTTGTCGATCTACAAGAGAGTACATATGAAAGTATACAACACTGCTGAAGGTAGAAAGCAAACTGGAACTGGAACAACTCCGCACAAGGCTCAATCTGAATCTCCAAGAAAACCAATGGATAGCTCTACCTCCCAACCATGTGGAACCCTGAGGTCCACCCCACCGAGCTAGGAGATAACAATGAGGTTTACCACTAGGTCAAGGTTGCAGCCAAGGACACAAATACCAATACCAGACTCTATGAAAACAAATAGGATGACAGGACTGCACAGACCTGACAGTACTCAACAAGACAGATCAAAACATCAGACTAGATCAATCAGGAAGACAAGACTATACTCCAGAGGGACCAACAAGGATAAAGAGAAAGTAACTGAATCGCGTAAGGAGAGTGTCATCGCATGGCCCTAGCATGGGTTACCCAGGCTATCTCTCACCAGAAGCTGGCCCCCATCTATGGTTACCCTGGCAGCCTCTCTCTAGTTGCCGGCCCCATAGGGTGACACATGCGGAGCCAACATGCCCTCTCATGAAGATGAGGAGGTCAGCCTTGCCAACCAGGCCTTCTCATCCCTCCCTTAGCCTACGAAAGCACTCAAGGTGTGGGTGAGGTCACATTACTTATCTTGCTAAGTGTACTACTACCCCAACCCTCCTAAATACATTATTAGGTTTCCACTTGCTTACAACTTCCATGGGGTTACCCGAGCGACCTCTCACTAAGCACCGACCCCACCATGAAAGCCACTCCCTTAGCGTTCTTTGATCATCCATACAAACCACAACAAATAAGGATAAGGGTTACAAATCAGTTCTGACACAGAACATATGCCATTCTCTAGGCCACAACAATATGAGTTCCTATAACCCCTTCAAAAGTTGGAGCAATACCACAAGAACAAATAGGGCACAAGTATCAAGATGAATATCAAACAATTAGGCCTCTAGAGTCGGTAACTAAACACTTTACTAAGATACAACAACACCCTTCTTGAAATGGAACTAGGCTTTGACGATCATGACAATGGCAAAAGATCAACAAGGGATAAAGAGGAAAAAAATAACACAACCCCAATGGATTCATGCCACTATAACACCCTGGATTCCAAGGTAACTAGACTCAGGAGTCACATAGATATTAATACGACTATCAATAATCAACTAGTCAAAACATGATGCTTACCAATCTTGACCCCCTATGAAACTCACATGCCCACCATAGTATTAACTAGACAAGACATAACAACAAGACTCAAAACCAAAAGACGTGCAATTGCTCGCTTGCATCGGTGATACTCATCGGTAATAAACAATCAAAGAATACACATATATCCAATACTCAACTGCTACAACACTTTACAAATAGATAACATGGTTTTAATAAAAGACTTCTATCTAGTTAAACCATAACTTTCTTAAGACAACAATGTTCTACTCAAAATTCAAGATCTATAATTGCATACAACGAGGTATTCAATATCTAAAAGAAAAGAATTCACATTTTTGATCTAAACTTTGCAATACCTTATCCTATAAGCTACTAATCTTTCACGACATAATTACAAAGAAAATATCTATATAGGATCCAACTAATAAACAAGTAAGATGATAGCATTACTATTCCAAACATATTTATTCCCTTCTAAAAAATCCTAAGTTAACTAACTAGGTCAAGAAGTTATTGCATCTCTTACCCTAGATCAGTTTTGAACATAGAATTATAAATCCTTATACCAATCTTTCCCTAGCAAAAAAAACAATTTTAATATGCTTTCCACCCACCTAAAATTCATTATAAGAAACTAAAACTTAAACCAATTTAATGCGTATAACCAATATTAAACTTAATGTTTTTAATTCTAGCATTAAAATACCATTATAATAAGGCATAACAACTCTACATTAGGGTAGTTGTGATAAGTTACGTAGGTCAAAACTATCTAGAAAACTTAATAATGTCTTCACCACTTCTCCTAATCATTTAACAAAATTCTACTCCTATATGTACATATAACCTAAAGAAGCTTCAAAACAATAATTAAGGAAAATTCTCATGTTACATACTTTAATCTAGGAATATTGAATTCTACTATAAAGCAAAAGAAGCATTAAAATTCCCAACTAAAAATTCTATAACCAAAATGCCATTTACTAGCAAGACTATATCTAATTAAATAATACTTTAACCCTATACAATTTTCCTAACAAACTACTACTTTCAAAAATCAAACGATACATAAGTATTAAGAGCAAGGATTTTCAATTTAACATGCTACTACTAACATCACGAATAAACCTATCCATAAGCAGAAAAATATAAGCTCCTAATCGAATGAACCTCCCCTACGAACCTATGAAATAACCCAAGCCATAACGACTTACAAGAATATGCTATAATGGTCGACAACTCGAAGCACCGACGACGATTGCAGTGCTAAACTGACAGCGACTACAAGGAAAGAAGGTAAATCATTCCAAATCAACACGCCAACATAGAACGCTGGTTTACTAAGGTGAACTCGCAATTAAGGAGAAATCTTGCTAAGAAAGAACTTCAGATTAATCCTAGGAAAGGCACGCCGATGCCCACAAGGAAGAGTAGTAAAAAGAAAAGCATAGAAAAGTTTGAAAACTGAGGAGTGAGCATTCTAACTATTCTTGCCGACAGGGATATCTTAGGCAGCCCACAGAGGTTTGCCACAACGAATTTTCTGACAGGGAAAGTTGGTATCCTTGCTCACAAGAATAGGTCAAGACATGCAAACTGTCCACAAGCTGAATCTCGATAATGCATTCGTGAAACGGCTCCAAAGGATAAACAAACTCAGGTAAGAATCTCTCAGTACTAACAGCAGCAATGATATTAGGTTCAAATGAAGAAATAGAATTGATGAAAGGCTAAACACTTTGTCCAAAATCTGGCTCACCCATAGGGAAACATTATTTGCAAATCGGTTAAAAACATTTTTAAGATTCTATCCCTATGTGTAATTGGCAAGCTAACATTTTCTAGATTAATGATAAAGGGGAAACAAGTTAGGAATGACCAAACAAGATGTGCCATTAAATGGCCAAAATTTACTGAGGGTGCAATTGCCCGAAGGATTCATGTCGTTTTCTCTAGATCAGTAAAACTGAACCTAAATTTAACAAAAGTTAAAGTTTGAAAGGAAGACATGGGAATCTATTTTGGGGTTGGTTGGATTCAAAACAAGGTGTTTGTATTTTGCTTTATCGTGCTTTCTTCTAGGAATTGGATTGATGACCGACTGGGACAACCTATACTCTACCATAGAGGTTGCATGTACCATACAAAGTGATGTGGCTGCTACAGAGACCACCTCTAAAATTTGGAAAATGATTTGATGGTTGGGGCAAGATATAATGTTGACGGGATTTGAAGAATGAAGCAAGGAAAGATTTACAAGCACATCAATCAAATCAAGTCAGAGAAGAAGAATGTCATCAATAAAGAAAAGTTCAAGAATTGATCTACAGGCAAAAATTGCAGTAATCCACCAGAAAGATAGACTGTGATTGAAAAGATTTCTTGAGGAATTAGAAGCTTAACCAATCCTTCCAATGAGCAACCAACAAGAGCAAGGAGTTTACAAACGTGACAAAAGTGTCTAACAGGTCGATTCTATGCCAGAGTAACCATCAACAAGAATTCAACAAGAAAACAAAATAGAAAAAATACAGAAATTCACAAGACATACCCGGTCAAACACGCTTCGGAAATCAAACCTTCTTCAGAATTTCTTTCCTTCCTCCCAAATATTTTCCCAAATATTTTTCTGAAGCATCATTTCCCACAACTAAAAACTTTTTCCCCCTAAACCCAAACATACTCATAGACATAAAAACCCTCCTCAAGCCAAACTTCTCGAGACCAAAAATAGGCAACCACCATTAATTCCAATAACTCCCTATCGGTTACACAATCCCTCTCCATAAGGGAAATTTGAAATTTTACTTAACATAGAGATTCTCAAATCTCCAAATATATCCGACAACTATCAACATTAAATTATTCACCCAAAATATATAATAAATCAACTATATACTATTTACCTCTTAAAAGCAACTTAAGAATCATAGACATTAAAACATTACAATAACTGATTATGTCAATAAAAGGCTTTACATAAACAATATTCCAATTTTTACGACTATACAAAATACTAAAAGATCATAAAGATAACAAGGAACACATAGACAAGCTTAAACAACTTCAACAACACTCCACAACACGTGACGACCAACAATAAGAACCACGAAGCAACGTCGCATCATGAAACAAGGCTATGACAAGGACACAAGACTACGACAAGGACTGGAATTGCCCTAGCAGTATGAACCTCATGTTATCTCCGTCACATTATCCATGGTGTAGGGCCCGCTCAGACCTGCTAAGCCAGGTGGAGTCGAGGCTCGGTACCTGCAACCTGCATCCAAACAACTTGTTGTATATGATCAATTACACATATGTCTGTACCCGGAGAGTCAGAGAATCGCGACGTAGTAGGGTACTCAAAGCGAGTAATGCTACACCGTCCCTGCTCTTGAACAAGATTATAATCACAACATTTAAAATCAAATATCAACGAATCTAATAACACATGTAAATAATATTCCATCACTAAACATGTCCATCACATCATAATTGAAGTAATCATAATGTCATCATAACTCATAACACATGTCTCAATACATGTATCGAACATAGTCCATCAAGATCAAGGAGAGCATAAACCATAACATACTAGTCCAAATGTCTCGAAACTAAAAATATGCAAAATAAGACTATCAACTGTTCTAGAACTGACAGAGAGCAATATGAAAATAACATCTATCACAATCCAAAAAGCGAGGGGCATTACAGAGGGAGCCACAAAACACATGCTATGTTTTTTTTTCTTTGACAGAAACAACACCAATTTTTGTGGCTCCCTCTTTTGAACACCTTAATCTATACCATTTTTAAAAAAAATTAGTAGTTTAGAAAGTAGACTCGGAGTACTACGAACATTGTTTTTGTTGTATCTTAAAATTTTTAGTGTAACTATGCTCAATTCCTCATCCAAAGTTAGTATTTCCTGATTTCAAAAAAAAGTGGCCAATTAAGACCTTTTTTTGGCCCCCCATCTTCTTGCACTTATCCAATACAAGTATGAAATATCAATAGTGTCAGTCAAATCCAAATGTCTCTCTAGCTGCTAACGAGTCAGTCCACCATTCGTAAGCCAAGGATGAGAACATGGATTGGGTGCTTTTCCACCCAACCACGAAGCATACGCTTCCTCGAAATCCTTCAACAAGAAGGATACCTAACCCTGCATGAAGAGCCTAGCAATCTGTAACAATAAGCAGGATGGAATCTAGTGCATGCCTATTAACCTACATGCATTCCTAACATGAATGCAGCATCTCAATAACATGATGAGGCAGAGAAATAAAATAGCTAGGCATAATTCCATCTATTTCAATGGTCCAAAAGTTAACTTTGATCAAAGTATGAAACTGATTATAACGGTAGTGTAGGTTTTGAAAAAGAAAACCTACTTCTTTGTTATTCCTCATTTGGCACCCGTCCTAGAAGGTATCTTTCTCCAAAACACACAAAGCATATCAAGCAATGCATTCAGTTCTATTTTTAGATTAAATATTCATTTTCATGCAAGTATGACTTAAGAAATAAACAAATCATTATGTTTGATTTCAGCATACGTAAATAATGTTTCCAAATATCATATCAATCACAAGGCAAACTTCTTTCAAAGACATTCAATCACTTCTCTTTGATTCAAAAGGAAAATTAAGTCAATTCTTTCTATCAATTTAATGCATAAGATAAATCAATCATTATTTTCATCCTTTAATATCCTTGCAATGATTTATTGTAAGTTAAATGCCATGTTTCAGTCATGTTTTCAAAAGGATGTTTCCTCATGTATGATCTTGTAATAATTATAAGTTTCAATGATAAGCCAAAAGAAAGTTAAAGATCACTGTTTGTGCACAATTCTTAGTTAAACTCTCGCTGTCCCACTTGTTTTGGTATTATTTTCCACTCTAAAATGGTCTCAAAAGTTTATAACAGCAATTACATGTTTGGATCAACATTGTATATGTTTGGAACAACGTTGTAAGAGGTAGAATGACAATGTAATAGGCTAGAACAACGTTGTTAGAGGTAGAACAACAATGTAATAGGCTAGAACAATAGTGTAATAGGCTGGAACAACGTTGTTAGAGGTAGAACAACAGTGTAATAGGCTAGAACAATAGTGTAATAGGCTAGAACAATAGTGTAATAGGCTGGAACAACGTTGTTAGAGGTAGAACAACAGTATAATAGGCTAGAACAACAGTGTTCATGATTATAACAACAATCTGTAAGTTTGTAGCTACAGTATGTATACTTGTACATCGGTATAAATGTTTGAACAACAACATAAATACATGCTACAACAGTGTATATGCATGCTACAACAGTGCATATACATGCCACAACAATATTTTGAAGAATGTCTCAACAATGTATGTGTTTAAAATACAATAACAGGAAGAATTTTTGGTCTCAAATGTTTTGAATGAGCATGACAACACTAATTTTGTCTTAATCATTGGTTTGAACAGCCATGTGAATGGCATAAATATGCACATATATGCATGTATTGGAAAATAAATGCATACGTATGCATATTTATTCATAATTTTTGAAAGATATCTACATAAATCCTTTAATAACAGTACAATAATTCATGGAATTGATGATTTAAGAGGTTATTGTGCACATTCAAACTTAGATCTACAAGGGATTCACATAATTTCTTGCATTTAACAAGATAATTTATGGTACAACCATGGAAAGCAAAAATATGCATATATGCATGTATTGATAAATATATGCATATATTCATAAATTTTTGCATGAAGTCTACAGATAATTCTTACACAAAAATTCATGGGGTTTGCATTTTATACTATTTTTATGCACATGAACAACTTAGAACAACAATGGATTCACATTTTTCCTTTCTTTAACATTCAATTTGTGGTGCAAATGGAAAATAAAACACTTGAGGAACCTGGAATAATGAAGATCTCTGTCATTTTTCTAGGCACTTTTCACCAAATTTTCTCAATTCCTTGCCTCCCAATCTACTCTCTGTCTCTGTGCTTGTTGTGTGTATGGTTGTGTTTTCCTTTAATTCCCTCTGCTTTCTTTATTCTATGTATTTTTCCTCCAAAAAGCATTTACAAACCCTATATTTGGCGTCCCAAAATAGAGCCCTAAATTCTTTTTATTTTTATCTTTTAAAACTCCCGTGCCACTTCCATTCGATTGCATGGTATAAGCATATACTTATCTTTTATTTCTTGTATTAAAAAAACCTCCACAAATGCATGCGTTCAAGTTTAATCTCTTGTTAATAGCAAATTTGGGGCACCTAAATTAGGCCGCCTCCTATTCTCACGCATGCATCCTTTTCTTTATATATATATATATAACATTTAATATCTTTCTTTAATATTTATTATTTGAGTTTTCAAGTATATATATATATATATATACATATATATTTAGATATATAAAAATAATAATTATTCGTATTTATATATCTACCTATATATATATGTTTGAAAAACACGGAAGAATAAATCATGTATTAAGCTATATACTCAAATGATGACTAATTGCCTTCCTAACATGTATATATGTACAAAAGGAAGTAAACATCGTACAACGAAGGAAAGTGGCCAAAGGATTAATATGCACAAGAAGTAAACGTTGAAATCACTGACAAAAAGTAAACACGGATATGCACATGAGCAACATTGGAATACATTGACAGAAATAAACATGAACACCATGACGGCAATTAATCTATGAATAGAGATGATAAGAGCAAACACGAGTATGCAAGATAGTCAAACAATGCAACTTTCAGGCAATCATGAACTATGTGAGTGTGTGTGATACATCGATTACATCCACCTTATTCTTACCAATGGCTAGGACTCCTCTTCCCAACCCATGTTCTCGCCTTCGACAACCGGCATCATGTGCACTCATTCCACCATTAATAGGTTAGTTTCTAAGAAATCATAGACGAAACACAAGTATTCAATCTTTCCATAATAAATAAGCATTATTAATCAATTAATCAAATGCAGTTAACACATTCACATGCAATTTTCACCTTAATTTAACTAATCATCACATTTTTTATCTAATCGAGTCTCAAAATTATAAATGAAAGTCAAATTCGAGATGTGGCAGTTGAAGTTCATTTCATTGGGAAAATGCTTGTCTTCTCTTCCTCCTTTCTCTTGCTTGTCGGTTTCTTCTTGTCTTATTGCTTATATCTTCAAAAGTAGTCTCATGTTTTTCCATAGGTTTTCTTATCTTAGAGGAGGAAGATTGCTCAAATCTAATTTGTCTTGATGAAGTACTTTGTTTTCCACGAGTCACTCTCGATCCTTGTAAGGATAACGGAGGAGGAAACTTAGCATAGAGTCCTTCACCTTTATCTCTAGGAAGTTCTTCTAATGCGGGTTGTTCTTCTCGATTATACCCAACGTCTATTCCTAAAGGATTTAATGTGAGGGATTTTCTCATCCACTAATGCTTCATCTTGGCTAGGGAGAGCATTGGAATGAAAGAAAGGTAAGGTGTTGTTAGGAAGGGTAGGTGTTGTATCATTAGTGATGTCTAAGGGACTTGAATTTACAACCACAATAGAGTTATCCATAGTCTTCTCATCTAAGGTTCTTGGACATTCAATGATAGGAGGAGTCTAGGATAACTTATGGAATCATCATCATCATCATATTCTTTAGCTATCAATTCCAAGGCATTAACGGAAGAGGAATTTTCACACTTATCTTTCTCATGAGAGTTCTTAGACATAAATTTGGTTAAATCTTCTAATATCAAAGGATATGCTCCTATGAGTAATGTGAATCTATCAAAATTGTGTATATAACAAAGTAAATTAATCTCATGTGTAGAACATTTAGAAACATCAATATCATGTACGCATGCTATGTGTTCCAGAACATGAGGGTTCTCATTAGTGAATTTAGAGAAATATTCAAAATCCAAGATATACTCATGCAAATATTTCCATGAAGATGCCATGTATGTATGTTTTCAAATGGATACCAAATCTAATTTTAAAAGACTTTGATATATATGCAATGACATAAATGCAAAACTATGTATATTTATGACCTAAAAATGCTTGATTTTTTTCACTTTTTTCAATGCAAATGCTTAAAAGAAGTAGTGTTGTGACAAATTGCAAAAATGCAGTGAATTAAATCCTTATTATTAGTCCAATAACATAGCAATATCTTTCACAACACACCTATAATGCAAATCTAGATGAATGATAAATCAAAATCTAGTGAAAATGCAAGGTTTTTAAACCCTAGTTCTGAAATTAAGGCATGAATATATGCAAAATGATATATGAATGAAGTCTAATCAGATTTAATATGTGAAATAACTCAGCTCAGATTTGAAAATGATGTCACAAGTTCTACAATGCTCAATGCAAGTGCACTTTCAAGGAAAAATGAGTGAATATGCTAGTTTTTGTTGAAATTGACTATTTGAAAATGCAAAATTTAAGATGTAAATGCAAAGACACACGATGATGAAACACCACAATTAGAAATCAGTTCTAAAATAGTGTTTAAAAGAGTAGTAAAATCTGAAACAAGATTATAACCACAAACCCTAGCTAATGCAAAGACTAGGGTTTTTTGAAAAATGCACAATTTCAAGCAAAATCTAACAATTTAAGCATGAAAATGCAATGTAAATGATTATAGAATGATGAACTACTGTAATTTACATCAGATCTGATGCAAAAATAAAAGATTAAAGGAAATTTAATAAAATTGATGCAAACTATGTCAAAATGCAAGCCTAGGATGCCCATTTTTTTCAATTTTTTCAAAATTTTCAATTTGCTTTTTGTAAATTTTCAAATGCAATAAGATGAAAATAAAATGAATGAATGTAAATTTGTAGTACAACACTTAGCAAGGTGCAAAATTTAATAAAAACATGGGTTCACCAAAATGTTATGTAGGAAAAGAGGGAAGATGGGATTGATTGAATGATATGCCTAGATCCTCCTTTCACTACACACATTCAAGGACATTTAACCGAGTTGAATCACAAATTTTGCAAGAGGATTCACCTACAGGTTGGTTGTCACTTGTAATGATAGGGAAATTTGGAAGTTGATGATTAATGTGTTAATTTAATGCACAATTATGCTCAAAACCCTAATTATGCAAAATCGTAAACAAATAGATGAATCCTGACAAATGCTCACACATAGAGATGTAATATTCAGAGTAGATACATACCAGGTTTTGAGATTCTAGATGTAGACAAGTTAGGGGCTTCGGGGCGAGTGCCCAAGCCCAGGGCAGGAACTTCTTCAAGGATTTCTGGAAGTTGTTTGCTATTTTTCACCACTATCCCAGAGGTTTTCAACTTCAGAGATTCAGAGGGCTTCGGGGTGGGCGCCCAAGCCCAGGAAGTGCTTTCCTTCTCTGATCTAGACTCTATACTCTCTATCATAGCCTTCTGCAACTCCACTCCACAAGATACGACACCTGTCACTTGCAATCATGAGGAATGGGGTTGGGGATTGTGATGTTTAGGAGCTTGCCTCAGTCAAGCCTTGGAATGACAGTTAAGCCTTCCAACATCATTGTTTGATAAAGAGTGTGTATCCCTGTGGGATAGAGGCAAAAAAAAAATGATAAATGATTGATTCAACACAAAAAGATATCACCTTGAAGGTGTAGCTCGCATGTAGATGAAAATCCTTCAACACATGAGAAGATGAAGCCAAATCTGCATAACACACCAACAATATTCTACTCTGCAACAATGAATGCTTTGAATGCTCTACAATCATAAGTTCGCCAAAAGTTCATAATCATCTTCTAGTCATCTTTTAGTTTACAAATGAAACCCTAAAATGCTTATATATGCATTCCCGCTACAAATCTCATAATTCAAACTTAAGATGTCGGCAACAGAACCTTTTAATGGTCACATAACCGACATTTAAAATTTAGGTCCCGACCAAATAGGGCAGGACTAGGGCATGAGCGCCCAAGCCCTAGGCCCCATTTTCAAGACAAAATTAAGTTCAACAAGGTCCCATTAGCCCCATTTGACATGGGTTTTTAGCGATCTTGCATCGAGAGTTAAAATGAACATGCATGATGAAAAATAAGGGACCCAGGAGCTAAACCTAGGAGGTAAAAGTCCTAGGGGGACATTTTATGACATAACAGTAACAAGAAAGTGGGAAAATAAAACTCAAGAAAATATTAAAAATAATTTATATTTAAAGTAGCCAAGATGAAGTTTTAAGCTTAGTCTTAATTAATTTATAAACACAATAAAATGTAGAAATGAAATATCAATAAAATGTTTAAGTTTAAAGGTTAATCAATTTTCTAAAAAATTTATGAGTTGAGAAAGAAAATATTTTGATTTGTTAATTTGAGATATTTTTTATATGTTAATTATAGTTGAAAAATTGAGTAATAGAAGAAAAAATAAAAATAAAAATTTATAGCATGTCACATTCAATACACAAAAACTAAACAATGTAGATACAATAAAATTTATGTGTCTATGTATATAGTAAATAAAATAGTTGTAATGTAAAATAAAATAACTCAAAGTAAATGAAATAACTTCAAATTGATCTCCTTTAGATAGATTTATTTAAGATATCTATACTAGTATAAAATAAAATTATGACTAGAATATGTACCTATATAAGTATAGGTATTGCGGACAATGTCAAATGATATAAACTTATTTTATTAAGTTCTAACATATATATAAATTATATTATTTACAACATAAATAAATATTAATATATATGAGATGTATATAAATGTATATTGTCACAAAAATTTGATGACAATATTATTAAGAATTAATCTTGTCAAATTTGCTTAATACATACATACATACATATATGTAATACCATTTGTATATAAAATTATAGTGAGATATAATGTATAAATACATATTAGGATTTAGATATAAATATTCATAAATCAATTATTATATCACAATTGAATGCAATATATATGATAATAGAAATATAATAATTTTAATAAAGTATATATTGATTTGATTATATTATGAATGATAATAATAATAAGATTGCTTAACTTAAATGATATATTTCAACATAATAACGTGTACATCATGGATCATATTTTTTTTATATACACAATTGTGTTTTAAAGGGAAATGTTGTATCATCCTAACAAAAGTAGACACATTCTATCTAGTGACGAAATAATAGCACATTGTTAATGTAAATGGCGTGATTTTCATAAACATAATGAGGGTGATAATAACACTATTATTTCTATTATTTGGGTTCCACTAAATTGTTAATAGTATTGAACAAAAGACATCATAAATGAAATATTTCAATAGAACCATTCGTAAAAAGATCTCATACAGTTGTTTTTTGAATTTGTAGTGATTGTGTGGTTAGTCAAATGTGGTACAATGATGTTGATGATGAGATACTAGCACTTGCACCCATAGGAGGTTCAAGGAATACGCCGATAGGAACAACCGACAAGTTTAGAAAATTTTCTGGCGGGAATTTTTTTTACAGCGTGAGACAATTCCGAGCACTATAATGCTCACATATAAAAGCCTATCGGCTAATTATGTTTTTGTCTACTTTTGAAATGCTAGTGAGATGAGCAAAGAAATGATCTCTCTCTCTCACTCTCTCAGAGGGCATGCTTGAAAGGAATGATGTTTTTGTTGTTTATAAGTCATTATTGTAAATTGTAGTAAATCGATCCCTTTGTCCTGGTATATCTCCTATCTTTGAGATGAACAGATCTGAGGATAACTTCTTTGTCACACAAGCTCTAACCCTAACCCTTATATAACCCAAAAGGAAATGAATGTTGTGTTGATGGTGGATAAAAAATGTTTGTCATATTTTGTGTATTTTGTCCACCTTAGTTTGTGGGCATTACATTTGGTATCAAAGCTAGGTTGCAACATTGAAGCTCTAGGTTATTTTGTTGTGAGGTCATTGTTGTGAACTCTTTATGCTTGTCCCACTCTTATTATTGATTGATATGTATATATGGTTGCCTAATAATTATATGATGCCATCGTCATTGATTATGTACTTTTCTTATGATCTCTTGCTTGTCTTATGAAAAGATTTATGTTCTAAAAAGTGTTTTTTCTTACAAAATTAAAGTAGCAATTTAATTACAAATTTTGTCTTGTATAGTCAAATATTTGATGAAATGATGTAGTTGTCAAAATTATTGTAAGGAAAGAGTGCAAGTTACACTTGTTAATTCCATTGTGTACCTTATGTTAAGTAAATGATGCTTTTAGGAAATATTGTGTAAGTTATCTAATTGTCAATTTTGGAAAGGAAATCCTAAATTACTATGTGATGAACATTGTGTTCTCCTAGTGTGATTGCATAACTATCATACATTGTTTATGAATGATGGGCAATATAAGAAAATTTGTAGACGTATTTAGGGAACTCCCCAAATTTAGATTATTGAAATGTATCTCTTCCTAGATGTTGTATGGCTTAGACATAAGGATGTGTTTTCCATGTTGAAATTATTATGTTAGCATGCTTAAATGTCTTAAAATTCTCTAACATGATGTTTGGAGGGATAAATGGTGGAAATTAATAATTAAGTTTCTCATTATTTATTAATAAGCACAATACAGTTTACCATATATACCGTAGATAAAAAAACTTGTTCACAGGAGGGACTGTCCTTTAAAATGCATAGTTTAAATGGCCTTGCTGAGGAGTGTTGACCTTGCCATAATTTGCATAACCAAATAATTTTTGTGCTAAACTTTAGACCATCCCTTAAATGTGAACCCTATCACTCCACCAAATTTTATTGTTGTGATCTAATGTGATTTTACCTAGTGACCTAAATGAACATGCTGTTGCAAGTATGGGCCTAACCGGTGTTGTCATTGATGGAAAAATACTTCTATTGCATTAATGATAAGGATTGGATGAGCTGTGTGCTGAGGATATTGAGAAAATTAGTCTCAATCAGGAACAGTGAAGAATAGTGATAACAGTAAGGTAACAGTCTAAGATAGGACGAAGATCAGGAGATGCGGATTAAAGGGTTTGAAGATATGTATATTGAGATTATCCAATAGAGATTTCAAAGGTCCGCATGAAGATCTGAAGAAGTTGTGGCTGCCCAAGTAAAACCGGTTTTGGTAGGTGTTTAGAGGTGACAGAGTGTTACTGAAAGGTCCGGTGAGATCTGGAAATGCATTGTCTTGTTCTACGGATTTGAGGGAGTGCTTAGGAAGTCTGTCTGAAGTATCAATTCTATTGGTTTGTGGTATGGAGGTTTGGAAGCATCTATTCCTTTGTGACAGTGGTGACAGACTATGTTCTTGAGGTTCCGGATGAAGGAGAGAAGGATTTCAGTATGTAGATGAAGTGCAGATGTTCTTGGTGATTCAGGAAATCTTGTGGAAGTCTTTGGATCATGTGGATGGTCCGCATCAAGTTGGAGCTCACAATTGAAGGATAACCTTCGGGTGAAGGAGTTCTTCCTAAGACTGGTCGACCGGATGAGTTACACATCCTGCGAATGTTCTTGGTAATTTTTACCGACTTAGATGATCATTCATAAGTTGATGTATTGTATAAATAAGGGATTGCAAAGTCATTTCAAAAGTGTCCTTGTGGAGATGAGTGTGTGGTAGCGAAGAAGAGAGCAAAAGGCAGAGAAGAAGTATTGGGCTTAAATGGAACTGATTCAAACATAGTGAAGATGCTATTCTCCAGTTCAATTATGTGGTACTTATTCTTTTGTAGACAGTGAGTCTCTTGTAGGCAGTGAGCCTCTTGTGAGCAGTGTGCTTGGGCAGTGAGCCCTAATTGACATGTGCCATTTTGTTCTTTCTATTCTTCTAACAGAGAATACAATCTTGGGTTAATCACCCCATGGTTTTTCCCTTAATCGGGTTTTCCATGTCAAAATATTGGTGTCTCATGTGTTGATATGTTTCTGCTCTTGACTTGTTGCATTGTGTTTCCATGATTGATTTATTGTTATACTGCTGAATTGCAAAGTGAAGTTAAGTGTTTAATTGGAAGAAAGTTTTTGCACAACTGATTCACCCCCCCCTCAGTTGTGTGCCCTAAGTCTAACAATTGGTATTAAAGCCAAGTTCCTCTAAAAGGAGCTTAACCGCTTGAGGAGATCTAGGATGTCGTCTTATAAGAAGGATAGTCTGAAGTTTGATGGAACCAATTTTAATCTTTGGAAAGGTCGCATGAAATGTCACTTGCAATGTATGGGAATGGCATACTAGACCATGGCTACAACTTAGTATGTACCTCCACAAGGTGGTCCGAAAACCCTAAATAAAATCACAGATGTCGAAAACAATCTGCGGACTATAGAGGCTCTTCTAAGCACTTTATCTAATTCAAAACTCTCAAATGTTATTGATCTACCAACTGCTTTTGAAATTTGGCAAAAACTGGAACTTCTGCATGAAGAGACAAATATGTTAAATGTGCAAGGTTATAGAGTCTGAAAGGGAAATTTGAAAATCTGAAGATGAGAGAAGAAGAAAGTATCACATCTTTTATGCCAAGAGTAAATGAGATTGTCTGCGGAATTAGAAATGCTGGTGGAGTCTTAAATGAAGATGAGATTGTTGGCAAAGTTCTTAGATCCCTTCCTGCTTCTTATAAAATCAAGGCTGCTGCAATTGAAGAATTCAAAGCTCACACAACCGTCACAAGAGATCAATAGGTTGGTAAATTGGCTACATTTGAAATGGCTACGTTTGGAGATGAACCCCCAAAGACTGAATCTGCATTCAAAGCTAGTGCCTCTTAAAAGGTAAACAAAGGTTTGATCCAGGAGAGAACTCTTCAAGGAAACTATCATGGTATGAAAAAGCAAGAAAAGACCTAGAAGAAGAAGAAGCTGAAGCTGCTCACCTTGAATCTCTTATTGCAAAAAGACTGCCAAGAGGATCTAGTAAGTATGAAGGGAAATTGCCTTTTAAGTGTTTTAACTGCAATAAGATTGGTCATTTTGCCTCAAGGTGTCTGGAAAGGTTTTCAAGGCCAAATTCTAACAGATCAAGATTTCAAAAGAATTGTTACTATACTCATGAAGGAGATGATGAAGGAGTAACAAATCATGAATCAGAGATAGGAGACAAATCTGGAAGTGACTGGGTGTTCATTGCCATCAAGGAAGAAGATCCAATGCCCTCTGAATTTGTCAATCATAAAGTTGTAGAAAGAGCTCTGGCTGCCCAAGTTGAAGAAAAGGATGATTGGGTCATTGACAATGGATGCTCTCACCATATGACACATGACAAAAATAAGTTCATAGATTTGGAAAGGTATGAAGGAGGAGTGGTAAAGTTTGGTGATAATTCTGCTGGTAGATTCAGAGGCAGAGGAACTATTTCTTTTGATGGAAGGAACAAAACCAGTAATGTTCTATATGTTGAAGGATTAAAGCACAATCTTCTCAGTGTTGGATAGTTGGTGGACAAGGGCTATGACCTCCAATTCAAGAATGGAAAGTGCAAGATATTTGAAAGTTTCAGAACAGAGATTGCATCTGGTACTCAAATTAAGGTAACATCTTCCACTTGGTTGGTACTGGTAAAAGTTGCTTGTTTGTTCAAGTTGATCAGAGTTGGTTATGGCATAGGAGGATGTGTCATGTGAATTTTGATAATATCATCAAGATAAGCAATGCTCAAGCTGTAAAAGATCTTCTAAAATTGGTGAAACCTACTAATAGTTTGTGCAAAGAATGTTAGTTGGGTAAGCTGAGCAGAGTCACATTCAAAAGTAAGGAACTATCTTCTACCGGATTATTGGACTTAGTTCATACTGATCTTTGTGGTCTGGCAAGAATCAAAAGTGTGCAAGGTGATAGATACTTCATGTTACTAATTGATGACTACTCCTGGATGATGTGGGTAACTTTTCTGAAAGAGAAATCATAAGCTTTTGAGAAATTCAAAATATTCAAGGCTATGGTAGAGAATGAAACCGGATTAAAACCAAAATGTCTGAGGTTTGATAGAGGTGGAGAATTCACATCCGGTGAGTTCATAGATTTCTGTGAGAAACATGGAATAAAGAGACAGTTGTCTGCTCCTAGGACTCCACAGCAGAATGGAGTAGTTGAAAGAAAGAACCGGACCATCCAGGAAGCATCTAGAACCATGATGATGGAAGCAAATGTTCCTCAGATCTATTGGAGAGAAGCTGTTAGCACTACAGTCTATACTCTCAATCGAGTTCAAATCAGAAGCCATACCGGTAAGACTCCTTATGAACTTTGGTTTGGCACCACTCCTACTGTGAGATATTTCAGAGTGTTTGGTAGCAAATGTTACATTAAAAGAGATGAAGATCTAGGAAAGTTTGATGCTAGAAGTGATGAAGGAATATTCTTGGGTTACTCTACTCAAAGCAAAGCATACCAATGTTATAACAAGAGACTGAGAAAGATTACAGAAAGTACAAATGTAAAGGTTGATGAAGGAATTGAGAAACCCTCAAGGTTTTATGAATATGATGAAGATGATCAGAGTGGTGTTCTGAGTCAAGGAGCCCAAGCCTCTTCAGAAAGTCATATTCAGACTGATCCGGTAAATCAAGAAGAAGAGATAAGTTTGAATGAGCCTGATCAAGGAGCAGAAGTGCAAGAAACTCCCAAAGTACCTAGGTATGTAAGACTGAACCACTCTAAAAATTAGATCATCAAAGGTGTACAAACAAGAAGGAAAATTGCTCAAAATTTAGATGAATATTGCTGGATTTCAAAGACTGAACCTAAGACTGTGAATGAAGCTTGCAATGATGAAAACTGGACTAAAGTAATAGACGAAGAGTTGATGCAAATTGAGAAAAATCACACTTGGGATCTTGTTCCCAGACCTAGAAACAAGAATGTGATTGGAACCAAATGGGTCTTCCAGAACAAACTAAATGAAGTTGGTGAAGTAATCAGGAATAAAGCCAGATTGGTCTACAAGGGCTATTCTCAAATAGAAGGAGTTGATTTTGAAGAAACCTTTGCTCTGGTGGCAAGAATTGAAGTAGTCAGATTATTTCTTGCTTTTGCTGCTTTCAAAGATTTCAAGATATATCAGATGGATGTCAAGTCTACCTTCCTGAATGGTGACTTGGAAGAAGAAGTGTACATAGAGCAACCGGATGGATTTCAATTGTCTGATCATGATGATATGGTTTGCAAGTTGAAGAAAGCATTGTATGGACTGAAGCAAGCTCCAAGAGCCTGGTATGAAAGATTGGATAAGCATCTTTTGAAGATTGGTTTTAACAAAGGTACTACCGACAGTAATTTGTATTTCAAAATTGATCATGAAAACATCTTGATTGTTGAAGTGTTTGTTGATGATATCATTTTTGGAGGATGAGATAGTATGTGTAAAACTTTTGCAAATCAAATGAAAAGTGAATTTGAGATGTCCATGCTTGGTGAAATGAATTTCTTCTTGGGTCTGCAAATCACTCAAACAAAGAAAGGAATCTTCATTTCTCAGACCAAATATGTGAAAGAATTGTTGAAGAAATTTGGGATGGAAGACTCTAAACCAATGAACACTCCCATGACAACCGGATGTAAGTTGAGCAAATATGATGACTCTCCTAAGGCTGATCAGACAAAGTACATGTTAATGATTGGAGGATTGTTGTATCTCACTCAAACTAGACCAGGCATTATGCAGGCTGTTGGTCTTGTTGCTAGATTCCAAGTTGATCCTAGAGAATCTCATGTCATGGCAATTAAGAGGATTTTAAGATATCTAAAAGGGACAGTTGAGTATGGTCTATGGTATCCTAGAGATCATGATTTCTCTCTTCATGCATATATAGATGCTGATTGGGCAGGAGATGTGGATGACCGGAAGAGTACCAGTGGTGGAGCATTCTTTTTGGGAAAGAGATTGGTTTCTTGGCTAAGAAAGAAACAAGAGGTAATATCTCTATCTACAACTGAAGCAAAATATATTGCAGCAATAGGTAGTTGCACTCAAGTTTTATGGATGAAGCAGATGCTAAGAGATATCAAAGTGGAATATGAGGAGCCTATCATAATTTTCTGTGATAATTCAAGTGCAATAAATATATCTAAGAATCCGGTGTTGCATTCAAAGACTAAACATATATCCATCAAGTTTCACTTTTTGAGAGAGCAAGTGAATAAGGATGAAGTCAGATTGGAGTTTGTGCCTTCCAAGGATCAGATTGCAAACATCTTTACTAAACCCCTTCCTAAGGACTCTTTTGAGTATCTCAGGGAGAAGTTAGGGGTTGTTGCCCCTCTGGTGATGAACTAAGGTGCACTGATGTGCATCAATCTAGTGGATATTACAGTCACATCTTGTGGTCCGGATTGATGATAGGGAGCTGCTACTCAGGGGGAGCAGCAGGCATGATTATGAAGTGGTAGTATTGCAAGTATGTGCCCTTTGCCATTGATGTCAAAGGGGGAGAGAAGACATGTGAAAAATAAGTGGTTGCTAATCAAAGGGGGAGCAGTAAAGGGAGAGAAGACATGTGAATGGTTGTTGCTGATAGGGGGAGTTGTGACAGTAAGGAGAAGTTCTTGTCTTGATGGTCAAAATAGTTTTTCACATCATATGTTGCCATCAATGATAAAGGGGGAGATTGTTGCAAGTACGGGCCTAACTAATGTTGTCATTGATGGAAACATACTTCTATTGCATTAATGATAAGGATTGGATGAGCTGTGTGTTGAGGATATTGAGAAAATTAGTCTTAATCAGGAACAGTGAAGAACAGTGATAACAGTAAGGTAATAGTCCAAGATAGGACGAAGATTAGGAGATGCAGATTAAAGGGTTTGAAGATATGTATCTTGAGATTGTCCAGTAGAGATTTTAGAGGTCTGCATGAAGATTTGAAGAAGTTGTGGCCGCCTAAGTAAAACCGGTTCCGGTAGGTGTTTAGAGGTGACAAAGTGTTACAGAAAGGTCTGGTGAGATCTGGAAATGTATTGTCCTATTCTGTAGATTTGAGGGAGTGCTTAGGAAGTCTGTCTGAAGTATCAATTCTATTGGTTTGTGGTATGGAGGTCCAGAAGCATCTATTCCTTTGTGACAGTGGTGATAGATTGTGTTCTTGAGGTTCCGGATGAAGGAGAGAAGGATTTTAGTATGCAGATGAAGTGCAGATGTTCTTGGTGATTCACGAAATCTTGTGGAAGTCTTTGGATCGTGTTCGGATCGTGTGGATGGTCCGCATTGAAGTTGGAGCTTGCAATTGAAGGATAACCTCTAGGTGAAGGAGTTCTTCCTGAGACTGGCCGACCAGATGAGTTACACATCCTGCGGATGTTCTTGGTAATGTTTGCCGACTTAGATGATCATTCATAAGTTGATGTATTGTATAAATAAGGGATTACGAAGTCATTTTAAAAGTGTCCTTGTGGAGATGAGTGTGTGGTAGAGAAGAAGAGAGAAAAAGGTAGAGAAGAAGTATTGGGCTTAAATGGAACTGATTCAAGCATAGTGAAGATGCTATTCTCCAGTTCAATTATGTGGTACTTATTCTTTTGTAGATAGTGAGTCTCTTGTAGGCAGTGAGCCTCTTGTGAGCAGTGTGCTTGGCAGTGAGCCCTAATTGGCATGTGCCATTTTGTTCTTTCTATTCTTCTAACAGAGAATACAATCTTGGGTTAATCACCCCGTGGTTTTTCCCTTAACCGGGTTTTCCACGTCAAAATCTTGGTGTCTCATGTGTTGATATGTTTCTACTCTTGACTTGTTGCATTGTGTTTCCATGATTGATTTATTGTTATATTGCTGAATTGCAAAGTGAAGTTAAGTGTTTAATTGGAAGAAAGTTTTTGTACAACTAATTCACCCCCCCTCTTAGTTGTCTGCCCTAAGTCTAACACATGCTTCCTACCTAACAGACCCTATTAATGTTTGTCAGTGTGTTTCTTAGATAGCAAAGCTATGTTGATCCTACTCTCCTTAAAATTATAACCATGTAAGAATTAAATTTAAATAGATTAGACTAGTATTTGAGTTGTCTAAGGGTAGTAAATATGTGACTAATTTAATTGTTAACCAATGGGTAGTTGTTAGCATTACTAGATTGTAAAAGTTTGTAAAAAAATTGGAAAGAGAAATCAAGTGATAATCTATGTTGAAAGTGAGAATTTGATTTTAGAATTGAATGTGGTGGATTGTAAGTGATAGGAGAGATATAAAAGATGCTTGTGTGAAAATTATATTAGAATTATGTTATGACATGTCTAATTGTGAATGTTTGAATTTGAAAATTTCATGTGAGTAGCTATTATATGAGAAAATCTCTATTGAAAGTTGAATCCTAATTTTGGCATTATGTTTTTGTGTGTGTTTTCTTATGAATTCCAAGGGTAGTAATGAAGCTTATATATATGAAATTGTTATAATGTGTGCTTGGTGGCATATATGCAAGATGCAAAATTTCAATACATTTATAGGCACCTTAGAAAAGATGAAATGTGTTGAGAGTTGTCAAATGCTATGTTTGTATCATTATCGTTAGATGAATGTACTTCATATGCTTTTCAAACAATAGCGTGTCTAGAGGCATGTATGAATGCTTGGGAAATGCACCTTAGAATTAGATTCCTTTGTCAAATAGTCTCTAATTTTTTTATTTTTATTTTTACATTGTAAAGGATGTAATTAAAATATGAAAAAGAAATGAATTTAATTATGATGTAGAAATAAGAAAACTAAGTCGAAAGGGGTAAAATATTCTTTATGTTGTATGAACCTTTAAACAAATAGAATAAATTCTATATGTTGATAAGTGAAATTAGTTTAATATTAGGTAAGGATTAGATCATAACATGATACAAAAGGAATAAACATGGTTGTGATAATTTAGAACAAAACAAATTGTTCAACTATGTTTCAAATGATTATAAGTGATTGAGGGAGTTAACAACTTAAATGCAAAATGACATGAGAAAGCTAGTTTCAATTAAATAATTAGAATATAAACCTGGTAGAATGTTGTGGCAAATAAAGAATGATTTGTGTATGCATTTCTATGTGCAATCAAATGTGAAAGAAGTATGTGATGTAGGTGTAGAGAGTGACATTTGTGGACCCAGCAAATGTTGTACACTCATACCCTGAGTATGTGATACAAGGTATCCATCTTGGGAAATGGGGTCGTGTGGAAACCATGTATGATCCATGCATTTGTGCATCTCCTATGATAATTATTTATGTGTGTTAGAAATGAAAATGTTTTAGTTTCAAATTTTAGTTTGAGCATGGAGTTTCCTTGAAATGGTGTAAGTGTATTATCATTTGTATAGGGAAGTGTTGTGAATAAGATGAAAATAAAATGAATGAATGTATGTAGTGCAACACTCAGCAAGGTGCAAAATTCAATAAAAACACGGGTTCACCAAAATGTTATGTAGGAAAAGAGGGAAGATGGGATTGATTGAATGATATGCCTAGATCCTCCTTTCACTACACACATTCAAGGACATTTAACTGAGTTGAATCACAAATTTTGCAAGAGGATTCATCTAGAGGTTGGTTTTCACTTGTAATGATAGGGAAATTTGGAAATTGATGATTAATGTGTTAATTTAATGCACAATTATGCTCAAAACCCTAATTATGCAAAATCGTAAACAAATAGAGGAATCCCGACAAATGCTCACACATAGAGATGTAATATTCAGAGTAGATACATACTAGGTTTTGAGATTCTAGATGTAGAAAAGTTAGGGGCTTTGGGGCGAGTGCCCAAGTCCAGGGCAGGAACTTCTTCAAGGATTTCCAGAAGTTGTCTACTACTGTTCACCACTATTTTAGATGTTTTCAACTTCAGAGATCCAGAGGGCTTCGGGGTGGGTGCCCAAGCCTAGGAAGTGCTTTCCTTCTTTGATCTAGACTCTATACTCTCTGTCACAGCCTTCTGCAACTCCACTCCGCAAGATACGACACCTGTCACTTGCAATCACGAGGAATGGGGTTGGGGATTGTGATGTTTAGGAGCTTGCCTCAGTCAAGCCTTAGAATGGCATTCAAGCCTTCCAACTTCGTTGTTTGATAAAGAGTGTGTATCCATGTGGGATAGAGGCAAAAAAAATTGACAAATGATTGATTCAACACAAAAAGATATCACCTCAGAGGTGTAGCTCGCATGTAGATGAAAATCCTTCAACACATGAGAAGATGAAGCCAAATCTGCATAACACACCAACAATATTCTACTCTGCAACAATAAATGCTTTGAATGCTCTACAATCATAAGTTCACCAAAAGTTCATAATCATCTTCTAGTTTACAAATGAAACCTTAAAATGCTTATATATGCATTCCCGCTACAAATCTCATAATTCAAACTTAAGATGTCAGCAACGAAACTTTTTATCGGTCACATAACCGACATTTAAAATTTAGGTCCTGACCAAATAGGGTAGGACTAGGGCACGAGCGCCCAAGCCCTAGGCCCCATTTTCAAGACAAAATTAAGTTCAACAAGGTCCCCTTAGCCCCATTTGACATGGGTTTTTAGGGATCTTGCATCGAGAGTTAAAATGAACATGCATGATGAAAAATAAGGGACCCGAGAGCTAAACTTAGGAGGTAAAAGTCCTAGGGGGACATTTTATGACATAACAATAACAAGAAAGTGGGAAAATAAAACTCAATAAAATATTAAAAATAATTTATGTTTAAAGTAGCCAAGATGAAGTTTTAAGCTTAGTCTTAATTAATTTATAAAAATAATAAAATGTAGAAGTGAAATATCAATAAAATGTTTAAGTTTAAAGGTTAATCAATTTTCTAAAAAAATTATGAGTTGAGAAAGAAAATATTTTGATTTGTTAATTTGAGATATTTTTTATATGTTAATTATAGTTGAAAAATTGAGTAATAGAAGAAAAAATAAAAATAAAAATTTATAGCATGTCACATTCAATACACAAAAACTAAACAATGTAGATACAATAAAATTTATGTGTGTATGTATATAGTAAATAAAATAGTTGTAATGTAAAATAAAATAACTCAAAGTAAATGAAATAACTTCAAACTGATATGTCCTTTAGATAGATTTATTTAAGATATCTATACTAGTATAAAATAAAATTATGACTAGAATATGTACCTATATAAGTATAGGTATTGCAGACAGATGTCAAATGATATAAATTTATTTTATTAAGTTCTAACATATATATAAATTATATTATTTACAACATAAATAAATATTAATATATATGAGATGTATATAAATGTATATTGTCACAAAAATTTGATGACAGTATTATTAAGAATTAATTTTGTCAAATTTGCTTAATACATACATACATACATATATGTAATACGATTTGTATGTCAAATTATAGTGAAATATAATGTATAAATACATATTAGGATTTAGATATAAATATTCATAAATCAATTATTATATCACAATTGAATGCAATATATATGATAATAGAAATATAATAATTTTAATAAAGTATATATTGATTTGATTATATTATGAATGATAATAATAATAAGATTGCTTAACTTAAATGATATATTTCAACATAATTACGTGTACATCATGGATCATATTTTTTTTATATACAAAAGTAGACACATTCTATCTAGTGACAAAATAATAGCACATTGTTAATGTGGATGGCGTGACTATCATAAACATAGTGAGGGTGATAATAACACTATTATTTCTATTATTTGGGTTCCACTAAATTGTTAATAGTATTGAACAAAAGACATCATAAATGAAATATTTCAATAGAACCATTCGAAAAAAGATCTCATACAATTAAATAACTTTTGAAGTTGTTTTTTGAATTTGTAGTGATTGTGTGGTTAGTCAAACGTGGTATGATGATGTTGATGATGATATACTAGCACTTGCACCCATATGAGGTTCAAGGAATATGCCGATAGGAACAACCGATAAGTTTACAAAATTTTTCGGCGGGAATTTTTTTTACAGCGTGAGACAATTCCGAGCACTATAATGCTCACATATAAAAGCCTATCGACTAATTATGTTTTTGTCTACTTTTGAAATGCTAGTGAGATGAGCAAAGAAATGATCTCTCTCTCACTCTCTCAGAGGGCATGCTTGAAAGGAATGATGTTTTTCTTGTTTATAAGTCATTATCGTAAATTGTAGCAAATCGATCCCTTTGTCTTGGTATATCTCCTATCTTTGAGATGAACAGATCTGAGGATAACTTTTTTGTCACACAAACTCTAACCCTAACCCTTATATAACCCAAAAGGAAATGAATGTTGTGTTGATGGTGGATAAAAAATGTTTGTCATATTTTGTGTATTTTGTCCACCTTAGTTTGTGGGCATTACATTTGGTATCAAAGCTAGGTTGCAACATTGAAGCTCTAGGTTATTTTGTTGTGAGGTAATTGTTGTGAATTCTTTATGCTTGTCCCACTCTTATTATTGATTGATATGTATATATGGTTGCCTAATAATTACATGATGCCATCGTTATTGATTAAGTACTTTTCTTATGATCTCTTGCTTGTCTTATGAAAAGATTTATGTTCTAAAAAGTGTTTTTTCTTGCAAAATTAAAGTAGCAATTTAATTACAAATTTTGTCTTGTATAGTCGAATATTTGATGAAATGATGTAGTTGTCAAAATTATTGTAAGGAAAGAGTGCAAGTTACACTTGTTAATTGCATTGTGTACCTTATGTTAAGTAAATGATGCATTTAGGAAATATTGTGTAAGTTATCTAATTGTCAATTTTGGAAAGGAAATCCTAAATTACTATGTGATAAACACTGTGTTCTCCTAGTTTGATTGCATAATTATCGTACATTGTTTATGAATGATGGGCAATATAAGAAAATTTGTAGACGTATTTAGGGAACTCCCCAAATTTAGATTATTGAAATGTATCTCTTCCTAGATGTTGTATGGCTTAGACATAAGGATGTGTTTTCCATGCTGAAATTATTATGTTAGCATGCTTAAATGTCTTAAAATTCTCTAACATGATGTTTGGAGGGATAAATGGTGGAAATTAATAATTAGGTTTCTCATTATTTATTAATAAGCACAATACAGTTTACCATATATACCGTAGATAAAAAAACTTGTTCACGGGAGGGACTATCCTTTAAAATGCATAGTTTAAATGGCCTTGCTGAGGAGTGTTGACCTTGCCATAATTTGCATAACCAAATAATTTTTGTGTCTAACTTTAGACCATCCCTTAAATGTGAACCCTATCACTCCACCAAATTTTATTGTTGTGATCTAATGTGATTTTACCTAGTGACCTAAATGAACATGCTTCCTACCTAACAGACCCTATTAATGCTAGTCAGTGTGTTTCTTAGATAGCAAAACTATGTTGATCCTACTCTCCTTAAAATTATAACCATGTAAGAATTAAATTTAAATAGATTAGACTTGTATTTGAGTTGTCTGAGGGTAGTAAATATGTGACTGATTTAATTGTTAACCAATGAGTAGTTGTTAGCATTACTAGATTGTAAAACTTTGTAAAAAAATTGGAAAGAGAAATCAAGTGATAATCTATGTTGAAAGTGAGAATTTGATTTTAGAATTGAATGTGGTGGATTGTAAGTGATAGGAGAGAAATAAAAGATGTTTGTGTGAAAATTATATTAGAATTATGTTATGACGTGTCTGATTGTGAATGTTTGAATTTGAAAATTTCATGTGAGTAGCTATTATATGAGAAAATCTCTATTGAAAGTTGAATCCTAATTTTGGCATTATGTTTTTGTGTGTGTTTTCTTATGAATTCCAAGGGTAGTAATGAAGCTTATATATATGAAATTGTTATAATGTGTGCTTGGTGGCATATATGCAAGATGCAAAATTTCAATACATTTATAGGCACCTTAGAAAAGATGAAATGGGTTGAGAGTTGTCAAATGCTATGATTGTATCACTATCGTTAGATGTTTGTACTTCATATGCTTTTCAAACAATAGCGTGTCTAGAGGCATGTATGAATGCTTGGGAAATGCACCTTAGAATTAGATTCCTTTGTCAAATAGTCTCTAATTTTTATTTTTATACTGTAAAGGATGTAATTAAAATATGAAAAAGAAATGAATTTAATTATGATGTAGAAATAAGAAAACTAAGTTGAAAGGGGTAAAATATTCTTTATGTTGTATGAACCTTTAAACAAATAGAATAAATTCTATATGTTGATAAGTGAAATTAGTTTAATATTAGGTAAGGATTAAACCATAACATAATACAAAAGGAATAAACATGGTTGTGATAATTTGGAACAAAATGAATTGTTCAACTATGTTTCAAATGATTACAAGTGATTGAGGGAGTTAACAATTTAAATGCAAAATGACATGAGAAAGCTAGTTTCAATTAAATAATTAGAATATAAACCTGGTAGAATGTTGTGGCAAATAAAGAATGATTTGTGTATGCATTTCTATGTGCAATCAAATGTGAAAGAAGTATGTGATGTAGGTGTAGAGAGTGACATGTGTGGACCCAGCAAATGTTGTACACTCATACCTTGAGTATGTGATACAAGGTATCCATCTTGGGAAATGGGGTCATGTGGAAACCATGTATGATCCATGCATTTGTGCATCTCCTATGATAATTATTTATGTGTGTTAGAAATGAAAATGTTTTAGTTTCAAATTTTAGTTTGAGCATGGAGTTTCCTTGAAATGGTGTAAGTGTATTATCATTTATATAAGGAAGTGTTGTGAATACTCCTCCATGCTCCTATGTTATCTTGATATTTTTTTGAAGTCTCCCCTAGCATAGGATCTTCCACTTGGATTGATGGAATGCTAACATAACTAGGGGTTGAGAAAGTCAAGACCTCCATTAGAAGGATGTACTTCTCCATGGACTCCATGTTCCCAATTTTCTCCCCCGTGATTAAAACCCCATTGTTGGTTCATAGTGCAAACCTATTCCGTGTTTGTGTTAGTTGTGAATGGGCTATGATGTTGCTATTCCTCCTGGAGATATCACTACTACTCATTATGAGCAAATGTTATTTCTATTGACCATAGGCACTTGCTACAGCTACTAGAATTTGGAACTTAAGGTTGTCACTGGTTATGGATCGCATGTACTACTACTAGACATTAGTACTTGACATGGAATTTGGTATTATCGTTTGGTTGGGTTAAATTATTGGAAACATTGTTTGGTTACTAACCCTCAAAAATTGTCACATCGAATTGGGTTAGGTTAATGACGCAAAAGAAAACTCTTCTTTCTGCTACAACAACACTCACAAATTCAAACACACAAGCAATTCAATAATACAGATTGCAACACAAAAGCTAACTTCATATTTTTATTTAATTCATAGACCAATCTACAGAATCTTTTACAAAATCGCTTCCATCTCTCTCAATCTCCAATCTGCATTCTACAACCTATCTCTCATCCAACCTTCAGTATACTCTCCTCAATCTACAATTGCCTCACAAGGCTTCCTATCCCTCCTTTCTTTCTGTACCCTCAGGTGCATTCACTTGCACTCTCTGCAAGTTTCCTCTACTCTCTCTGGCCAAGCCTCTATTCTCTCCAAATGGCCGACACCCTTCTCAGCTCAACCTATGGTTTTTATTGACATGCTAAAACACTTCATAACCATCCGGAAAGGTGAATGGACACATGAAAATAAAATCCAAATTGCAGCAAGACTTTCCCCCTCCTGTAGGCCCGCGGCCCATGACGCTTCATCTCCCAGCTCCTTGTGCATTATATTCCCTCTTGTTTTAATTACATACTTGGAATGCAAAGAAGATGCAGCATATAGATGCTATGACCAAGATGGCGTTTTACTTCCATGCCTCAGATAGAAATTTTGTATATTATTTCTTTCAAAAGCATCGGAATTCCCATCGTTGGAGATATTGTTGTCTCCCTATCCTTTAGCAGCGACGTAAATAGATTTTGAAACTTCGTTCTCTATCATAATGCGAACTATTTGATATTCGCCTCTCCATTTGCTACATGATTTGATCATCTTGGCATTACTAACTTAGAAGGAAATCGTTGGATCTGCATGCAAATGCAGATGTGTCTATCGGCCTATGGGCATTAATTGATCCTCACAAAGTATGTCTTTAACAAAACAACTTTTGTACTACCTTCATACTTCTACAAAAATGTTTGTTCGAAAACATTTGTGGGATTCCCATGTCTCGGCTGGTGGTAATTGCAAGGAAGACTTTGTGAACCACATATAATTGGGCACTAGAGAATACAAATGGAGTCTCAGACCAGTCGAGTGGCTTCAATAACAATGTGCCTTATACAAGGCAGTCCCAGACATCAGATAAACAATGACAAACATATATCATGCTATCAAATGTCATATGACTGTGACTGGTCACAATGCCACCAAATGCCCTTTTGTGACACGTCAACGAATGTATGGCAATGAGAGATCGACTTCACTTGATGCGAATCGCATAAGCGAAACCACCACCAAAGTATGATCAAAATGCACTTCGTTAGCAAGAGCAAGAAAGGCGACATCAGCAACCAAGAAACCGCAACAAGTCACTGAAGAAACAAAACGAACAACCAAAACCAAAGTCGAAGCATCAAATCTTTTTGGCTGACGTAGGATTGCTCGTGCGCCCGGGTGCTCCTGCATCAGCTAATTGGTAATATGATAGTACTAGCTTTGGGATAATATTTGCATTTTGATAGCAGTGGTACCTTGACAATATTGATGGTACGCCAAAATATACATGGTGAGATAGTAGTGACTTGACTTTATTAGACAATAGTGATCCTTGGACTTTAAGGTGATAGCATGATTCTACATGATGAGATTTTGGTTATGTTGTTCCTTGGGGAGTTATGGATGTTCATATAGTTATGATGTTTTTTGTACATGCCATTGGCATGTACGACAGGGCATGTCTTGGGTTGGATAGGACATGTAGCTGTACGCCATGATGTTATAATCTATGAGCTCTATATGGTATTGATACCATCGTACATTGTTTTTTGGTGGTAGTAGGTCCACTTAATTCCCCTCGTCCCCTTAAGAAACCTTATTGAAGCTGCATGGTGATTGTAATGTGTAAATTCTTATTGAGGTTATTGATTATTTATTAATTTATTGGCAACTTTCTCTTTAATTGTAAAACTATAAAACTATCAGTTCACGAGGTTTCTCTTTTTTGGGATACTTATCCATTTTGATTTTAATATGGTCCTTTTGCCTCAAGACTTGTTTAAGTTGGTTTTTGTTGCTTGGATTTTAGGACATTGAGTTGATTTTACTTATTATGTTCTATGTTGTCTTTTATGATTTTATTAGTGGATTTAACCTTGAGATTTTATTTAGTAGAAATTTCTTAGTTTCAATCCTTTTTAAGTGTTTTCACTTGTTGGTATGTGTGGAGTAATGTGATGTGTAAAACTACCATATACATAGGGGTCCTTTGTAGTTTGTCTATGAGAGTAGATGACCTGGTGAAATTCTTATTGTGAGGATGGGACTACAAATGGGACCGATATGGGACAGTCATAATCCATTCCCTCTAGGTGTGTGTGTGATATATTTTGTATCTCTCTCTTGAAGGCTAGCCCCCTTAAAGAACCAAGAGAAAGGTACTATGTTGTTCAAAATTGACCAAGCACAATGTGAGTGAGTCAAACTACAATGTAGCACATTTAACCACACCCTTGCTAGAGTTACCTGCACAATCACTCTTGCTCTCATGGAAAGATCCATTCAAGTGATGGTGGGAACAATAGGTTGTTTAGTTCATAGGGAAGCATAACATCATAGATGGCGGTTGTGTTATTTGTATGATCTGTTTGTATGCAAATTTGATGGTTGTTTTTGTTTTTGTGATTTAGTTGGCAAAGAATTATTTAATGTTTTCAATGAAGACATTGAATTGGTATTGTCATTGTTATTCTTAGATGACCCAAAGGGTCACTCACTCTTATTCTATTTATATTTTTGGTCACAAAGAGGCAAAATGTGTTTAATATTCTCTCTTCCAATTCAATTAGTTCTTTGAGGAGTCTAAGTTCTCTAGCCCTCTCTTTGTCATCTTTGATCATTTTGTTGTTTGATTAGCCACAAGATTTCTGCTTTTTATTGGGCTTGTGCTTCGATAGGATTTAACTAAGTTGGTAGGCTTTCCTTGATTTTGTTTAGAGTTGCTTTAATCCAGTCTTCTCTTGCTCTAAGGTACATTGAGTGGAAAATGTTGAATTGAGGAAGAAGGATGACTTGTTTTGTTTGTTGTTGAAAATTTCAATGTTCCATATTGTATGTTGTATGCCTTGTGATGAAATCGAGGGCTTTCTCTTTTCTAATTATTTTTGCTTTTAGTGTTTTTAGTTTATGCAATCTCTAGTGTAATTAACTATATAGGAATGCAACTTTCTTTTTTATATTTTCCTAATTTTTGAATCTTTGCTAAAAATAAAATTTCTTTATGAATGCAAACCTAGGATGGCTCTTACTAATGCAATTTTCTACTATTTTTTTGGTATTTTCATGTTTCAATTTTGAATGTAAATTAATCTAATGAAATAAAATGTGTCTACTTTATCAAAGAAGGAAATGAAATTTAGATCTAGTAAAGAAAGAAATCCTAATCTAATGAAGAGAAAATAACAGTTTTACAATCCCAAGGGCGAGAGAGTTTGTTAATTACTAATCTAATCTACCTTTTCAAAGAAAATAAATAACTTGTAAACAAAGATCAACATCAATGCAAGACTTATGTGCTTAGAGATCTAGCTTGGTTTATATCCTCCTTTGTAGCAATAAGGTCCTCCAGTTGATGACATGAAAGAAAACAAAGATATGAGAGAAATTAGTGTGGTTGAAGATTAGAAGCTTGGGATAACAAAAAATAAAAGGCTCTTGAAGTCCTTTATGAGAATAAAGATGCTAAAGGGGTTTGCAATGCATGAAATTGATCCTCTAGAGGTGAATTAGGTGATTCACTATGGGAATGAGATATCTTAGCAAGGACGAAAAGAATGTAAATAAGATAATTAGCCTCCTCTTGAGGAAAACGGGGAATTGAATTCAAGAAGCTTAGAATATTAATAAAAATTGAAAAGCAAAAGGCTCTTGAAGTCCTCTGTGAGCATAAAAATGCTAATGGTGGCTGAAATGCAAATAAGATAGTCAACCTCTTCTTGAGGGAAATTGGGAATTGAGTACAAGAAGCTTAGAACCTTGGGAAAAACTAAAAATCAAAAGGCTCTTAAAGTCTTGTATGAGCATAAAAATGCTGATGGGGGTTGGAATGCACATATAAGATCAAGTCAACCTCATCTAAAACAAGAGAGGAGGGATGTATTTAATTTGGAAAACAACACCAAAGGTGGGGTTGTTTGGGAGCTAACTATAGAGTTGATTGGAAGTTCATAAAGGCTAATGGGAAGAGAATAATATATTGATTGAGATCTCACTGAGGTATGATTGGAAACAAACAATAAACTTATTGAGAGAAGAGAAATAGTTACGGGGAGTTGTGGTTCAACTAGACAAGATAGAACTTCCAATCAAAAGTGAAAATGGAAGTAAACTGACCAAAATTGAAAGAAATCATGCATGCCAAAAGATGACAGCTTTGCCCCTTTTTGGAACAGGGTCACCCCTCTTGCTATGGAAGGTCACTCAGGTGACCCTTCAACTTAAGGATAGGTCACTTGAGTGACTCTAAGATCTCTTAGGTGACCCTCAAATTAAAGATCTACAAAAGATTTTTGGACATGCACAAAGTCTTGGAACTTATTTTGGAGGTTGGAGAAGATGGTTAAGGGGATAAATAGGCTAGAGGATGCATCATCAAGTGTGAAACTACTAAGAAAAGTGTAATTCATGTCTTCGAGGGTCATGAGATGGATCACCAAATCATCATTGGACTGCCATGTTAGCTTGTACATTTTTAAGCACTTACATATTTTCCTCCTCAGGGATGGTAGTCTACATAGTAGGTAAGTACCATTCCTAAAAATGGAGTTGTTGGATATACACTTACCTTTGTTGTTGTCTCGCATCTAGACCTACAAAATAAAAATTGACAACTGATTAAAGTGCATTTTGATAAATGATTAGCTCAAAGTAGGTTAAAATAAAGATGATAGAACATACCTTAGATGTGTGAGTTTGATGTTTACTTGTGGTGCCTTGCCATGTTGTGAAAACCTACCAAGATGATGAAAGAAATGCAAAATAAGAAAAAACTAAACTACAAAAGAAAGATACAACACAAGAGCCATTATTACAAGCAAAGTTGAAGAGGAGAGGGAGAAGAAAGAGTAAAAGGAGAGAAATGATGATGAAACTATGTGAGGGAGTAGCCGACAAAAATATTATGACAAGGGGATTAAGATCATGGCCATTGTTCAACCTCCCACATCCCTAGGTATGAAAAACTCTCCATGAAACCCTAGATTCCTTTTCATTAGATTAGTCTTGAAACCATCTTTTAATCTTGAAGTTTTCTATCACTTTCAACAAGGTTTTAGGTTTTACCTATTTTGGTTACTTTGTTTTTCTAAATTCTGCTTGATTTTTACCTTTTATGGGCCTAGTGGGGTACACTAGGGTGTGGCCTTGGGTCACCACTTTTAGAAAGGTAGGTCACCCATGTGACCTACCATTTGAACTTGGGTTGCTTGCGAGACCATGAAGGTCACTCAAGAGACCTTCCCAATTGCTTCTGTTGACAAGATCAAAGGAAAATTTGATTGTTTCGAGGCCTAAACTAACCAATTTCTTTGATTTTACACTTAATTATTTGTTTATTTCTATTTTTCTAAATAATCTATTCAATTTTTATATATTTTTAAGAGTTTAATGACTTTTTATGATTTTGACTTTTCTAATTTTTATAGTTTTTAAGGTTTTTAATGAAGGTCTAACCTAACACACTCTCCTTATAGAACACCTACATATGGTGGAATTCCATATGTGAGTAGGATTGGTATATGGATGCACTAAAGGTATGGTCCACTGTAGACCATGCTACCCTTTAGAGGATTGGTTTAGCTCAAGTAGCACAGATACCAATTGATCATCCTTTGTCCTACATATGCTATGATATCCTTAATTACTGGAGTGATGATTAGAACACTTTCTAATTCCCTTCTATTTTAGGAGAGTTAGCAATCACTCTTTATGATGCTTATCACATCCTTGGCATTCCCATCATTGGGGAACAACTTGTTCTTCTAGAGAGAGTCAGAGCGAGACAAGCTAGCTTGGGTAGTTGTTGTTAAGTGTGAAAAAGATGAATGATGACAACTAGCATGCACACTAGATCAAATCCTCTTTCACAATAACATTCAAGGACAAGACTGAGCCAAATCACTACCAAATAGAGGTGGACTCAGCTACAAATCTTGTACTCAAGAGTGCTATAGAAAGATCAGATTTAATCAAGCCCTTTTAGCAAACCCTAGGTCAATAATGCACTAAACTCTAGTTCTATGATGATATGATTATAACAGAAGATGTATAGCAAATCTTCAGAAACTAATTTCACATAGAGGATCAGGAAGATGATAGAACCTGTGTCCCAGAAGTAGAAGTGTTAGAGGACTATTTCGGGACCGCCCAAGTTCTGAATGGTTGAATCTGCAAAAACTGTAAACTGGAGAAATATTGTAGAGACTGCCTTGATGCCAGATCTAGAATTAGTAGGGGCAAAAGGACTAGGGCGCCACCACCCAAGTCTTACATAGTGGAATCTTCTAGAACTGTTATTAGATCCTGAAACCCTAATCCTTGCTTAGTCTTCCTGTATCTTCATATTTCCAAGATCTCACTCCTATAACCTGTACACAAGAAGAAGAAAAGGGATTTGGGGGTTATGGTGTTTAGGGACTTGCCTCAGTCAAATCCTGGGATAGCATTCAATCTTCCCAACACCATTGATAGATAAAGAGAGCATGCCCTTACAGGGCAGAGGCTAAACACAATAACAATATGATGAATCAAATAATGATAAACAATAATGATATCACCTATGTGATAAAACCCTTAGGAGGATGAATGGCCTTCAACTCATAAGGAGAGATAGATGATAAGTTCAAACCTACAACAACACACACAATGACAATATGAATCTGCTCTAGAATCACAATGAATGCTTTGAATGCTCTTTGTTCCAATGCTTCAAGTTGGCTATCTCTATCTAGGTTCATAATGAATTCAAAAACACACTTATATATGCTTTCCTACTAACATTTGTCAAATTAAACCAAAAGAGCCGACAAAGAGAAACCTTTTTAAAGGTCCTATGCCCACATACATTTAATTCTACCCCGACCAATTAAGAGAGACTTGGGTGGTGGTGCCCAAGTATTAGGGTTCTTGTTAGGTCTGGGATAAGGTAAAACATGGCCCCCTTATTCCCAATTTACATTGGTTTTGGGCAATTTTACATCAGGATGATCATTTAGCATGTATAATGTAATCACGGGGACCTAGGAGCTAAACAAGGAGGTAAAAAGACATGTGGCTACTTTTTACTCCATAACATTTAGCACCCACTTTAATATGTGTATGATCTTATGATCAGTACATGCATTAAAGTATGGTCAGAGCACATCAAACACATCAGATACTAGAGCGAAAACACACCCTGAGTTTGGAAAACCATTTCTAGTGCCCAAGCTTAGGCAAGCATAAGAAAACACTTAACAGTCATGCAAAACATAGAGAATATAGTAAATAATCATGCAATACATGAAGAAGACAGTAAAGAGGCATGTAATACACAGAGAAGGCATGAAAGTAAACACACAATACACAAGGCATACATGAAGAGAAAACATGATTGGATAATTATACTACCCTAACTAGGTGATGTGGGGCTCATCGCTACACACCACCATCAAAAGCACACAAAACACACAACGTAGGGGGAGCTCATCACTACGCATCGCCACAAAACACACAAAACACACAACATGGGGGGAGCTCATCGCTTCACCCTATCACTAAAACATGCAAGACATGCATGAAAGACACATGGAATACATGAGTGACGTAGAGTATGTTGTCGACACACTATATGTCTTAAACACATAAAAGACGGACGATGGGGGGAGCTCATTGCTATGTGCCACCATCTAAGACATGCCAAACACACTTGACGATTGTGCTATGCTACCAAAACCACCAAAGACACACTTAAGGGTGAATAATTCAAGATCCAACCCCGTCCATACAGAGGACTTTTTAAAAGGATGTGCAACCACTCAAGGGAATACACAATCCTTCCTTCCATAGAAGGGCTTTTAAAAACATACAACCCCACCTGTATTGCGGAGATGCCTTACAGTGAAAAGGAAGCATGTGCACAAAGTATACAACCCCACCTCCATCGCGGAGATGCCTTACAATGAAAAGGAAGTATATGCAAACATACAAAAAAGTACACAACCCCACCTGCATTGCGGAGACACCTTACGATGAAAAGGAAGCATACGCCATATATTTTATCACAATGTCTAAATATCCCAGCATTTACCACAATATATGCCCCACCTTAAAGTGGTTGATCCCACTTGCTGGTATTAATCACGTTTAAGGTATGGTTGAAAACATGCGAGGGAACAAGAGCTTTCGCAAAGCCCATGCCCCAAAGTGACATGTGCTTACGATCGCCGATTGTTTCCAACAATCACAATTGAAACACATTAGTATTATATGCTAACAATTAACAAACTTAGGTTAGAAAATCTTAGCTAAGATAACAGCCAAATCATCTTATGAACAAGTGATATAGAAATAAGACAACATACCACTTAAACAAACCAAGGCTATACTTGTGAGTTTGGTACCGAGTATAGCCATGAGGTTATACTTCATGTATCTTAGAACTGAGTGTAGCTACAAGGTGAGATACAAAAACATTCCAAAGTGCCTAGAAGAAGATTTAGAGTATTATAAAGTTTTGTTAGAAGAATTTCACAACACTACACATGATCACATCACAACACAAAGTGATTCTACTAGTCAAGCGTCAGTAACATATTAACCCCATCTTGATATATGGACTGGGTCCATTTTTATTCTTGTTGTAGGGACACATGGTCCTTATTAGAAATGTATATTTGTTATTGTCATCCAGCAACTAGTAGAGCCATGGAAGAATGAAATCCTGAAAAATGAGAGAGGAGACAAAGGTGACTTAGTGTCACAACATGGGAAGGTGCCCCCAAGACAAAATCTACAACATTATGTCCCCAAGGCACCACACACAACAATTGAAATAAGATAAGTGTAGAAGAATAGAGGAACAAATAGAAGAGATGTCACGATGGAGGCGGTCTCCTTGTATCCTTGACCTTACAAGAGTATCAAGGGTCATCCAAGGAGACCTAAACAAACATTTAACACAATACAGGGAAACACAATACAACACATACATACATACATACATACATACATACATACATACATATATATATATAAGTATATATATATAAATATATATAGGTATATATATATATATATATATATATATATATATATATATATATATATATATATATATATATATTTCTATCTATTAAGAGGCCAAACTTGCGAGCATCTTGGAGAGGTGCTCCATCAAGTGTGGTGAGAAATTCATACCTATTTGATTTTCATTACCAGAGTAGTCGTAGGATGCTTGTTTCGCAAGATTGCGTATGTTTGAAATCTTCTGATGCTTGCAGGGAGGTGAATCATTACCTTTTTCAATAGAAGACTCACTCCTTGCTCTTTTCCTTTCTTTTCCTTTCTTATTTTGTTTTGCATGATGAATGAGCCACTTGTGATGAAATAGGATGCTTTTCATCATGACAACTTTTTCTTGCTTAAAGTGATTATATGTAGACTACTGCATTTGCGTATCTTGTGTATTTTGGTTATTTCTCGATCCTTAAATGGATAATGCATGAGCAACCTTAGCATAGATACCTTTTTCTCGTGGTCATGGTGGATCTTCATTTTCCATCTTATCTACTTCTATTATGCCAATTATTTCATCATAATCGAGATATTCATCTTCATGTTCTACTTCATTCTATTGTTCCACCATGTTGTTGTTTATGCTTAGGAAAAGGATTAGTGAAGATTTATAGATTTTGATTTGGAGGGGCTACCGACTTATTTCCAGTGTCATTCACACTGGTCACCTGTATTATGTTAGAATCGACGAGGTCTTGAATTTCATGTTTAAGACGCATACATCTTTTGATGTTATGCCCCGCTGAGTGATGATAGTGATAATAGGCATTAACATCAAATGAAGGTCCTTGTATCTTGCTACTGTCTAGTGGATGAGCAAGAGGAAGCTTCAAAAGATCTTTGTTTATTGCTTGAGTCATTATCGAATGGAGAGAATCCAATAGTGGAGTGAATTATCTTTGTAGTTGCCTAAATTGAAACGGGGTCCGATTAGGTTTTGTAATGGCGAACACTTGTGATTGGAAGTTATTCGAATGTTGCCCATTGATATTGATGAAATTCTTGTTATGCTTCTTAAATGAGTGTTGAGATGTTCTAGCTGTAGATTGACCAATTGCAGCCAATGAGTTATGATTCTCATACTGACTAGCTGCAAGTTGGTAATCTCAGAGAGTTGTGCATAGATGTTGAAAAGAATTATACTTCATGAATAGCATTTTATCACGTATGTTCAGTTGTAGATTCGTAATGAATACTTTTTGAACATCCTCATTTGTAATTGGATATTGTATTTGTGCAAAGAGAGCTTGATATCGACTGATGAATTCCATTAATTATTCTTTTGGACTTTGTTTGCAATTGACCAAATCAATCAATGAGATAGGAGGTCCAATATTTGCTTGGAAATGTTGCAAGAATTGATCAACTAGTTGTGATAATGAATGTATTGAATTAGGAGGTAGAGAGAAAAACCATTCCAAAGCGGTATCTTTGAGAGAGTGAGGGAAGATTTTTGCTAACAATGCCTCATCAAAGAAGAAATCACTACACATTGTTGTGAATGATACCACATGAGTATTAGGATCACCTTTACCACTATAATTTTTGAAGCAGGGAGTCTCAAATTTGTCAGGCATTTGAGCTCTTAGGATTGTATAAGATAAAGGACTGCGAGCATGATATGTTGGTATATTAGGTTGAGAGGAAGCATTGGCCAGATTTGTCACTTTTTGCTGCAAGGATGTCATACAGTACAAAAGTTGGTTTAGGAGGGCATCATTAGGTGATGTGGTTTGTGTATTTGAGGCAAAGGTATTGGATACTATAGTTGTTAAATTGAGGGGTGGTTGGAAATAGGTAGAAGTGATGGGTGGTTGAGAATAGTTATTCATGGGTATGGATACACGAGGTGTTAAGTTTTGGTAATTAAATGCTACGACTTTGTAGTTATGTGAATTGTTCCCATTAGATGTTCCCATGCTAGTGGTATCATTACTAAAATCTTGTGCATTAGTAGTGAGAATTGATGATATAAAAGTGGATATTCTAGTAGTCAGTATGGGTGCCAATACTTGTGAGCTTATATGTTTTGGTGGTGACACATTTTCTATGACATTCGCACAGCTAGCCGCTAACATAATGTTGTGATCCACTATGTGGGCTATTCCACGGAGCATGTCAACACCTTCTTGTCCTTCTTGTAATAATCCTCTTATACCATCAACAAGAGGTATCATTTCTTGAGCTAGATCTTCACCTCCTACAATTTGTTGGAAATCAGCTAGTTGTTTGTCTAGTTTCTTGATTTGATCTTCAGGCACATGTGTAACTATGCCAATCACATCTTCAGAATCATGAAATGTTTGTTCTTCTGACATGTTGGTGTTGGTGATATTTGGGAAAGATATTGTTTCACCTTGTGTAAAGTAGTTGGAGAGTGGATTTTCCAATGTTTGCACACCGTTGCTATCAAAAGCACTATAACCCATCAATCTACAATGTCTTCTTACCAAGGTGTTAGTGTTAGGGCAGCGGATTATACAACTCATACAAAGTCTTATAACACTCAATGCACTAATAGAAATATGGCAAATAAATGACCAGGTGACCAAAATGTTTAGTCACGTGACCAAAACTTTTTGCAACACAGTTATAAATGACTAAATAAATGATTAATTTGGTCATCGAGCAAAAAACACAACTAATAATTGGTGAGACAAATAAAAATAAATAAATGACTATTACTCCTCTATTCTTTTTTCTTTCCAATTTGATCATAATCCATGAATTCAAAGACAATATAAGGCAAGGCAATAAATGTCTGCTTAGACCCAATAATTATATTGTAATATAAGTTCATTATTTTATAATTAAAACTAGGATAGCTATATTTTAAAAAATATATATCTAAAGTACGCCGAGATGGATCCAATGTGTCATTTAATTAAATTATTTTAATTTAAAATTGTAATAATTGTATACTTTAATAATTTTAATCAAAATATATATGAAATTAGAATAAATAGATATTTTTTAATGACAATAAATAATGTAAATATATATAAATATTTGAAAGGAAAAAATATAGCTATACTTAAAAAATATATCTAAAGTACGCCGAGATAGATCCAATGTGTCATTTAATTAAATTATTTTAAGTTAAAATTGTAATAATTGTATACTTTAATAATTTTAATCAAAATAATATATGAAATTAGAATAAATAGATATTTTTTAATGACAATAAATAATTTAAATATATATAAATATTTGAAAGGAAAAAATATAGCTATTTGTAATTTTTTTGGCCAAGATAAGAAGGGGCAACTGGTTTTCCCCACACCGAGGCTCCCAACTTAAAGGTTCTTGCGTCAATTTTGTTGTGGTTAGTCATTCTTCAATGTTTCATGATTGATTTATTTCTATTTCTATAGCTACAATTCTGTTTTAAATTCCAACACCATAAGAAGAGGGATTTAAACACATGTATGCATTCTAATTATAAATTTATTTTATAATTAAAATTATAATATAAGTTTTTGCCTTGTGGTGCATGAGTTTAGTTTACTTTAGTAATGGAGGGAAATAATGGAGGGAATGTTCATTTATGTGTTTTGAACAAAAAGTGAAACTTGTGAAGAAGCGAATCACGGGTCTAGTAGGAGAAGATTGTTCATTGCCACCAAGAATAGGGTATGAGTAGTTGAAAAGGAGACGATTGTTCATGGCCGCAGTTCTTTGAGATCATCGTGTGAGATTGTTCATGGCCATAGTTCTTTGAGATCATCGTGTGAGATTGTTCATGGCCACAGTTAGTTGAAATAGTTTTGAGATCATCGTGTGAATGAAGGGATTTCCAGCAACAGACAGCAAATCAAAGGAGCAGCAATAATAATGAGATAACAAATGGTTTTATGAAGTAGAGGTAGGGTTTTCCACGTACCTCTATTCTTCTCTTAGCCTGCTCTAAAGTTTTGTATCTTTGAAAGCTTGATGCTTTGTCATTAGTGACTGTTCTATCTCTTTCAATGACTTTATGAAGAGGTCTCATGGTTCTTTATTGATAAAGTTCTACTTTTCCATTCATGATTTATACTTAGAATACCTTGGCATGAAGGAATTTGATGGTCTTCAACCTGTGACTTAGACACTGCCCCTGTGTGTGTTATTTAACCTTTGAAAGATGATTGTATTTTCAAAATGACTGTCACAAAATAGAGAATGAAAGCTTGTTGTTGAGAATGCAAGACTATTCCATGATTTGTTTCATTCCTTAAATCTGCTCTTCACTATCTTTACTGTCTCTTACTACTATCTTAACAGTAGCCTTTGTCATGAAAACTTTGTTCATTGCTTCATACATGAACTGATCTTTGTTGTCCTATCACAAACTTGCCTACAAATTCCTTAATACAAAGATATCATTAATGATGACTATCCTTTGTATGCAAAAATTTGTCATAGTCACATTCCCTTTGTCCATCTGCTGTTATGACTATCATATAGCTTATTAGCTTGATTTTGATAAACTTGAAGATTCTATTCATAAACTTTTGACTATAAAAAATCCTCTCTGTTACTTTTGTTATTGATATATGACATAGTTTTCACATAATTCACATTTGGATGCAAAAGACTGTCAATATTCCACTGTCTTTTCTCTACTGTTGTAGCCCACTTTGGTGACTGTGATTAGGGCATCTCTTTGAATGGATAGTGATCTCCTCTTTTCTTCTGTGGTGTTGTACATTACTCTTTTTGATGACTGATTTCACTGTCAGTTTGATGACATGACTGTCATCACTTTTAAAGGCACTTGTGTCACTATTTTAGCATCTATATAATGACTATCTTTGCCTGATAAAATCTTCAAGGATTAGTTAACTAATTAGGTAAGGGTTTGTATTTTGACAAAAGTGTTTGGCTTCATGGATTTTGTATTTTCATCTTTTCAATGCTGCTACAGACTGTAATATCTGCCACCTCCATTGCAATCAAAGGCATGACTGTATTCTCTATGCTATTTTTCCTATTGCCATGATTGTCATTTGAAATGGTTGACATCTTGAGTCCTTTATTTGGTGACTTTACCTATGATTTTGGCAAGTGATTTGTTGCTATGAATACTTCATCACAATAGTTATTTAATTGGGGTTTTAAAGTGTAATCTTCATAAATTGTTTAGTATTTATTCTAAATGCTATTTATCTATTAGTTTACATGGCTTTTCTATATTTCTAAGTCAGACAACTTGTAAAATGTATAATTATCGGCATGGGAATGAAATTGAATTGTTGTTGATGTTTGTTATTCTCATGGACACATATTGAAGCACTTACTCTATCTAATGCATGTACCTAAAAAAATGTTTTAGGTGCATATAAGTGTAGCAGCTACTTGCATGGGTGATAAAGCTTGTTTGGAGAGGACTTGGAGACTTTTGAAAAGGTGGGCAAGGAATTCAGAGTTTGCTGTAACGAATTTGAAGTTGGTGAGGCCCTCTACAACAAAGTCAAATTTGGGGATGCACTCTGTAGCAAATTCAAAGGTAATTCAAAACCCTCATTGCCAAAAGTGAACTGATATTTTTTCATGATTGAAGCTTGAAAACTCAAAAGAAAATGTTATCTTCAGTATTTGTGAAGTTGATCCTTAACTGATCCTTGAATTCAAATAAAACTACACCTCTACTCTGCATGATCTCCCTACATGATGACTAGCCCAAACTGAAGGAAAGGTTATCCTAGCTTGACCATATGCATGATTGAAGGTTACCTTTTAATATTTTATATTTAAAGGCCTTCTAGGCATAGGATATCTTATTATACTAAATTAATATTGGAATGCACAATATTATAGATGGATTAGTGTCGAAGGTTGACTACGAATCAATATCATGCATATGATGAGAGAGTAGCCAATGAGAGGGAAATGGAAAAATATCCATGTCCATGTAATGATTGTCTTGGTGGAAAGGTGAGAAAAAGAAATGCGATTTATCGACATATGATAAGATATGGGCATAGTGGTATAAGCCCTTGGGCTTACAATTATTATAAAGATATGATAGAATTGCAGACTGTGAGAGATGAAGAGGCAACAAACATGGATGAAGTGGCACCAACCATAGATGAAGAGGCAAAAATGTTAGACAAAGGGTTTGAAGTTGAAAGAATGTTGAATGAGGGTCTAAACGATGATTGGGCTAAGTCAATGGAGGATGCTTTAAAGCTTGTGTATGCTAATTGCAAGTTAAGTAATTTGACAACAATCCTTCAAATTCTTAACTTGCAAGTGGTGCATGGTTGGACAAATGAGAGTGTAGATCAATTATTGGCATTATTAAGTTTGTTGTTACCAGCTAACTCCACATTGCCAACAAAACAAAGTCAATGTAAAAAGCAGATCAGTAAGCTCAGATTGGGGTATGAAGGCATTCGTACATGTGTTAATGGTTGTGTATTATTTCACAAAAATCTTGCAAGTGAGAGTGAATGTTCAAAATGTCATGAAGCAAGGTATAGACAAGGGCTGAAATCAGCTGTAGTTCCTAGAAAGTTTCTTCGCCACTTTCTGATAATCCCATGATTACTCCAAATGTGTAGGTGCAGAGACATTACTAAACTTATGCAGTGGCATACCCAAAATAAGAGCATTGATGGAAAACAATGACATGTGCTTGATTCTAAGATGTGGATGGAATTTGATAACAGATGGCCTGATTTTTCTCAAGATCCTTGTAATATAAGGTTGGGTTTGGCTCTAGATGGGGTGAACCCATTCTCAGATCAAAGTACTAAATGGTCAACTTGGCAAGTGTTTTTAATAAATTATAACTTGCCTCCATGGTTAGCAACTAAACCATTTTTATTAATGCTATAATTGATTATACCAGGAAAGAAAAGTGTGACTTTAGATACAATAGATGCCTATCTAGAGCCATTATATGATGAGATAATAGAATTGTGGAAAGGAATTGAAGTAATTCAATCTTTAAGTGATGGTCATTCAATCAAATTCACTTTAAGAGCTTCCTTATTAGTTACGATTCATGATCTTCCTACATATGGTACATTGTTTGGTCTCACTATTCATGGATACCATGACTGTCCTACTTGCAACTTTAAGGATTTTGTGAGGCACTCAAGAAGTTTGTGTAAGTGTATTTATTATGGACATCATGCTTACCTTAAAGTGGGTCATCCATATCGTCAACAAAAAACACGTTTCAATGGTCAAGAAGAGAATCGTGAAGCACCTTTGCTAATAATGAGTGATTACATTATTGAGAATGGACAAAAAAGAATGTTATTTATTGAAAATGGTGGGATTGCTAGTAGTAGATATGATCCATGTAATGAAAGTGGTGTAAAATGGTTGTGCATATTCTATAAGTTGCCATACTTTAAGGATATAGCCATTAGGCATACTGTTGACTTTATGCATACTGAGAAAAATATGCCTATGCTATTATAGGAACTCTTTTTGGTGCTTTTGATACTATTTCATCACATGAAGACTTTCGAGAACTAAAGATTCATCAAAATCTTTGGGTTGAAAAATATGATGATGCAAAATATAGAAAACTCAGTGCTCCTTATGTCTGGACAAAGGAACAACGTGCACAATTCTTACAGTTGATGTCTCAGACTCGCTTTCCCACTGGATATGTAAGTAGTACTATCAGAAGCCAAACTGACATTAATAGCTTAAGAGGCCTAAAGACCCATGACTATCATGTTATAATCGAGAATATTTTACCTATTGTGGTAAATATATCAAGTTTGGCAAAGGGGCCAAGATTGGCAATTATAAGGTTGGGCCTAACATTAAAGAGAATGAGTTCACATGTATTAGATCCTTCAAACTTTGATAGTTTGAGAGAGGAGGTTGTTGAAGTCCTTTGTCTATTGGAACGGGAATTTCCAGCAACAATCTTTAACATTTCTATGCATCTTTTGATACATCTAGAATATGAACTAGATCATTGTGGTCCAGTAGGAACAAGATGGATGTATCCTATAGAATGATATATGAAGGTTTTGAAAAAAATTGTTCGTACTAGGGCAAAACCAGAAGGCAACATGTCTGATGGATATTCAATGCAAGAGGCCATTGGATTTTACATAGAATATATGAAGGATTTTAAAAATGTCAATCGACGTGTATGGGATGATGATGAAGATGAGAGAGTTACAGGTGAAGTATTAGAAGGAAATGGATGTCGCTTCAAGCTATCACATCAAGAAAGAAGTGTGATACATGCCTTTATTCTTCAAAACACATCTTCGTTCAATAAGTGGCACAGGTTAAAAAAATTTACACAATTATTTATTTAAACATTTATATTATTAATCTTAGTCAATTGCATTTACACATTTATATTATTAATCTTACTATTTGCACATTAATATTCTATGTAGAAAATATGAAGAAGAGAATCAAAGTTGGATGCAACATCGACCTCAAAAGCGCAGACATCATGATTTGGTTGGAGGTGATTCTTTTCTAAAATTTGAAGAATGGATTGCTAATGTAGTTAGTGAAGCAAAAGAAGAAGGTCAAGATATAACAATGGAGGAAAGTGAGCTTTCACAACCTCCACATTTATGGGCTATGCATTTTAGTGGAATGTGGGCCTTTGGTAGCCATTTAAGAGTGGAGGAAAAAGACAAAGGAAAGACAGATTGTGATTGTGTTGTAAGTGTTGAATTTCTTCACAAAGCTGAGAAGAAATTCTATGCTGGATTCATCCAAGAAATTATTCAAGTGGATTTTGGTGAAAACAGTCCTATATTATTAAAATGTAAGTGGACCCGACCATCTGCAGTACATTTTGATGAGTATGGATTTGTACATGCAAATACAGGACAATTTTTATCAGAGGGATGAGCCCTATGTTTTCCCTTTTCAAATTAATCAATCATTTCTAATTGATAATGTAAGAAGCCCAGGATGGTCGTATGTCATTCAAACAGAGTCTCATTCGAAATGAAAATTCATGGAAGTTGTTGATAAAATGCCTGATGGGCAATATGTTAATTTACAAGAAACATTTGAAGAAGTGGATGAAGATGATGACGGAGTGTTTGGAGAAGATATTTTGATTACCAACGAAGAGATTGGGAGAGAGAATGTATTGCATGACACAGATGAGGATGAGGAAGAAAATCAAGCAGATGCAGACACGAGTGATCAGGATTCTGATCTTGCTAGCAATGCAAATGATTAGTGATAAGCCCCATGTGATCAGGATTTTGATCTTGCTGGAAATGTAGAACTACTTTTTAATAATTACACAACACTGCAAATGTTATTGTACTATTGTTACGTTGATTCATGTCATTGAAGGCATCAAGAAAATAGTGAGCTTGTAAAATGTAGTAGAGAAGTAACAAGATAAGAAAGGGCATTAGTGTACATGAATTTCTTCCACTTTGGGTTTTTCAGGGTAATCTATTGTGTTGAGCTCTACTTTTTGTTATTTTTCTAGTTCTTGTCTTGTTACAGGTCATGCATATAACTAGCTATATTTGTTCCAAAAATAAATTACTCATTTTTCAAGCACATATTGACTGTTTTTGTTTACTTACATTTGTGTGTTCAGAATTTCTGCAGAATTATATAAGTAGAAATAATGAAGATTTTATAAGTAGAAACAATGAGGATTATATAAGTAGAAATAATGATGATTCACACTATCAGAAAGGCAATTAGTTTCTTCTCAAATAAAAGGATAAACAAATAAAGTTTCCTTTGGGTTTCAATCTGTGTGCCACATTTACTTACTGAATTTTTGCTCCTCCATATAATGCATCTTATATGCTATCATCCTATGTCATGTCACTTGTCATAGACTGTCTTCTCTAATTTCTAAGGATGCATCTTATATGCTCTGTGAATGTATTTCATATGGGGACTGTCCTTATATACTGTATCATTCAAATGGAAAGTAAAGATACAGCAAGAGGTTTATGTATATAAGACATAATATGATATTTTTTGTTTTATAGGAAAGAAAAAGAGCACAAAGAAAATGCAAAGAGAAAACAAAAGGAAAGTAAAGATACAGTTCCGTTAACTAGTAGAAGCTAACGCATTTGGGATTCAAGTACAAATGCAGTTGGTGAAAAGAATAGTTGTGATGATGTGCAGCCCGATATAACACATAGTGATGTGCAGCCTGATATAGCACATGGTGATGTGTAGCCTGATATAGCACATGGTGATGTGCAACATCATGATGATCTCTTAGTACAGAGTCTAAGAGAGATTATTGAAAACAATGAGAGAAAAGGAATAGTAAGTTTGTAGATGATTTATTCAAGATTAAAGGATGTGTTTGAAGTGAAATCTACAGAGACTGGAACTAATCTACCTACTCATGACACACCTAATGTGGCCAAGGACGATGAAGTTCCAGTTAATGAAAGTCATGACGAGAGACCACTTGCATCTGATGTGCCTGCTACAACTTTTGATGGAACTAGTGGATCGGCCAAAAATATTGGTAGTGGTATAATAGAAGATGTGCCTACTTTTGTCAAAAGAAAAAGATTGAGTCAATATTTATATAGATCTACAAAGAGGAATGCAAAAGAAAGAAACTTAGAAGGCAAGAATCCATTCTTGGTTGAGGTATCGAGAGATGGTGAGCCCACTGGGAAAAATGCTGCAAGGTGGGCCTTTGAGTTGGGTGTAAGATGTAGGGGCCATTTGGATATTTGCAAGTCAAATTTTGTAGATCAAGATCCATGAAGTGTGGAAAATGTTATACAAAAAATGGAAAATGCTTTTGAGACTACTGGTGGACAAATCTCTAGAATATATTACAAGCAAAAGATGAGACTTTTGATGAACAATTTTAGATACAATTGTAGAAAAATAATCTTTGAGGGAAAAGAGAGGTTTGAATCCTCTCTATCTCCCAAACAGTGTCATTGAAAGAAAATATGCATTCTGAAGAATATTTGACAGAGTTATAAAGGAAAGAGGGCAAGAGATAATGTGACAGTTGGATATACATTTGGCCGAGGTGGGTTGCAGGCTAAAATGGATAATCTTGGAGTAAGTGTATGGCTTTTTGGTTCAATTTACGTTGGTTATTTATTACAATTTTTTATTGAACTGACTATATATTGATATTGACATTGTATTTTAGGTGGAAAACAGTAATAGAGAAGCAGGTGTGGGAGATATTGTCGATTATATGGCAGCACTAGATCCTAGTAAATCTAACAGTAGTATGAAGTGGAAATCTAGTTCGTCAACAGAGATTTCACAGCCATTTATTAGACGCCCAGTAAGAGCCTCTGCAGATGATGTCAACTCAAATGAAGGGTACCAACATATAATGAGTTGCTTACACGGTCTCACTGAGAAAGTGTCACAGTTGGCTTCCTCCGTTAAGCCTATAGTTTCTGCATGGAATGACTATAATATTATGGATGCAGATGAGGTAAGAGGCTCTATTACACTATCCTTTCATTTCGTGTTCTTGTTATTGGGTAAAATTGTACCATGTTTTTGTTATACTTCCTTGTGATTGCATTTTTTGGATACTTCACTAGTTATCATAGCTCTTGGATACTGTAAACAAAGAATGAACCTACCCTCAACGTGCAATACTACATTTCTAGCCATTATAACCTTAGCATTGATGCTTTACATAAATGTGTTATCACGAATTGTCTCACTGTTCTACTTACAGAACCAAAGGAAATGTGCAATATTGAAATTTACTAGGTTCTACTTCAAACATCCAAAATAAACCTCTTTATTACTGTGATCTTTTAAGAGGGAAATTTTAATCTTCCCAAGAAGACCCAATTAATCAACCACATAAAGTAAGGAAATTACTCTAACAAATTAGAAACATAAAACTGATTTGAATAATAAAGATATTCCAAGTTGGAGACAACCTGAGAAAATTATAACCATTCACATTAATCACAATAATTGAATAATCATAAAATTGGGCACCAAACTCAAAGCTTTGTTTCCATTGATTGTTTCATAAAAAGCTTCACAAAATGATTCTTTCTCCCAGAGTTTGAATATCTAAATATCACTATTCAACCTTGCATTACCCCTTACCCATGGTCTTGGTTTCCTTCTTATAGAAAATGAAGGAAGCAACAAGCTTCAGACTGTTCACATTCAAAACTTTTGAATTATCCCCAGCAAAATATTATGACTATTCATTTGCCAATTTTCTATTGAAAATACAACATATACAATGTTTGAAAATATTATATGCAAGTACGTACACAAGACAAGAAAAGACAAGAAAGAGGGAATAAAAATGATTGTGCTTAATCAACAAAAGAAAATATATGATGATGGTCTCTCTATTTTATGATATAAATATTGCTCTTTCACAAATGATGGTTGATCCTACTAGTTCAATTAAACCACATGCAGAACAATTTTATCAAAGTATCACGAAATGAAAACGCCTTGATATCAATAGAGTTGCTGATATTGATAGTGATCATGATGAACTAGTGGACAAGAATGTACAACACAGTCATAGTTGTGCTGAAGTTGAGGTGGAAGAATCTCACAACATACCTTGACTTAGTCATTTAAGAGTGGAATAAAAATGTTATTTTGAACAAAAAATTATAGTTTTTTCTTTCTTTACTTGACTTATATTATTTTTTGCATGATGATTAAACTGCATGTAGAGAAACTATATGAAAGTAGAACAAAAAGAAAAAGGCCCTGTCAATAGAGCTCTCTACAAAGCTGCACAACTTGAGGACAATGATGATAGTGATTATGTTGAACATCTTCACGAGAATCTACATGATATTCAGAGTAGTAGTAGTGGTGTTGGAATTGAGGTGAGTGCTATTTATTGTTTTTATGTCTTTCATGGTAGTCATTGTTGTTTTAGCACACACATGCAAGTAAGTACTATTCAAGTAAGTTGTTAGGTCAAAATGTAGATAATCAAACAACTTATGAAGACAATCAAACAACTTATGAACTTGAATATTAACAGAAAATCAGAACACCATACATATCCACAAATTTAACCATCCTTGCCCATTATAATATTAAATTATCATAGAACTATAATGTCTTGAATCTGAAATATGATTAGATAGATAATATTGGAATATATAAATTGTCTTGCTGAAAGATGATGATTGGCTAGGGCTTGGATAGATAATTATAAAACATAATTAAGAAACATAAAGCATGGGCTTAGCAATTTGACTAAGATTTGGCTCCATTAATCAACGCAGAACACACATGACCACAGGCCTGGCAAGGTGTTCCTCTCCATGTTGCAATATCTGTCAGATGTACTCTACCCATCCTTATTGCTAAAGCAATACATCAATTTATATATTACCAAAAGTATCAAAACTTTATTCAATCTTCCATGCTTCTTTTCACACTGTTCTGGCAATAAATAGGTTTACCTTGGCAATGTGATCAATGTATTCCTGAGATATACAAGTATCAGTGGAAATTATTTCTTCCATGACAGATTCTAGCCTGAAGAATTTGTCCATCTGTTTATGAACATTCTCTATCACTTTGTCTTCATCGTTGTCTTTCTCCAAAGCTATGGGTAATAACTGCACCAACTCATCTTTCCATAGATCTTTATCCCGTATATTACCCTCATTATTGAAGAAATTGGGAAATGCTAGATCCCCATGTAGATCAAAATCACCAATGTCATCTAACAATATTATATTAAACCTTTCATGTTCAATGATAAGTCCATTGCATTCCTTGAGTGCTTGCTCTTTGGCTTTTAGTTCTTCTTTCTTCTCAAGCAATCTGAGATGCAATCTTCTATGTTCCTGATAAGCATTATGGGTTCTTTTATGTAAGTCCCATACTTGATCACTGTGTTTCATCATCTCCTCAAATCTTCTTTTTATCAATTCAGAAGCCATCTGATACTTAACAACTTTTATGTCACTTTCCAGTTTATCACTTTTCTTTTGAAATTTCTTTGCTTTAACTTTCCAATAATTTTTATTTGCTATGGCTTCCATCACCTCTTTATCTGGTTCTTGATAAGACAGTCGATTACTGGATGATGATATTTTATCCTTATACATAGCAATCTCTTGTTTTAATATTGCATTTTCTACTATATATGCATTGTTATTCCTGACCAATTTCTCTATCCGGGCTTTTGTAAATTTGGCAACATTGATATTTAGGTCAGCAGTATCCAGTGGGTCAGTATCTTCAACTATTTGTATTACGAGATGACCAAATGCTTTGTTTGGATCATCAACTATTTGAGGCCTTTGATGTGGGGGGTAAAGTGCCCATATCAATAGAGCTGCCTTATCAGGGTCATACCCAGAACCTTTTCGGATTTTATCCAAAGATTTAATACTTAACTGCATCTTCTTATCCTAATTTCTTTTGAAGGTATCAAAAACAATGGTTGAGGTCATATCCCAACCTGGGACTATCATCACTCCTACTTCTTCTAGTAGATTTCTTTCCTTTTCTAGGGTCATGTCATTCATTGCTATGAGCCACCTATGGTCATATTCTGTCCATAGGTGGCTCATAGCTATCAATCATAGGTTCAAAACCCTGTACATTTTCATCCTCACCCTCTAGTTCCTCATCATCTACAATGCTAGTAACCATAGAAAAACAAATATCAGGTGTAGGTTGAGGAGAAAGATGACTCAGAGGAGCCTCATATCTAGCTTGTGTTTCCCTAATATTTCTACCTCTTCTTTCAAAGATCTCAGGTGGGACACCCATAATCAATTTTGGTGCCTTTGAAACTAATATGTTCAATCTGTCTATGGGATCAATAATTTTTGGAAAATCTCCCTTATAGTTGGGGTTTTGGGCTACCCTCCAAGCCTCGGATAACATTACTTTATGATATAGTTCTCTCCTCTCAATGGCAGAAGCTTCATCAACATTGCTAATTAAATCCTCATCCACGAATAGTACATGTTGATACCTTTTCAACTTTTGACTTGTACTGACATGATTGATAAAATGCTCAGGCTCAAAATTTTCCCTAGCTTTCCTTTAGGCATCCCAAAGTAATCTAATCTCTTTTCAATTTCTTCATATCCTGTCTTAGAAAAACCAGTAAAATCTCCAAAACATAGGGTGCCTAGCATAAATGATTGCTTATTGTGTCTCTTCAAATGCATGAAATCGGATGAAGCTAATTGCCTAACAATTTCCAGATATGCAATTCTATCAGGGCAAGTCTTCAGGAGTATAAATGGTACTCCTTCATACCCAAAAACTCTAATCTTTGTGTAGTCCTTGTATATGTACCAATCACCCCAATTATGATTGATCTTTTTGTTCTTATCTATATCCTTTGGCCTGAGAAATCTTTGTATATTGGGTGACAAATTGTAATTGCATGGATAACCAAATTTAGCATATAAAGGCTTTACAAAATACTCTTTGAAATGCAAATAATGTGACCTATCACACCTGCTATCCCAAATGGTAGTCCACATTTGTACTGGCTTAATGTCTCCATTTTTATCTAGATCTCTAACCTTGAATGATTCATCCCATAGGCCCATGTTTTTCCATTCATATAAAACCAGATACATAAATAAGGAATAATGCATAAATCTAAAGCCTTTTTTGTTATTCTTTATTGCCTTTAAATCATTGTGAAGATCATTCAAGAGATATTCAGCATAATCAGATGTGCTGGCATCAGGGCTTTATATATCTGCAGCTAGAACCATTGGTGCTATATCCATAAATTCAGGGGCATTCACACCTAATACTTGATAGACTGAGTAATAAGTATATTTGAAATATGGTTCAAATAGATCAACTGAATAAGGGGGATCCTACACCCCTGAGAACACTCTGAGCTGATTGTTTTCATCCCTAGGTCTGTGAAATGGTAGCCTCCACCTTTTATAAGTGTTACTCAGATTTTGATAATCATTCAATAAGTGCTTAATCCTAAATACCATATCAAAGCTTGAATCTAACTGAAAGACCATTGATATATAATCCCGGGTAATAGGAATAAACCCAAACCCATCTTTAAGCTCAATCATACGAGTTTGTGGATTATAATGATCTACCAACATTTTAAGCAGTTCTATATTTAGAAACACATTGGGTACTACTAATTTCCCCAAATTTAACTTCCAAGGATTTGAGATTGGTTTGTGTCTGTACATTTTCCTATAATGGTACATGAACAGGTCATATCCCCATATAGGACCCATCCACGAATCCCCTACATGTCTGTTAGCATCTTCCAATTTCTCAGCATGTGGATTTAGTTGAGCATTTCTTCTGGACCTTTGTCCAGACCCCAGGCATTGTTCTATCAGGTCTTGGTTTAAAGTTCTATCCTTAGTTTTCTGCCTTTTCTTAGGGTTTTCATTCTTAATTTCCATAGTTTTATGTGTTTATGACTTCCACAATTCTCTGTAAATTCAAATTTAGGCTTGGAGTACTTACTTGAACAAGCTTCCCCTGATCTGCAACTTTGCCATTTCCAATCTCTAAGCTCCTCAATTTTCTCCATCTACTCAAAAATCTTTTAGAAATCACTTCTTTCAAATCTAACTCATTGATGGCATATCCGTGGCAAATTCAATATCTTATGTAGAAATAATTAATTCTTTCAAGCATGAGCCGTCTAATTCATGTCAAATAGTCATGTCATTGATTTATCGAGATGGTTGTTTTTTCTTTCTTTGACATTATTTAATCATTCTTCAGGCTATCAAGATGACTTTGGATAGTGTTACACTGATATCATTATGTCCCATCGATATATTTTATGTGTTATATGATCCCTTTTATTTATTAACTTCCTTCAAAATGCCCTTTAATAAGCATTATCGGTGTATCGGCAGGACCTAAAATTATGTCACTTTGATATCCTTGAGTCCCCCCGATATGCTTTTATTGATAGATATCGTTGTATTAGTGTCACACATTTAGGTGTCACACCGATATGCATTGGTCCCATCGATATGTTTGGTATTATCGGGATATCGAAGAGATATGCCATCGAGTCATCCCAATACCCTTTAGTCTCCTCGAAATGTTTTATTCTCTTTAATTTTTCTGACGTTAGCCTTACATGCAAGACGAGGTTTATTTACTACTTCGGGCTATCGAAGAGACACTACATTGAGTCCTCTCGACATAGCATTCTCCCAACGATATCCCTTTGTATGGCCTTTTTATTTAAGGGATTTTTTTGGGTTAACTTTAATGATTTTATTCCTTTTGGGTATCGGTGGGATGTCGTGGGATTATTAAGGCAAGGATATAAGCCAATCAGATTTATTCTTTCGAATGAAAAATTAAAATAACATTGTGAGAATAGTTTATTTGGAATAATGGTGGGAATTAAAAAAATTTAGGGTTTTAAAATTTTGTTCCAACATAAGTAATGGTTGTTTTATTATGTAAATAAGGGTAATCATTACCTATGTAATAATTATTATGTATTTTAATATAATGTGTATTTTTTGGCAGAAATGTATTGATAAACTTGAAGAAGAGGATAAAGTTAGGGTGTTGGATCTGTTTGATGGTGTCCCTGTGGGCATTGGGCGGATTTACTCACTATCTATTATACATGGAGTCAACGAAAGGAACAAGAGATAGAAATGTAAATATTTTAAAGGTCACAAGTAACATACGCCTTGCTTATGAAGACAAAACAGATGGAGTTGTCCGTCTAAAAGAGAAAGAAGGAACCTTCACACGATGGCCACTAGAATATTTGCAAAAAATGGCATAGTTGATGTTTATCATGTACTAGTTGTTAGACATCTTGGCCCACTACTTTATGCAGTATTTTGAATGTGTTGTTTAGGGATCTTAATTTTTATGGTGTATTTGAAAGAGTTGGAAACTCTTAGACAACTTTGACATTTTTTATTATATTTATATATATAATCGTAGACAATTTTGATATCTTATAACTTGATATATATATTTGCATTATATTTTTTTATTGCAGATTACCTTTCTTTATCATGATGTTGAATCAATCTTTTAATTCTAGCATGTTGTAGCTTGTTCGTATATGTAATTTTTTTATCTGCTTTTATGTTTTAATTCAAATTTAATAATATATATTTTTTGCATTATAAAATTTATGGTATTTAATAAATTATTCATAACATGACTAAATTTACTACCAATTAATGGAAACCAATAAATAAAAATGACTACCATGACTAAATAAATGACTGGTTAACAACAATCAATGACTAAATTAATTACTATATATATTACCAAATTGATGACTAAATATACTACCAAATTGATGACTAAATATACTACCAAATTAATGACTAAATATACTACCAAATTAATGATTACAATGACTAAATAAATGACCAGTTAACAACAATCAATGACTAAATTAATGACTAAATATACTACCAAATTGATGACTAAATATACTACCAAATTAATGACTAAATATACTACCAAATTAATGATTACAATGACAAAATAAATGACCAGTTAACAACAATCAATGACTAAATTAATGACTAAATATACTACCAAATTCATGACTAAATATACTACCAAATTACCAAATATACTACCAAATTGATGACTAAATATACTACCAAATTGATGACTAAATATACTACCAAATTAATGACTAAAATTTGTTTGGTCATAAATTTGGTAGCGAGATAAATGACCGGCAATAAACTACCAATGATCACATGACCAAACTACTGGTCACATGACCAATTGTTGGTAGTTAATTTAGTCATTTATTTATGTTTTTCTACTAGTGAAGAGATTATCAATAAGATTAATAATATTAAAGTAGGTATACTTTCTGAAATACACAATGTACATAATTGCAAAACTATGAATTTTCAAACCAATGATAGGAAATGATGCAAGATTTTCAAATGAATAATCAAAGATATGCTATAAATCAATGCAAGATCTAATTTGAACTATCAGCAGAATGCAAATGCTCGAAGCTACGGGTTCACCAAAATGTTAAGTTTGAAAAAGATGAATGATGACAACTAGCACGCACACTAGATCAAACCTTATTTCACAATAGCATTCAAGGACAAGACCGAGCCAAATCACTACCAAATGGAGGTGGACTCAGCTACATATCTTGTACTCAAGAGTGCTATAGAAAGATTAGATTTAATCAAGCCCTTTTACCAAACCCTAGGTCAATAATGCACTAAACCTTAGTTCTATGATGATCTGATTATAACAGAAGATGTACAACAAATCTCTAGAAACTAATTGCATAGAGAGGATTAGGAAAATGATAGAACCTATGTCCCAGAAGTAGAAGTGTCAGAGGACTATTTCGGGACTGCCTAAGTCCTAAATGGTTGAATTTGCAGAAACTATAAATTGGAGAAATGTTGTAGAGACTACCTTGATGCCAGATCTGGAATTAGTAGGGGTAGAAAGACTACGGCACCACCACCCAAGTCTTGCACGATGGAATCTTCCCGAATTGTTGTTGGATCCTGAAACCCTGATCCTTATTCAATCTACCTGTACCTTCATATTTCTGAGATCTCGCTCCTATAACCTATACATAAAAAGAAGAAAAGGGGTTTGGGGGTTATGGTGTTTAGGGACTTGCCTCAGTCAAATCCTGGGATAGCATTCATGCTTCCCAACACTATTGATAGATAAACAGAGTGTGTCCTTGCAGGGCAAAGGCTAAACACAATAACAATATGATGAATCAAATGATGATAAACAATAATGATATCACCTATGTGATAAAACCCTTAGGAGGATGAATGGCCTTCAACTCATAAGGAGAGATAGATGATAAGTTCAAACTTGCAACAACACACACAATGACAATATGAATTTGGTCTAGAATCACAATGAATGCTTTGAATGCTCTTTGTTCCAATGCTTCAAGGTGGCTATCTCTATCTAGGTTCATAATGAATTCAAAAACACACTTATATATGCTTTTCCGCTAACATTTGTCAAATTAAACCAATAGAGCCAACAAAGAGAAACCTTTTTAAAGGTCCTATGCCAACATACACTTAATTCTACCCTGACCAATTAGGAGAGACTTGGTGTGAGGTCCATCTTTTTCAGCTACTTTAGTTACTCTACTTCAGACTATTTGACTATGTTGATTTGGTTTTATATGTTTTATGTGTGTGGACATTTATGCTTTATGCTATGGACATTATGCTATATTTGAACTTTATGGACATTATGAACTCTATGGGAATTATATTTTGGACTTTATAATTTAACTCATGACTAGATGATTAATGGATTATTATTTATGTATTGAAAAATAAATTATTGGATGAGCTAGATGCTTGTATGATAGTCATTTACTAAACTATCTGAATTATGTGATCTTGAATGAATTAGAATATTTAATTTTTTTTTTGATGCATTTTCATGTTGCTTCGGCTATACATTCTTTGATATACTGATATTTGAAAATGAAGTGTGCAGGTGGGTGGCCAAGATCATTAAGTTTTTAGAGACTCTGGAAGAATCCATCATGTGATACCTCGTTAACCTAGTCTAACCCGTGGAAGGGGTGAAGGCTAAAGTGTTTTCTGAAATTAATTATTTATTTGTGTGATGGTTGTGGTTATTTCATTTTATTATTTTATTAAATTAAAATTTTGTTATATGTGAGAGTTTAAATTTATTTTTATTTAATTATTTTTGGGATGAGGATAAGGGATTTGTTTTAATTGTTTTTTTAATAAAAAAGATTTGTTTTAGGGGAAAAAAAAAGAAAGTTCCTATCCTTTTTGTTTTTTTTTGAGTTTTTTTCGTTTGTTTATGGGGAAAGTGGGATTTTGGAAATACTTTTTATTGTGCATGAGTTTTGGAAATTGAGAGGAGGAATTTGTGAGAAGTTTGGGAGAGAATTTTGGATTGGAAATTTGGAAGAGGAATTTGGTTTTGGATTCAAATTCAAGGATTTCATTTTGGTTTTGGGTTCTCCCTAACTTGGGGAGTTGAGGTAGGATTTGATCTCCTCTTTAAAATTTCTATAAAATGTATGCATGTGGTGTTTATGAAAGTTTTTTTTTGGTTATATGTGTTTTGCATTTTCTTTCCAATCAAATTACGTGTAGGGCGTGAGTATTGGAACTATATTTTGATCCATTTTAGTGCAAAAAAAAGATTGCTTGTTATAGTTGTGTAGAAAAAGAGAATGCAGAAACTCAAAGAAAGCACACAAGACATCCCCCCTTTTTCACTCAATCAAAGAAGTGTTGAAAATGAAGCTAGAACTATTGTGATAAACTTTAAAATTATGTGTATGTAAATCTGAAAATAAGATTAATTCGTAACAATTAATGTGTAAGTAATTTTGCACTTTCAATCCAATGTAGAAGAGAAGAGAATAGAAGAGAATAGCTTGCAAGATGTTACACCCCGTGTGTTTCTAACTATTTACTATTTACCTTGACTGGTTAATTTGCTTGAATAAATGAATGGTTTATGAATCTTTGCATTAATGTGTATTGTGAATCTTTAATGGAATATGTTGAAAGATTGAATGATGCAATGTGATGTATTTTATGAAATGTACAAAGCATATGATTATATTGTGATCGGCTAACTATTGTTGTGATGATGTAAGCTGAATGTAGGAACAGGTTTCTCCTCTAGAAATGAGGGGAAGTATCACTCAGGAGAAGGACTTGGTCTGGTAATCCTTCTAGAGAAGCCTAAACTGAGCAAACACACATCACTATCCTACTTGGTCTAGGTTATCTCGAGTCTGTGTGGGTAAAGGTAAGTAATCTATGGTAATGAACTTGAATGCTTACTGGGATATGATTTTATGAGTGTTTTGAATGAGGAGTGTGATTTAGTCTGAGCATCGATTTAAGTCTTCTTTGATAAAGTTTGGAATTGCAAATGACAAGGTATAAATGTGAAATGAATATATACACATATGTAAATACATGTCCACGATAAACTCATACATATGAGAAAATATGTGCATGAGTATACATAGGTAGACATATCTACGCATGCTCATGAACGTATTGCTCATAGGCATAAGAGTATCGATTGGACAAGGAATATCTATATGCATGTGTATATGTGGATTTCATATACATATGTCATCGGTGGATATGTGGGTAAATGAGTTTTATGTTGTTTTCAAGTAACAATAATATATATATATATCCGTGTGTGTATATAGACGTTAATGGGAATGTATGTATATATATATATATATATATTAATATATATTTGCATTTACATACATATATATAATTGTTTACGATATACGTAAACATATGTAGATGATGGAATACACAAATATGAATAGGTGAATTCTAATATCAAAAGATATTTTAAATATATATATATATAGACGTTAAAGGGAACGTATGCATATATATATTAATATATATTTGCATTTACACATATATATATATATATAATCATTTACGATATACATAAACGCATGTAGATGATGGAATACACAAATATGAATATGTGAATTCTAATATCAAAAGATATTTTAAATAGATCTTATAAGAATATGTATGTATATATATGTGATTAATGTTTCTTAGTGCTGATTTGATAAGCATAGCGCTGATTTGTTAAACATAGTGCGAAGCTTTGAAACCAATGTAAAGGTTATACATTGCGCATAGTTATAAGACTATAGCACAACATACTTGCTATGATTATGGCACTGGAAAGGCAATGCATGTGTTTATAATGTTTGGGGATTAAAGCACATAAAGTGCAATACCATGTAATTATGAGCAGCGCTCCATAAGGTGCTTGGTAACTAATAACCAACGTATGAATGCTTTGACCTGTTCTAATCCAAACTACAAGCATGAGAATAGGGGGGCGTGGTGTTTGAGTGGCACCATGATTGAGCAGTAAAAACCAAATAGGAGTCTTAAATCTGCATTATGAATTCCTATAGGAATTAGTCAAGCATAAGGTGGCCAATATGAGTCAATCTGTCTCCTTGCATTTCTAAATTTAGTTCTTGTTGTCCACTTATGTGTTCTTTGTGCAATAATTTCTGCTGGCACCTTGAATTCTTTTTACTGAGTCAAATTTTTGAGTGGGAGTTGTGGTGAATCTGGGAGCTTGTTTTTAGCCTTGGCATGCTCAGATTTTAGTATAAATAGAGGAGCTCTTCCATTCATTTGGGCACACACAATTTTCAATCTAAGTTGCTTTATGTTGTTCTGCTGTAATTTTTTGAGTTTAGTGTTTTGAGTGTGCATTGTTATTTTGGTCTTGAGATTTTGAGGGAAATTAATAAGAAGTAAAGAGGGGGAAACTAAGTTGTTCTTGGAGGAGATATTCAGCCAGCTTGAGGAATTAAGAGCAAGGAATCCAGTTGAACTATTGGAGCATAGCATTAACAGGCATGCTAATTTCTTCTCCATCATGCATTTTATGTTTGAAAATATTATATATCCTTGATTGTTTGTTTGGAAATAAGTTTGGGTTGCTTTTCTTATCGAATTGGATATTTTCTTATATGTTCAATAAGAGGTATATATCTAGTATGGGAAATATTATGTATTGAATGTATGAATAATCTCCATAGTAGAGATTGGTATCTATATTGGAATTATGCACTATATTAAGTTAAGTATGAATAGTTATTGCTACATTATGAAAGGTTGAGTTATGGAAACTATGTATTACAACTTGTATTACTTCGATAGAAGTGTCATAGTAAACTTGGAATTGTTAAGTGGGGTTAATCCTAGGATTAGTTGATCCATGGGTAAGGGAGTAACCTTTGTATAGAGAATGATTTCATACCAAATCGAGCTAGGAAGATGGGTGAACGTGTGACGTCCATTCTGAATTAGGGGTGATGAATACTTTGGCCAAAGTAGTGTAAGTAGCCACTGTTTACACTGTCAATTCACTGTGATCCAGGTTTACATACTAGGCAGGGATAATCATACTTGTAGGTTGGAGCCACAGTATGACAGTTCTAGTTATGTAGGACACAACATCATGCTCAAAATAGGCTAATCTTTGAGGTTACCATACCAATCCCTTCGTCAAAGGGTAAGGTCGTTTACCAGTTTGGTAAATGTGCAGGGGACCACAGTTAGTTCGTGGTTGGTGAAAAAGTGCTTGAGTGATGCTTCTCCTCACGTAGTTGGCGGCCATGATTTGAAGAAGGATATTGGAACCATTTGTATCTGTACTTTTAGTTTATCCCTTTGAAACTTGTTTGTACCTTTGTATCCATCTTATGGAATTTTGTAAATGTGAAATATTCAATACTTGTAATGTTGAAATGTAATTTTGATTATGCAATGGTAAAGTTTGAAATATGTTTCAAATGTGCATCATATCATTTTAAAAGAAAGAAAATTTTTATTGCTCATATTGTTGGTATGAAGAACTATTTACTTTTGGGTTAAATTTAGTAAAATTTATTTGGTAGAACTTTGGGCTTGTTACACATGGTATCAGAGCTAGGTTCAGCTCTAGAACCTATGTGTTCACTATGCTTTCCCATCCAACATTATGAGAGTCTAATGTTAGGAAATTCTTGTGCTAGGATGGTGCATCTCAAAATGATTGCAAGGAAGTCAGTCATTGGGAACGAATGCTACCTAAAGGCTAAGAAGGAGAGAGAGGCCATTGTTCGTACCATTGAGGTAACAAATGATGATAATGACATATGGTTAAGTGACACAGAGACGTTGAATCATGCCCTCACCCAAATTTGTCAAGAGAAAAGAAAGATGAGAGAGACTATCAACTTCAACTGTCTGCCTTCTGTCACTCCAACCAATTCAGAATCCTTATCACTATGTAGGGATATGCCCTTAGAGTGTAGTGTGAGTCCCATCATGTTGTTTATAGATCCTCATATCCTTCCTTTGGTGGAAGTGATTGTAATTTCCTCAAGTAATGATTCGGAGGAGTATGTTCCCTGAAATTATGTGTTAGAGGATAAGTCTGAGGGTTACTATCCATATAATGATAATCGTGAACCTGAATCTAAGGGATACACTCCACTCAGTTATGTATCTGAGAGAGAATCTAATGGATACTCTCCATTAGACTATCTTAATAGTCATTCTATGTAAACCTAAGGATATTTAAATTCTTATTGATATTAATAAAAGAAAGTGTTTTTATCAAAAACTTGTGTATATGTACTCTTTTATGGCAAATGCTTTAAATATGAATAAATGATTGAATTTGAGATGTTTAATGTTTTAAGAACGTTAGGTAAACATTCGTAGAATCTAACCTTAATGCAAACCTTTAGGTATAAACTTTCTTGAAAAGAATGGTTCGTAGAAGAACTAATCTAGGAGGAAGTGAAGAAGTAGGGAAAGGATCGAAAAATATGGATGTTAAGTTGGACCGAATCTTAGCAATATTGGATGAGACAAGAAAGAGAGTAGGAAACTTGGAACAAAAATAAAAAGGAAAAGATAGAGTGGAAAAAGAAGTACCTATCAATAAAGACATTCCTATTATTAATGAAGTCCCTAATAGTGAGAATGAAGGAGAGAAATCTTGTGACCACGCACAAGCTAATTAAGCTAGTGAGCATGAGAATGAAAGGTCACAATCTCAATCTCAATCACGATATGAAGGAACCAAGAAGAGGAGAATGGCTAAAGAGCTATCCCGAGACATGAGGAAAATTACACCTCCTAAGTTTGAAGGAAGTACCAGTGGGGACGTAGCTGAGGCTTGGCTCATTGAAATGGAAAAGTACTTTGAGATTAGAAACTACATTGAATTTAGTAGCTGAGGCTTGGCTCATTGAAATGGAAAAGTACTTTGAGATTAGAAACTACATTGAATTTAAGAAAGTAGTTTGGGGAGCTTTGTAGTTGTCAAGTGAAGCATCCAATTGGTGGATGAGTAAGAAGATGGAGCTAGGGCTTAGTCTATTATTCTCACTTGGACTAAATTTGTTGAAATATTCTGAAAATGTTGGTTACCCCAACTTTTCTATGACTAGAAGTTCTCAGATTTTCAGAGTCTCAAGCAAGGAGATTCTTCGGTCAGTGAATATTGGGAAAAGTTTACACGTCTTCTGAGATATGTACCCATGTATCAAGCTAATGAGTAGTTCTATATTAGGAAGTTCATCATGGGATTGAATAATCAGATAAGTGGGGAGGTAGATATGCATGGTCCTACTACTATGGATCTTGTATATGAAAAAGCTTTTAAGCAAGAGAAGAAGCTTAAGTCTACCGCCAATTATCATGAGAAGAATAGAAAGAGGTTTAAATGGTCTCAAACCAATCAAGCTTCTAGGAAGCCAAATGAGGTGCAAGGGTTTCCAAAGCAAGGGGAAAAGGATTCTCAGAATAACTGGAATGAGCCTAGGAGAGATCAAAGAGGAAATAATGGCAATAACTTCAGTAATGTCGCTAGAATCAATGGTAACTCTGGAAGAACTTCAGGAAGGAAGGGACTAGTAAAGGGATGTTTCACTTGTGGTGGAGATCACTTTGCTAGTCAATGTCCCAACAAGCCATCAGGGTCACGACCTCGTGGTAACCCTCTTCCACTGCAATGGGATGTCTTTCAACAAAGGATACATGCTGCAGTTAATAACCAACAAGTAGAATATCAGATCACTCCGGTGGAAGTCATAGGTACTTTATCTGGCATATCCATCTCTGTTTTAATAGACAACAGTGCCACTAAAAATTTTATTTCCCCTAAAGTAGCTAGTAAAGTGTCTAAGAGAGCTGGCTATATGGAAAAGTCTTGGGTTGTTGAATATGCAAACCAGACAAGAGCAAAGGTGGACCAACATCTATTCGAAGAAAGGATTGAACTTCCTAGTTTCTCTACAGAAGTTAATTTGTACGTAGCTCCTTTAGGGTCTTATGATGTCATCTTAGGGATGAATTGGTTATGGAGAGATAGAGCCAAGGTTGACTATCATGCTAAAATAGTAGAATGTCTAGATGATCTCAAGAATTGGATATCTTTACAAAGGACACCTAGAGAAGTTAGGCTACCATAAATATCCACTGTGCAAATGCATAGAGGAAAGAAGGGTTGTCAACTCTTTGCATTTAAAATAGAAAAACTTGAGGAATACAAAGAGTTTATCAATCAAGATGATGTGGCATATTATAGACCACAAGATCTCCAAGAAGCTGAGGATGGAGAGATAGAGGATGAAGAAAAGAAAGATATGGAGAAATACGCTATCTTAATGGATTTTGCAAATGTATTTCCAGAAGAACTACCTGGATTGCCTCCCAAGAAAGTGTTTGACTTCTCCATTGACATAATTCCAGTGTCAGAACCTATATCCAAAGTACCATATATGATGACAACAACATAATTGATGGAGTTAAAATCATAGCTTGAAGAATTGTTATCCAAGGGATTAATAAGACCAAGTGTTTCACCTTGGGGAGCTCCAGTGATCTTCATAAAGAAGAAAGATGGGACACTACATTTGTGTATTGATTATCGGTTGCTCAACAAAGCAACGATAAAGAATAAGTATTCATTGCCACATATTGATGATCTCTCTGATCAGATGTAGGGTGCAACAATGTTTTCAAAGATAGATCTAAGGTCGAGTTATCACCAATTAAGGATCAAGGATGAAGACATTTCCAAAATTGCTTTCAAAACAAGGTACAACCATTATGAGTTCATAGTCTTACCATTTGGGTTAATGAATGCACCTGCAGCATTCATGAACCTTACGAATAGCGTGTTTAGAGATTGCTTGGATAAATTTGTGTTGGTCTTCTTGGATGATATTCTAATTTATTCCAAGAATGAAGAGGAGAATCTTCAGCACTTAGAAATAGTACTTCAATGGCTAAGAGAGCATAAGCTGTATGGAAAACTTTCCAAGTGTACTTTCTTTGAGAAGGAAGTACAGTATCTAGGTCATGTGATTTCAGCAGAAAGAATTGTAGTTGATCCAGCTGAGATAAAAGCAGTGCTTGAATGGCCAGTGCCAAAGAATGTTCCTGAAGTTAGAAGTTTTATGGGTTTAGCTGGGTATTATCATAAGTTTGTAGAAAACTTTTCTAGAATAGCTTTTCCTATCATTTCTTTACAGAGGAAAGGGAAAAAGTTTGAATGGTTTGAAAAATGTCAAGAGGCATTTGATCTCCTGAAAGAGAAGTTGACCATGGCTCCAATATTACAAGTGCCAGATCTAGATGGTAACTTTGTTGTTATCACGGATGCATCAGGTGAAGGTTTGGGTGGAATGTTAATGTAGGAAGGGCAAGTCATAGCCTATGAATCAAGAAAGCTAAAACCTTATAAACAAAATTATGCTTCACATGATTTGGAGTTAGTAGTAATGGTTCATGCATTACAGATGTGGAGACATTATCTGTTGGGAAAACCCTTTCAATTAAAAATAGACCATCATGGTTTGAAGTATCTATTTACTTAACCTAATCTGAATGCAAGGCAAAGGAGGTGGTTAGAACTGATATCAGACTGTGATTTCAACATTAGCTATACCAAGGGAAAAGAGAATAGAGTTGCCGATGATTTAAGTTGAAGAAGGCACATATCTTCAATGGTATATATCCAAACCAACTTCAAAACTCAAGTATTGCAAGGATCCAAGGGTGATGAGTTTAATGAACAAGTCAAGCAAGCACTCTTGGATAATTTGCAAGATAAAAGGTATGAAGGTTTTTACTTTGAACCCAATGGGTTATTGAGGTATAAAGGAATAATTTATGTACTTGATTCTGGTGAGTTAAGGAATTTTGTACGGAAGGAAGTACATAATGCACCATACTCAAGACATCTTGGTGTTACTAAGATGTTAGCAGGTGTGAAGTCATTATATTTCTAGAAGGGAATGAAAGGGGATGCCGCAAGATTTGTGGCAAGTTGTTTAGAATGTCAAAGAGTAAAGGCAGAACATCATCATCCTACAGGTTTACTATATCCCCATGATGTACCAAAAAGTAAATGGCAAGTTATTAGCATGGATTTTGTGCAAGGTCTTCCAATGTCGAGGAATAAACACAATGCCATTCTAGTAGTTGTAGACAAGCTTGCAAAAGTGGCGCATTTCATACCAGGTAATTTGATAGATGGAGCTCCTGTAATAGCTTGGAAATTTATTCAAGAGGTTTTTAGATTGCATTCAATTCCTGAAAAGATTATTTCTGACAGAGATGCTTGTGTAACTTCCAAATTTTGGCAAACCTTGTTTTCTTCACTTGGAACTCAGCTAAACATAAGTTCAACTTACCATCCGAAAATAGATGGACAAACTAAAAGAGTAAATCAAGTGTTATAAGATCTTCTAATGATGTATTGCATGGATCAGCAAAACAAATGGGAGGATTACCTACCTTTAGTCAAGTTTGCATACAATAACTCCTATCACTCTGCAATAAAGATGGCTCCGTTTGAAGCATTGTATGGCAGAAAATGTCAGACTCCTATAAGTTGGGATAAGCTAGAAGATAGGATAAGTCTTGGGTGAGAAATGTTATCAGATATAGAAGAGCAAGTCAAGATTATCAAGCAGAGACTAGCAGAAGCTAGTGATAGGCATAAGAGCTATGCAGATGCCAAACAGGTTCCTAGGAATTTCTCTGTTGGGGATAAGGTTTTGTTGAAAGTAAAACCCCATAAGAGTTCTATAAAGTTTGGAAAGTCATCCAAACTAGCTTCGCACTATATAGGTCCATTTGAGGTCCTTGAGGAAGTTAATCCTATTGTGTACAAAATTGCTTTAACACCAGCTCTTGGTAGGATGCATAATGTCTTTCATGTCTCATGTCTTAAGAAGTATTTTCTAGGGCATAACCATGTTATTGATTGGAATGCTTTGCAGGTATAGGACCCAGGAGTGGTAACAATCGAGCCTCTCAAGGTGCTTGAAATGTGTAATCTTCACTTGTGTAACAGAGAGGTTCTGCAATGCAAGGTCCAATGGGATCAGTATGTAGAAGATTTTTCCACTTGGGAAGATTATGCTGAGATAACGCAGAAGTTTCTGCAAGTTTTTTCTAAATTTTCAAAACTCTTGAGAACAACGTGTTATGTGATATGATACTTTTTATGTCTTGTTTATGTTATGGTCATACTTGATACTTAAAAATCATCGGGGATGATGATTCACAAGGGGGAATATGTTACACCCCATGTGTTTCTAACTATTTACTATTTACCTTGACTGGTTAATTTGCTTGAATAAATGAATGGTTTATGAATCTTTGCATTAATATGTATTGTGAATATTTAATAGAATATGTTGAAAGATTGAATGATGCAATGTGATGTATTATAAGTGATTCTAGTTATGAAATGTACAAAGCATATGATTATATTGTGACCAGCTAACTACTATTGTGATGATGTAAGTTGAATGCAGGAACAAGTTGCTCCTCTGGAAACGAGGGGAAGTATCACTCAAGAGGACTTGGTCTAGTAATCCTTAGAGAAGCCTAAACTGTGCAAGCACACACCACTATCCTACTTGGTCTAGGTTATCTCGAGTCTGTGTGGGTAAAGGTAAGTAATCTGTGGTAATGAACTTGAATTCTTACTGGGATATGATTTTATGAGTGTTTTGAATGAGGAGTGTGATTTAGTCTAAGTGTCAATTGAAGTCTTCTTTGATGAAGTTTGGAATTACAAATGACAAGGTATAAACATGAAATGAATATATACACATATGTAAATACATGTCCACAATAAACTCATACATATGAGAAAATATGTGCATGAGTATACGTAGGTAGACGTATCTATGCATGCTCATGAACGTATTTCTCGTAGGCATAAGAGTATTGATTGGATGAGGGATATCTATATGTATGTGTGTATATGTGGATTTCATATACATATGTCATTGATGGATATATGGGTAAATGAGTTTTATGTTGTTTTCAAGTAACAATAATATATATTTATATATATATATGTGTGTGTGTGTGTGTGTGTGTGTGTGTGTGTGTGTGTGTGTGTGTGTGTGTGTGTGTAGATGTTGATGGGAACATATGTGTGTGTGTGTGTGTGTATATATATATATATATATATATATATGCATTTACATACATATATATAATCGTTTATGGTATATGTAAACATATGTAGATGATGGAATACACAAATATGAATATATGAATTCTAATATCAAAAGATATTTTAAAAAGAGCTTATAAGAATATGTATATAAATACATACATACATACATATATATATATATATATATATATATATATATATATATATATATGATTAATGTTTCTTAGTGTAGATTTGTTAAACAGAGTGCGAAGCTTTGAAACCAATGTAAAGGTTATACATAGCGCATAGTTATAAGACTATAGCGCAGCATACTTGCTATGATTATGGCATTGGAAAGGCAACACGTGTTTATAATGTTTGGGGATTAAAGCATATAAAGTGCAATACCATGTAATTATGAGCAACGCTCCATAAGGCGCTTGGTAACTGATAACCAACATATGAATACTTTGACGTGTTCTAATCCAAATTGCAAGCATGAGAATAGGGGGGCGTGGTGTTTGAGTGGTACCATGATTGAGCAGGGCAAACTAAATAGGAGTCTTAAATCTACATTATGAATTCCTGTAGGAATTAGTCAAGCATAAGGTGGCCAATATGGGTCGATCTGTTTCCTTGCATTTCTAAATTTATTTCTTGTTGTCCACTTATGTGTTCCTTGTGCAATAATTTTTGCTGCCACCTTGAATTCTTTTTACTGAGTCAAATTTCTGAGTGGGAGTTGTGGTGAATCTAGGAGCTTGTTTTTAGCCTTGGCATGCTCAGATTTTAGTATAAATAGAGGAGCTCTTCCATTCATTTGGGCACACACGATTTTCCATCGAAGTTGCTTTATGTTGTTCTGTTGTGTTTTTCTGAGTTTAGTGTTTTGAGTGTGCATTATTATTTTGGTCTTGAGATTTTAAGGGAAATTATTAAGAAGTAAAGAGGGGGAAACTGAGTTGTTCTTGGAGGAGATATTCAGCCAGCTTGAGGAATTAAGAGCAAGGAATCTAGTTGAACTGTTGGAGCATAGAATTAATAGGCATGCTAATTTCTTCTCCATTGTGCATTTTATGTTTGAAAAGATATATATATCCTTGATTGTTTGTTTGGAAATAAGTTTGGGTTGCTTTTCTTATCGAATTGGATATTTTCTTATATGTTCAATGAGAGGTATATATCTAGTATGGGAAATATTATGTATTGAATGTATGAATAATCTCCATAGTAGAGATTAGTATCTATATTGGAATTATGCACTATATTAAGTTAAGTATGAATAGTTATTGCTACATTATGAAAGGTTGAGTTATGGAAACTATGTATTGCAACTTGTATTACTTTGGTAGAAGTGTCATAGTAAACTTGGAATTGTTAAGTGGGGTTAATCCTAGGATTAGTTGATCCATGGGTAAGGGAATAACCTTTGTATAGAGAATGAAGTCATACCAAATCGAGCTAGGAAGACAGGTGAACGTGTGATGTCCATTCCGAATTAGAGGTGCTGAATACTTTGGCCAAAGTAGCACGTAAGTAGCCACTATTTACACTGTCAGTTCACTATGATCTAGGTTTACATACTAGGTAGGGATAATCATACTTGTAGGTTGGAGCTACAATGCGATAGTTCTAGTTATGTAGGACACAACATCATGCTCATAATAGGCTAATATTTGAGGTTATCATACCAATCCCTTCGTCAAAGGGTAAGGTCATTTACCAGTTTGGTAAATGTGCGGGGGACCACAGTTAGTCTATGGTTGGCGAAAAAGTGCTTGAGTAATGTTTCTCCTCATACAGTTGGTGGCCAAGATTTGAAGGACATCGGAACCATTTGTATCTCTACTTTCAGTTTAGCCCTTTGAAACTTGTTTGTAACTTTGTATCCATCTTATGGAATTTTGTAAATGAGAAATATTCAATACTTGTAATGTGAAAATGTAATTTTGATTATGCAATGGTAAAGTTTGAAATATGTTTCAAATGTGCATCATATCATTTTAAAAGAAAGAAAAATTTTATTGCTCATATTTTTGGTATGAAGAACTATTTACTTTTGGGTTAAATTTAGTAAAACTTATTTGGTAGAACTCTAGGCTTGTTACACAAGAAGAAGGCAAGTATTTATGTGGAGAAACCCCTAAGGGAAAAAACTCCACACTCAAAGATGTTTCCTTCTTGTATTAAATCTCTTTGGAAAAGATTACATTCGATACTGAAATTCCTCTAAGTCCTTGATGCACTTAAAAAAAAAGCTTCTTATTTTTTTCTTCTAAGTCTTTTTAAAAAACTTCTTGCTTTTTTCCTCTAAGTCTTTTTCACAATTCAACTCTCTGGAAAATGTATGGGGCTTTTTAATTAATACAAAACTTCTTAATTCAAAAAGTTTCTTAATTGGAAAGATTGAAACTCAAATTACAATAAATTATAATTTGATAACATAGGAACAAATCCTCATGCAAAAACCAAGCGCTCCAAATAGAGAAGACTGAAGTCAAATAAAGTCAAGTCTTTTGTTAACTGTCTATCCTGGATGTGGGCACCCAAGTTTTCTCAAGTAAACTTAGCCAACATCAAATACATTTCCAAATAAAAGCAACAACAAAAAGTCCTCAAATTGGGCATCCAAGTTTGCCCAATCTCTTTTTGTTAATTGAAGTGATCAACACACACTAATCTCATGCAAACAACATGCAAGATTGATGTTCCCAAAGTTATTCTAAATTACCTTGTTCTATACATGCAAGTGACATGCTATCACGTCTCAGATTTATAAATTTACTTAATTTGGTTAAATGCATTGGAAACCATTGAACGTTAATTGAGGATAATTTCTAGAGATATATTATTGGCTTATGATTCAGTCACTTCAGCTATATTTTTTTGGACTAATTTATTGATAGTGGAAAGTGAGTGGGTTTGACTGCAGGTTGTCGAAGGCAAGAACATGGCTTAGGAAGAGGGGACCTAGCCCCTTGGCAACAACTGATAGGTTTTATCTGGTGTCACACACTCATGTAGATTAGGATCACACTAATGTTTCATTGAATGTTTGCCTAACGCTCTTTGTTTGATGTCGTCAACTTCTTGCATGCATATTTTTATCTGTTTCGATACCTGTTTTGTCTAAAATAAAGAAGTTAGTTTTGTAAGCTAATAAAGTTAGTTTATTAATAAGATCCAAATAGGTATATGGTATTAAGTAAATAATTCCAAGAAAAGTATAAAACACCTATTTTATGCAAAAGAATTCTTGGCTGATTTTATTATATCCACCTTTGAAATTATATGTATATAATCATAGAATATTAATTTTATATGAAATTGGAAGTGTTTATATTAAGTTTATTCTTTTAGCATTGTGACTTTTTAATACAAATGGTAAATAGACAATATCAAAAGAATAAAATACAATTTTATTAAAATCAAAGATCTTTCATATTTAAACATATTTAGTTTAACTAAAAGAGATTCTTGTTTTTAAACAAAGTGGATGTATTGCATGCAAAGAAAGGGAAATTTTTATTTTTAGAAAAGAAAGAAAATGTTTGCATGAGAAAGGGAGTGCGAAATTAGGATTTGGACAATAATAAAAGAAATAAAATATTGTAAGGAAAACAGACGCTAAGGATAATTGAAAGGACGACAGATAAAGAAGAAGGAGATAGAAAATCTTCAAGGGAAAAGCTAGAGAGAGAGAGAGAGAGGCGTCTACTGTCCCATATAGGAATTCTTCTTTGTTTGATTTCAAATCCTTGCCTGAATATATTGATAAATTGGCCAAATTTGGACTGAATAGCCTGCAATTCTAATTCTTTTAGACAATTTTATTTTAAACAACATCTGGTACATCTTTAGTTGGCATTCATTATATAAGTTTTGTTATAGGATTTGGTAAATCAGCCTTTGCTTAGTGAAAAATGTAGATCTGTTCTTTCTCCCTTCCAACATTCGACCTCTTGAGAAACCTGCAAACTAGAGATTGGCCTTTTGTCAATTGGTGTCGGCCAGTACTGTCTCTAGAATTGATTTAGACAATTAAACTCGTTGGACAGGATAGACCCTTGGAAATTTACTTCATCTGTTTCTTTGGTCACCTGATTCAGCCAACAATCTTGGTTTAATCAGTTCTCTTTTCCTTCTTGCATCGGCCACAATAGTTTTAAATCTGATTCTCTTAGATCTATTTTGAGACTAGTTTGAACCAGATGTAATCACCTACAGCCAATTCTCACTATGCCTAGTATGGAAATCTTATATCAGCCATCAGATCATAACGACCTCTCCCAACGGCCAGTGGCTTAATTTTTTATCGGTATGTACCAATTTTCATGGCCACCTTTTTATCTTGTGTTACTTTGACACCCCTTTCAATGTCTCTTAGCAGACTTCTCTTTCTACAACGATCCCTTTTTATCTTAATAATTTGTTCTCTGTTAATTGTTTTGAACTACTATTCTCTTTAAATCTAATTGACCTCTTGATGCATCTGTTATTCTTTCGTTCGAGGAATCTCATGTAGCTTGCTTATTGAGAGTAAATTGTCTGATCACTAGGCATAAATCCATAAGTCATTTAGTTGCCTTTGCATCATGGATGTCTTCTATACTTACAACGGCCTCCATGAATGTCTAGTCAGCCTGCACTGATTACTAAGATGTTAGGAAAACTATTTTGTTTGACTGAAATCTTAACGACATCATAAGTTAGGTGGCTAGGACAATGTCAGTTGTTTAACATCTAAATGATATAAAACTTAATTTACCATGATTTTTCTTTTATTACTCCCTCGTATAAATAGATATGATTGCTTATAAGTATATTAGTCTAAAATAAAAATTGCATAGAGTATATAAAAGAAAGAATCGTTTGAGTTTTCAAAACTGGTCTGCATTTAGCTAATTTTCTTTTATTTTAAATCAATATTTCTTAACTCTTTCTTGATAGACATTTAGATTATTCAGTCGAGAGATATAATAGATTATTGGTATTTTTCATTTATATTGATTTAATAAGCATATATCTTTAATTATTCTAGTAGATAAGTATTAATATCCAAGGTGAGTTTAATCAATTCACATAAACAAAAACTTATGAGGAAAGAAGGGAATAATAGTTAGAACCTTGTTAAATAATATTTATGTATATATGTATATAGAAGCACTTATACCTTCTTTATGACAACTTTTAAGTTGAAATCACTTCTATTTCATGGCGGATAAAACTTGTATTTTCTATGTGACACCAAAGAGATATATCAACTCTCATAATCAAACCTATGTTAATGAATATAACGCACCATATTTTTATAACTAAGACAACTAGTTACTTTCGGAACCAAACAACTGCTAAATTTTCTATAAACAATTGTATTCTCTTGAACTATGGCATGCATAAATGGAGCTTTATTTTTGTTGAAAAATGTGATTTGAAAGAGAATGTTTGTTTTGTTTTCTATGTTCTATTTTTTGGAAAGATTGCCTTCCGGGACGAGTGTCAAATATGGGGAAATAGGGAAGCAGGTTTTCTTTTTTGAAACCTACACGCCATTAAACGGTTAATGCTTTGGCCAAAGAGAATGTGATGTTGAAACATACATATGTACCATTGAAACAGATGGTTGATTGCCTAGTAAATATATTATATTTTCTCTACCATATCCTGTTAATGAGATGTTGTATTCATGATAGAAATGCATGTAGGTTAATAGGCACACACTAGATTCCACCCTGTGCTTGTTTAAAAGTTGCTAGGCTCTTTGAGCATGGTTGGGCATTCCTTAGTTGAGGAATACCAGGGAAGCGCAAGCTTTGTGGTTGGGTGGAAAAAGCACCTGAACCATGTTATTGTCCTTCAATGTAGCAGATGGCCAAATGGTCGACGACGGTCGAGGATAGATTGTTTGGATTTACTTGATATTGATGATAGTTGTACTCTTTTATTGATCTCAAATGTTATGTAAGGTGTAAGGCCATTTTTGTAATTGTATATATTGTTATAGAAAGCTTTGTAATTGAACTTAGAAAGATACTTTGTAACGTGATTGAATATGAATATAAATTTATGAATGGAATCTTGTTTTGACTTATGATGTTAATTCTATCTTTGTTACTAGATGATGTACTTGTAGTTACCTTATCTTACTTTCTTGCAGTAATTTTATCTTTACTTCAGTTATGTTTGAATGCGGAATTATTGAGTACTTTACATTTGGTATCAGAGCGAAGGTTCAACTCTAGGCCTTTATGGACTATTATGCTATAGTTGTAAACTTCTTGTAGATAATTCATCATGAATACTAGAAACTTTGGACGTAGGGCAGCAACCCTAAGATCTGGCGATGACCTTAATACATGAAACAATGATGGGGCTAATGTAGGGAACAGTACTAGCACCAATGTAGAAAATAATGCCAGAAATAATGAAGGAAACATAAATGAGATAAACAATAATAATAATGTAGGACAGAATAACTGACTAGATCAAATCCTTGCTCTCTTGACTCAACAGGGAACTCGAATGAATAATCTAGAATAGGAAGTCAGAGGAATAAGAGGAAATCAGAATGAGGAATGGAGAGAAGAAGTCAAAGGTCCTGAAGGTGAAGTGAATGGGAACAATTGAAACAAAATTGCTAAGGAGTTGGGAAAGGATCTCAAAAAGGTTACCCCTCCTAAGTTTGATGCTAAGACTATAGGTGACAGAGTAGAAGCATGGATAATGATATGGAAAAATATTTTGATCTCCATGACTTGTCTATTGAAACTAAAGCTATATGGGGATCCTACCAGTTTACTAGGGAAGTAGCGACTTGGTGGATAATGAAAAGGTTGAAAAGAAACTGTTACTTGGAGAAGTCACATGGGACCACTTCCTCAAGCTCTTCAGGAAGAGGTGGTTGCCACAACTCTATTTTGACAAAAAAATGACAGAATTCCAAAACCTAACTTAGGGAGGTTTGACAGTGACTCAGTATTGGGAGAGATTCTCTCATCTATTGAAGTATGTTCCATAGTATCAGCTTGACGAGAGGTTTAGGATTTGTAAGTTTATCTTGGGGTTAAGACCACAGATTGGGTCAGAGGTGGATATTCATAATCCATTGACCATGGATGAAGTATTTGAAAAAGCTACTAAACAGGAGCAGAAACCACAGCAGATTGCTAATTACCGTAAGAGTTGAGATGTGAGGAATGGGAATAAAAGGTTTTAGAATGACAGTCGCAATCAGGGTAATAATAACAACCAAGGAAACAACAAGCACCAAATAAGGAATCTTAAAAGAGGCAATAACTATCAGGAAAAGAATAATGGGAACCAGGGTGGAAATAGTAATAAGAGAGGTAACTATGGCAACAATGGTAATAATAACAGGAGGGACATGCCAGCTAGGCACAGAGGACCTAGAGATGGATGTTACAATTGTGGAGGAGAACATTATGCTAGTGCATGTCCTTAGCAAACAGTGAACCAGAGAGATGGGAATCGACAAGAAGCTCCTCAACACCAGATTCATGCGGTTGTAGATCATCATCAAGTAGATTTTCAAGCTATACCCATTCAGATGTCTGGTAAGCTCTTTGGCCTTCTTGTTTCTATTTTAATTGATACAAGAGCTATGGAATGTTTTGTTGATCCTAAGATTGTAGCTAAGTTATCTATAAAATTGGGACACATGGAAAATTCTTGGATGGTGCAGTATGGTAACTATGCAGAGAAAAGAGTAGATTCATGTCTAGTATGCAGTGAATTAGATCTTCCTACTTCCAAACACAAGTCAACCTTTATGTTGCACCTCTAGGAATTTATGACGTGATTCTAGGAATCAATTGGCTATCTGAACATAAGTCCTTAGTAGATTGTGAAGAGAAGGTAGTGAAATGCCTTGATGACTTTGGAAATTTGGTAGAGATTCATGGATCTAGAACACCCCTGAAGCTAAGATAGATATTAGCTATGAAATTGAAAAAGGCTAAAAGAAAGGGTTGTTCAATCTATGCGGTCAAAATAAGAGATCTAGATAATCATGAACCTTCCTTTGATAAGTATCCTATCCTTAGAGAGTTCCAAGATGTATTCCCTGATGAATTGATAGAACTACCACCTAAAAGGGAATTTGATTTCTCAATAGATCTAATGCCAAGAACAAAACTACAGTCTAAAGCACCCTACCGAATGACAACAACAAAACTATATGAGCTTAAGGCACAGTTAGAAGAATTGTTGAAACAAGGGTTTATCAGACCTAGTGTGTCACCTTGGGGAGCACAGTCATCTTTGTAAAGAAGAAGGATGGAACGTTGTGGTTGTGCATTGATTACACAATGCTCAACAAAGTAACTATTAAGAACAAATATCCACTCCCAAGGATAGATGAGTTGTTCAACCAGATGAAAGGTGCAAAGGCATTCTCCAAAATAGACCTTAGATCCAATTACCATCAATTACGGGTTAAGGATGAGGATATCTCTAAAACAACATTTAGAACATGATATGGTCACTACGAGTTCATAGTAGTACCATTTGGGCTAACTAATGCACCGACAACATTTATGAACTTGATGAATAGTGTGTTCAGGGATTGTCTAGACAAATTTGTGTTGGTCTTCCTAGATGACATTATGATTTATTCAAAGTTAGTAGAGGAGCATGAAAGACACTTGAGGATAGTCTTGCAACATTTGAGAGAGGAAACTTTTTGGCAAGTTATCTAAGTGCACATTCTATCAAAGTAAAGTGCACTATCTTGGCCACTTGATTTCAGCAGATGGGATAGCGGTAGATCCTAATAAGATCAAAGCAATAATGGAATGGCCCACACCACAGACTGTAACTGAGGTTAGAAGTTTTATGGGGCTAGTTGGATATTACAGGAAATTTATAGAAGGATTCTCAACAATTGTAGCACCCATAACCTCGTTACAAAAGAAGGGTAAGAAGTTTGATTAGACCGATAACTGTGAGCAAACTTTTCAGCTCTTGAAGGAAAAACTCATGACGGCACCTATTCTAACCATTCCTGATCCAAATGGTCATTTCACAATGATAACATATGCTTCTGGTGAAGGTGTGGGAGGAGTGTTGATGCAGAACGGGAAGGTGGTGGCATATGAATCTAGAAAGTTAAAGCAACATGAGTTAAACTATGCACCTCACGATCTCGAATTGGCCTCCATTGTTCACGCACTCCAAATGTGGAGGCACTATCTCTTGGGTAAGCCATTTGAGCTTAAGATAGATCATTTGGGGCTCAAATATATCTTCACCCAACTTAATCTCAATGCACGACAGAGAAGGTGGTTAGAATTCCTTAGTGAGTATAACTTTGGAATTGAGTATATAAAGGGAAAGGAGAATAGGGTTGCGGATGCTCTTAGTAGGAGATGACATCTGGTTACCATGGTGACTACTAGAACCAATCTAAGGTAGCAGGTAATCCAAAAGTTACAAGGGGATGAGCATTATGAATGGGTGAATCAAGCATTAGAAGCATATCCCTCGTATCATCGATTTGATGGGTATGTAATAGAGTCAGATGGTCTTTTGAGATATTAGGGGAGAATGTATATCCCAGATTCGGGTGAGTTGAGGAAATTAGTTCTCAAGGAGGTCCATAGTGCGCCATATTCTTGACACCCAGGAGTGACCAAGATGATGGAGGGATTGAGACCATTGTACTTTTTGCCTAAGCTTAAGAAGGACGTAACTGAGTTTGTTGCTTGATGTTTAGAGTGTCAATGTGTCAAGGCTGAACATGTCCATCCTATAGGCCTTGTTTATCCACACAGTGTTCCAGAGTACAAATGGTAGGTGATTAGCATGGACTTTATTCAGAGATTGCCTATGTCAAAGAATAGGCATGATGTCATCTTAGTGGTGGTGGACAAACTAACGAAAGTAGCTCATTTTATTCCTGAAAATCTCTCAGATGGGTCATTAACCTTAGCGAAAATGTTTGTCCAAGAGATTTTTCGATTACATGGAGTTCTAGAGATGATCACCTTAGATTGTAACACTCGCATGACCTCTAGGTTTTGGACCACACTTAATGCAGCATTAGGGACTAAGTTGAACTTTAGCACAACTTATCATCCTCAAACAGATGGTCAGACAGAGAGAGTCAACCAAGTAGTGGAGGATCTTCTGAGGATGTACTGTATGGACCAGTAGTACAAGTGGGAGGAATATCTACCATTGGTAGAGTTTGCGTATAATAACTCATACCATGCATCTTTAGGGATGGTACCATTTGAGGCTCTTTATGGCCACAATTGTAGTACTCCAATCAGTTGGGATAGGATTGAAGATCGAATAGTGGTTGGACCCAACATGTTAAAAGAAATGGAAGTTCAGATGAGGCTAATTAAAGAAAAATTAAAGCAAGCCTCGGATAGACAGAAAAGTTATGCAGATAGAAATAGGACTTTCAGGAAATTCTCAGTGGGTGACAAGGTGTTTCTAAAAGTCAAGCCACACAAGAGTTTGATTTCATTTGGCAAGGCATCCAAACTCACTCCAAGATTTGTAGGGCCTTTCGACATTCTAGAAGTGATCAATCCAGCTGCATATAGACTTGCTCTACTGCTAGCTCTCACCAAGATGCATAATGTTTTTCATGTGTCGTTACTAAAACCTTATCATCCTGATGTATTGCATACTCTTGATTGGCGTGCTCTGTAGGAACATGATCTAGGAGTGGTGCTATTGGAGCCCATTCGAATCTTGGAGAAGCGCAACATTAAGTTGCGTAATAGAGACATAGTGCAGTATAAGGTCCAGTGGGACCAGTATTCAGTGGATAGTGCCACTTGGGATGATGCTACAGAGATTGATAGATCTTTCCTGCATTTGGGGAATTAACATAGATGCTATTATTTCATGTATATTACAGATATTTTGATACTTTATTGATGATACATTGATACATTAAGTAGTTTTAGTATGATACTTTATTATTTTATTGGATATAATAAGACATCGAGATGATGTCTATTCCAACTGGGGAAGGATGTCACGTCTTAGATTTGTAGATTTACTTAATTTGGTTAAATACATTGGAAACCATTGAACGTTAATTAAGGATAATTGCTAGAGATATATAATTGGTTTATGATTCAGTCGCTTCAGCTATATTTTTTGGGACTAACCTATTAATAGTGGAAAGTGAGTGGGTTTGACTGTAGGTTGTCGAAGGCAAGAACATGGCTCAGGAAGAGGGGACCTAGCTGCTTGGCAACAATCGACGGGTTTTATCTGGTGGCACACACTCATGTAGATTAGGATCGCACTAATGTTTCATTAAATGCTTGCCTAACGCTCTTTGTTTGATTTTGTTGACTTCTTGCATGCGTCTCTTTATCTGTTTCGATACCTATTTTGTGAAAAATAAAGAAGTTAGTTTTGTAAGCTAAATAAGTTAGTTTATTAATAAGATCCAAATAGGTATATGGTATTAAGTAAATAATTCCACGAAAAGTATAAAACACCTATTTTATGCAAAAGAATTCTTGGCTGATTTTATTATATCAACCTTTGTAATTATATGTATATAATCATAGAATATTAATTTTATATGAAATTGGAAGTGTTTATATTAAGTTTATTCTTTTAGCATTGTGACTTTTTAATACAAATCTTAAATATACAATATCAAAAGAATAAAATACAATTTATTAAAATCAAACATCTTTTATATTTAAACATATTTAGTTTAACTAAAAGAGATTCTTGTTTTTAAACAAAGTGGATGTATCGCATGCAAAGAAAGGGAAATTTTTATTTTTAGAAAAGAAAGAAAACGTTTGCATAAGAAAGGGAGTGAGAAATTAGGTTTTGGACAATAATAAAAGAAAGAAAAGATTGTAAGGAAAACAGATGCTGAGGATAATTGAAAGGACGATAGATCAAGAAGAAGGAGATAGAAAATATTCAAGGGAAAAGCCAGAGAGAGAGATGTCTACTATCTCATACATGTATTCTTCTTTGTTTGATTTCAAATCCTTGCCTAAATATATTGATAAATTAGCCAAATCCAGACTGAACGGCCTACAATTCTAATTCTTTGGGACTATCTTATTTTAAACAACCTCTGGTACATCTTTAGTTGGTGTTCATTATGTAAGTTTTGTTATAGGATTTGGTAAATCAGCCTTTTCTTAGTGAAAAACATAGACCTGTTCTTTCTCCCTTCCAACATTCAACCTCATGAGCAACCTACAAACTAGAGATCAGCCTTTTGTCAATTGGCGTCAGCCAATACTATCTCTGGAATCAATTTAGACAATTAAACTCCCTGGATGGAATAGACCCCTAGAAATTTACTTGATCTATTTCTTTGGTTGCCTGATTCGGCCAGCAATCTTGGTTTAATCAGTCCTCTTTTCCTTCTTGCATCAGCCACAATAGTTTTAACTATGATTCTCTTAGATCTATTTTGAGACTAGTTTGAACCAAATGTAATCACCTACAGTCAATTTTTGCTATGCCTAGCATGGAAATATTATATCAGCCATCAGATCAAAACAGCCTCTCCTCATGGCTAGCAGCTTAATTTCTTATCAGTCTGTACCAATTTTTATGGCCGCCTTTTTATCTTGTGTTACTTTGACACCTCTTTCAATGTCTCTTAGCGGCCTTCTCTTTCTACAATGACCCCTTTTTATCTTAATAATTTGTTCTTTGTTAATTGTTTTGAACTACTATTCTCTTTAAATCTAATCGACCTCTTGACACATCTGTTATTCTTTTGTTCGAGGAGTCTCTTGTAGCTTGCTTATTGACAATAAACTGCCTGATCACTAGGCATAAATCCGTAAGTCATTCAGTTGCATTTGCATCATGGATGTCTTCTATACTTACAATGGCCTCCATGAATGTCTAGTCATCCTTTTTTAATGGCCTACACAGAACCTAAATGACCTGCATTAATTACTAAGATGTTAGGAAAATTATTTTGTTTGACTGAAATCTTAACGACATCATAAGTTAGGTGGCTGGGACAACGTCAGTTGTTTAACATCTAAATGATATAAAACTTAATTTACCATGTTTTTCTTTTATTCCTTCCTCATATAAATAGATATGATTGCTTATAAGTATATTAGTCTAAAATAAAAAATGCATAGAGTATGTAAAAGAAAGAATCATTTGAGTTTTCAAAACTGGTCCTCATTTAGCTAATTTTCTTTTATTTTAAATCAATATTTCTTGACTCTTTCTTGATAGACATTTAGATTATTTAGTCGAGACATATAATAGACTATTGCTATTTTTCTTTTATATTGATTTAATAAGCATATATCCTAAAGTATTCTAGTAGACTTACTAATATCCTAAGTGAGTTTAATCAAGTCACATAAATAAAAACTTATGAGGAAAGAAGGGAAGAATAGTTAGAACCTTGTTAAATAATATTTATGTATATATGTATATAGAAACACTTATACCTTCTTTATGACAACTTTTAAGTTGAAATCACTTCTATTTTATGGTGGATAAAACTTGTATTTTCTATGCGACATCAAAGAGATATATCAACTCTCAGAATCGAACCTATGTTAATGAGTATAACATACCATATTTTTCGGCCGATAGGCCTGCACACATCTTGTAACTACAAAAAATTTGGTAGTCCCAAATTTTTGGTTGTCCAAAAATTTTAAAAAAATTGGTTGTCCATATAAAACATGGGATTTAAAAACAATGAAACACTGTCTATTAAATTTCCAACTTTAGCAATACGAAGCTCTTCCCATGTTTCTCTATAACCGTCTTATCCTACTCTGGTTATATGTATTTTAGAAATTAATATTTATCACAATTTAAGGTTAGTGGATCTAGTAAAAGAAGAGGTCATTTTCTTGGTATATGAAAAGTCAAGCGGTTCAGTTTTTAAAGAGGAGGCCATAGAGGGAGATGTTAATTGGTAATTTCATTATCATTTTTAAGATTTTGTAGTGATGGTGCTAGGGTGAGAGAGAAGATTATTTGAAGTTCATTTTAGGCTAAATTGCTAGTTTTTTGGGAGGAGAAGGATAGCAACAATGGAAAAGAAAATATTCTACAACCTAAGAGATAACTTGTTCTCTATGCATTGGTATGTTAAATATCAGTTTACCATTGCTTTATCTGAAAACATGCAATTCTTCATTCATGCATTCTCTGCAATTTATATTATCTCGAATGAATAGAAAACTTAGTAGGTTTCAGGCAAAGCTATATTGATATGATTAGGGATTTAAACTTTAGGGTTCTTGGTGTTATGCATTATGTGGCTGTAATAGTAAGTTGTACAATGTTATATAAGTTGATTATGCTCAATCATCCCTCATTAGGGTGAGGATCATGATCGAGTGATTTAAAAAAAAAAGTTTTGGCACCTGGGGTTGTTATATTCCTTATCTGGATTCAGTCATCATCAGGAAGCACTTATGTTTTATGTATTTGGTTGAATGAAACTAGATAGATGCTTTATTAAGGTTTATTGTTTCCTCAATGTTAATGTTAATTAGTGTAGGTTTCTAGGTATGTTTTATCTTATGTTTTTTTTAGAATAACAACTGAATTTTACCTGAAATGCATTAAGTTTATGTTCAGTCATCTCCTGTAATATGTAGAACCTTAATAGCCAAAGCTTGATATGTCTTTGCCTCTTATGGCAGCAATCGGTTGTTTTTTTAATTTAATTATTTTACCATAAAGAATAATGAATTTGATCAGTGCACTATATTGTTAGTTATTGTTTACCATCTTGCAAATGATCATGAGTCGTATCTATGGAAAATGCCTTGATCAAATATAGTCCATTTTGAGGCAATGACTTGGGAATTTTCTGTCTACTCTCACTTACTTTCATTTTGGACGCCCCTATCTATCCTTTGTAGAAGATTCACTCATCAATCTATGTGTTGTTTAAACCCCAATTCTTTGCATACATGTCGACCAGAACTAATCATGCTTAGTACTACGCTGGCTAAGGTTGTGGATCCTAGTGGTTTGTCTGCCATGTGCATTTGCTTGGGAGACTCTAAAACCTTTCTAATGAAATCCATTTTGTGCACATCGTACGATCATTACATTCCATCGACATCATCTCTTTGAGGCATAGAGCCAATCCATTTGCGTGTCTTGTTTGTGCTTTCACATTTTACCAGAGCATTTTTTTATTCCTTCTTTATATTCGATGGATGTCCCAAAAGGAATGTAGCAACCTGATTTTGTGTCCTGTACTAAATTCCGTGATTTTTACATATTAAAACACCTTGCTTAATGTATTTAAAAATGTTTGGTGAGTATAATTTAAATGTTGCTAGTATTATTTAAGAATACATTCTTTTTTGAGAATTTGTTAACAGTTCTATCTTTAACAACTGACGAAATCTTCCTTCAGTTACTTCTTGTTATCGATCTTTGCATTATTATAGGAGAGGCGGTTTGTGGAAATCATGCTAAAACTTCTTTTAGAAATATTTGTCAGTTATTTTGCATCTAACCGGATCATAACAAGGTCACTATTTTAAATGTTGGAAAAGGTTTACATCTCTCTCAATATTCTTTTTTTCCACTGCCATAGTGGGGAGTTGGCTATTGCTTATGGTTTGTCTAACTAGCTTACACCTGCTATTTACTTTTTCTTTTAAGTTATCTCAATTTGGAAGCCGTATTGTTTTGTAATTGCATCGTAATATTAAACTTGATAGTTACACTTGCTAATATCCTTTGCTTGAAAGTTCTGGAAGCCTTCGTAGCATGTCAATTTTGGAAAGCATTTTGCATTCTTTGCATTTCAGGATACCCTTTTTATGAGGTTTTTTATCAAACAATTGCATGTCTTGTGCATACTTCTTTATTTTACATGTCTTTAAGTTACCAAAGGGGTAAAATAAACAGTTATTCCAGTCAATGAACACATTTCTAATTTAGATGGGAATGGATGGAAGAAATTGTTGGACACCACAATCCATGCTGAGAATGTAATTATTAAAAAAAAGTCCAAAGTGAAAGTGATTGTTATGACATGATACATATAAAATGACTTTTATTTAAACATCAAAAGGTTTAATAGTCAAACATTCAATAGTAAGTTTACACTTCATGTACACTAAAAAGTGGTAAATAATTGTCCCGATTGTATCAGTCAATTTATCTTTGATGATCAAATGTTAGATGAATGGCCATACAAAACTCGTGACCATTCAATTATTAATATTATACTACGCATTGAGAACCAAGTGATTTAAATCTTAATTTTGGCATGCATAGAGAGTCACATAAGGCCTTACAGTGAAGGTGTGATCCAGTCCTTAATTGGGCAATCAATATCTTGGCCTTCCCCTTAATTTATACTCTAAACTCTGTGACACGACAATTTTGAATTTTCCATAGACACTTTTTGAGATGTAACAAATAAGAAAACCAATCTCATAATAAAATTATACAATTATTTTTTATGTTTCTCATTTTTTTTTTTAAATCTTGGAAGGGTTTTACTTAGAGTGTACTGTATACAATGATCAAATAAAATTTGAATTCCATAAACAAAAGGACTCAACACATGATAAAACATATATAATGTGTAAATATTTATACAATATAGGTTTTCTTTATGTTTTAGAGATTTTTTAATTAACCATAAATAAAGGAGAATCATTAATGATAAGATGCAATTATTTCAATTATTTTTACTTGTCATGGTGGATAATTTTAGATATACATGTACATTTTAGTTTTAATTTAGATGAATTTTACTCATAATTTAATTTATGAGTCATTTGGCACATGTTTTTAAGAGTCTTTCAATACAAGGCATACCCAAGGCATGTGAAATGTATTTGTGCCTTGTGTAGGCTTTGATATTTTGCATACATGTATATTGGGCACTTGCAACAACAACATGGTAGAAAATTTAGGTTTTGATTATTCTTTTATTCAAGTCCATCTCTTGTTCTAAAGCTCTCATTTGGGCACAAGTGGGGAGGATGGTGGCAAAGGTTGTGGAATCTAGCCTTATTCCTTCTAATTGCATTTGCTTAAAAGTTTCCAAGCTAATACTGATAAATACATTTTGGGTATATTTTACAATCATTACAATCCAAGTAACTATGTTCTTTTGAGGTATATATTCAAATAATTCACATGCCTTATATACTATTTAGTGATGGGCCTATAAATGTTTGTAACCCTAAATCATAAACATTATTTATGAAGGGTTTTTTGGTTTTAGATTATTGAATGTTAATATTAAAATTTCACATTTGGAAGTCATAGTATGTTAATAAGAGAGTTGAATTGCAAGTATTTTCTTCCATTCTTTTAAAATTATGCTTTAGAATTAAAATGATCAACTAATCAAATCATGATGATACATTACCAAAACGGCCAAAACATACAAATAACGGTTACAATGTGCATACCAAAATATAAATATCTACTATTTGGTGATAGGCCTATAAATATTTGTGCCTATCGGCCATTTGATAGAACCTTTGGTGCTTTTACTAGTTATAACTAAGGCAACTAGTTACTTTTAGAACCAAACAACTGCTGAATTTTCTATAAACAACTGTATTCTCTTGAACTATGGCGTGCATAAATGGAGTTTTATTTTTGTTGAAAAATGTGATTTGAAAGAGAACGTTTGTTTTGTTTTCTATGTTCTGTATTTTGGAAAGATTGCCTTCTGGGACATGTGTCGAATATGGGGAAATAGGGAAGTAGGTTTTCTTTTTCAAAACCAACATGTCGTTAAATGGTTAATGCTTTGGCCAAAGCGAATGTGATGTTGAAACAAACATATGTACCATTGAAACAGATGGTTGATTGCCTAGTATATATATTATATTTTCCCTGCCATATCCTATTAATGAGATGCTGCATTCATGATAGAAATACATGTAGGTTAATAGGCACACACCAGATTCCACCCTATGCTTGTTTACAAGTTGCTAGGTCCTTTGAGCAGGGTCAGGCATTCCTCAGTTGAGGAATACTAGGGAAGCACAAGCTTTGTAGTTGGGTGGAAAAAGTCCCTGAACCATGTTCTTGTCCTTCGACGCAACACATGGCCAAATCGTCGATGGTGGTCAAGGATAGATTGTTTGGATTTACTTGATATTGATGATAGTTGTACTCTTTTATTGATCTCAAATGTTATGTAAGGCATAAGGCCATTTTTGTAATTGTATATATTGTTATAGAAAGCTCTGTAATTAAACTCAGAAAGATGCTTTGTAACGTGATGGAATATGAATATAAATTTATGAATGGAATCTTGTTTTGACATACGATGTTAATTCTATCTTTGTTACTAGATGATGTAATTGTAGCTACCTTACCTTACTTTCTTGCAGTAATTTTAGCTTTACTTCAGTTATGTTTGAATGCAGAATTATTGAGTACTTTACACATGCAATCAATTGATACCCAGTATCTGAAACACTGAGATGTACCATCTTGCAAGTTTCTAGAGTTGGAGTGTTCAGCAAGCAACCTCTCAAAACTAGCAAGCAACCACATGCAAGATCATATAACTGACATGCAACAACATGCAAGTCCATAGGAGTGACATGAAACAACATGCAAGTGACATGCAATAACATTCAAACACATGAAAGTCCATAGAAGCAACATGCAACAACATGCAAGTCCATAGGAGTGACATGCAACAACATGCAAGTGACATGCAATAACATTCAAACACATGAAAGTCCATAGAAGCAACATGCAAGCACATGCAAGTGACATGCAACAACATGCAAGCACATGCAAGTAACATGCAAGTACATGCAAAAACATGCAAGTCCATGCAAGCTTTTATGAACTCATGTAAGCAATATCTAATTCATGCATCTCTAACACTTTAGTTAACTCCAACATTATATCCATGCAAGGTGTCTCAACATTATCCACTCATGTACATTAAAAAACACAACTCCAAGTCTAAATATAAGTACCCATCAAAAGGGGATGTCTAAGTTTAACTCCCACTCACTAGGGGTTATCAAACTCTCAAAATAGACTTAGAAGAAGTCAACAAAGTCTTCATGGCCCCCAACCCAAAAGTGGGTGCCCAAGTTTGACCCTATCAATTAGGAATTGATTGCAATAAGTCAAAGTGATATAATTAATAAATAATTAATATCTCAAAGTCCTTATGTGTTGGGGAACACATTCCAAGAACTTTGGAGACACATGAATTGGTTAGGATTGCAAGTTAATGGCAACTTATTCCAACATTCTCCCACTTGACATTATATATTGCAATAACTCTAAATGATATAATCAAACTTTAAATCAAGTACAGTGATTAAGGCCAATGGCCTTCCTGCACCAAGAGAACTTATCTGTAGTAACTGGCTTTGTAAGATAATCTGTAGCATTAACCAAAGTGTCAACTTTTTCAATCAAAACCTTACCATTCTCAACCATTTCTTGCACAAAGTGATATTGAACATCAACATGCGTAGTATAAGCATGATACATAGGATTTTTGGCTAAACAAATAGCACTCTAACTGTCCAACTCAAGTCTTACTGTCCTACAATCAAAACCAATACATGTTCCAAGTCTCTATAACCAAACTGTCTCTTTAGAGGTATGTATAGCAGCCATATACTCTGCTTATGTAGTGGACAAAGCAACCATGGGTTGCCTCTTACTCATCCAACTTACCGCAGCTCCAAACAAAGTAAAAACATAGCCACTTGTGGACCTTCGACTATCCAAGTCACCTGGCCAATCAAAATCAACAAAACCCTGTATGTCCAATGATTTCTCCATATTATCAATACCATGATAAACCAAACAATAATCAAAAGTTCCTTGCAAATATCTAAACACCCTCTTAACATGATTCTAATGTTCTTTACCAGAGTTAGACATAAACCTGCTTAAAACTCCCACTGCTTGTACAATATCTAGTCTAGTGCAAATCATTGCATACATTAAACTACCAACAACACTAGCATAGGGAACATTAGACATCTCTTCAAAATCATCATTAGAAGTAGGACACATGTCTAATTTCAGCTTAGTACCAACTAGAAAAGGAATGCTAACTGGTTTATAGTCATGCATATTAAATCATTGCAAAATTGTATCAACATACTTACTCTGACTTAACCATAGTTTTATGTGAACACGATCCTTGTTGATCTCCATTCCAAGAATGTACTTTGCAGCCCCTAAGTCCTTCATATCAAAAGATTTAGAAAGCTGATTTTTAAGCTCTCTAATCATCACCTTGTTATTTCCAATAAACATGTCATCAACATACAAGACAATAATTAGAACCTGATCATCAATAATCTTAAGATAAACACAATGATCTTCTTCACTTCTAATAAAACCAACTTTCAATGCAAAAGAATCAAAATTTTGATACCACATTCTAGGTGACTGTTTCAAACCATACAAAGATCTTTTTAATTTGCAAACCAAGTCTTCTTTTCCTTTAACAACAAAACCATCAGGTTGTCTCATATAAATCTCCTCTTCAAGATCCCCATGCAAGAAAGAAGTTTTAACATCCATTTGATCTATCTCAAAATCATAAGTAGAAGAAATAGACAAAAGGAATCTAATAGAAGTTAATTTAGCAACTGGAGAGAAAATTTCATTATAATCAACACCCTCTCTATGGGAGTAGCCCTTGGCTACCAATCTAGCCTTGTACCTTTCTAGATTACCATCTACACCAATTTTCTTTTTATACACCCATTTACAACCAATGGGCTTTCTTCCTTTGGAAAAATCTATAAGATCCCAAGTGTCAGAAGTATCCAAAGAATTCATTTCCTCATGCATAGCTTGTAACCAAGACTCACTATCTTCTGAATATAGAGCCTCCCTGAAAGATCTAGGTTCATCATCAGTACTCAATAAAGCAAATACACAAAAAAAATTAGAAGGGCTATACCTGTTAACTAGATTTCGTTGGCTTGTGGATTTTCCCAAAGTAGGAGTAAGAAGCTTTGCTTGTTCTTTTGTATTCTCATCCTGAACATCATTATCTGAACTCTCTTCTTCTTCTCCATTCTCAAATCCATCTAGTTGTTCTTCAACATGTGCATCTTCTTGCTTTTGTGTATGTGTTTCAAAGTGCATTATTTTGCCTTTTTCTTGTTCCTTTGGTTGTTCTTCACCTGCATAAGCTCTAAACTCTCTAAAAATAACATCTCTTGATAAAATCATTTTTCGGGTTAGAGGGTTCTAGAGTTTGTAACCTTTTACATTCTCACCATAACTTATAAAGATGCATTTTTGAGCTTTTGGGTCTAGTTTAGTTCACTTTTCTTTAGGCACATGAACAAAAGCCTCACAACCAAATATCCTTAAATGTCAAACAAAAGGTTTTCTTTCTAACCACATTTCATAAGGAGTTTTATCTTCAAGAGTTGAGAAAAGAGATCTATTAATTAAGTAACAAGAAGTACTTATAGCCTCAACCCAAAAACACTGATCTAGCTTAGTACTACTCAACATGCTCCTAGCTCTATCCAGTAAGGTTCAGTTCATTCTTTCTACTACCCCATTTTGTTGGGAAGTATAAGGTGTTGTTTTCTATCTTACAATACTTGCATGCTTATGTAATTCATCAAATTCCTTAAAACAATATTCACCACCATTATCTGATCTCAACACCCTTATTTTATAATATGTTTGCTTCTCAACTAAGGCTTTAAATTCCTTAAACTTAATGAAAACTTTAGATTTTGCATTCATAAAATAAATCCAAGTGTATCTTGATGCATCATCAATGAATGTGACATAATACCGAGATTTTGTAAAAAAGTCAACATCCACTAGTCCAAAAACATCTGAATGTATAATCTCTAATAAAATCTTTGCATTATTTGTTCCACTAGGAAATGATGATCTACTTTGTTTTCCAAACACACAATGCTCATAGAAATTATTTTTGCCAACAGAATAATCTGAAATACCATAAACTAATTTTTTATTAGTAATGGTCCTAAGACCTTTTTCACTGATGTGACCCAATCTTTGGTGCCACAACATACATGTATTTTCAGTGTCTGTTACATTGGTTGAATTATTCAAAGTAGATGCATTTAATCTAAACAAGGTTCTCATCTGAGATCCTTTAGCAACCACCCAATTCCCTCTTACCAACCTGCAACCAGACTTATCAAATGTCACATGCTTTCTAGAATCATTTAACTTTGATACATAAAGTAAGTTTCTTGCTAGTCTTGGAATATGCGAAACATCATGAAGTGTTTTAATCCTTCCATCACTGAAATACAACTTTACCTTTCCTTTGCCATTTATCTATTTTGTACTATTGTCACCAAGGAAAACTTCCCCTCCATCAAGTGCTGAATATTTGAAGAACCACTCCTTGTTGGGAGTCATATGATAGGAGCAGCCCGAATCAATAAGCCAAGCATCATTACTTATAGTGTTATCTAAAATAATTAATGCATCATTGTCACCATCATCTGAGGATTTTTTAGTGGAAGAATCAGAACTCTTTTTCTTGTTCTTACAGTCTTTCTTCACATGTCCCCGATTTCCACAGTTCCAACATTTTACTTTACTCTTACTAGGGGTTTTAGAACGACCTTTAGATTTACCCTTCTTCTTATCCCATGTGGGTGTCTTTTCCTTAGTCATACCCCTTACATTTAAAGCATCTTGAGATCCACCATTTTTGGACTTTCTTCTCATTTCTTCTGAAAGAAGAGTAGCAATGATATTGTCCATCTTTGGATCTGCACCACTACCACTGATAGCAACAATTAGATTTTCCCAAGATTTTGGTAAAGAACATAAAAATAAGATGCATTTATCCTCATCTTCTAGCTTAACATCTACAAATGCAAGTTGACTTAAAATCAAATTAAAAGCATTCAAATGATTTGCAACAGAATATCCATTTTTCATCTTTAAAGAATACAAATGTCTTTTGAGGTATAACTTGTTTGTTGAACTTTTGGTTTGATAAATATCACATATCCTCTTCCATAGCTTGTATGCAGTAGCTTCAGTAGAAACATTCAAGAGGACGACATCTGCAAGGCACAACCTTGTGGTTCCTCATGCTTTTTTATCAAGTTATAACCATTTTTCATTTTTGATAGTTGTAGATGGATTCTTCTCATTTGAAACAACAACCCATTGTTCTCTTTCTTCTAAGAGATCTTCTATTTTCAATTTCCACATCTTGTAGCTTGAACCATTGAACTTCTCAATATCCATACGAGAGGTAGAACCCATTGTATACAATCTTCTTCACAAAGTTGCAAAACCCACAAAATAAAGCTCCCACTATAGCCAAAAAACCTTCAATACTTTAAGAGAAAGGCGTCCCTCACTCAATAGAACCATTAGCTGTGATACCAAATGTTGAAAATGAAGGTAGAACTACTGCTTTAAACTTTAAAATTATGTGTATGTAAAGCTGAAAATAAGATTAATCTGTAACAATTAATGTGTAAGTGATTTTGCACTTTCAATCCAATGTAGAAGAGAAGAAAATAGAAGAGAATAGCTTGCAAGAAGAAGAAAAGTATTTATGTGGAGAAACCCCTAAGGGAAAAAACTCCACACTCAAAGATGTTTCCTTCTTGTATTAAATCTCTTTGGAAAAGATTACATTCAATACTGAAATTCCTCTAAGTCCTCGATGCACTTAAAAAAAAAGCTTCTTGCTTTTTTCTTCTAAGTCTTTTTCACAATTCAACTCTCTGGAAAATGTATGGGGATTTTTAATTGATATAAAAGCTTCTTAATTGGAAAACTTGAAACTCAAATTACAATAAATTGTAATTGATAACCTAGGAACAAATCCTCATGTAAAAACCAAGCGCTCCAAATAGAGAAGACTGAATTCAAACAAAGTCAAGCCTTCTGTTAACTACATGTCCTGGATGTGGGCGCCCAAGTTTGCCCAAGTAAACTTAGCCAACATCAAATACATTTCCAAATAAAAGCAACAACAGAAAGTCCTCAAATTGGGCGTCCAAGTTTGCCCAATCTCTTTCTATTAACTGATGTGATCAACACACACCAATCTCATGCAAACAACATGTCAGATTGATGTCCCTGAAGTTATTCTAAATTACCTTGTTCTATACATGCAAGTGAAACGCAAACACTTGATTCAACATGCAACTAATACCCATTATCTAAAACATTGAGATGTACCATCCTGTAAGTCTATGGAGTTGGAGTGTTATGCAAGCAACCTCTCAAAACTGACATGCAACAACATGCAAGATCATATAACTAACATGCAACAACATGCAAGTCCATAGGAGTGACATGCAACAACATGCAAGCACATGTAAGTGACATGCAACAACATGCAAGTGACATACAACAACATGCAAGCACATGCAAGTCCATAGAAGTAACATGCAACAACATGCAAGCACATACAAGTAACATACAACAACATGCAAGTATATGCAAGTAACATGCAACAACATGCAAGTAACATGCAACAACATGCAAGTCCGTGCAAGCTTTTATGAACTCATGTAAGCAATATCCAATTCATGCATCTCTAACACTTTAGTTAACTCCAACATTCTCCACTCATGTACATTAAAAAACACAACTCCAAGTCTAAATATAAGTTCCCATCAAAAGGGGATGCCCAAGTTTAACTTCCACTCACTATGATTTATCAAACTCTCAAAATAGACTTAGGAGAAGTCAACAAAATCTTCATGGCCCCCACCCCAAAAGTGGGTGCCCAAGTTTGACCCTATCAATTAGGAATTGATTGTAATATGTCAAAATGATATAATTAATAAATAATTAATCTCTCAAAGTCCTTATGTGTTGGGGAACACATTTCAAGAACTTTGGAGACACATGAATTGGTTAGGATTGTAAGTTAATGGCAACTTATCCCAACAAGAAGCCCCCAAACAAATATGATTTGACACTTTATATTTAGTGTGTTACAATTGCCACTAGCAATAAATACGTAGTGGTCTTGATCTCAATGCTTTACAAATTCTCAGTCAAATAAGTGTATTCTGAAAGTATAATCTTGGAACTAAACCAAGTCATACTAATAGCACCACTAAGAAGTACTAAAAAATAATGCACTTTCAAAAAAAGAATATCCTCGATCAGAGGCCATGCGAAAGTTATGAGTCTTTGAAGTTCCCAAAATGAGAACTATGCATTGTCACCTGTGAGAATCTATAATTTTTGGGAAATCCATGAACTGAAACCAAAAATTGTTTGCACTAGCGCGTAGAGCGTGAAAAATTAACTCAAATAAAAAAATTTGCTCAGTGAAAGGAGGTCCTGAGCCGCCTGCAAAGTTTACCTTCAAAATCAAACCTACCAACCGAGAGGGGGTCTGAATGCAAAAGTTAACCTCCGCCAATTTTAGCCAAACTACCGCCAAATATGGAGCTATTGCCAAGTGTAGAGACATTGTCAAACTGGTTAGAACACTTCTATCTTTAGATATCTCTAGATAAATATAATGTTAGCTAAATTTAGTGATTGCTTCCAAAAATATAGAAAACATTGGCAAAGATGGCGAATCCTCCAGAAATTTTGCCAAAGTTGGTAGGACTAGGCACAGTTATCAAGGCCAAACAAAGGCTGAGGCAAAAAATGGCGTTGGCTTTTAAAATTGGCACGAAGGCCAAAAAAATAAAGGTCAAGTTTCACAAGCCTTAAAGGTCGAAATGGGCAAGTTAAAAATAAAAAAGGGAGTAGGGGCCTATGGCCAACCCGTGTCCACCCTTAAGGGTCTGCGGACCCAATGAATGGGCCATACCCTATTAAAGGGGGTTCAATCCCTTAAAAGGGGTCAAGGCCTTTAAAGAGGGTTGAGGCCCTTCTTCTTATATAGTGCTTGAAACACTTTACAACATCGCTTAAAGTGCTTTTTGTATTTTTTTTTTGAAATTTTAACATAGATTTGCTCCGATTTGTGTGTTGGGGGGGCCAAAATGTCCTTCTGGGAAAATTTTTTCCTCAGATTCTCCTGACACCGAAACTAGACATGTAATTTATCAAAATTCATCTGCGAAGCCTTCTGGATGCAATGGCAGGGTCCTTTTGTCTTGAAAATGCTCCAATTAAAAATAGAGTTCTAGATCTAAGCAAGAAACCCTCGTTCACAACTTTATCCTATGATCTCCAAATCTGTTGAAATGAAAGCCATTTCTGACTTTCTCGAGCCTCCTGGACGTGTTGGAACAACCAAAAATGCTCCCAGTATAACCAAAAATGTTGCAATCACCCAGATCTCACAAAAAATGCATGCAAAATAAAAGAGTTAATGTATCTTGTTAAATCCTTTCTGATTCTCCAGATCATTAAAAAATGATAGAGAAGAGCATACAGGATTCAAAAGAACTCACAAAGAACTCACTCTCTCAATTAGGAATCTATGAACTTCAAACTCTCAAAATAAAAGCTTTGATACCATGTCAGAAATCTTGAACAAGATATGAAAACCAAGAACTTTATGAGAGATTCTAAGCTACATTAACTAGAAAATGCAAAACAAAAGTAAACTAATGATCTCGAGAGATATACAAATGTCAATATGATAGAATTGCATTAAGAGCTGAAAGCTACAAAGAAAGAATGACAGAGTAACTAGACAATGCATTCAAGATACAAAATACAAGCTAGGTAGTGAGTTTATATAGACCAAAGAGAGGGGAAAGGTGGAAAATTGACCAATAGGGAGAGGCCACCATATGGGCTAAAGATAGCAAGAGCATCTTCCCAAGATAGCAAATGCCACCTCCCTTGTAGGATGCTGACACCTCAAATCACCACTCAGTAATTAAACTCACTTTATTTAACCTAAGCAAGCTTACTAAAAGTGTAGGAAAAACCTAGGAAATATGGAAAATAACTAACCCACTAGGAAAATAAAAACATACACTAACAATGTTGTACTATGGTTGTGGCTTTTACAACTCTTTCACTTAAAGGAATTTGATGAAATGGTGTTTCCACAGCTACAAAGATAGAGGGCTCCAATAATAAGGAGAAACATATGCTAAAAGAGGAGGAGCCTCATAAGAGGGAAGGGTTAGTAGTGAAAGGTAAGGAGATGAACTACAGGAAAATATTTGTGTATGGTGGGAGTTGTGTCTTCTCCAAACCTATTGTATTGATGTTGGAAAATTCCTTGAGGGACTAATGGTGACCCAATCTAGGGGAGGTCTCTGATGAGTACTTCATTCCAATTTTGGGTCTGATCTATTCATAGGGTGAAAAGGTGAAAGGAAGTGATTAATGGTGTTCATTTCTTATCATTGGTTATGCCTATTCCTAGACCCCAGGAGGGTGTTAGCAAACATAATACTTGGGTGAAGGTAGAGGATAATACCAAGGGAGAAGAGATTGGCTCTTCTAAAATGTGAAGGTGGGAAGTTTGGTAATTATGCTACAGAGAGTTTTTTTCTTTGGAGGAGAATTTTGGATGGGGTTCGGGATTCATAATGTATGCTTTAATGCTATTGGGTTTTTTCAAACCATTTTTGTTGTTCCCCTATTATTGAATATTTGTAGCTCTTAGGGTGCAATTGGTTTGAGTTGGAAGTATGGGTTGGCATTAGCACCACCCCTAAGGTAATGGGGCATTTTATTCTTATGATTTTATTTTAGACCTTCTTTGTATTTATGTTCTATTTTGGCTTCATAGTCATATATTTATGTATTCTTGTTTTATTTTGTGGGTGGGGCCCCCTATCTAGATGCCCATGTAACTATATTATCTAGAAAAAAAACCTCAAGTGCCAATGGTGTATGCCTTGCATTCTTAAATTCATCATTGTCTTGTCCATTGGTCCTTGTATCCACATTTTTTTCCACTTGATATATTTGAAATTGCATTAGTGGATCTAGGGTAAAGGAAGGAATAGTGGAAATGGAAGGTTGGGATCCACCAAGATGAGTATAGGTAGGAGCTATGGAGTATGTATGAGTATGATTGGTATGATGAATGGAAGAGGTAATGGATTGGGATTTAGGTATAGCCAAAGAGGGAGAAGAGATAGATGTTCTAAATGAGAAAGTAGATGAAGTAACCTTATCACCAATAGCTCGTAAGACCTCTAATCCATGTGGCTTGTTGAAAAACATGTTATGAATAATATCATGGATTGGTTGTGTAGGATTCTCAACAATAGCTAAACTAACAAGTCCTTGTACAAAATCTCATCAATCCACATGGGCATCATGATCATAATCATCCAAATTATTCTCAACATGAGCATATAAGAAAATTTTAGTATCATTGGAATGGATCGGTATAGTGGGATTCAAAAAAGCTCTCCTTCTCAAAGGAAGATTAGGATTTTGAGTAGATCATGACAAACAAAGAAATATGATTGTGAGAGATAGGAAGGAAAGGCAATATATCACTCTCAAATCTAAAAAATAATCTACATTTAATTGAAGAGTTAGGTTCATGATAAATTTAAAATACTATTTTTGAAAATTAAATGCAAGAGAATTAGGGCACTTAGTTCTTGGAACAATGATGAAGAATAATGTTAATACAACATAGAACTAGTTCCTCAATGTCCATAAAATTTTCTCTTGATATGTTTATTATCTGAGGACTACAATAGTCTTAGAATCTCATGTGGGTTGATCTTGAGTGGCTCATGATCTATCCTATGCAACTCAAAAATGACCTTTGCAGCATAGATTTGATCTAGTGATTTTTAGACTTCTGCAACCTATTCTTCTATGATCTTTGTTGTCTAATGATACATGTAAGGAATGACATTATTTAAAAATACCTTAAATGGAAGTAGATGGATTGTGAGTGCCAAGTTCTCTTCAATAAACCCCCTTGGTAGACCAACTTCATGTCCTTGGGCAATGACCAAAGACAATAAACTCAAGCATGCAATGGCCTATATGTTGATTATGACACAAATGTGCTATGTTTAGTGCTCCAAATCCAAATCTTCCTATAATCATGCTCCTTGTAATACAAATGTTTTTTATTAATGGTAAAGCAGTTTTTTTAAAGGGTCCACAAAACCCTGTACAAAATGTTGTCAAAACATAAGCTTAATAAACTGATAGCCAAACCAAATGTGCCATCAACAAATCAACAACAAAACAAAAAGCAGGTTGTAATGCAAATGTTCCTTGTTGTTGTCTAATGTATTTGATTGCATAAATGAATGTCTTTAGATACTAATATGTTTAATGAATAGTCACACAAATGTGTATTAAGTTAGTTTCCAACTGTTAGAGTAATAGGTTAATTACTTAATTAATTTAATCATATTGATTAATTAATTAAGTCACCTTTACTTTATTTTTCACTTAAGCTAAACTTAGGCTCATTAATAATTAATTATTAATTAATTATTAATTATTCATCTTAGGGTTTTCACCTTTAGGGTTTTGATCTCCTTTCTTAAGGATTGATCTCTTTGTAATTATTTATTCTTGTTAATACATTTTTTGCTTCAAGGTTGTAGAGCACCATTTTTGTGCCTCTTGATCTCCTTTATGTGACAGGTTATTTGCTTGCAGGTGTTCATTGGGATCTGTGAGGTTGGTTTACCAACTTCAACATGGTATCAGAGCTCCAGATCTGCAGCTTCTTGTTCATTTTTTAAGGGATCTTGCCTTAAAGCGACATTTCAGTGCATTTTGAGTCAATTTGGACCTCACCATTGCGTCCAGAAGGTTCAAAATAGTCAAGATTGACCTTCGTTTCATCAATTTTGGTTATACGGTGCCCGATCTATGAAGGTTTGAAGTTTGAGAGGGTTTCCAGATCCAGAGGGTACCTGCAATTTTTGGAGCATTTTCAGCCCAAACGGACCTTACCATCGCGTTCAGAGCGCCCCAAAACCCCAAAATCGACTGTCAAATCATCAAAATCAGTCACAGTGACTCCGGGAGGTATTTTTTTCCCATTTCTGGGTCGTACACCCTGGTACGGCACGCAATCCAAGAAAAAAATAAAAAAACAGAGAATGCACAGGCGCTGCAGTCAGTTAATTGCTAGCGGTTAATGCTAGCGGTTAATGTTAGCGGCTAGTTAACCGCCAGGCTTCCCCCAAAGCCCTTTTGGAGCAGTTTTGGTATTTTGGCCATAACTTTTGCATATGAACTCGGATTTTCGAAAACGAAATATCGTCGGAAAGTTGGTTCCGAGCCTGATCCAGTGCTATAGGTCTTTTTTCCTGGTTTTTCTGTTTTTCTGCATTTATTTCCAGTCAAAGTCAAACCTTGTTTTCGCGCTTCCGGGGGCATAACTCTTGCATACGGACTCCGTTTTTTGCAAACGAATAGGCGTTGGAAAGGTCTTACAGTGCTCTTTCCAGATCTGTAGATTATTTCATCAAAAAATTCACCAAGTATACAGAAAATAGTCTGAAGTGATTTTTGCTTTTTCACGCTTTCCAGCTTTCAAATTTGTACTGGGGTTTGGTTTCTTGTGTTGTGGGGGGTGTTTTTTTTTGCTTTCTGTATATACACATCAGAAATTAGAAACCTCTATCATTAAACACATTTCAAAAACTCAAACATCATGGCGGACACCTCATCAGTTGAACGTCTTTCCCCACACAATTATCATACCTGGAAAGCACATATGACCAGACTTCTCATGTCTAAGGGGTTATGGTCCTGTTTGGATGAGATTCAGCCTCAGTTGCAACGTCAGTTTGAGATTCTGCAGCATAGGAACAAAATGGATGAGGCCATGGGTTTGATATCATTGCATGTTTCAAACAGTCTTTTATTTCACCTTGAGAGTTGCACAACTCCTCGGGCAATGTGGACAAAATTCAATGATCTATTTGGCACCATCAATGAGTTTAGAGCACTTCAGATTGAGGCAGAATTGACTTCCTTGGTACCTGATTCATTTCCATCTATTGAGGATTTCTTGATGAAATTCAAATCACTCAGATCACTTTTGCAGGGTTGTGGCAAGACCAAAACTGACACTGAGAGTATTTACCTGATTCTATCTAAGCTCTGAGGTTCATTTCAGATATTCTCTTCTACATTCTACTCCACCATGGATGCTTTGGGTCCACGATTTACCATGCCTACATTTGAGGTATTTTGTGATCGATTGTCCCGTGAGCAGTCCAAGTTATCACAGTTGGATGCTCTTCCAGGATCACAGAACCATGCATTGGTAGCTCAGTCATCTCAGGGGAAGCAGAAGCAAAAGCAGAAACAGAAACCAAAGACCACAGAGCATGGGAAGGATTTCAGTTCACAGAACACTTCTGATTCTCATTCTCCGAAGGGGGAATCATCGAAGAAAGAAAGACCTAAGTGTACTTATTGTAATAAGTCAGGACATGATGAGTCTAAATGCTATGAGAAGAAGATAGATGGATATGCACAACAGGTTTCAGATTTGACAGCTCTTCTTATGAAGAACAATATTCATCCCTCTTCTTCATCTACATCAGGTGGGTCTTCTTCTTCACCATCATTCCAAATAGATGGACAGACTCCACACAAGGGTCATGCATTATGTGCAACCACCAGTTCACATTCATCTAGATGGCTATTGGATTCAGGTGCTTCACACCATATGGCATCTTCTCAGGACATGTTCTCATCTTTTGAGGCTGCATCCTCACCACACATATTGATGGGTAATAACACTTATATGAGTGTATGTGGGAAAGGTTCTATCGACATTGATGACGGTACATTCAATGATGTACTATGTGTACCATCTTTGTCCACCAACCTTCTCTCCATTTATTAGATTGCTCACAGTGGGACAGGGAAGACAGTTGAGTTCACACCGGATTTAGTGCACATCAGAGACATTCAGACTGGCAACATTGTTGCAACAGGGACAGTTGATCATTCTTCCCGATTGTATGCATTCACACACTTTGGTCCACCATCTCCACTGTCTGGGTATCACTCTCTTTCTCCAAGAGAGCATGTTGTATCTGAGGAGAAGTTTGGTCACTTGAACTTATGTGTTCTTCCCTCTGTTCATGAGACCAGTGTTGAGACTTCTACACCTCCACCTCCTGTTGAGACCACATCTGTTCAGCAGGATCCCTCTTCAGGTTTGACTGACATTGTAGCTCCACTCATCGAGCCATCTTGTGCAGTTGTTGAGGCCATATCAGAGGATATTCATTTCCTCACAAATGACAGATTCAGCACATCTGTTATCCCATCTTCATTGGAGATTCCATTTCAGGGTCATCTTGAGTTGTTTGATGTTGATACATTTGATTCAACATCATGTCATTCAGATAATGTTGCTACATTTGATTCAACATCATGTCATTCAGACACTCATGCTTCACTTCTGTTCTCCAATGAGCATCATCTAGGACTTCTATTTCCACCTCACATCCAGGGCTTTCCTCATCATCGACCGTTGGATTGGTTTCTTCCTCAGGGGAGTCACATTGGTTTGATCATCGGCACAGGGGTTCTCTCATTCTGGGGGGGCTTTGGAGTCTCCACTCTCTCTCATGGGGGGGTATCTGATTGTATATCTGCATATGTTCTTGAGAGAGTCTCTTGAGACATTCATTTGTACTTTCTTTCAGTATCTCTTTTAAGAGAGGAGTTTTTTCCCACTGGGTTTTCTCCTTTTTCTCCACTTTATAGAGATTTCATTGTACTTGGGTACCTCATCAGGCCTAGTTGCCGGGACCCATCTTTGCTTTCATGCATTTTGTCCTTAGTTTTTTTAGCTTCTCCCTAAGTTCATCTTAAGGGGGGGTGTTAGAGTAATAGGTTAATTACTTAATTAATTTAATCATATTGATTAATTAATTAAGTCACCTTTACTTTATTTTTCACTTAAGCTAAACTTAGGCTCATTAATAATTAATTATTAATTAATTATTAATTATTCATCTTAGGGTTTTCACCTTTAGGGTTTTGATCTCCTTTCTTAAGGATTGATCTCTTTGTAATTATTTATTCTTGTTAATGCATTTTTTGCTTCAAGGTTGTAGAGCACCATTTTTGTGCCTCTTGATCTCCTTTATGTGACAGGTTATTTGCTTGCAGGTGTTCATTGGGATCTGTGAGGTTGGTTTACCAACTTCAACACCAACAACTAGTGGAAAAGGGTAGGAGTTCAATCAACATTTTTTAATTTTAAAAAATTGATTTTGGGGTTAATCTCGAGTAGCTCGAGATCAATCTCTAGTGTCATGGGATTGACCCAAAATAAGGAGATATAAATCTCAATGTAGGGAATAGACGTATGGAAGTGTGGGCTAATAATAGAGAGAATGTGTGGGAATAAGTGCAAATGGGGCTAGGATAAGGTTGAATGTATGTAAATGCATGTGAGTAAATGGAGATGGATAGGGTTTGGTGAAAGAGACAAACTTAGGGCAAGAGAGTGCCACTTGTCATTATGTAACTGCATTAAGTCATTCCATCAAAATGGGCTCAAAACCAAATTTACAAGAATATACACAAGTATTTAGTTTTATATTTAATAGTTAAATTTAAAAAATATTTGTTTATAACAAGAGTTTACAAAATTCATATCCAATACTATTTAATAAAAATATAATATAATATTATAATCATACATTTGCTATAATTAATTGGTGGGGCTATGCGTATCAAATACCATATAAAGCATTGAATTAAAATAATATTTATGATTTGATCAAAAGTAGTTCCTACAAAATCTAGTGTTCTCACAATTTATTACATGTACATATATATGAACTCTTTTCAATTTAAAACATGAAATACCATCAAAGTTAACAAAAATAAACTAATTATTGAAATTTCTAATGATTATAATTAAACACTTAAGACACCCATACAAAATGGTATAAAACAAAAGAGAAAAATATGTAAGTGATGGGGTGATTCAAGCACATAAGAGAGTTCCACTTTTGGACCAAAATGAATCATGCTTGGAATTGCATGCGTTCGATCAAAGATATCTTTGATTGAACTGAGTTAGCACACGTGTGGTGCCGCATGGTACACCATGGTAGGAGAACATTTGATCAACTACCATTTAATCAAAGATCCTTGGGCATTTGTCTATAAACAAGGGCTCACTCATTGTTTTGGCATTGGCACTTCTGCTTGCAAACAAAAGCTTTATTTGTGTGTTGATAGAATTTGGTGCATGAGACATGATAGAGGTTGTTCACATGAAGGTAGAAGCTGATTAGATGAAGGTCTTTCTTTCGACTAATTGATGTTGCCAACCCATTGACAAAAAGCCTTGATTTGCTAATTAGTTGATGAAAATCCTTTATTTGAATTGTGTCTTTATATGGATCAAATTCAATCTTTTGATACCCACTTCGATCAAAACTCTTTCAATTGAGCTTTATTTGGTCAAAGTTGCTTCTGTAGCAACCTTTTTTTCTCCTATCTAGATGTAATTTTATTGGTCAAAATAGTGAACTTTGCATTGTGTGTCCTAGTGTCAAACGAAATCACCTAGAAACAAGATTTTAAATGTACATAGCTCTCAAAATTAGCTTTTCAAAAAATATAATAGATAATATGTTTTCTTAATATTATATTTTTTTATTTTATAAGAAATATCAGTCCATTACAATAAATACCTCTATTTGAGACAGAGAAAAATAGTAAGTCAATTTTTTAATAAAAATGCATTGCACTCTACATTAATGTCCTTGTTTCAACAAAAAAAATCAATAAATAAATAGAATAAAACATATTATAATAAAATGTAAATCTGAATTTATGTTAATACTAATTAAAAATTTATATAAAAAACTAAATATTTTTTTAATAAAAACTAACCAAAAATAATTTAAAAAATAAATTTTAAAATTTTAAAAAATTAAAATATATAAAAATTATTAATTTACATTATTTTTAAATTTTTAAAAATTATATATATATATATATATATAGTCAATCTTTATGACCCAAAATTAAAACAGTATTATAGTTTCATCCAATACACTTTTCACCTCTGCGATAATATTGACAGTTTTAACTTGTAGTAAATACAATGACCATTGGCGACATTACTATAGTGAACGTACCAATATTACAACACTCCATTCCATACCAAGTCTAACTTTGTAATTATGGATCATAAATGTCCACTATTCTTGCAGTGACGAGTCAAGTCAAAGAGCTTTGGATGCTTCCGAATCTCCAAATCTCTAACCAGTCAAAGTCAAAAATAGCCTTTCATTTTTATTTGTTTTTACATTGCTTGCAGGATAGGTTACTGACTTCTGACATTAGAAAGGAAGAAATAACAGTTGGTATAAAGTGTTTTTGAATTTAATTGTGTGTTTTTTGGAACACATTTATTGAGTATAGGGGAGAGGACCTCCATCCCCGAAGAACTTTGCGTATGTCAAGCTCTTAAATGTTACATTTTCACCAAGTTGCTCAAAAATAGAAAAAAAAAGGTTAGATTGAAACATGTGCACCAAGACACGTAGTACTGATCGTCTTATGTGTCACTATATGATTGGCTGTTTCTTTGATGTACATGTGAAGTGTATTGTTATACATGTATTGTTTCCTTATTAAATTTTTATTAATATATTGTTTCTCAACTACTACTGTTTTCATATTTTAAGTGGTGATTTAAGTGTGCCGCACCATAGTGGTTATTGAGGCATGATTATCTATTGGGTCCTTTTCCCTAATAGACTTCCCACCCATGACTTACGGCTTTCTGTTATGATATAAATACACTTAGTGGTGTACAATTTTTTAATAATGCGGATCACTAAAATTTAGTATACACGGGTAGTTCCAAATGTACCATAGGGGAGAGGACCCGGTAGTTGAGCACCATAACTTCACGCCTCTTAAAATCTTACATGGCAATTTCGAATCACTCCTAAATTTTTACAGCAACTTATTTGGCAAGGCCCCTACTTATAACTAAGGTTTCAAGGTCACCTCATCAAATATGATGCCACATCAGCATGCTTTTTGTTGAGGTGTCCAATAGTTCCTAAAAAAAATGCTGGACCAATAGTTGTGCATTTAGTCATGTTTTGTTGGTCGGCTCATGTGACATCACATGATTGATTGTTTTATAGATCTAAAGGGCACATTTCATTCAATTACAGGTACTTATAGTCAACACTAACAACCTTAAAGTCACAACTACTAATACTAAACTTTTAAAAATATTAGACCTTAAATCCACACATACTAAAATACTATCACAACTATTGAAACATGCTTAGCAATTGGGTCCTCTCCCCTATAAACATAGGGAGTGAATTAATCCACACAACCAGACTAGTTCAACACGCCTTCAATTTTCCTCTGGCAAATTGGCAATTGTTCACATAAAATAAAAGATGTATGGGGCCACTTTTACTGTGTCAACTAGTTAAACAAATAATAGCACTTAACATGGAATTTTATAACCAATATTCCTCGGAACTCTAGAACAAACAAATCAATAGAATAGGTCTTTAACCAAGCAAAAATATTCTTCAGACTACTGTGTATACATATTATATATAGCCTTACTTATTGGGTATATGAGAGATAAGGAACAACTCATACAGCTTGCCAGACCAAAGCCATGGAGTTTTTTCGCAAGGCAAAGTCTGTGAGACTTAGAAGCCACCACAACAAATATCTTTATGCAGGGGATGACGAAATTACAGTCAATCAAGACAGAGATGGAACAGACAGAAATACAAGATGGCAAGTTGAATTCATTGAAGGAAAGTCTAAAATTAGATTAAAGAGCTGTTATAACCGTTACTTGACAGCAACAGACACGCCATTTCTATTGGGGTGGACAGGGAAGGAGGTTCAGCAGACTGTGCTGTCAAGATTAGATTCATCTGTTGAATGGGAAGCCGTCAAGGAAGGGGATTCTCATGTTACGCTTAAAACAAAATATGGGACTTATCTGAGGGCAAATGGGTTCATTAAACCATGGAAGAACAGGGTAACCCATGACGTTCCACACAGAACAATTACACAGTATTGGGTATTCTGGGAGGTTGAAATAACCGAAATAGATGTGGAAACAGAGGTATGTTGTATGTTCTTAGCTATAGTTTCTGTACATTTATTTTCAGCAGGTCAATATTATTAACTAGATAGATTATTATAGAGGTGAAATGAGGGGATTGAAATTTGGTCTAATGCATACCCCTCAGTTCTTGTCTCTCAGTTCAAGAGGTTCAGCCTAAGGTTCTTGCAAAAACAATTAAGGGATTAGAATTCTATTTGACATATTATTTTGGGGATTTGAATTTGGATCTTCACAATGAGAATCCAATACTTTAATTACTTGATCTTAACTTCTTGGACTCTTAAAATTATTAAAAAATTAAAATATATTCAATTATAAACTTTCCCAATAAATGGATGTTACAATGCTAATTTTTTTTTTAACACATTTGCAGTTTGCAATATCACCACCTAGTACACCACGTACACCCAATGGACGGTCTATATATTATGCCATAGGTGATGATAATGGAAACATAAAGAATGAATATGAGTGGCCTTCTTTCATTTTCAAGGGAAATGACCTCAACAAATTGAAAACAAAGTTGGAGGAGCAAACTGGTCTTTATGGCATCATTATATGTGTTCGTCATCCTGTCACTAAAAAGTTGGTCACATTGGGTTTGCAACTTCCTCCCAATAATACACCTATGCATTTAGTACTTCTCCCAGCGTCATCAAAGAGTAAGTTCTCTCATCTATATCTTTCTTTTACTTTATCAGTTGTTTAAAAAATAGGAATTATATCTAAATGGACATTACTAGCTATACATTTTTCTTTGAACTATAAAATAATTGTGTTTTCACATCCCTTATGGATTTTTACCCAACAAATAAGTTGTCTTAAGAAGTAGTTAAAACTAATATTCATGTCATCTGACCTCTTCAACTTCTAGATATGCATGTAAGTTATAAAGCAAATTATTAATTAAGTGTGAGTAACATTTAAGTGTTAAATTAATGAGTAGAAATTGATGATGAAAGCTACTATATTCTATAGATTGAGGTATATTTCTCAATCCTAAGGGGTGGTTATTTATGCTTTGAAAAACTAAAAATATTGCATATAACAAATTTCTCAATTTATTTATTTATTTTAATTAACATTTAGGACCTTTTATATTTAAAATTCTTATGTTTAACTAACAAGTAAGGTTACATGTGTTGCTCATGATTTTACCTTTTAAAAATTTCTAGTCTACATAACTTCTTACCATGTTGAATGTTGTTTATTAATACACCCATTTTAATTTTTTTATTTTATTATGAGAATTCTCTTAATTATAAATGTCCTTGATTTCTATATTTGTGTGCTATGGTGTAGGAACAAGAAACTTGGCATAAATCTACCTTTTATGTGACTACTCGGTGGTGGAGATACGTGAGTGTGTATGCTTGGAGCTGCCATGTAGATTCTTGATGCTTAACTATTTAATCTTTGTCATTGGACATGATCATTAATTCATTTGGGTTAAGGCCAAGTCTTTCACTTTCTACTGCAAAATCCTAGCTTAACCAACTCCCCATTCTAATTGGATATGTTGAGCATGCAATGTGGATATGAAATAAAAAATTACCTCAATTTTAAGTAAATTGTAGTACATATCACTTAAAAGTGAGATTCATGTCATCCTCAATAATGCGAGATAAGTTTTTGCTACATACTTGTCTTGTTTTATTGAGAGGAATTGAGGGTTTAGCCCACCGACCCGAATCTTAGCTCTTTACAGGGTGAGCCCCCTACCTCAATTTTAAGTAAATTGTAGTACATATCACTAATAAGATTTGTCATCCTCAATGATGTGAGATTAGTTTTTGCTACATACTTGTCAAAACTATATATTAGTGAGCTTCAATATTGTGCATTAGTGAGCTTCAATACTAGTTATATTTTTTATATGTAACATAGAAAATAAGAGAATTTAAAATTGAATGAATTCCTAGAAAAATAAAGTTGTGTTATGGTTATAATCAATTTAAATATCTTTTAATATATGGATTTGTAAGGGAATAAAATCACATTTACATAAATCTAAGCTAATTAAATTAATGCAAACAATAAATACATAATTAACTTAGATTCAATTAGTTGGGATTTTGAAGATTGAAATAAATATTTTGAAATTAGATGAGGATAAGTGCACTTATCTTTGGGAACAAAGATGAAGAATTAATGTTAATGCAACACAAAATTCAATCAAGGTATAAAAAATAGTGCTCACAATTTGATAAATAATTCAAGATCTATACAATCTCAAATACCTTTGTAGGTTAAATTTGAGTCCCTCAAGATTGAACCCAAGTGTCACAAGAATGACTTGATGCACATGAATAATCTATGGCATGTGAGATTGATCTAGTAGATAGTTGTAGTAGAGATCTCTTCACTTTTACCTTCTTTGTGTTTGATGATGTAAAGGTAGCATGTTTACATTTACACCTTAGGGGAAGTTGTTGGATCAATATGGTTAAGTTCTCCTAGGTCAACCCCCTATTTAGACTAGTTTTATAACTTTGAAGTAATGATTGAAATGTTCAACATACATAAAATTGTAGATGATCTATGTGATTCTAATGCAAACTAAAAAAATTTGTCCCTTAGAAATGAGATTTTCTCTAGTGCTTTCTCCTTGTTCTCTTGTGTATCTAGTCTATAACTACATATAAGTTAATTGCACAAATGAATACCTCTAAATACCAAGATATAACAACAATTCACAAAAACATGTGTCAAGTTGTTCACGATAGCTAGTGAAAAGGGGCTAGAATTTTGGAATTCAAATTTGAATGTGGGTGATAACACAAAGATGTGTCACCTTTTTGGGCATATTTCCATCACACTCAACTTTAAGCATTTTTTACTAAAAGTTCATTTGCAACAAAAAATGTCTTCTAGCTAGATTGTCCCTGTACTCTTTGAAATGTGACTCAGTGCACATGTGTGGATGAGTCAACTTAGACACAAGCACATGGACCCTTTCCTTGCCTTGGGCAACCTCCAAGTCACTCTCGCTCTTGTGCCAGAAGCTAGTCAAGTGGAGGTGAGACTTAGGGGTGGTTATGTTCTCTTGGGAGTAGAACGTCACGAAGAGTGGTCGACCTGTCCTGGGGCTTGTCATGGTTTGTTGTGTGTTGTTCTATAACCATTGTGGTGGAGATAATAATATGACCCAAAGGGTCACTAGTTATCAATCTCTTGTTTGGGTTTCTAGTGCTCCATCGTCTAGATGGATGTTTGTTATAGTCGTTGATAAGCCTAGTTTGTTGTAACCTTTGTTTGATGGCTTGAACACATTGTTGTATTTGTTCTCTGTGTTGAATCAACCTAAGCATGTATTCTTGTTCTTCTTGTGTTTGTTGTGCTAGTTGCGGCCTAGGATGTAATTCTTTAATCTCCTCAAGGATAGTCCTCACCCACTCACCTCTAATTCCAAGGCACATTCATATGCTTGGATAGAGAGAATAGACTTGAGTTGACCAAGAGTTGACTTTTGACTTAGTGACATGTTATCTAAGGCTTTGTGCGAATTCTCTTGACTTTGTTGACCTCATGATGAAATCGAGGAGTTTGAGAATACTTGTTTTGTTGAATCCTACCTTGTGATCATCGAATCAAAGGTTTGCTTTTTCTAAGTTTCTAATATTTTTGTATTTTTGGGGGTTTTCAATATGTATGCAAAATGATTTTTTTGGTTTTTTCTGGAATTGAATATAAAAAATGAACTAATTAACTAGAAATTTGAAAGATGAATGTAAATTAATATGAGAATACCTAATGCAAATTACACTATGTTTTTGCATTTTTGAATGAGATTTTTGAATTAATCTAAGAATTGGAAATGAAAAATTTGAAACTTAATCTAGAATTGTAATTTAACTACTCAAAGCAAAGCTAATCTAATCAACTTTGAAACAAATCTATCAAAGAAATTACAACAACAAGATTATTATTCCCAAGAAGAAAAATGATTTACTTAACTAATAAAGCATAAAGAACCTGGATTGTGGTCAATGCATGAGTCTTCACACTACCCTCAGGAATCCTTGTTTTGGCAACCTCTTTGTCCTCTTACAACAACATGGTCCTCCTCTTGGTGGTAATTGAGAAGAGAGCAAATGAATGAGCTTGAGAAAGCTATGAATTGGGAGAGCTTTGAAGCACTTAGGCTTGGAAAATTTGCTAGCGTAAAAATGTTGTATGAAGCCTTTGAAGGCTTGGGCAACAAAATAATAAAGAAAAAGGAACCTACGTCCTACAAAGAGCATAAGAATTCTAATTGGAGGGCAAAATCAAAGCTTCAAAAATAACTGCAACAATGGATTTGCCTCCTCAGGAAAGCTTTGAAGCTTTGAAACAATGAAAACTAATGAAATGAGAACTTTGAAGCTTTAAAAAACTAAAGAAAAAGACTAAGAGGCTCAAGGGCCTCTGAAGAAGCTTGAAAAAGCTTGTGAAGATGGGAAGAGCATTCTCCAACATGAGAAATAATGAAGAGGTGAGGGGTATTTATAGCTTGGAAGGGCACACAAGAGAGGGAAATTGATTGAGAAGTTAACTCAATTAATTGAAGAGTTAACATGCTTGATTGAGGAGTGAATTGGATTGATTAAGGAGTGAATAGGCCTTGATAGGGAGTGAACATGCTTTGATAGCTTTTCACAGAAGAAGAAATGGAGTTAGCATGAAATTGATTGAGAGGAGAGTATAATTGATTTTGAGTTAGAAAGGAGTGATTGGGAGTCTTGAACTGGTCAGGAAAAGTTGATGATCAGTTAGGGAAGGTGACACACAATCGGGGATCAATTTGGAGAAAATTTGGTCAAAATGGAGCTTTTTGGGGCTCAGATTGAAGGGAAACTCGCATCCAAAAATATGACAGGGTCACCCATGGATCCCCACTTTCACTAGGGCAGGTCACTAGGTGGGGATCCATGGGCAACCCATAGAGGAAGGGGTTTGGGTGAAAACTAGGGGTTGGAGATTGATCTTGGAGGGATAAGGATGCAATTTGTCACTGGAGCTAAGCCAAATAGACAAGTTAAATAGGATCCTATATTTCACCAATAGGGTTTCCCAGTGGGGATTCAGAAAGAATAGGTGGGGATTCGGAATCGACAAAAGTTGAGTCAATTCTAAAAGATGAGTTTGGTCTAGGAGGTCATTTTAAGGCCTCTAGGGGGTGGAGTGAGATGAAACAAACATGGGAAAGGTGAAATTAGCTCATTAAGATAAAAATTGTCTATGTAGGCAAGGTCAAAAATGCAGAAGAAGAATGGTCAACAAGGGCAAAAGTGAAGAAAAGTTAGGATTGAGAAGAATCGATGGAGCAAGAAATTGATATCCATGTGTCACCAAGAGAAGCACTATTGAGAGGGCATTATATTCATGCTTCCATGTACCAGGGATTTTTTAGTGGTGAATCTTCGCCAATTGGTAAATAGTTCATATCTTCTAATTACAATTTGGCGAATACATTGCAACAGATGGGGGCCAATTCACCCAAATTATTTAGACTTTTGGTCAAATGCATTTCAATTCTCCATCCATTTATTTATGAGGCATTTATAATTAGTATTTTCCCCACCACACACTACGCAGTTTTAACAGTGATTCGCCTAGAATTTTGAAGGCATGTTTTAATTCACCCACATATTCGCCAATAGCATTAAACAATTTACCATGTATAAGGACCGAATTGCCAATACTATTATAACTCCATGATAATCCCAGGGCAATATTTGCCTAGAAAATTACAACGTTTGTGTTTGATTGAGGTCTGTTTTGCCCAACATTTATAGGTACCATTTTACAAGTATGTGGGATTCGCCAAATTATAACCCTAGAATTTTAAAATCTCATGGTATTCGACAAATATGGATTGATATAAATGCATTTGAAACTCTAATTAATTCTTTACACATTTTGTTCATCTCTGAGCTCTTGATTCATTTCTGATCATAGACAAATTACAATTGCAAGAATTGGCAAGTCACTGAAAGGTAAGTGATACTAATCATTTCTTTACTATGTAATAATATAAGATTCATGTTGATTATTTATGTCTTTGCTGGACTACCGGTTTGGTTTCATTGTTACAGATGAAATTGAGTAGGAGTTAGGATTAGGGAGACATCTTAATCTAAGACCCAGGGATCTATATTCTTTCATCTATGATTCTTTCTTGAACAAAATGACATTGTTTCTGCAACTTTTAATTCATGAGAGATGTCGAGAAGGAACAAGTTTCCTGAGGGTGATGAAAGGAGGTCATCAAAACATAGAAACATAATGTCATACTTTGGCAATGTTTGCGGTCCATCAGATGGAGCTACAACATCATAACTTGTACCATCTATTGACTTGGATCACAATGCCACAGATGATGTTCCATGGAATACCTAAGGTAGCGGGAATGATGATAATGCCACAAATGATGTTCCAGGGAATACCCAAGGTAGCGCGAATGATGACAATGCCATAGATGATGTTCCAAGGAATACTCAAGGTAGTACGAATGATAATATTAATAAGTCAAACTCAACAAGTGATAATGAAGTTATTGAAGTTATAGAAGTTAATGAAGATGTAGATCCTGCAAGTGCATGCAAGGGGAAAAGAAAAGTCAAATAAAAAATAGGGCGTGAGTGGGATATGACAAGGAATTTTTAGATTGATTGGGTGTCAAAGTACCCATTCATTGAACCAATGAGAATGCAAACAAAGATGAACCTCCCACAAAATGCAAGTGTAAGATTTTTAGTTGGAAATATCGTAGGGACAAGAGGTTTTAGCTAAAACTTGACACCATAGAAAAACATATTGGTAAAGTTTATGAAAAACAAATCATATATGGAAAGGAAAAATCAGTGATAAGATGGAAAACAAAGGAAGAATGTCTTCATGTAAAGAATGCCTTGGAATATGATGCACATATGGAAAGAAAGGCAAAGTTTCATGTATGTGGAGGTTCAATTGAAGCTCAATTTGGAAAGATGATGGGAGAATTAAAAATGGCAAAAACTGTTCAATTGAGTGTTGTTTTTCATATTTTGACCAGAGGACACCCTATGATAGACTGTTGGTGTGAATAGGGTTATTACCTAACCAGTTTAACCTTTGATTACACAAGCAATCTCTCAAACGATTCCAACAGGAGTCGCCCAAGCAACTCCACTTCAGCAAGGAGCTACGCAAGCAGTACAAGTTCAGCAACCTAATTCATGAATTCCGCCAGCATCGAAAACTAACTCTAATGCAGGTTCAAAATGAATTCAAAATAAAGATAAGAAATTAATGACGTGATGGTCAAGTGATTTAAGTGGAATGATGGAATAAAAATTAATAAAATAACGTTAAATTAAAACCCTAGAAATCTAGGAAAAATTTGACGGCATTACGCATTTTCAATAAACACAAAATAAAACACCAATAAGGAATTAAATAAAATTTAAGAATAAAAATTAAATTAAAACTTAAGAACATATTCAAAACGGTTTAAAATAAAAATAATAAAATAAATATCCTACCAAGGTCGAATAAATCACCTTGCATAAAAAGGTTAAAAATAGAAAATAAAATAATAATTAATGACAAGACGCCAGATAAATCCAAGAGAAAAATTGAGTCCGTTATTAAATATAATTTCGGCATTATATTTAATAACTAACTCAAAAATTTAATAGAGAAGGGGGAAGAGTTTAAATAACTCTTCCCGTAAAATAACAATAAAATAGATAATTACTAAAACGATAAAATCCTGCTAAGGAAAAAAATAAAAATAAAACTCCCCACTAGGATGAATTTAAAACAAGGGGAATATTCTTCCCAATTTGAATAAAATTAATTTCCCAAAGTAAAATGAAACCACAAGGTAATAAGAACAAAAAGCAATCCCCAAATAAAATAAAGGCAATTCTTAAGAGAGCAAAAGAAATGAAATAAAGGTAAAGTAAAATAGAGGATTTAAAAATGAAAATAAAACCAATATCCTCACATACTCCTCTCACTTAAAGTATTGTTTTCTAATTGGAAATGCCCTAATACCATTTTAAAATATTCAAACCCTAAAAGGAAACCCTAATTTCCTTATCTCATACTCTCTTGTTTTCTTTTGTTTTGTTATGTTAAGCCTCCTATTTTGCAGGTTAGGGTTTTTCCACAATGGCATGGAAGCCATTAAAACATCCCCACAGAGGTTTGCATCCACTATTGCTAAGGATCTCTTTACTCACAGTTTATTCTGAAAAGATGTATACATTTTTTCTTTTACACACACACACACACACACACACACACACACACACACACATATATATGAATGATTAATACATATTGAAGAGTTTAATAATATGCAATAGGGTTGAGGAGTAACAGGGGGCCGACAGCGGTGAGAGGCGTAGTGGCGGAGGGAAGGGAGGTGTGGTGGCGGCGCTGCCAAAGAGGTCATGGAGCAGCAGTGTTAGGGAGGCCACGGGAGTTGGTGGAACGGAGGTATACGACAGAGTGCTTTGGGCGCAGAGTGTGGAATGGAAACAACAGGTAAAATGGAGTATAGGGTTTGGGGGTGTGGGGAGGAGGGTGTGGGTGGAGGCACAGCCTCCTCCCCACACCCATTGCTATCAAGAGAGGTAGGGCTGTGGGCTTCGCCACCCAGAGTCCCACACATAACTATTTTTTTAAAAAAACAGTCTACAATACATACATATAGTCCACCGATGGACTGTTATTCTCAGTAGTCTTCTTTACATATTTTTTTTAAATAAATGTTGGTTAAGGGTATATATATACTTCGATCTATATCACAGTTTGTTCATCATATCACAGTTTAATTTACATTTTCTACTATTGTATTTTTTTTTATATATATAAAATGTATGCACCTATATATATATCCTTATATATATGTGTATAAATAATATAAAATATTCAGCATTAAACTACTTCTGTATTTTCTTTTAATCACAACATATACACAGGAAATAAAATATATAAACAACAACTAGATTTTAAAAAATGGTAAACAAACAAATATATTTATATACACCTGTATATATATGTATAAATATATTTATTTACACATTGCACGTACTTTCACAAAATAGTAGTATAAATAAAAGTAACACTATCCTTCAGATTTAAACATAAAATAAATCAATATCACTTCTCCCTTTTTTTTTTTGAAAGCATAATATGCTAAGATATGCATTATATCTAGTCTTCCTTTTAACAGTTCAACTTCCAAACCAGCAACTAATAAAATGAATTTTTTCAATACAACAACAGATAACAAATCTCATTTCCCCTTTTTTTTGTATGCAATAGAAAATTCATTTAACAACACTTATATATATATATATATATATATATATATATATATATATATATATATATATATATATATATATATATATATATATATATATATATATATATATATATATTGAAGGGAAAACATGATAGCAACAAGAAGTATTCTCACATGCATTTCTCACAGCAAAAAATCACAACTTAGAGGGTAAATAACATTTTATTTAAAATATAAGGAATGTTTCTCATACAACATTTATTACAGCCAAACTCATGGCAAAAATGACAAAACAATTTTTACAATAGGGACATAATGGCCATGGCTCAAACAGCCACCAACAAAGATTATGGTAACACAAAAATGGACTTCACATTAAGCTCCATTTCCCATTAAAACACCTGCAATTAAAACACAACAACAAGAACAATCCAGCCACTTCGATATGCCCTCCTCCCTACCGTAGACCCGCAAGTGGATCACACCTGAGCTAGGGAGGTAGGGATTCACACGGGTGCAACACTCAACAACAAGTATCAAAACACAACAACACAAATACAACCCCAAGGATAATTACATAACTCAACTCATGAAAATGAGTTTGATGGGGGTAGGGAATGGACCCCTCTACTTCAAAGGCCACCCAAAATACCAATCTCATGGCCTCAAGCCAAAAACCTCCAAATATCCAACTCCTCAAAAATCTCAAATATACTCCCATGGCACTCTTGCCATTCAAATATTCTCCATAACAAGTAAGAAGCCCTCAAGGCATAAATATCACAATATGGGAGTGACCTCAAGGAGGTTCCTTTCCTCTACCCCAAACAAGTTGAGCCTTACCTCCAAATGGAGGTGCTCTCACCATACTCCCATCCCACACAAAATAATGAAACAACAAACAACCAAAAACTACAAACACATCAAAAAATAATAAGCAAGGGTAAAGAACAAGACATAGAGCTTACCTTCAAGAGCCCTATAATGGAAGCATGTTTGGTGATGAGCTCCAAGCTTCTCCAAACCTTCCAATCTCTAAGAATTCCTCTAACTTTCCCAAATTGCCCAAAATTAGAAAGAAACCCCAAAATGTAAGAACCCCACACTCCTCAACAAGAGGAGGTAATATAGGCCTTCAATTTTGGCCTTGAGAAATGAGAAGGTGACACCTGTCACCTTCTCCTTCCTCCTCCAATGCCACTTGCAAGGGAGAGGAAGTTTGAGGGTGACAAGTGTCATCCTCCAATTCAATCTCAATCCTCACCTTATCCACTTGTGCTCTCACACATGTGTGAGAGGACAAGTGGTGAGGTGGCATTCCCACTCAAACCTCCAAGAGGATAAGGGATGCCATATGGCATCCTCTTATTCTCTCAAAGAGCCATCTCCCTCCAAGATGCTCTCACACGTGTGTGAGAGTCTTGGAGGAAGATTCCACACACTTGGGAGTCTTGGAGACCTCCCAAGTCTTCCTTGGGAAAGGAATCCCAAACTTTGGGAAGGGAGATGAGTCTTTCCCAAAGCATGACTCATCTCCCACCTTCCCTAATTTCAAATTTCGCCACTTTGACTAAACCATAGTTTAGAGTGACCAAACGTGGGTTAATCCAAGGGTTAGTTAGTCAAAATTGACCCTAGACCCATAGGTAACCACCTAGGGTAAATTTTGGGACACTAAGGTTCACCAAGGGGGTCATAAATCCACTTTAAATGGCCTCAAAAATAAAAACAATTACCAAGTGGTGTAAGTGAATAAAATTATACAACACTTAATATTAATAAATTAAACAAAGGGGTACTAGGCCAAAATGATTAAAAATTAAATCAAGCACTTAAATCAACATTCAATTTCAAACATGATCCTCATCCCTCTTGGGAATGGATTGGTTTTACAGGGAATAACATAGTGTGAATTCTACCTCCAATTTTCTGTGGCTTGAGAATGTGAAACCTGCACATCTCGATCAAGTGTCAATCATATCATGAATAATCATAGCCAAAGCAACTGGAATTAAATTCATGCCATAGAATACAACAATATTCATCAATAACATAATTCCAAATTAAATTGTATTTTTCTATCACATGTCAAATAATCCTCATCACATAAATAACTAGAATCACATCACAAAACATCATCTAATATATCTCATATGTCAAATCACAGAATATCATCAAATATGATCAAATCGAATCACCATATGTCTAATCAATGTCATATCAAATCACGAGATATAATCAAGTCTGCAAAATGAAACCATAGTCTAAAAAGTCTGATAATGTCATCAACTGAAATGCATAACGATCAAAATAAGGAAAGAGAAATAATCGGCCTCACAGATGACACTAGCCTATCCTTATTTTCTTCTTGAGTGGGGGATGGTGACTCTGCTATGGCCTTCTTTCCCTTTTTATTGCCCTTATGGCTGTTATCTAAAAAGGCCTGCCATTGAGCCTCCCCTCCTCTTTTGGAAATGAAATGGTGGTTGACAATGAGGTAGATGAGCCCATGATGTTTGAGTTGACCCTTCCCCTATTGATACTTTTCAGCTAGAGATGTGATTGTAGAGATAATGAAATTGGGCAAATTTATCCTATATTTAGGGTTATTATGGCCATGCCTTGGAAAAATAAGCATTTTCATAATTGGCCCTAACACAAGGGCAAACTGGCCATCACATGTAAAGTATTTAATCAACCATGTAGCTAAAGACTGCCATGGTTGAGGCAAGCTACTCCTAACAATCCCTTTTACTTCCCCCTTATTGGCATGTGTTTGTATTTTAGATATATTATCTACTGAGAAGACTTTTATTAAATTAGCATATAATGTTTTGAGATGGTAAAACCTCTCACCTTCTTCTAGGATGCCCGAGAGATTGCTAATGATAGATGTTGAGATAGGGATGGTGACTCCTCCCACTTTTGTCTTGTTGTCTTACAGGTTTGAGAGGAACTCCTCCACAATATCTTCCTTGAACCCTTCAAATTTCTCCATGAACACTAGCCATCTTTTATTCCTTAGTATATTTGCAGATTCTTGGTCCTATAACAGTTTCTCTACTGTCTTCGGCTTTGACTTCTTCTTAATCCCCAATTTTCAAAGTAGAATTGCAACTTGCTTTGTGTTTGTACCTTCAGCTTGCAAACGCTCGACTCTACCTACCTACCTTTTTGAAGCTTTTTAGGGTAAACCTATCTTACCTCTGAAGCTCTTTGATTTCTAAAACCCTGAGCTTGAATTTTGCTTGAATTTGTCGATGATTTCATTGATGGTAATTGGCAGAGTGATTTCTTTACTTGCCTTTTTAGGCTACTGAGGTGGTTGTGAGGAAATTATAGCTTCATAATTAGAAATTGAAAACATAGTATTTTTGGTAGGGTTATGTCACTCTGGAGCTGTGAAGCTGGAATGACACACGGGTGGCATGGGCTAGCATGTGGTGAGATTTATTTGGGAGTAATGGCGATGTACGGGAGACCATGAGATTTGTACAGAATACAAACTAAAAGGACTTGCTTTAATTAATTAATCAAGTGTAATACCTGGATTGTAGCTATAATGATGAGGCATCATGCTAGATTTTCGTGCCGCTGCTTCTATAGGACATGATGTGACCACTCTTCTATTTTTAACCTTCAGCACTAGTTTCCATGATGTTCATAAGATGTGATGTGACAAAATCTACATTTGAAACTTTTGTTGATAGGACAACTCTCATCATTAGCAGAATGATGGAAAAGGGTCACCGACAACTGATGTCATCTATGCTTGTGACCTGCTCACTTTTTCAAGGTGATGTCAATAATTCAAAAAGGACATCATGATGTCATTACCTTTTTCTGAATGTCTTCCCTTAGAAGATTTTGAGAGGTGCGCTTCAGAGGTCTTGAGTTTACTTCATTGTGCGAGCATCGGAGGTGCTGCTAATGTGCTCCAAATATGCTCCTAATGTGCTTCGGAGGTGCTCCTAATGTTCTCCAGAGATGCTCTAGTTTTCCCCTTGTTGATACCTGCATGAAGAAAAGAATCACCATTTACTAGTTTTTAGTTCTTATTATTAATTGATTTTTAGAAGGGTCGCCATATTACTGGTTTTCCACCCTTCTTTTTATTTTTTTATTTTTATTTATTTATTTTTAGAAGGGCCACCATATTACTGGTTTTCAACCCTTCTTTTTTTTCTTTTTATTATTTATCCATCAACCATGCAAGAGAGTGTGACTTCTCCCACATAACATAGATCTTTGACAAATTCTTCCTTAGTGGATGGTCGCTGATAGAAGCAAATCCTATGACCATTCACTAAAAATTTAGTTTCACCTCCATCAATATGTGCTAACTAGACTATTCCATTGTCATAGACTTGCTTAATCTCATAAGGCCCCATCTAATCAGTTTATAGTTTTCCCTTTACTTCCTTGAACTTGGAGTCATACAAGAGAACCCAATCTTCTCGTTGAAATGTCCTCCTTTTGATATGCTGATCATGCCACTATTTTATCTTATACTACATGATCTCTATTTTTTGTATGGTCTCCATCCTAATTTCATCCAACTCGTTGAGTTGTAAGATCTAATCCTATTGTGTAATGGACAATGGTAACCCAATATCAAGTGATGTTTCGAGTGTCAGGAGTTCAAACTCTATTGATAGGATAGGTTTCTTTCCATAGACAAGTTCATAAGGAGAAAACTTTGTTGTTGATTTCCATGTTTTATTGTAAGCCCATACTGCTTCATGTAGTCTAATTTCCCAATCTTTTTGGTTCATTGCTATTATTCTTGTTAATATGTTCTCTAATTCTCTGTTTGTGACTTCCACCTGCCCATTAGCTTGAGGATGATAAGGTGATGATTTATGGTGTTTGATCTGATAGAGCTCCATGAATGCTTGGATCACTTGAGAGGTAAATTGGGGTCATCAGTCTGAAATTATAGTTCTTAGGGCTCCAAATCTCAAGAAGATCTTATTATCCAAGAAATCAACAACTTTGTCTTCCCTAGCAACTTGCAAGGCTTAAACTTCTTCCCATTTTATGACATAGTATGTGCATACTAAGATGTAATCCTTTCTTGATGATGCTAGAGAAATGGGTCCAAAAAAATCTATACCCCAATGTTCAAATGTCTTTAAAACCACCTGAGGGTGCATGGTCATCTCATTTTTGAACGTGGGTTGTCCCATCCTCTGACATTGATCACATTGTCTTGCATATCTTTTTACATCCTTATGAAAAGATGGCTAGTAGTACCCTACCCCCAAAACTATATGGATGGTCCTTTGTGTAGAATATTCTCCTCCCATTGGTTCATCATGGCATGCTCTCAAGACATCAAAAATTTCATCAGCCCTTAAGCAATTGGGTAACACAAAGTCAGGGCCACATTTGAACAATAGACCATTTAACCATTTATAAGATAAACTTTCTTTCATCAGCTTCTTCCTTTGTTTTGAAGTTAATTGTGGGGCGAACAAGCCTATTGGAAGGAGATTGACTACATCATAAAATCAAGGGGGCTTGTTGACACAACAAATAAATGCTTATCTGGAAAACCATCCTCCATGGGTGCATCTGCTCTTCCTATATGCAGTCTAGATAAAATGTAAGCAACCAAATTAAATTTCCCTAGATTGTCAACAATGGTAATGTCAACCTCTTGTAACAATAGTAACCACCTAATAATCCTTGCATTGACAACTGGTTTGTTCATTAAGTACCTAATTGCTGCATTATCGGTATGTACAAAATTTTGTATCCTATGATATAATGCCTAAATTTGTTAATAGCATATATCACAACCAGGAATTCCTTTTCTATGGTGGTATAATGTTTTTCAATAGGGGAAAGATTCTTACTTATGTAATAGATGGCATACATTCCTTTTTTTCTTCTTTTTGTCCTAGGACTGCCCCTATTGACTCATTAGATGCATCTACTTGAATGTGGAAAGGTAGATTCCAATTGGGTGCTCTTAGAATAGGGGTGTTAGTCAGTTTTTCCTTGATAATTTCAAAGGCAGTTTGGCATTATTCTGTCCAAAGGAACTCGGTATCTTTTGTCAAAAGGGAGAACATAGGAGTGGCTATTTTACTAAAATTCTCAATGAACCTCCTATAGTAACCGACATGTCCCAAGAAACTCCTGACATCAGTCTGATTTTTACGAGTAGGTAATTGTCTAATCACTACTACCTTGTTGGTATCTACCTTGATTGCTTCTACTAATATATGATGCCCAAGGACAATACCTTGTTCTACCATCATGAAACACTTTTCATGGCTTAAAGACAATTGATTCTTTTCATAGAATTGCAATACTTTCTCTAGATTTTTAAGGGCTTCTTCAAAGGTATTCCCATAAATATTAAAGTCATCATGTAAACCTCCATACACTCATTAGCTAAGTCAGCAAAAATGGCTAAAACAACTCTCTGAAAAGTAGTTGGAGCATTACATAGGCCAAATGGGTGGAATATGTATGCAAAGGTACCCCATGAGTAGGTGAAAGTGGTCTTGTCTTGGTCCTCTGGTGCTAATTAGATCTGATTATATCCACTAAATCTGTCTAGGAATGAGAAACATTTCTTCCCTTCTAGGTTTTCTAAGACTTGGTCAATGAATGGCAAGGGAAAATAGTCTTTCTTTGTAGCCTTGCTTAGCTCTCTGTAGTCCACACACACTCTCCATTTCCCATTCTTTTTAGGCACAATCACTAGAGGAGATACCCATTGACTGTCATAAATAGGGTAAATAAAATCTTCTTGTAGCAACTTTTCTATTTCGTTTTCACTATTTCCTTTAATGTTGGGTTCAATCTCCTTTGAGGCTATCTAACAGGTTTGACATCTTCTATATAGATATGATTGGTGTAGATTTTGGGATGAATTACCTTCATATCTCCATACTCCCAAGAAAAAGATGTGGTATGGGATACTAGAAGATCAATCAGTTATGCCTCTTGCTCTCTTGATAGCTTGGTGTTAATATTTAATGTTATTCCTGGTAAAACCATGACCTGCTTGATATCTTGATCAATGGATTGGATAGTTTTGTGCTCATTCTTCATTGTGTTGAGAGGATAGGAGTGTGGTAATAACATGTGGAAAGTTGAAATGTCTTGATAAAAAGTTTCAGGTGCACAAGGTATAATGTTTTCCAAAGATTAGTGTGTTGAAGCTAAAAACTCTCTTCTTGGATCCTCAGTAAAGGTCATCACATTGCTATCTATGATGATCTGAGTTATGTCCTCAGGGGTGTCAAAGTCAATGTCTTCCCCTAAATCACCTAAAAGCTCAATGATGGTACAACCTTAGCCAAGGAAGCACTGTTTTCTGTGTTACTGGGCTCATCTACCTAGAAATATCCCGTATAATGCATGGATGGCTTAGCTGGGGGGTACAAAGAGATTTTCTACATGTCTATGCCATTGGATATGACCATATCCCTAGTTCTACAGTCAATTGATGCTGTTGCAGTAGCCAGCCATGGTTTGCCTAAAATAAGAGGGTAAGCATTTCTTTGGTTTCATGGCTCTAAAATCAAAAAATCAATTGGGAATTCCCAGGATTCCACAATGATTGGGACATCAGTTAAGACTCCTTTGGGATTGCTACTGATTGATCAACCAATTATAAAATTGTGGAAGTGGCCTAAATGCTTGTGAGAGCCAACTTATCCAAAGTGTGAATTGTCATAATATTTATTACTACTCCTAAGTCAACCAAAATATTTGATATTTCTACTCCCGAGATGTGGATTGTAATGTCAAGATTTCTAGGATCCCCATACTTTGGAAGGAGTATTTCTCCAACTAGTATATCAATTACTTTCCCTTCTACCTGAATAGTGGTGGGAAAAAAATTCGTCCTACCCTGGGTTTTGACACAATTATGTTTGATAAACTAGTTTAGTTCAAGAACATCTCTAATTGCCTAAAGGAGTGGAATCTCAATGTTTAGTTGTCTGATCTCTTCGAGAAATTCAAACTCAATTTGTAGGATGAACTTGTTTATGTGGAATTTGTTTTTGGGAAACATTCTATATGAGCCATTCAGGGTATGGTGCATGTTTTTCAGTCTTCAAAGTAGCTCCGGAGTGCAATTTTGAAGTAGCTTCGGAGGTGATCTCTGGAGGTGTTCCTTTAGGAGGAACTCCAGAGTGCTCTGAGGGTTGTTCTTGGGGCACTTTTTCAATTGTAACCTCCTCCTGAGATTGCTGTTTAGATGGATTTTCAAGTTCTAATTCATCTGTGATTTCAAAAATGAGAGGGGGAGATGGTCTTGGGAGAGCTTTCCTAGAATGTACCTGGAGGTTATTCAAATGACTAGCATTTATACCAGCCATTTTTTCTTGTTCAATCATATATACAGTTGCTCCTTGTTTATTATGTGGGTTTGCTATAGGTTGAGCTGGTAGGGGTGGATGACTAACCAATTTGTTTTGAGGCTAATTTTATGTGTTTGTTGGCCCAGTTAGGAGCCCTTGTTGGTTTGTAAGGCATTTTGGTTGGCCTTGGAAATGATGGTTATAGTTCTGTTGAGAACCCCATTGTGGCTACATATGTTGTGGTCCAAATTGAGGTGGAAACTATTGTGGCAAATGTTGGTTGGGCCATGGTTGATTTTTCCACTACTAGTTTGCCTAGTCTTGTGGTCCCTAGTGAGGAGCATTTTGAGGTCCATTCCATGAAGGATTCCATTGGTTATTTCCCCAATTTGAAGGGCCTCTATAAGAAGCTTGATTTGTAAAATGGTTGTACGAAAAATTACCAGTTTGTTTTTGTCCTACATAGTTCAACTCCTCTTCTACTTGAATATTCTTATTAGTCAGCTTCTTCAAAGCTGGGAGTTTATCACAGTGGCTACTAGGATTATCCTTGTAACAGATCTAAAAAATATCAAACTTATCCAAGGGACATTCTCTCAAATGATGTTTATTTCTACACCTAGGACAGTAGATTGACAATAGTTCAATGGTTTTATTCTTGGCCTAGATCCCATCTAAAGTGGTACTTAGCTGAACTAGAATGTCTATTTTTAGGTTTGCAAATTTTTCCATAAATTTCCCTATATCATCCTTTCCCTTGAGAGACCTTGGTGCTCTTACTCCATCCTATATTTTTGAATAATTTCTATATATTTCCTCAATTAAGGGCATATCCAACTTGTTTATATTCCCCTGCCCCATTAGATCTAATTCTTGTTTTGATTCGGACTGAAAGAAGCAATGTAATTCATTATTCTTGCCCTTTTAACCTGAGTTGAGATGTGAGAAACTCTTCATTCTGACCTCCTCCTTGCTGAACTCTATCGAGCAATGAATGATAAAACCCCAGAATATCTCTTGTATGCTTGGAACAAATGGATCAATTCGTTGTTCTCGCCCTCCTTCTAGCGCCAATTCTGTTGATGATGTTTTCTTGACAACAACAACATTAGAATAAAACACCAAGTGCTCTATCCTCTCTTGAACAAAGCATCTCAAATGCTAAACTACGTGATCAAACAAGAATGCTCCAAGGTTCCTTATACGTGATTTGCAATGGATAGCCTCGGTGGTGTGATGTGATTTGCTATGCCACAAAGGGTCTTACGTAGAATTGTCACCTCACTCCATTCAAACAAGTTACTTCCTCCTCATGAAATGGAACTTCTTAAATTGATTATAAGAAAATGAAAAAAGAGAAAGGGTTGAGAGGATTCTAATCTAAAAACAATAATACAATGAACATGCTATGATAGACAAATTCCTTGTGTAACCTTACTCCGCTTCACCATGAGAACCAACAATTACACGAAGTAGGTGCAATCTCCAAAGGTAACTCAATGATTTTCATACTGTAGACCTCCATCCAAACACCCACAACTGATGCAGTTTGAATGAGCATTCACAATCGAACTTAAGCAAATGTAGTTCAGGCTAACTTTGCACGATGACTTGCCAGCGACAAACCATCAAAAGTATGAACCAAGGAGGAGTTCATCAAATATCATTAGCATATACATCACATCAATGAACTTTATCTACCCTACTATTTAAGCTTTTTTGGAACCACATCTCCGTCATATTCAAGAACTTGAAACCATGCTAACATTTCAAACCCACAAGATCACCATGCAAAACAATAACAATGAGCTTGTATTACTTTTGAAGTGTGTGATTACAACAATCTCATGTCTCTCTTCATGACTTCGAAGAGCTCCCTCTCTACTCTACTCCTACTTGATCTCTACTTCTAATCTCTCATCTCTTATATATTCTTTACAAATGAGAGAAATGAGCCTTATATAGAACTCAAGAATTACAATGAATGACTCAGATTGATTTAGCAATCAATGGCCAAGATTGAGACAACAAGGTAATTTGTTACAAAATTTACTATTTTTAGAACATGAAAGAGGCAATAAAGGCACAATTTCTAGGGTGATAAGCACCTTTGGAATATCTTTATGGTGGGCCCTCTTACATGGAAAAATGCAATTAGCTTGATAATGTGTACGTGCCACCTCAGCATCTTTGAATGAACTAGTGTGATTCACTTCATGTTCACTTTACTTAGAACATTTTCTTCTTGTTGTCTTGATGTAACTCATGGATCGCTTTGATGATCATGCTCATCTCTCATCTTGTGATGTTGTTGTGGTTGTGCATGATCATGCCTCTGGACAGTTACATGGACTCATGGAGTAGACTAGTGCCTGATGAGAGTTCTTCTTGTAGTAGACTTGCATATGATGGATGTACATGAAGTAGACAACTCTGAATGATGACTCCTCATGCATGGTGTTGATGTCTACGGAGTCTGCAAAGTAAAATGAAATTGATGCAGGAGCTCTCCTCCATGTGGTGATGATGACAAACTTGAGCAACTTTCCTCCGCCTTCCAAACTTCTCATGTATGAGCTCTCGCTATTCACCTCCTTGGATCCTCCATCACCTACAAGAAGAAACACATCAAATTAAGACTTGATATAAAGGATTTTCAATAACAAATTACATTTATCTTATGCATGTGGGATTAAAACATGACATTTCAAAACATACCCGTTCATATAAAATCCATGCCTAAGTCTCTGGAGTGCCTATGTTGGGCGGATTTGGAGGGTGTGTGCGGAGTGTGTGTTGTGGACAAGACCTTGTCTGGATGAAGGGTTCAAGGCCACCTAGCATGGGTGGGTTTGAGGGAGGTGTGTGGATTTTAATGCTTAGGCACTTTCTAACTTGGTTTTGACAACATAGAAACCCTTGCTTGTGTTATTGATGTTTTAACCTCCTTGAATGCTATGTAAAACTCTTAGAGCATGGGCGGGTTTAGAGTGAATGTATGGAATGTTTAATGTGAAAGAGGTGCATGAAGGTGGGAGTCTCTTGACAAGATAGTCCAGAGAGTGTGTATGGATTGCTTCACTTTGCTCATTCATCTCCTCATGAAGACCTTCTCTCCAACACCCTTAAGACTTAGCCAATTTTAAGGTGTTTATGAGGTTAAAGACACATCTTGCATTTCAAGTGATCTTGTCCATCTGTCTTAGTGATATCCGATAGCTTGGGAGTGCTAATAAGGATTTTGCTATGTGCACACATCTCTATCTTAACCTTGACACTCCTCTTCCACCTCCATGACTTAGTGACTTTCAAACTTCCTTCTCCTTAATTATCTCATCTCCTAAGTGTGATCTTGATCATTCATTCAAACAAACTTGCAACTTATGTTATTCTTCACCCTGGGCAGTTTTGAGTGTCTTGTGTGGAGAGATGCATGTGAGAACATGGAAGAATCCAAGACCCCCTCCTGAGGCCACCTAGGAAGGGTAGGTTTCGGAGCATGGTGTGGATTTCTTCACTTAATGTTGATTCCTCTTTAACAATTTCATCTAGCAAGGTTTAACTTTTGCACATACTTAGGCAAGGTTAAGAGGCAGATTTGAAATGTTTGATAGACCTTAAAACTTACCTCTAGTGGATGAGCGAATTAAGGAGGCTTGTGCAGGGTGATCAACATAGAAGAATCCAAGCTTACCTTACACAAACTCTCATAACATTTCTTTTTTAGCGGAGCTAGAGGTGACAGGTGGATGAAGTGTTATGGTAGTAATGTAATCTAAGCAGGGAGAGGAAGGATGCCTAGCAAGGGCGTTTGGAGAAGGTATCTGGATTACTTCACTTAGAGCATTCTAAACCCTTCCAAACTCATCAATTCATTAATCCCTTCTTACATATTTCACTATCTTCACTCTGAGCGGCTTAGGAGGCAATGTATGGAATGTTTCATGTGAAAGAAAGCATAATCCACAGACACCCCTTGAGGCCGCCCAAGTAGGATGGGTTTGAAGATACCCCTTGGATTATCCTTCAAAATGGCTTAAAATACATTCAAACTTATGAACTTTCATCTAATCTACATGATCTCACTGTACTTGAACTCAAAACATTACAAATTTGATAGGTTTTCTCCTTGAGCGGGTTTAACTGTGTTGTCTGGAGAGTGTGATGTGCAGGAGGTGGATTTGTCCAAGCATGGAGCTCAAGGCCGCCTAGCATGGGTGGGTTTGGAAGAGGTATAAGGATTTCTTCACTTAAGTTTGATTCCTCTCCTCATGAAGATGTGTAGTAGATCTAGGTCACTCTGTGGCTTGGCTCCAAATCCTTATGTGGATCGACTTTTTAGAGTGTTGTTACAAGCGCTGGCATATTCTATTATTTGATCAAGTTTTTTTTTTAGATCAGCTTCATCAATCTGCCTTTTGTGTTAGATTGTGGCCAAGTTGGTTTGGCACCAAAACTTATTCAACTACCTTGTCTTCGGGCACCGCAACACGGTAACTCAGTTGGAGATCGACCTCCATTTTGAGTTTTAGCTTAGTCAGAGTGTTCTTCCTCATTTTTTTGGCTCAACCCATTGTGAAGTTGCACCTTGGCCAAATTTTTACCCTGATTAGGCCCTTCTAGCCATTTTCTTCTTGATGTTGGCATTGGCTTTCGTTGTTCGTTTGGGAAGAAGGTTTTTGTTCATGGAAGTTGGTGTGCAAATGATTTTATGCCATGTGATAGTCACATTTTGACACCACTTCAGCAGGAGAGTTCTTTGAATCCATCCAGCTTGGTGACTTGGCCCCTCGGACTCTGTGTCCGCATTTACCACACCTTGTCCCGAAATGGGACAATAGTCCATTTTTTTTCAAAGTGCCAACGGAGGGGGATTTTTTCTTTTTGCCACAACTTGCACCCGGGGAGTCAATTTTTTGAGTTCTTAAAGTCGTTGGAAAGGTGGTTCCGAGTACTTTGCCATGGTGTACGTGATTTTTCCCCAGATTGCTGTATTTTTCCAGAATTTGCCTCCAAATGACATTTTTTCTTAATTTTTTCAACATTTTTCGATAGGGCATAACTTTTGCTCACGATGTCGAAATTGAGCAAACTTTTTTTTGAAATTGATCAGAAAAATGCAAGGAATCTGATGGTATAGGTCATTTTTTGGTTTGGAAAGCCAATTTTCTTGAAAATTTGTAAAATCGCCGTATGTTATAAATGGTTGATTTAGGCTTCCACATTGACAACATTGTACTCAATCTTGTATTTCTTTATGGGGGGGCATATTTTGCAGCATTATTTGTTATGGGGGTTCATTATTTGTAGTTTGTTGTCATTTGTTTGAGGTTTGTAAGGCATGCATGGTCAATGTCTTCATTGTTCACCTCATGACATCAACTTATTCGTCCTTGTTTTGGATATTGCATGCATCCATTGAATGCACTTGTTGATTTGTACATGCACTGAGATAAAGTGCCACATATTGTACTTGTAGTTTGGGGCTCTTGCACATCATGTTGTGCCATTTTTGTACTCGCACTACTTTATAAAGTGCCATGGGGGGTTGTGTTAGTGCCTTGATATTTGCCATCACAATCTTGTCTGGTGAGAGTCCCTCCACGACAACATTTTAGCCTCATGCGAGTGTGCCTTGTTATTTGCACACCCTTTACTAAGTTGCAGGTACTACTATGTGCACCTTCTGATGTTGCTTCTTCACCTTCTTGCACTACATTGTGACACACAGTTTCAGTGGAGCTGTCATACCTCTCCCTTGTCAGCATTATGGGGGGTATCATACTACTTGTGCTAATGCTTCCTTGGTTTCGCTTTGAGTGAACTATGTATCCAGTTTTTGTTCCTATATACTAGGCGGATGTAGTGGCTGGTTACCCATGCATTTCGGTGAGATGGAACATATACCATATAGACACTCTTGCATTCTTGTGGAGGCAACCTTCTACCTTATTCAGATGATCAGTTCTTGAGACTATTGGCACCTGTATTTTCAACTATCACATTGGTTGAGTAGTGTCGTTGGGGTCACTCGTACAGATTGATGTTCTATTTGCATCTTCGACTATTAGATTGGTTGTCATTTATGCAGATTTTTGTCTCTTTGATCCTGATCTTCATCCTATTTTTAGTGAAGGTTCTTCGGCAGTTGTTTGCAGCTTTTTTGTGCTTCGGTGGAGTTCTTCATGTTCCTAATCTTTTGGGGACATCCTTTGTGGGACTTCTTAGTCCTTCTTTTATCTCCTATAGGGGGGATATCTTTTGTATCTTTGTGATGGAAGTAGTTCTTGGGGGGTCATGTTGAGTCCTCCTTCCTTTCTTCCTTCACTTTTTCTCTCTTTTGGGGAGGAGTTTTTCCCATGAGGTTTTCTCTTTTTCTCCTTTTGTGAGAGATCTTTTGTACATGGGTACCTAATATGGCCTTATTGTCAGGACCCATCTTTGCATTTGTTTGTTCCTCCCTAAGTTACACTTAAGGGGGGGTGTTGGTGTGAACAGGGTTATTACCTAACCGGTTTAACCTTTGTTGTGTGGATAATTCATATTATTTAACTATTTATTAGTTAAATAATACTCACACACATGTTCACATGTTAAGTTGACTTAGTGAGTCTACTAGATGTTTCTAGTTGTTTCTAGTTGTGTCTAGTTGTTACCAGGTGTTGATAGTTGTCTTATCCTACACATGTGACCTAGTTGGCATCCTATCCTCTAGTTGTCTCATGTAATAGGAATGTGACACTTATCACATGACTACAACAACCTAGCTCTCAACCTTGGTCTATATAACCAAGGCTTCTCATTATATCATATCAACTAATCTTGTATCAAGTCATTATCTTGTGTATAGAATATTATTCTATCATGGTGATCTTCTTTGATTCTTGTGATTAGCTCTTAGACATCTTGATCCTGGGATAGCTGCCTCCATAGCTAATCCTAACATAGACTACCCAGAATATAATAGTTTATTATCTTTTATGGGTTTTCCTAACTTTCCTAACACACATTGGTCAATAAACAGTGGATGGGAATGGGCAAGTTGTCTTGCTGAGATGGAAAAACATGATTTATAGGAAAAACTAAAATAGTCAACTTTTATTGCATTATCTGTAGATGAAGTTACAACAATAGATAATAATTCTTGGGTATGTATGCATGTGTATATTGTAGAAAATCATGTACACCAACCTAATCTACTCTCTGTTTATAAAATGAAGGAGAATGCAACATCACAAAATCTACTTGAGATAATTAAGAAATCTTTGAATGAAATTGGAGGTATGGATGACTACACAATTGCAAAAAAGTTGATGTGTGTAGGGGTGGATGGAGCTTCAGTAATGCAAGGTCATAGGAATGGTCTGTGTGTAAAGATACAAACTTATGTTTCACCATACATGATTTGCATTCATTACATGGCCCACAAAATGAATTTAGCATTTAAAATTGTGAGCAAGTTTCTTGCAATACCAAAATTTGAAGCTATAGTCCACGAGCTCTACTCATACTTCTATCAAAGTCTCAAACGGTTTTTGGAATTTCAAAATTTTGTTGAGGGAATAATTGTAGGAAACAAGCTTCTTAAGGATGTTGATACCAGATGGATCTCCTTGCATGAACTAGAGAAAAGAGTTTTAGAAGAATATCAATCCTTAATGGGAGTAATACATATGAACATCGCTTCACAATTGACAGGGCTCCTGACCTCTTACACAAGTTAATTGACACAGAGACACTCCTCATTTTAGCTGGTAATCTTCCCATGCTGGAGGAAATGAACATGCTTGTGAAAAAATCCCAAGAAAGAACTATGTATATTTCATATAATACTAGACTACGCAGAATTATATGTGTGGCCCTCGATAATCTATATCTATTAGATCAGTCATTCATAAGTCCAAAATTTAGTAGCTAGCACTTGATAACAAATGTGACCAATCCTACTAATTTTTTACAATTTAATGAGAGCGTGGAGTTATGTGTCTTTGTACGGGGATATGAAATACCAATGCACTATTTTAACAAGGTCAAGCACAATATCAAAGAATAACCTATTACAAGGGAATCTTTTGACAAGATTGTTAATTCTGTAAGTGCTACTTTAAAGAATATTGTGAAATCTCTCTCCTCAAAGATTAGAGATCGATTCCCTTGTGATGAACTACTTGAAGCCATGTATGTTGTGTATCCTCAATATTGGGTCAACTGTCAGCCAAGTGATTTTCATAACAAGATAAAGACCTTAATGAATCATTTTTGCAAAAGTACAGAAATCGATGGGCAACAGATAGAAGGAGTTATAAATAATCTAAGCTTATAGAGAAATCAACTCGTTTTGCAACATCAATGAAGGAACAATTTAAACTCATGGAGGCTCCCTACCAAGATGGATCGATAGTAAAGCTTTGGGCAACCTTAAGTCAAAGTGAAATATTGTATTATTCAATATCAAAATATTTTAAACTTGTTGATTTATGTCAAACCATGATATTTGGGTCGGTGGAGGATGAGAGAGTTTTCAGTGCATTGGGGTTCTTGAAATCAAATATAAGAAATAAATTTGAACTGAATTTGGAAAATTGCTTGAGAATGCATACAACTAGATATGATATCCAGAGTTTTCCTTTTGAAAGGGCACTCACAATCTGGAGGTCCATATGTGAAAGAAGAGGCTTGTGCAACACTTCAAACAATAATATCACATATGGCAGTGACAAAATGAATAACGCATGTAGTGGTAGTGGTGTTGATGAGATGCTCTTAAGTGGAGATATGGAGATAGAAGAAAATGAATAACATGATCAAGATGACACTGGATCTCATGGTCAGATGGAGGAGAATCAGGAGATGATTTAACAATTTGAAGGGATTTAGCAGTTACTAACTTACTAGGTATTTATACTATATTTCATATTCCAAACCCCAAACTATTGTTGATGATATTTTATTTTTCTATCAGTATTACTGATGTACATCTTTTATTTTCAATTTAAAAATTAATAAATTCATATTATTATTTTGTGATACTAATAAGTTTTTCAAGAATTCAACTAAATGCATAGTAATCAACAACAATAGTATATTAATATACAACATTAGTATATGAGGGTTTTACACTCGTGAAACCTATTGTGTTATGGTCTCAATTTCTGTGTGATTTAATTGTCCTTCATGCTTGTACATTCAGTATTTGACTATTTCATTTGATGAAGCATATGATCAAGTTTGATTCTTTCATTTTCTTCTTTTAAGGTTGATAAGAAGTAAATAACTTGGTTTTTGATACAACAATGATTCACCCCCCATCTCAGTGTTGATTGTACTCCAACATTTTCTAGTTTTGTAATTAGCTAGTTCATTTCAGCATTGTACTGTTCAAATTCCTAGATTAAGATTTCTTTCATAGAAAATAGCTAAACGCATGAATTTGATTGGATAAGTAGGTTTCATTTCAGTAGATAGTTCTAGGACTATTGATTACTAGTTTCTATTGCAAACTACCATGGATACTGCCTGGATTTGACAAATAATTATGATTAAATGCAAGGTACAAGGATCCTTGTCATTTTTGGTGCCGTTGTCAGGGACTTTTGTGTTAATAGAAACTCTAGTTAGCAGTCCTAGTTAGGGTTAGAAAAATTCTACATGGTTAGACTGAGAGACCCAAGAGGTAGATATATCAAACAAACACCCCAACCACAACATATAGGTGAAAGCAGTGGGGTAGACCAAAACACTATTGGAGAGGAAAATCATTTAACGCCCACCTTGGAAGTAACTCAACAACAAGATATTCCCACATTCCCTAAACACCCTACATTCTCAGAATACATTCAAGAGTTGCAGGAGAGACACCAACAAATCTAAACTAATCTTCTAGAAGGATCCACCTTCCAAGAGACTCATCATGAATTTTGGGAAGTAGTACCTCAAGGATATCCATTGACCATGGGGGACAACAATGAGTGGCTAGATTCTTTACAAGAAAATGTAAGAACTTTCTCATACCCCATAGTCCTCAATGTAGAGGAGAATGCACCTATGAAAAATATCTCCCCATCAAATCTTCCAACCTTTAGGGGAATCCCTTATGAGGATCCAAATCAGTTCCTCTTTGAGTTCAAGATTTTATGTCAAACATATGACTATGGATCAGACAACAAAAAACTAAAACTCTTCCCATCTACACTCAAGGATTCTACAATGAGATGGTTCATGGGCTTATCCCCTAATTGTATACACTCATGGAGACATGGAAATAGAGTTCCTGGACAAATATTAAGACTACTGCAGGACTAGTGATAGGAAGGAGGAACTATTTAGAACCAAGTAGAAAGAAGAGGAGAGCTTAGAAGACTACTTGGATAGGTTCAATTTTTTCCTTCAAATGTAATGCAACCTTGTAGCACATAATCTAGCTAAAACCTTATTCATAAGAGGGTTAGATAAGGAGTCAAAACAAGCATTAGATCTGATAGGGCAGGGGAATATAAACAAGTTGGATATGCCCTTAATTAAGGAAATCTGTAGAAACTATTCAAGAACATAGGATGGAGTAAGAGCACCAAGGTCTCTCAAGGGAAAGGATGATATAGGGAAATTTATGGAAAAATTTGCAAACCTAAAAAAAAAACATTCTAGTTCAGTTGAGTACCACTTTAGATGGGATCTAGGCCAAGAATAAAACCATTGAACTATTGTCAATCTACTGTCCTAGGCATAGAAATAAACATCTTTTGAGAGAATGTCCCTTGGATAAGTTTGAGATTTTCTAGATCTGTTACAAGAATAATCCTAGTACCCACTGTGACAAACTCCCAGCTTTGAAGAAGCTAACTAAAAAGAATATTCAAGTAGAAGAGGAGTTGAACTATGTAGGACAAAAACAAACTGGTAATTTTGCGTACAACTATTTTACAAATCAAGCTTCTTATAGAGGCCCTTCAAATTGGGGAAATAACCAATGGAATCCTTCATGGAATGGACCTCAAAATGCTCCTCACTAGGGACCACAAGACTAGCCAAACTAGTAGTGGAAAAATCAACCATGGCCCAACCAACATTTGCCACAATAGTTTCCACCTCAATTTGAAACACAACATATGTAGCCACAATGGGGTTCTCAACAGAACTATAACCATCAATTCCAAGGCCAACCAAAATTCCTTACAAACCAACAAGGGCTCCTAACTGGGCCAACAAACACATAAAATCAGCCTCAAAACAAATTGGTTAGTCATCCACCCCTACCAGCTCAACCTATAGCAAACCCAAAAAGTAAACAAGAAACAGCTGTATATATGACTGAGAAAGAAAAAATGGCTGGTATAAATGCTATTCATTTGAATAACCTCTAGGTACATTCTGGGAAAGCTCTCCCAAGACCATCTCCCCCTCTCATTATTGAAATCACAGATGAATTAGAACCTAAAAATCCATCTAAATAGAAATCTCAAGAGGAGGTTACAATTGAAAAAGTGCCCCAAGAACAACCCTCAAAGCACTCTGGAGTTCCTCCTAAAGGAACACCTCCAGAGCTACCCCGAAGACTGAAAAACATGCACCATAACCTGAATGGCTCATACAGAATGTTTCCCAAAAACAAATTCCACATAAACAAGTTCATCTTACAATTGAGTTTGAATTTCTCCAAGAGATCAGACAACTAAACATTGAGATTCCACTCCTTTAGGCAATTAGAGATGTTCTTGAACTAAACTAGTTTATCAAACATAATTGCGTCAAAACCTAGGGTAGGACGAAAATTTTTCCCACCACTATTCAGGTAGAAGGGAAAGTAGTTGATATACTAGTTGGAGAAACACTCCTTCCAAAGTATGGGGATCTTGGAGATCTTGACATTACAATCCACATCTCGGGAGTAGAAATATCAAATGTTTTGGTTGACTTAGGAGTAGTAATAAATATTATGACAATTCACACTTTGGATAAGTTGGCTCTCACAAGCATTCAGGCCACTTCCACAATTTTACAATTGGTTGATCAATCAGTAGCAATCCCAAAGGGAGTCTTAACTAGATGTCCCAGTCATTGTGGAATCATGGGAATTCCTAATTGATTTTTTGATTTTAGAGCCAAGAAACCAAAGAAATGCTTACCCTCTTATTTTAGGCAAACCACGACTGGCTACTGCAACATCATCCATTGACTGTAGAACTAGGGATATGGTCATATCCAATGGCATATACATGAAGAAAATCTCTTTGTACCCCCCAGCTAAGCCATCCATGCATTATACGGGATATTTCTAGGTAGATGAGCCCAATAACATAGAAAATAGTGCTTCCTTGGCTAAGGTTGTACCATCACTGAGCATTTAGGAGATTTAGGGGAAGACATTGACTTTGACACCACTGACGGCATAACTCAGATCATCATAGATAGCAATGTGATGACCTTTATTGAGGATCCAAGAAGAGAGTTTTTAGCTTCAACACACTAATCTTTGGAAAACATTATACCTTGTGCACCTGAAACATTTTATCAAGACATTTCAACTTTCCACATGTTATTACCACACTCCTATCCTCTCAACACAATGAAGAATGAGCACAAAACTATCCAATCCATTGATCAAGATATCAAGCAAGTCATGGTTTTCATAGGAATAACATTAAATATTGACACCAAGCTATCAAGAGAGCAAGAGGCATAACTGATTGATCTTCTAGTATCCCATACCACATCTTTTTCTTGGGAGTATGGAGATATAAAGGTAATTCATCCCAAAATCTACACCAATCATATCTATATAGAAGATGTCAAACCTGTTAGATAGCCTCAAAGGACATTGAACCCAACATTAAAGGAAATAGTGAAAATAAAATAGAAAAGATGCTACAAGAAGATTTTATTTACCCTATTTATGACAGTCAATGGGTATCTCCTCTAGTGATTGTGCCTAAAAAGAATGGGAAATGGAGAGTGTGTGTGGACTACAGAGAGCTAAGCAAGGCTACAAAGAAAGACTATTTTCCCTTGCCATTCATTGACCAAGTCTTAGAAAACCTAGAAGGGAAGAAACATTTCTCATTCCTAGACATATTTAGTCGATATAATCAGATCTAATTAGCACCAGAGGACCAAGACAAGACCACTTTCACCTGCTCATGGGGTACCTTTGCATATAGAGTCCACCCATTTGGCCTGTGTAATGCTCCAACTACTTTTCAGAGAGTTGTTTTAGCCATTTTTGCTAACTTAGCTAATGAGTGTATGGAGGTTTACATGATGACTTTACTATTTATGGGAATACCTTTGAAGAAGCCCTTGAAAATCTAGAGAAAGTATTGCAACTCTATGAAAAGAATCAATTGTCTTTAAGCCATGAAAAGTGTTTCATGATGGCAGAACAAGGTATTGTCCTTGGGCATCATATATCAACAGAAGCAATCAAGGTAGATACCAACAAGGTAGTAGTGATTAGACAATTACCTACTCCTAAAAATTAGACTGATGTTAGGAGTTTCTTGGGACATGTCGGTTACTATAGGAGGTTCATTGAGAATTTTAGTAAAATAGCCGCTCTTATGTTCTTCCTTTTGACAAAAGATACTGAGTTCCTTTGCACAGAATAATGCCAAACTGCCTTTGAAACTATTAAGTTAAAACTGACTGACACCCCTATTCTAAGAGCACCCAACTGGAATCTGCCTTTCCACATTCAAGTAGATGCATCTAATGAGTCAATAGGGGCAATCCTAGGACAAAAAGAAGAAAAAAAGGAACGTGTGCCATCTATTACATAAGTAAGAATCTTTCCCCTATTGAAAAACATTATACCACCATAGAAAAGGAATACCTAGTTGTGATATATGCTATTAACAAATTTAGGCATTATATCACAAGATACAAAATTTTGTACATACCGATCATCCAGCAATTAGGTACTTAATGAACAAACCAGTTGTCAATGCAAGGATTATTAGGTGGTTACTATTTTTACAAGAGGTTGACATTACGATTGTTGACAATCTAGGGAAATTTAATTTGGTTGCTTACATTTTATCTAGACTGCATACAGGAAGAGCAGATGCACCCATGGAAGATGGTTTTCCAGATAAGCATTTATTTGTTGTGTCAACAAGCCCCCTTGATTTTATGATGTAGTCAATGTCCTTGCAATAGGCTTGTTCCCCCCACAATTAACTTCAAATCAAAGGAAGAAGTTGATGAAAGAAAGTTTATCTTATAAATGGTTAAATGGTCTATTGTTCAAATGTGGCCCTGACTTTGTGTTACCCAGGTGCTTAAGGGCTAATGAAATTTTTGATGTCTTGAGAGCATGCCATGATGAACCAATGGGAGGAGAATATTCTGCACAAAGGGCCATCCATAGAGTTTTGGGGGTAGGGTACTACTAGCCATCTTTTCATAAGGATGTAAAAAGATATGCAAGACAATGTGATCAATGTTAGAGGATGGGACAACCCACGTTCAAAAATAAGATGACACTACACCCTCAGGTGGTTTTAGAGCCATTTGAACATTGGGGTCTAGATTTTTTTGGACCCATTTCTCTAGCATCATCAGGAAAGGATTACATCTTAGTATGCACAGACTATGTCACAAATGGTAAGAAGTTTAATCCTTGCAAGTTGCTAGGGAAGACAAAGTTGTTGATTTCTTGTATAATAAGATCTTCTTGAGATTTGGAGCCCCAAGAGCTATAATTTCAGACTGAGGACCCCAATTTACCTCTCAAGTGATCCAAGCATTCATGGAGCTCTGTCAGATCAAACACCATAAATCATCACCTTATCATCCTCAAGCTAATGGGCAGGTGGAAGTCACAAACAAAGAATTAGAGAACATATTAACAAGAATAATAGCAATGAACCAAAAAGATTGGGAAATTAGACTACATGAAGCAGTATGGGCTTACAATAAAACATGGAAATCAACAACAAAGTTTTCTCCTTATGAACTTGTCTATGGAAATAAACCTATCCTATCGATAGAGTTTGAACTCCTGACACTCGGAACATCACTTGATATTGGGTTACCATTGTCCATTGCACAATAGGATCGGATCTTACAACTCAACGAGTTGGATAAAATTAGGATGGAGACATACAAAAAATAGAGATCATGTAGCATCAGATAAAATAGTGGCATGATCAGCATATCAAAATGAGGACATTTCAACGAGAAGATTGGGTTCTCTTGTATGACTCCAAGTTCAAGGAATTAAAGGGAAAACTACAAACTAATTAGATGGAGCCTTATGAGATTAAGGAAGTCTATGACAATGGAATAGTCCAGTTAGCACATATTGATGGAGGTGAAACTAAATTTTTAGTGAATGGTTATAGGATTCACTTCTATCAGTGACCATCCACTAAGGAAGAATTTGTCAAAGATCTATGTTATGTGGGAGAAGTCACACTCTCTTGCATGGTTGATGGATAAATAATAAAAAGAAAAAAAAGAAGGGTTGAAAACCAGTAATATGGTGGCCCTTCTAAAAATAAATAAATAAAAAATAAAATAAAAAAATAAAAAAATAAAAAGAAGGGTTGAAAACCAGTAATATGGCAACCCTTCTAAAATGGTGATTCTTTTCATCATGCAGGTATCAACAAGGGGAAAACTAGAGCATCTCTGGAGAACATTAGGAGCACCTCTGAAGCACATTAGGAGCATATTTGGAGCACATTAGCAGCACCTCCGATGCTCGCACGATGAAGTAAACTCAAGACCTCCAAAGCGCACCTCTCAAAATCTTCTAAGGGAAGACACTCAGAAAAAGGTAATGACATCATGATGTCCTTTTTGAATTATTTACATCACCTTGAAAAAGTTAGCAGGTCATAAACATAGATGACATCAGTTGTTGGTGACCCTTTTCCATCATTCTGCTAATGATGAGAGTTGTCCTATCAACAAAAGTTTCAAATGTAGATTCTATCACATGACATCCTATGAACATCATGGAAACCAGTGCTGAAGGTTAAAAATAGAAGAGTGGTCACATCATGTCCTATAGAAGCAGCAGCACAAAAATCTAGCATGATGCCTCATCATTGTAGCTACAATCTAGGTATTACACTTGATTAATTAATTAAAGCAAGTCCTTTTAGTTTGTATTCTATACAAATCTCATGGTCTCCCGTACATCGCCATTACTCCCAAATAAATCTCACCACATGCCACCCCAAGCCACCTGTGTGTCATTCTAGCTTCACAGCTCCAGAGTGACATAACCCTACCAAAAATACTATGTTTTCAATTTCTAATTATGAAGCTATAATTTCCTCACAACCACCTCAGTAGCCTAAAAATGCAAGTAAAGAAATCACTCTGCCAATTACCATCAATGAAATCATCAACAAATTCAAGCAAAATTCAAGCTCAGGGTTTTAGAAATCAAAGAGCTTCAGAGGTAAGATAGGTTTACCCTAAAAAGCTTCAAAAAGGTAGGTAGGTAGAGTCGAGGGTTTGCAAGCTGAAGGTACAAACACAAAGCAAGTTGCAATTCTACTTTGAAAATTGGGGATTAAGAAGAAGTCAAAGCCGAAGACAATAGAGAAACTGTTATAGGACCAAGAATCTGCAAATATACTAAGGAATAAAAGATGGCTAGTGTTCATGGAGAAATTTGAAGGGTTCAAGGAAGATATTGTGGAGGAGTTCCTCGCAAACCTATAAGAGGACAAGACAAAAGTGGGAGGAGTCACCATCCCTATCTCAACATCTATCATTAGCAATCTCTCGGGCATCCTAGAAGAAGGTGAGAGGTTTTACCATCTCAAAACATTTTATGTTAATTTAATAAAAGCCTTCTTAGTAGATAATAAACCTGAAATACAAACACATGCCAATAAGGGGGAAGTAAAAGGGATTGTTAGGAGTAGCTTGCCTCAACCATGGCAGTCTTTAGCTACATGGTTGATTAAATACTTTACATGTGATGGCCAGTTTGCCCTTGTGTTAGGGCCAATTATGAAAATGCTTATTTTTCCAAGGCATGGCCATAATGACCCTAAATATAGGATAAATTTGCCCAATTTCATTATCTCTGCAATCACATCTCTAGCTGAAAAGTATCAATAGGGGAAGGGTCAACTCAAACATCATGGACTCGTCTACCTCATTGTCAACCACCATTTCATTTCCAAAAAAGGAGGGGAGGCTCAATGGCAGGCCTTTTTAGATAACAGCCATAAGGGCAATAAAAAGGGAAAGAAGGCCATAGCAGAGTCACCATCCCCCACTCAAGAAGAAAATAAGGATAGGCCAGTGTCAGCTATGAGGCCGATTATTTCTCCTTCCTTATTTTGATCGTTATGCATTTCAGTTGATGACATTATCAGACTTTTTAGAGACTATGGTTTCATTTTGCAGACTTGATTATATCTCCTGATTTGATATGACATTGATTAGACATATGGTGATTCGATTTAATCATATTTGATGCTATTTTGTGATTCGACATACGAGATATATTAGATGATGTTTTGTGATGTGATTCTAGTTATTTTTGTGATGAGGATTATTTGACATGTGATAGAAAAATGCAATTTAATTCAAAATTATGTTATTGATGAATATTGTTGTATTCTATGGCATGAATTTAATTCCAGTTGCTCCGGCTATGATTATTCATGATATGATTGACACTTGATCAAGATGTGCAGGTTTCACATTCCCAAGCCACGAGAAATTGGAGGTAGAATTCACACTATGTTATTCCCTATAAAACTGATCCATTCCCAAGAGGGATGAGGATCACGTTTTAAATTGAATGTTGATTTAAGTGCTTGATTTAATTTTTAATCATTTTGGCCTAGTACCCCTTTGTTTAATTTATTAATATTAAGTGTTGTATAATTTTTATTCACTTACACCACTTGGTAATTGTTTTTATTTTTGAGGCCATTTAAAGTAGATTTATGACCCCCTTGGTGAACCTTAGTGTCCCAAAATTTACCCTAGGTGGTTACCTATGGGTCTAGGGTCAATTTTGACTAACTAACCCTTGGATTAACCCACTTTTGGTCACTCTAAAATATGGTTTCGTCAAAGTGACGAAATTTGAAATTAGGGAAGGTGGGAGATGAGTCATGCTTTGGGAAAGACTCATCTCCCTTCCCAAAGTTTGGGAATCCTTTCCCAAGGAAGACTTGGGAGGTCTCCAAGACTCCCACGTGTGTGGGATCTTCCTCCAAGACTCTCACACACATGTGAGAGCATCTTGGAGGGAGATGGCTCTTTGAGAGAATAAGAGGATGCCATATGTTATCCCTTATCCTCTTGGAGGTTTGAGTGGGAATGCCACCTCACCACTTGTCCTCTCACACATGTGTGAGAGCACAAGTGGATAAGGTGAGGATTGAGATGGAATTGAAGGATGATACTTGTCACCCTCACACTTCCTCTCGCTTGCAAGTGGCATTGGAGGAGGAAGGAGAAGGTGACAAGTGTCACCTTCTCATTCCTCAAGGCCAAAATTGAAGGTCTATATTACCTCCTCTTGTTGAGGAGTGTGGGGTTCTTGCATTTTGGGGTTTCTTTCTAATTTTGGGCAATTTGGGAAAGTTAGAGGAATTCTTAGAGATTGGAAGGTTTGGAGAAGCTTGGAGCTCATCACCAAACGTGCTTCCATTATAGGGCTCTTGAAGGTAAGCTCTATGTCTTGTTCTTTACCCTTGCTTATTATTTTTTGATGTGTTTGTAGTTTTTGGTTGTTTGTTGTTTCATTATTTTGTGTGGGATGGGAGTATGGTGAGAGCACCTCCATTTGGAGGTAAGGCTCAACTTGTTTGGGGTAGGGGAAAGGAACCTCCTTGAGGTCACTCCCATATTGTGATATTTATGCCTTGAGGGCTTCTTACTTGTTGTGGAGAATATTTGAATGGCAAGAGTGCCATGGGAGTATATTTGAGATTTTTGAGGAGTTGGATATTTGGAGGTTTTTGGCTTGAGGCCATGAGATTGGTATTTTTGGTATTTTGGGTGGCCTTTGAAGTAGAGGGGTCCATTCCCTACCCCCATCAAACTCATTTTCATGAGTTGAGTTATGTGCTTATCCTTGGGGTTATATTTGTGTTGTTGTGTTTTGATACTTGTTGTTGAGTGTTGCACCCATGTGAATCCCTATGTCCCTAGCTTGGGGGTGACCCACTTGTGGGTCTACGGTAGGGAGGAGGGCATATCGAAGTGGCTTGGTTGTTCTTGTTGTTGTGTTTTAATTACAGGTGTTTTAATGGGAAATGGAGCTTAATGTGAAGTCCATTTTTGTGTTACCATAATCTTTGTTGGTGGCTGTTTGAGCCATGGCCATTGTGGCCCTATTGTAAAAATTGTTTTGTCATTTTTGCCATGAGTTTGGTTGTAATAAATGTCATATAAGAAACATTCCTTATATTTTAAATAAAATTTTATTTACCTTCTAAGTTGTGAGTTTTTGCTGTGAGAAATGCATGTGAGAATACTTCTTGTTGCTGTCATGTTTTCCCTTCGAACAAATATATATATATATATATAAGTGTTGTTAAATGAATTTTATATTGCATACAAAAAAAAAAGGGGAAATGAGATTTGTTATTTGTTGTTGTATTGAAAAAATTTATTTTATTAGTTGCTAGTTTGAAAGTTGAATTGTTAAAAGGAAGACTAGATATAATGCATATCTTAGCATATTATGCTTTCAAAAAAAAAGGGGAGAAGTGATATTGATTTATTTTATGTTTAAATCTGAAGGATAGTGTTACTTTTATTTATACTACTATTTTGTGAAGGTAAGTGCAATGTGTATATGTGTGTGTGTGTGTGTGTGTAGGTGTATATATATATAGGTGTATATACATATATAAATATATTTGTTTGTTTACCATTTTTAAAAATCCAGTTGTTGTTTATATATTTTATTTCCTTTGTATATGCTGTGATTAAAAGAAAATACAGAAGTAGTTTAATGCTGAATATTTTATGTTATTTATACACTTACATATATATATATATATATATATATATATATATATATATATATATATATATAAGGTGCATACATTTTATATATATATATAAAAAATACAATAGTAGAAAATGTAAATTACATTATGATATAATGAACAAACTGTGATATAGATCGAAGTATATAAATATAAATATATATATATATACCTTTAACCAAAATTTATTTTAAAAAAATATGTAAAGAAGACTGTTGAGAATAACAGTCCATCGACGGACTGTATGTATGTATTGTAGACTATTTTAAAAAAAAAAAAAATTATGTGTGGGACTGTGGGCGGCGAAGCCCACAGCCCCACGTCTCTTGATAGCAATGGGTGTGGGGAGAAGGCTGTGCCTCCACCCACACTCGCGGGTGTGGGTGGAGGCACAACCTCCTCCCCACACCCCCAAACCCTATACTCCATTTTCCCCACCGTTTCTATTCCACACTATGTGTCCACAACACTTTGTCATATACCTCTGTTCCACCGACTACCGTGGCCTCCCTAACACTGCCGCTCCATGACCTCTTTGGCGGCACCGCCGCCACACCTCCCTTCCCTCCAAGACTGTGCCTCTCACCACCGTCGGCCCCCTGTTACTCCTCAACCCTGTTGCATATTATTAAACTCTTCAATATGTATTAATCATTCATATATATATATATATATATATATATATATGTCTGTATAAAAAAAAGGTATACATCTTTTCAGAATACACTTTGAGTAAAGAGATCCTTAGCAATGGTGGATGCAAACCTCCATGGGGATGTTTTAATAGCTTCCATACCATTGTGGAAAAACCCTAACCTACAAAATAGGAGGCTTAACAGAACAAAACAAAAGAAAACAAGAGAGTATGGGATAAGGAAATTAGAGTTTCCTTTTAGGGTTTGCATATTTTAAAATGGTATTAGGGCATTTCCAATTAGAAAACAATACTTTAAGTGAGAGGAGTATGTGAGGATATTGGTTTTATTTTCATTTTTAAATCCTCTATTTTACTTTACCTTTATTTCATTTCTTTTGCTCTCTTAAGAACTGTCTTTATTTTATTTGGGGATTGCTTTTTGTTCTTATTACCTTGTGGTTTCATTTTACTTTGGGAAATTAATTTTATTCAAATTGGGATGAATATTCCCCTTGTTTTAAACTCATCCTAGTGGGGAGTTTTATTTTTTTTATTTTTCCTTAGCGGGATTTTATCATTTTAGTAATTATCTATTTTATTATTATTTTACGGGAAGAGTTATTTAAACTCTTCCCCCTTCTCTATTAAATTTTTGAGTTAGTTATTAAATATAATGCCGAAATTATATTTAATAATACACTCAATTTTTCTCTTGGATTTATCTGACGTCTTGTCATTAATTATTATTTTATTTTTGAATTTTTAACCTTTTTATGTAAGGTCGATTTATTCAACCTTGGTAGGATATTTATTTTATTATTTTTATTTTAAATTGTTTTGAATTTGTTCTTAAGTTTTAATTTAATTTTTATTCTTAAATTTTATTTAATTCCTTATTGGTGTTTTATTTTAATTTTTTTTTTGCGTTTATTGAAAACACGTTATGCTGTCAAAATTTTCCTAGATTTCTGGGGTTTTAATTTAATGTTATTTTATTAATTTTTATTCCATCATTCCACTTAAATCACATGACCATCACGTCATTAATTTCTTATCTTTATTTTGAATTCATTTTGAACCTGCATTAGAGTTAGTTTTTGATGCTGGCGGAATCATCTTCACACCTAGGAAACTTAGGGTTCAGATTAAAATCAGTCTAACCCTAAAAGCGACACACTTCGTGTCACATACCCCCTAGATAGCTATCATCATGCAAGGGACTGCGTGGGACAACGCACCTCCCTGATTTATGTTGACATGTTTACACCTTATGCGTATTGCCACCGAGCACACAGACGCATGCGAGGGGGTTCCTAGGGATAGGTAGAAAAGTTTTTCGTAATTTGTGTCATGACCACATGGCAAATGTGGACATGACATGTGTGTTGTGTGTCATGACTGCATGGGAAATGCGGGCATGACATCATCTACTTCCTCCCCAACTACAGGGAAAAAGAAAAAGGGTAAAAAAATTTTGGGAGGACAATTCTCTGCGTTAGAACAAGAAGTCAATATACCTGTTGTGGAGTCCCCTCAAACATCCCATAAAACAAAAAGGAAATTGACATTGGTTGAGGCATCTATCCCACCATAGAATAAAAGTATCAAGAATCCTCCCCAAGTTTCAAAAGGGGCAAGTGAAAATAGAATAGTAGAGGAGCTTGTAGATATTGCAGAGACTCCAAAAGCCAAGAAACATGAGAAGAAGAAGAGAGAGGAGTTGACAAGTGCAAACACTCCTCCAACAGTAAGAATAAGTAAAAGGGGAAGAGTAACAGACGAAAGTACTCTAGAGACCCCTATTTCACCAACCACCAAAGCACTTGAGGCTACACCTATTGAACCTCAAATAATTTCTTCAGATTCAGAAGAAGGTAAACAAGCACTGAAGACACAAGAACAACAGGTGCTCTAGATAAGCAAATGTAGAAGGCATCAAACTCAATTGGAGAAGGACACAAAGCTCTTTGCTGAGGTAATTGTAGGCTTTTGGGTGTCAATTAACCCTCCTAATGATTAAGATGGGCCATCACATGCCCAAGAAGAAAAAGAGGAAACCATTCAGATAGAAGCAATAAAGGGAGACGAAGAACAAAAATATGCAGGAGAGAGAGAGATAGAAATGGAAGATGGGTTGGAAATAGGAAGCTATTCCCACCTATTCGATCAAGAGGACACTGAAATCTCCAAGGAACAACAACTGATGGAAGAAAATGACAATTTAAAAATACTGTTGTAGAGCAAACAATTGATCGTCACAGACCTCAAAAAGGTCATGCAAGAAAAAGAGGCAACAAAGGATTAGGAGATCAATGACCTGAAGAAAAATATAGAAGAAAAGACAAGGTCATTAAGGAGAAAGAGACAGAAATCATGGGAAAAGATGACAAGATTAAAAGAACAAAATGCAAAGATTGTGGTAAAAGAATCAGAAAGGACACAGAAGGACATACAGGTCTCTGAGGATACCAAAGCCAGAGAAAACTATATTACTTTAATCACAACCTTGGTTGAGAAACTAGATAGTCAAATTGGAAGTTGACAAAGGCTAATAAATAGATTGATGACCACGAGGAGCTGACTAGAGAATTGGTTGTCCCAACACCAGTAGTAGACCAAGGAACACAAATGGATGTATCCCTAAGTACATTTCAATTGAATATCCTTAGGGTATTATTAAACTAGGAAAGGAGGAGTTAAGAACTAGCTGATACAACTGTCATGCTCCAACTACAGAGAGCAACTTCTGTATTAAATGATAAAGTAAAAACCTTGGAGGAAAGAGTCATGACAGTAGCTAACCTTTCTTCAAAAATACTCTCATGCAGGCCACCCAGTGGGAGTTACACAATGTTCCTAAAGGAAATATTTCTTCAAAGGAAACTCTCATTGGTCATCTCTGACATTACCGAGTCCATAAAGGATGGACATGATTTCACCAGAGTGTATATACAAAGTAATGATGAGGATAAAAATTTCCTTTGTGAATTTTTTTTACACAATTTCTTCATTCAGGATCATACATGTTTTATTAATCTCTTTGTAGGAGAATTCCAATTAAGAGCATTCATGTCTTTAATGAGAAATCATCAAATCTAGCAGGAGAGAATGGAAGCATATACAATGAAAATGGCAAAAACTGCCTATTCCTTAGAAGAGAATGCTTAAATCCATTGGCTTTTAAATTTTAGTTTAGGGTAGCTATCTATAATCCTTCTACTAAGCTATTGCCCTAATATAAACAACATCTAGAAGAATGTGTCATAGAGTTTGGCCTATTTATGCACTCCTTAGCTGACAATTTTTTTTAAAATTTGTACAAGAAGGTGGAATTTCTTGAGTTAGGAGCATAAAATGAGGGATCTGATATCTCCAGCTAACCTCAAATGGTTTATGAGGAAGGAAAGGGATGTGGAAAAAATGATAGACAAACACAAGTAGGAATGGATAGGGATGCGCTTCAGGTGGCCCCTAATTATTGAGCCCCTACCCCTGTGGGTTGAATAGCTGGAGGACACAAGATTTCTAGCATGGTTGAAGGAGATTGAGGAATTCAAGGGGAATGTTGATACCACCAAGAAAAGTTGGATAACATATGAGCAAGAATTTAACATCACAGAGAGGTTGTATTGGCTAAACAAGTCTAGGCTTCAAGACAATGTAGGAGGACCTACAAACCCTCAAGCTCGGGGGGAATGATGAGTGACAGGTAGCACTCATCAAAGGATATCCTTATATTCCCCTTTTTTTATTCCATGCACCATCTTATCTGCTGATTTGCACTATAAAGACTGTAAAACCTTGTTTAAGTTATGTTAATTCAAGATGTAATATTGAAATTGTTGTTGTGATTAGAAGGCTCATGTTTTGGTTTAAACTGACAAAGAACTATGTAGGAATGTCTCTTTTTATCACAGGAATCAATCCATCAAGTGAAACAAGGTTTTTGAAGACTCTAGAGATGTTTCTAACATCTCCAGAGCTATACAAAAGGTGCATTACAAGAACTCCAATGTTTTGCGAAAGGATTGAAGGATCTCTGAAGCTTGATCAACAAGTCAGCAAAGGTTGTTGATCATGTGACCTCCAGAGTTGTGTACTATTGAGTTGTATAGATGTATCTGGAGCACTCTCTATGGATTTTTTTTATAGACTGCACAGAATCTCCAGAGTTGTTCCAGAGCTATGGAGTTATGCATGTAAAGGCTGAAGTTTTTGGAGAAGACCGCTGCAGTAGCTTATGGGAGACAAAGGACACTTGCTACTTGATTTTTTCATGAATTAGGGACTAATGTTAGGATTATGTTTTAAAATATAATTCCTTTTTGTCGGGGCCTTCATGGCCTAATTTATCTCAAGTCAAAACTCTTGATTTAAGGGACACCTTTAGTGTCACTCTAAATCTCTTTTAGTTCTGCATGATTATCTTTTTAACATAGGCAGTTGCATGTTTAGTCCTAAGAATAAAGATCTTTTGGATCTAAGGTAGAACTGGGAGTGAACTAATAAACTCCAGAGATATGTTGTTAGCAAATACACCTAATATATATTGTATGGAGGCGATAGGAAAGGTATCATAGTTTTTTGTTTTCAGAAGCACAATATACTATGTATTTACTCTATTGAAGAATACTCTATTTTTGAAGATCTTGGAATGAAGAAAGGTAGTTTCCTATTTGTGTGCTCTGAATCTTTTCTTTAGTCTTCAATTCTAGAGGTGTGGAGCAAGGGCTCACTCCTACCAAAGAAAGAAGGCTAGTATTACTGTTGGATTTATTTCTTTCTTAAATTACTACAAGTTCTTTAGTTTAGTTTTCCTGCTTTGATAGATATAGATTAGATTATTGTGTATTCTATTTTTTATGTCTTTTCCAGTTTTCTAATTAGATAGTTCATTTCAGCATTGTACTATTTAAATTCCTAGATTAATATTTCTTTCATAGCAAATAGCTAAATGCATGAATTTGATTAGATAAGTAGGTTTCATTATAGTAGATAGTTCTAGGACTGTTGATTGCTAGTTTCTATTGCAGACTACCATGGACACTACCCTGGATTTGACAAATAATTATGATTAAATGCAAGGTACAAGGACCCTTTTTAGATACCACCTAGGAGAGAGTTTGACTTCTCTATTGATCTTTTACCAGATTCAGAACCACAATCTAAAGCCCCATATAAGATGACCACTTCTGAATTATATGAGTTAAAGGTTCAACTTCAAGAATTGGTAGACAAGGGCTTAATTAGACCAAGTTTGTCACCATGGGGGGCACCTATGATCTTTGCATGTGCATAGATTACCGAATGCTAAATAAAGTGACCATCAAAAGTAGATAGATGTTACCTAGGATCAATGATCTTTTTTATCAGATGAATGGTGTAGTAGTGTTTTCCAAGATTGACCTAAGATCAGGCTACCACCAATTAAGAATAAAGGAGGAGGATATTCACAAAACTACTTTTAGAACTCACTGCGAGCATTACGAGTTCACTATACTCCCCTTTGGTCTTACCAATGCACCAAAAACCTTTATGAATCTGATGAATAGTATGTTTAAAGATTATTTGGATGATTTTGTCATTGTTTTCATCGATGACATTCTAATCTATTCTAAAAATGAAGTGAAACATGAAGAGCATCTAAGAATAGTCCTACAATGTTTGCAGAAACATCAATTGTTTGGGAAGTTATCTAAATGTTCCTTCTATCAAAAGAAGGTGCATTATTTGGGGTAAATTATCTCAACTGAGGGAATATCTGTTGATCTAGCCAAAATCAAAGCCATCATGGAATGGCCAGCTCCAACTAATGTCCAAGAAATTCATAGTTTCATGGGCTTGGCAGGATATGCCGAAGGTTTAAAGAGGGATTTTCTAAAATTGCCAATCCTATTACCACCCTTTAGAAAAAGGGTAGGAGATTTGAATGGACTGACAAATGTGAGCAAGCTTTCCAAACCTTGAAGCTTAAGCTCACCACTGCACCAATTCTAGTAATATCAAATCCAAATGGAAGGTTCTATGTCATAAAAGATGCTTCAGGTGAAGGTTTGGGTAGGGTTCTCATGCAAAACAGGAAAGTTGTGGCCTATGAATCCCATAAATTGAAATAGAATGAAGTGAATTGTGCACCTCATGATCTAGAGCTAGTAGCTATTGTGCATGCTCTACAAATATAGAGACATTATCTTATTGGGAAACCTTTTGAACTGAAAACTAATCATTTGGGGCTAAAATACATTTTCACCTAGCCCAAGCTTAATGCTTGTAAGAGGTAATGGCTATAATTTTTGAGTGACTACGACTTTGATATAGATTATATCAAAGGAAAGGAGAATAGAGTAGTTGATGCTCTAATCTGAAGAAGACATATTTCTGTCATCACAACTTTTCACTCTACTTTTAGAGAACAAGTACTTGAGCAACTTCAACATGATGAGAATTACATTAAGGTCAAAACAACCTTGGAGGAAAATGCCTCTAATCATCGGTTTGAGGGATACAGGATTGAACAAGATGGTTTTCTTAGATTTCATAATAGAATGTATGTACCAAATCAAGGTGGCCTAAGGACTAGATTCCTTGAGGAGTCACATAATGCTCCTTATTCCGGAAACCCAGGTGTGACTAAGATTGTAGTTGATTTGAAACCTTTATACTTTTAACCTAGATTAAAAAGAGAAGTGATGGAGTATGTGGCTAGATGCTTAGAATGCCAGTGGGTCAAGGCTGAGCATGTGCATCCTACGGGACTTCTTTACCCGCATGATATTCCTGAATACAAATGGCAAGTAATCAATATATACTTCATTTAGGGACTACATCCAATGTCTAAGGCCAAACATGATGTCTTTTGGTTGTGATAGACAATCTTACTAAGGTAGCCCACTTTATTCATGGGAACCTAACTAATGGTTCTTTGGGTTTGGCAAAGAAATTTGTGCAGGAGATTTTTAGACTCTGTGGTGTTACATAAATGATCATTTCTAATCGTGATGCCCAAATGACTTATAGATTTTGCAAAACTTTGCATGCAGCTTTGGGTACATGTCTGAATTTCAGTTTAACATATCATCCTCAAACATATGGGAAAACTAAGTGAGTGAATCAAATTGTTGAGGATTTACTCTGAATGTATTGCATGGATCAACAATACAAATGGGAGGAGTATCTACCATTAGTTGAATTCACATATAATAATTCCTACCAATCTTCACTTGGGATGGCACCTTTTGAGGCTCTTTACAACAACAAATGCCATACTTCTATTAGCTAGGATAGCGTCAAGGACAGGGTGGTCATCAACCCTGAAATGCTTAGGGAAATGGACGAGCAAATAAGGGTCATCAAGGGAAGATTGAAAGAAGTTTTCGATAGGAAGAAAAGGTATGCAGACAAAAATAGAAGCTTTAGGCAATTTTTTGTTGGGGACAAGGTGTTCCTAAAAGTCAAACCCCATAAGAGTTCTATCTCATTTGGCAAGTCATCCAAACTTGATCCAAGATATGTGGGTCCTTTTGGTGTTTTGGATATAATCACTCTTGTTTATTATAGACTGGAGCTACCTCCATCTCTATCTTGGTTACACAATGTATTTCATGTTTCTTTATTAAAACCTTATCATCCAAATGCTACTCACATACTTGAATGCTGGGCATTGCAGGTTCGAGATCCAAGAGTGCTTCAGTTAGAATCCCTCTGTATACTTAATCAGTACAAAATCCATTTGCATAATAGAGAGGTAATCTAGTACAAGATGCAATGGGATCAGTTCTCGGAGGATAGTACTACATGGGAGGATGTTGCTGATATGCAACATTTATTTCCTCATTTGTTTTATCTTTTTGTGCATATATCTTCAACCATTGGGACAATGACTATTCCTAGAGGGTAGGGATGTCATAGCCTAGATTTGACAATGATGTTAATATATATATGTTGTTGTGACAATGATGTTAATATTACTAGCAAGTTGTTTAACATGATGTGCATGATGGCATTTAATTTTAATTTAAATTTGAAGTTATCATTTTTGTAAGAAATTAATATTGCAATGATATGATTATGGATTTATTGGGAAAATACTAACTACCGGGTTTTGTTAATTGTGAGTGTGATAGGATAGAAGACAACACTCTCTCCTGAAGAGAGAGTATCATTGGGAAGAGCTGCCTAGAAGACCAATGGTAGACTGTCATGCCTGGACATTTGCACATAAACACCTAAACTAGCAATTTTTTTTTGTAAAACATTATTAACACAAGCTACTATCATGTATCGCACGATAGCCTAACGTGCACACTTAGTTGCGTCACCGTGCAACATCAAACCAAGCACACTAGAGAAAGTAGGTATCATTTGTACATCCTACATAAATGGAGGTAATCTAATAGGGCTCGGTGTCACGTTACATACGCCATGAGGGAATAATTCATAAATTAATTCCCTCCTAGGTTTTTCTAGGTGGATATGAAAAAAAACACCGCCTTCAAGCACGAGGCCTAATTATCTAAAATTTAATTTCAATTCCCAGTATGCTACTGCTTAATCAAACATTAATTCAATAATAAAACTTAAAAAAAATATGAGATTCCAATGCAATAATGACAATTAATTCAAATAATAATTATCTTTTATCTCAAATTTACAACTTAAGAGGGAAATAAAATAAGATATGGAAGTCTTAATATAATTAAATAAATTCTATTACTATTGCTTTCAAAGAAATACTTTTTTTAAAAAATATTTTAAATGAGGACAACATTTACTAAATTTAAATGCAATAATTTCATTCTATTCCAAACCCCACTAATATTCCCTAAAATAATTACATAAAAAAAACACAAATTCCTTATAAAATAGAAACATATTAAACATTAGTTATTACGCTGAGAGGTGTTCTACAATCATAGCAGGGGTGGAGTTGAAGAGCTGAAAGATTCCAAGATTCTATGTAATTTTATAAGATTCAAATTAAAAAACAAAAAAAAAAGATTTATATGCATGAGATTATTAAGATAGAGGATCATAATGAAATGCCACAATAAATACACCACTAAACCTCACACCACTCTAAAAGATGCTTTTGCTATTTTAAACCAAAATGCAAATATTCTAGCTGCGAGTAATTTATAAATTCCTGATGATATGGTGAATCCCTATATCCAAGATCTTGCTACAAGGGCAATCATTGGTAAGGTGTGGAATTCTAAATTTAATTTTGATATCTTTCTTAACTGGGTTAGGGTTTCTTGGAAAGGGGTTTCAGATGTTTTTTTCTTGCAAAAGGATTTATGTGTTTTTACGGTAATTTTTGAGAATGGGTTTTTTTGTGATGAAACCCTAAAACAAAAGTTGTGGTTTTACCAAGGAAAAGGGATTTGTATTAAAAAATGGGAGCCTAATTTTGATCCAATTAAAGCTAACATGAATTTTGTCCCATTTTGGATTACTTTGCCGAATTTACCTCTCTTGAATACAGAGATCTCAACATTATAGAATTCTGTGCTAAGAAAATGGGTTTCTTTATTAGAGAAATCGGGAGGGATTTGCCCTCCTCAGAGGGTAATTGAAGATTTTAAAGATTTTATTTCAAATAATGCATTGGTTGATAGCCCTTTATTGAATGGGAGTTTCACTTGGTCTAATTAAAGGTTGGCTAGATTTCTGTTCTCTTTTGAATGGTGTTTTGACTCTAAAATTTTTGGTACTTATGTTATCCCTTTCTCTACATCAGATCATTTTCCCATTTCTCTTCATCTAGATTTGGATATGATTAGAAAGAAATTTAGATCTTCTTTTAAGTTTCAAGCTATGTGGTTTAGAGATAATAACTTCTTACTCCTACTGGAACCTTGGTGGAAGAGTGTCCCTTTTGTGAAAGGTTCTCGCATGTTCTAGCTTAATGAAAAGTTAAAATTTATAAGGGGGAAAATTAAGGATTGGAATAAGTTTATGTTTGGTAACATTTTTTCTCAAAAAGCAGCATTACAATCTCAACTAGAACAAATGAATTCAATCATTATAATAGAGGGCATGGATACCACTTCTTTTGAATGTGTAAAAGCTCTTCAATCTAATTTAGAGGAAGTTTTAGCTTGAGAAGAAATCTTTTGGAGACAGAAATCAAGGGAGACTTGGTTGAGAGAAGGAGATTGAAACACTAAATTCTTTCATGTATCGGCTATGGTAAGAAGACATAAGAATTCTATTTATGCAATTAAAGACTCTTTGGGGAACATTTTGCAAGATGATGTTCTTATTCAAAAAGGAGTTAATTTTTTTCAGAAGCTCCTTTCTAAAGAAAATATCACGGTCCCCATTTCGACTGTGCGAGAAGTCTTAAATCATATCCCTACTTTGATCTTACAAGAAGATAATTTGGAATTGATGAAACACTTTTCTTTAGAAGAAATTAAGACAGTGGTTTTTTCCTTAGACCCAGACAAATCTCCTGGTCCGGATGGCTTTACCCCACTTTTCTTTCAAAAATGTTGGGATTTTGTAGGTAAGGATGTATGGGTTGGCAGTAGAAGAAGCCCGCAGAAATCAAACTATTTTGAAAGAGATTAATTCTATCTTCATTGCTTTGATTCCTAAAGTTGCTACTCCCTCCTCCTTTACTGATTTTAGACCCATTTCTCTTTGTAATACTTTATATAAAATCATTTCTAAAGCAATTACATTAAGACTTGCTATTTTTATTTCAAAAATTGTTTCTAATGAACAAGGAGGTTTTGTTCCAAGTAAGGAAACATCTGAAGGTGCTCTGGTGGCTCATGAGGTTTTAAATTCAATTCATGAACATAAACTTCCTGCTATGTTGGTTAAATTGGATATGTTAAAAGCATATGACAGAGTATCTTGGGACTTTTTGTTCCAAGTTCTCCTTAAGTTTGGATTCTCTCCTAAATGGTGTAAGTGGATTTCATCATGTATTTCTAGTATAAGCTTTTCTGTTCTGATTAATGGCTCTCAATCTAAATTCTTCAATTCATCTCAAGGGATAAGGCAATGTGACCCTTTGTCCCCTTTTCTTTTTATAATAATGGCTAAAGGTTTGATTCATTTGATTTTGAGGCAAAATTCCTTGGGTAATTGGAAGGGGATTAAAATTCCCAGAGTTCCCTTTGCTGTTACTCATGCTTTGTTTGTAGATGATACTTTGTTGTTTGGGCATCCTGTGATGTTAGAAGCTAAATTTGTGAAGGATGTAATTTCTAAGTACTGTTTAGTTTCGGGACAAAAAGTGAATCAGGACAAATCTAAAATCCTTTTCTTTTTTTCTTCTCCTTTAGTGCAAGAAAGGGTTGCAAAATTTCTAGGTTTTCAAGTGGATGTCCTCCCCTCAAGATATTTGGGAATCCCTCTTTTCTCGGGGTCTATTAAAAATATGTTTTGGGATAAGCTTATTACAAGTATCAAATCTAAAATTTCTTCTTGGAAAGGTAAATGGTTAACTTTGGCTGGCAAAATTCTTATGATTAAAATAGTTTTATCAGCAATGCATGTATATATGCTTTTAGTGCTTATGGTTCCCAAGTCTATCCTTTCTTGCCTTGTGAGTATTTTGAGAAATTTTTTGTGGAATGGCTCTAATATGAACGGGAAAAATATCCCTTTAATCTCTTGGGACAAAATTTGCATTCTGAAGCAGAAAGGAGGAACTGGGATCCATAACATTGAAACACATAATAAGGCTCTTGGAGCCAAATTGGTTTGGAATTTATATGAAAAGCCAAAATCAAAATGGGGAAAAATTATGTTTTCTAAATATTTAGATTCTTTTTCTCCTGAAAGGATCTTTACTATTCATAATCCAAAGGTGGGTTCTCATATTTGGAATTTTTTGATAAATTGTAGAGAGGTGATTTCCCCTTTTCTATCTTGGGTTATTCATGATGGAAATTCTGCTCTCTTTTGGGATGATTCTTGGAATAGTCATCAACCTTTGTCTAAAATAGAAGGCCTTCAAGAAATTAAGCTATTTATGTGCCAAGCTTGAGGAACAAAAGTTAAAGATTATATTGAAATTGATTATAACTCAGATATTAATAAAATTATGTAGAGAAATTTTGATGATTTTCTGATTCCCCAAGAGCAGAAGGTCCTGCTTAAAGATATCTTGAAGGAAAGAAGAATTTTTATGTCAGGAGGAAAGGATAAACTTATTTGGGTCCCCTCAAAGTCTGGGTGTTATACAGTTAAACAAGGATATCTAAGTATCATTAGTAAGGATTCTAATTCACTTTTTAATTGGCCTTATAAGCTTTGTTGGAGTGGTCCTTGCTGCCTAAAGCAGGAGCTTTTGCCTGGTTAGCTCTGAATTATAGAATCCTTACTAGTGATAGGTTAGTCAGGCTTGGGGTTGCTAACCCTTTCTTATGTCCTTTTTGTTCTGAAGTTGAGGAAACAATGGATCATTTGCTACTGAGTTGTAATCTTTCTTCAACAGTTTGGTATTGGCTCCTTTCAAAATTGTTTTGGCATGGCCCCCTTCCTTTCTCTCTCCTTCAAGTGTTTCAAAGCTGGCCCATCTTATTCTCAAATTCTAACTTTTCTGCACTATGGTTGGTCTCGACAAGTATTGTTATTTGGTCTTTGTAGCTAGAAAGAAATAGTAGAATTTTTAAAAATATTAGCAATCCTTTTGATGTAATTATTGGAAAAATTGAGAAATCCATTTTAGAAGTAGTTTCAACCTCTCTATTTTCTAGAAAGGTAGGTTCTTTAGTTTTTACATCTTGGGATGATTTGATATTAAAAAGTTGGAAGTTATTAAAATTGCCTAATTCAAACTATTTTAGTGTTGATATTAAGATAGATAGATCCTCTATCAAATGTATTCCACCACCTATATCTTTTATAAAACTAAACTTTGACAGTGCAAGCAGAGGAAATCCTAGTAATTCTAGTGTTGGTTGTGTTTTGAGAGATCATAAAGGTTTAGTTCTAAGAGCTTTGTGAGTTAAGCTTGGTTTGTGTACAAACAATGAAGCAGAAGCATTAGCATTAATAGCTGGCTTAAACTTAGCTTTAAAATGTGGCATTACAAATCTTATAGTGGAAGGGGATTCATTGAATATTATTAGTGCTTTTTCAATTAAATCTTCTCCTAACTAGAAAATTGATTATATTTTAAAATTTGGAAGGAATCTACTTGACGTCTTCCAATCTTTTAAAATAATCCATACATACAGGGAAGGCAACTTATTAGCAGATTTCTTAGCTAACTTTGCTTTTGGCATTATTGACTCTTCTATGGAATGAGACTCTAATTCTTTTTTGTTGATCCCCGGAGTAAGCAACATCTTGGCTAAGGAAAGTATTAAATAATTGGTTGGTATTTGTTGCAATTTTTTAGGGGAATCTTTGCTTGTTATAACCTTTATCCATATCTATAGTGCTAGATTGCTTTCTGTTCTGTACGATTTAGTTGTTTCTGTATGAACTGTTCGGTTACAAGAGTCGCAAAGGATTATATCAGGGGTGTCCAAGAAAATGGTCTGTGTAGTTATAGAGGTTGCAAAGGATGTTGTCAGTGTGAATTTTGTGTTGTTTCACCGAATATACAATTTGTGTATATATCGCTAATGTATGTTGAAAAAATTTCATGTGTATATCACAAATGTATGTTGTCAGCATGATTTTTGTGTTGTTTCACCGAATATACAATTTCTGTATATATCGCTAATGTATATTGAGAACATTTCATGTGTATATCGCAAATGTGTGTGAGAATCATTTCGTGTGTATCCTGCAATTGTATGTCGAGGTTGTATGTTATGAATGTACATTGTGAAGATACATTGAGTTAGTTACAAAGGATGACCGACTGTATCAGTGTCATCGGGGAAAGATACTTTAAATTACCTGTTGTAGTAAGTCAAGTCTTGCATAGACAAGGTTAGATCATTGGTGTATTAGTGAAGGAAGTCTTTGGGTGGCCGACGGAAGTATGTCACAGTGTAGAAGGGGTCGTGGACACATCGGCATGAAGTTTGTCCACGGTAAGAGTTGGGAAGTCTTTATGTCTGTATGTTCAAATAACATCTAAACACATGCATTCTTTATGATAGCTGACAATTGTGTGCCTCGAGGATTATTTTTTCTAGTGTATAGTACTTTGGTTTATTTCTTGATTGTAGGGTGGCAGCTCTCACACAATGGTAAATTTGACAGGAATTATTTCATTATTTAAATTCGATGTTACTTACCTCTTTTCTTTCTTGTTTTCTTTAAGAGGCACATTTTTCTGTAGACACTTTTAATGATGTTTTAGAGGTTTATGATTTGCATTCAGGTACTGCTCTTGTGGGAAGTTTGTTTGAGTGCAGGGATCTCTTTCACCGCCGCCCTACGATTCACTGCATTTTCAAGGCAATTTCGCATGGTTTCCAAAATAATTCCGATAGAAGAATAGGCTCGTGATCTGTAGGGTCTTGATGTTTGAAGATTTGCAGGAGGGTAATTAAATTATTAGTTGGTTAGTTTGTAATTGTTGCAAGTATGAGGTTAACCAGTCTTGTCATTGATGTTAACATACTCATATTGCATTGGTAAGAAGGATTGGATGAGCTGTGTGCTGAGGTTATTGAGGAAATCAGTCTCAATCAGGAACAGTGAAGAACAGTGATGAGAAGAAGGCAAAACCACTCAATCGGTTGAGTATCAGAGGATGCGGATTAACGGGTTTGTAGATATGAGTCTTGAGATGTTCCAGTTAAGATTTCAGAGGTCCGCATGAAGATATGAAGAAGTTGTGATCGATCAAGTAGAACCAATTCCAAGAGATGCTCCGGAGTGACAGAGTGTTACAAAAAGGTCCGGTGAGATCTGAAAGTGCATTGTCCTATCCTGCAGATTGGATGGAGTGTTTGGGATGTCCTTGTGATGTGTCATCTCGATTTGTACTTAGTTTGGAGGTCCAAAAGCACCTTGTTCAATATGACAGTGGCGATAGATTGTGTTCTTGAAGTTCCAGAGGAAGAAGAAAAGAATTCTAATAAGTAGAGGAAGTGCGGATGTACCTAGTCATTCAGCTAAGCTTGTGAAGGTTCTTGGATCATGTTGAGGTTGTGTTGTCAGTTCGCATTAGTGTTAGAGCTCAGAATTGAAGATACTTCCAGATGAAGATGTTCTTGTTCAGACTGGCCGACCAGATGAGTTATTCATCTTGCGAATGTTCTTGTGGATGATTGCCGACTTAGATGATTGTTCCTAAGTCGATGCCTTGTATAAATAAAGGTTTGTGAATTCATTTCAAAGTGTGTGTGGAGCGGATGAGTGTGGTATAGTGGAAGAGCAAAAGGCAGAGCAGGTGTGTCTCGGGCTTAAATGGAACTGATCCAGACATGGTAAAGATGTCAATCACCAGTTCAAGTTTGTGATACTTATGATCTTGTAGACAGTGTGTCTCTTGTAGGCAGTGTGCCTCCTTGTGAGCAGTGTGCTCGGGCAGTGAGCCCTAATTGGCATGTGCCATCCATTTTTCTTATTCTTCTAATAGAGAATAATCCTTGGGTTAATCACCCCGTGGTTTTTCCCTTAACCGAGTTTTCCATGTCAAAATCTTGGTGTCTAATGTGTTGATGTTTATATGCTCCGGTATTTATGCTTATGCTTTCATGAATGGTTAATTGATATGCTATTAAGTAACAAAGAAGAATCAAGTGTTTGAAGTAGAAGCAAGTTTTTGTACAACTGATTCACCCCCCCTCTTAGTTGTGTGCCCTAGATCTAACAATTGGTATCAGAGCCAAGTTCCTCTAAAAGGAGCTTAACCGCTTGAGGAGATCTAGGATGTCGTCATACAAGAAGGATAGTCCGAAGTTCGATGGAACCAACTTCTCTCTCTGGAAAGGTCGCATGAAATGTCACTTGGAGTGTATGGGAAAAGCATACTTGTCCATGGTCACAAAAGCATATATACCTCCACAAGGTGGTTCGACAACTCTGAATGAAATCACAGATGCTGAAAACAATCTGCGGACCAAAGAATCTCTTCTAAGCGCATTGACTGACTCGGAACTCTCAAATGTTATTGACCTACCAACTGCATATGAGATCTGGGTTAAACTGGAAATTCTGCATGAAGGAGATGAGTTTGTTAAGAGTAAAAGGTTGCAAAGTCTCAAAGGGAAATTTGAAAGATTGAAGATGAGAGATGATGAAAATATCACTACCTTTATGCCAAGAGTAAATGAGCTAGTGTGTGGAATCAAGAATGCTGGTGGAGTTCTGGATGAAAATGAGATTGTTTGCAAAATTCTCAGATCCCTTCTTGCTGCCTACAAAATCAAGGTTGCTGCCATTGATGAATTCAAAGCCCATAGAACTGTCACAAGAGATCAATTGGCTGGCAAACTGGTTGCATTTGAAATGACCGAGTTTGGAGATGATCACGCCAAGACTAAATCTACATTCAAAGCTAGTGCCTGTGTGAAAGGCAAACAAAGATTTGATCCAGGAGAGAACTCTTCAAAGAAGCTGTCATGGTATGATCAAGCAAGGAAAGACATGGAAGAGGAAGAAGCAGAAACAACTCAACTTGAAGCCCTCATTGCAAAGAGACTGCCAAGAGGATCCGGTAAGTATGAAGGAAAATTACCCTTTAAGTGCTTCAACTGCAATAAGATTGGTCATTTTGCTTCAAGATGTCCGGAAAGATCTGCAAGGTCCAATTCTAACAGACAAAGGTTCCAAAAGAACTATTATTATGTTCATGAAGAAGATGATAATGAAGGTGTAACAGATGATGAATCAAAAATAGGAAACAGATCTGGAAATGAAAGGATGTTTATTGCCATCAAGGAAGAAGATCCAATATCCTCTAAATCTGTCAATCATAAGGTTGTAGAAAGAGCTTTGGCTACCCAAGTTGAAGAAAAGGATGACTGGGTTATTGACAGTGGATGTTCTCACCATATGATAGGTGACAAGAACAAGTTCTTAGATTTGGAAAGGTATGAAGGAGGAATGGTAAAGTTTGGTGATAATTCTGCTGGTAGAATCAAAGGTAGGGGACTATTTCTTTTAATGGAAAGAGCAAAACCAGTAATGTACTGTATGTTGAAGGATTGAAGCACAATCTTCTTAGTGTTGGTTAGTTGGTAGACAAAGGCTATGATCTCCGGTTCAAGAATGGAAGATGCAGGATCTTTGGAAGCTCCAGAACTGAGATTGCATCCGGTACTCAAACAAAAGGTAATATCTTCCATCTAGTTGGTTCTAATAAAAGTTGTTTGTTTGTTCAAGTTGATCAGAGTTAGTTATGGCATAGAAGGATGTGTCATGTGAATTTTGATAACATCATCAAAATAAGCAATACTTAGGCTGTAAGAGATCTTCCAAAATTGGTGAAACCTACAAATAGTTTGTGCAAAGAATGTCAACTAGGTAAACAGAGCAGAGTGTCTTTCAAAAGCAAGGATCAGTCCTCTACCGGATTATTGGAATTAGTTCATACTGATCTATGTGGTCTGACAAGAATCAAGAGTATGCAAGGTGATAGATATTTCATGTTACTGATTGATGACTATTCCCAGATGATGTGGGTTACCTTTCTAAAAGAGAAATTAGAAGCCCTTGAGAAGTTCAAAATCTTCAAAGCTATGGTAGAGAATCAAATTAGATTAAAACTAAAATGTCTGAGGTCTGATAGAGGTGGTGAATTCACATCCGGTGAATTCATAGACTTTTGTGAGAAGCATGGTATAAAGAGACATCTGTCTGCTCCTAGGACTCCACAGCAGAATGGAGTAGTTGAGAGAAAGAAGTGAACCATCCAAGACAATGATGATGGAAGCAAATGTTCCACAGATGTTTTGGAGAGAAGCTGTCAACACTGCAGTCTATACTCTCAATCGAGTTTAAATCAGAAGCAATACCGGTAAGACTCCTTATGAAATTTGGTTTGGTATAACTCCCACTGTGAGATATTTCAGAGTATTTGGTAGCAAGTGTTACATCAAAAGAGATGAAGATCTAGGAAAGTTTGATGCTAGAAGTGATGAAGGAATTTTCTTGGGTTACTCCACTCAAAGCAAAGCATATCGGTGTTACAATAAGAGATTGAGAAAGGTGATAGAAAGTACAAATGTGAAGGTTGATGAAGGAATTGAGAAGCCCTCAAGGTTTTATGAATATGATGAAGATGATTAGAATGATTCTCTAGTGCAAGGAGCTCAATCCTCCTTTGAAATTTAGATTTAGACTGATCTGGTAAATCAGGAAGAAGAGGTTTGTCTGAATGAGCCTGATCAAGAAATAGTAGTGCAAGAAACTCCCAAAGTTCCAAGGTATGTAACTCTAAACCATTCTGAAGATTAGATCATAGGTGACAAAAGAAAAGGGGTACAAATAAGGAGGAGAATTGCTCAAGATTCAAATGAATACTGTCTGATTTCAAAGATTGAACCTAAGACAATAAATGAAGCTTGCAATGATGAAAACTAGACCAAAGCAATGAAGGAAGAGTTGATGCAAATTGAGAAAAATCACACTTGGGATCTTGTTCCCAGACCTAGAAACAAGAATGTGATTGGAACCAAATGGGTCTTCTGGAACAAACTAAATGAAGTTGGTGAAGTAATCAGAAACAAAGCCAGATTGGTCTGCAAAGGCTACTCTCAAATAGAAGGAATTGATTTTGAAGAAACCTTTGCTCCGGTGGCAAGAATTGAAGTAGTCAGATTATTTCTTGCATTTGCTGCCTTCAAAGACTTCAAGGTATATCAGATGGATGTCAAGTCTGCCTTCCTAAATGGTGATTTGGAAGAAGTATACATTGAACAACTGGATGGATTTCAATTGTCTGATCATAATGATATGGTCTACAAGTTGAAGAAAGCACTGTATGGATTGAAGCAAGCCCCAGGAGCATGGTATGAAAGGTTGGATAAGCATCTTGTGCAGATTGGTTTCAACAAAGGCACTGCTGATATTAATCTATATTTCCAAATAGATAATGAAAACATTTTGATTGTTGAAGTATTTGTTGATGATATCATCTTTGGAGGAAGAGACAATATGTGTAAAACCTTTGCAAATCAAATGAAAAGTGAGTTTGAAATGTCAATGCTTGGTGAAATGAATTTCTTCTTGGGTCTGCAAATTAGTCAGACAAAGAAAGGCATCTTTCTCTCTCAGACCAAATATGTAAAAGAATTGTTGAGGAAATTCAGAATGGAAGATTCAAAGCCAATGAACACTCCTATGGCAATCAGATGTAAGTTGAGCAAAGATGATGACTCTCCTAAGATAGATTAGACCAAGTACAGATCAATGATTGGAGGACTATTGTATCTCACTCAAACTAGACCAGATATAATGTAGGTTGTTGGTCTTGTGGCAAGATTTCAGGCTGATCCCAGAGAATCTCATGTCATGGCAATCAAAAGAATTTTTAGATACTTGAAAGGAATAGTTGAGTATGGTCTATGGTATCCTAGAGATCAGGATTTCTCTCTTCATGTATATATAGATGCAGATTGGGCAGGAGATGTGGATGATTGGAAGAGTACAAGTGGAGGAGCATTATTTTTGGGAAAAAGGTTGGTTTTTTGGCTAAGCAAGAAACAAGAGGCAATATCTCTGTCTATAACTGAAGTAGAATACATTGCAGCAGCAGGTAGTTGCACTCAAATCTTATGGATGAAGCAGATGTTAAGAGACATTAAAGTAGAATATGAGGAGCCTATCACAATTTTCTGTGATAACTCAAGTGCAATAAATATTTCTAAGAATCTGATGTTGCATTCTAAGACCAAGCACATATCTATCAAGTTTCACTTTCTGAGAGAGCAAGTGAACAAGGATGAAGTCAGATTGGAGTATGTACCCTCCAAGGATCAGATTACAGATATTTTTACTAAACCTCTTCCCAAGGACTCTTTTGAGTATCTCCGGGAGAAGTTAGGGGTTATGGCCCCTCCAGTGATGAACTAGGATGCACTGATGTGCATCAGTCTGGTGGATATCACAGTCATATCTTGTGATCTGGATTGATGATGGGGAGCTGCTACTAAGGGGGAGCAGCTGGTATAACTCTGATATGTTAGAATTGCAAGTATGAGCCCTTTGCCATTGATGTCAAAGGGGGAGAGGAGACATGTGAAAAATAGTGGTTGATAATCAAAGGGGGAGCAGTAAAGGAAGAGAAGACATGTGAAGAGTTGTTGCTGATAGGGGGAACTGTGACAGAAAGGAGAAGTTCTTGTCTTGATGGTTTTTCACATCATATGTTGCCATCAATGACAAAGGGGGAGATTGTTGCAAGTATGAGGTTAACCAGTGTTGTCATTGATGTCAACATACTCATATTGCATTGATAAGAAGGATTGGATGACCTGTGTGCTGAGATTATTGAGGAAATCAGTCTCAATCAGGAACAGTGAAGAACAATGATGAGAAGAAGGCAAAAGTACTCAATTGGTTTAGTATCAGAGGATGCAGATTAACAGGTTTGTAGATATGAGTCTTGAGATGTTCCAGTTAAGATTTTAGAGGTTCGCATGAAGATATGAAGTTGTGATCGATCAAGTAGAACTGGTTCCGAGAGATGCTCCAGAGTGACAGAGTGTTACAAAAAGGTCCGGTGAGATCCAGAAGTACATTGTCCTATCTTGCAGATTGGATGGAGTGTTTGGGATGTCCTTGTGATGTGTCATCTTGATTTGTACTTAGTTTGGAGGTTTGGAAGCACCTTGTTCAGTATGACAGTGGCGATAGACTGTGTTCTTGAAGTTCTAGATGAAGAAGAAAAGAATTCTAATAAGTAGAGGAAGTGCGGATGTACCTGGTCATTCAGGTAAGCTTGTGAAGGTTCTTGGATCATGTTGAGGTTGTGTTGTCAGTCTGCATTAGTGTTAGAGCCCAGAATTGAAGATATACTTCTGGATGAAGATGTTCTTGTTCAGACTGGCCGACCGGATGAGTTATTCATCTTGTGAATGTTCTTGTGGATGATTGCCAACTTGCGAATGTTCTTGTGGATGATTGCCGACTTAGATGATTGTTCCTAAGTCGATGCCTTGTATAAATAAAGGTTTGTGAATTCATTTCAAAGTGTGTGTGGAGCGGATGAGTGTGGTATAGTGGAAGAGCGAAAGGCAGAGCAGGTGTGTCTCGGGCTTAAATGGAACTGATCCAGACATGGTAAAGATGTCAATCACCCGTTCAAGTTTGTGATACTTATGATCTTGTAGACAGTGTGTCTCTTGTAGGTAGTGTGCCTCCTTGTGAGCAGTGTGCTCGGGCAGTGATCCCTAATTGGCATGTGCCATCCATTTTTCTTATTCTTCTAGCAGAGAATAATCCTTGGGTTAATCACCCCATGGTTTTTCCCTTAACTAGGTTTTCCACGTCAAAATCTTGGTGTCTAATGTGTTGATGTTTATCTGCTCTGGTGTTTATGCTTATGCTTTCATGAATGGTTAATTGATATGCTATTAAGTAATAAAGAAGAATCAAGTGTTTGAAGTAGAAGCAAGTTTTTGTACAACTGATTCACCCCCCCTCTCAGTTGTGTGCCCTAGATCTAACAATAATAGTGTTGTTTTGACAAAGATTTAATCTTGTAAGGTTTTAAGCCACAGGCTTTTTTTGGGTTGACTCATCCTTCTGAGTCAATTTTGTATTGTATCTGTTTTAAAGGGCTACAACCGGAGGTTTTCTTTGCCAATTCTTTCCTACCGGTATGCCTTATTGAATCTGGCATTTTGTAAATTTCATTATATAATTAATATAAGTTTAGTGGCTCTACCACTTCTTCTCAAAAAAAAAAAAGGAATATATTTAATGGGAAATGAAAGCTTGCATTCTACCTGCCAGTAATTTATAAAAAATAAAACAATAAAAACCAAAAACCGAAAAACAAATTGGATTGATATCTCTCGGCATACAATAGATATATTTTTTAAATATAAATATACTAATACTAATTAGAAATAAAGTAACTAAATAATAGAACCTTCTAATTAAAAGCCACTAATTTTTAGCACAATAATTTATATTTCCAACTAAAAATCATTAGGTTTATTTTCACAGTGTACATAATAATTAATTAACTAATCAATAAAAATGTACCACACTAAAATTAATTTACACTAATCACTTTCCTAATCATTAGGGCAGCACTACTAATCTCATATAGAGTTTATAAAAGGGCCTAATACACTCATTTGTTCTTATTTTGTTTTGCAGGTTGAAGAGGGCAAGGAGGCAAGAAAGAATCCAAAATAGGGGGAGTAGAGTAGAAAGCTCTACCTTGGGGAAAATAAACTACTGTACCAATTATCACATAAACACATTGTCATACTCCTTCAAATCTCCCAAACCCTTCATAACCATTTCACCACAAAAATTTACAACTCCAAAACACCAAATGGCACTCATGCCACTCAAAAGGAAATTATGGCACTCATGCCCAAATCTCTTTCTCAAGGGATTGAATTTTTCCCCAAGGAGGATTCTTACCTTCCTCAAAGTCCCTCACATGGGTTGCTCTCAACCATTTGGGGAGCCAACCCAAAACACATTTCACCCAACCCAACAACACAACTACAAACCCATCACAACAATTGAGGACAAATGCAAGAACACAACCACACATTCCCTCATTATCCATTTTCCATAAACATTCAAGAACACAAATTAATCTACAAAGAAAGAAGCCTACCTCACAAAAGATTTTCCCAAAAGTTGGTGAAGAAACAATTTTGGTGAAGTCCCTCCAAGAGCTCCACTAGCCTTCTCTTCTTCAATCTCCCAATCTCTCACTCTCAAACTCTCAACTTCACAAGTGAAATTGAATTGCCAAGTGTTTTCTCCATTTGTAAAGAGGGTATAAGTAATGGATGACATGTCACACCTCCTCTCCAAATGAGAAGGTGTCACATGGAATCCACCTCATCCCTCTCCACCAATCTTCAAACCCCAAGGAGTGATTTGACTCCTCATGGCTCTCACACATGTGTGAGTCCTAGGGGAGAGGAGTGTACTTGTACACTCTCTCCAAATATCTTCCTAGGTTGGCTCCCACATGTGTGGAGCCTTGGGATGAGGTGGTACTTGCTCAAATCCTCATCCCCAAACCTAGGAGATTGGAAGGAGATGGTGACAAGTCCACCATCTCTCTTCCCCAAACTTACCCACGCCACTTTTTTTCCCAGGCACTTGGGAGTGGTCTAAATCACTCAAATTCCAAAATTTCGAAACCCAAAAGACCCCCAACCCCAAGGTACATGACCTAGGGACTTAAAATCAATAAAATATTCATGAAAAGACTTCTCAAACCCCCTCAAAAGTGACCCCAAATTTTAAATTTCAAAATAATACACATAAGCCAACAACTCATCACCCATGTCAACTCACATTTACACACAATTTTAAAAACCAAATTAATCGTAGTAAATAAATCACATTACACAATATACATTTATAAAATACTTTAGTCTCCATATAGACTAAGGTCAGGAATCACCGGGAATTCACATGGGTTTCTAGTTGACCTCTGAATTTTCCATTGGTCATGGAAGGTACCTGCACAACTCAATTTACACACGTCAATATGTCCAATAAGCATATATAGTCGAAGTAACTTGAATTCAATTCCAATCATAATCACATTCAATACAAACATCTATACTCTGAATGATAATCAAAATCCATATAGATATCAATTACATATCAATACAATTTCAATCTTCATTTCACAATGTCTCCTAATGTCATCACACTAATCTACTAACCTCACATATTCAATTTCAATTCACATCAACTTGTTTAATAGCATAATCCCAAGCTTAATTCAATTTTTTATAAACTCAACTAGGTAATTGAATCATCTCCAGTCAACATATAATTAATCCAAGTCAAGCACACATTCATTATATAAGGCTCAAAGGAAGCATAACTACCTCCTAGTTAAATCATCATCCTCATAAACAAATTAACTCAATTACTCAAATCAAAGTTCTATCCACGGTATGCTATCACAAGAAATATAAGTCCCAAAATCCACTAGTCTTACATCTAGGTGAATCAACAATAATAGTCTCAATAGTGCTGATAAATATGCTCCATAAGATTGGACCTCACAAAGTTGAATGACAACTTGGCTATCTTGTGAATACACCATCATAACATACAAAGTGAGTCAACTATGTTAATCAACATAATCCAACACATGCCATTTAAATCCACCACTCTAATCTAGACATCTTCATCTAACATAACCTATCCAAGATGATCACAAGTCCATACATAATGTCCAAATTCTAGGAGTATCCAACACCATAATAGGACCCCATCGTGAAATCAAATTAGCCACACAAGCGTGGGCCTCACATAGACATGCACGACAACACACACACACACACACACACACACACTTAGTCGTATATAAACTAGTTGCATTTGGTTTGTGTGAAATGACATGGTGATTGAATTGCATGTCTCACTGCAAAAGTAGTTAGATTATTTTATGTTACAGATAAAAGAATTAAATTATGCATTAATTTTATTATCCTAAGAGTACGATATATATATTGTTTGAAGTTTTAAAAAAATTTCTATGTTTCCTTCCTTTTATGATTTAAAATTAATATATAAATTTTTTTGTATCCTGAAAAAAAAAAGAAAGAAATAAGCATTTTAAAATCTTGTTAAATAAATAGGAGTCAAGGATATTAATATTTTTATCTTTTTGCAATATTAAAGTGATAGAATTGAACATATTTTATATTGAATTTTTATTGATTTTAAATGGGGATAGGGAGGGACAGTTGCCAAAAGGAAAGTAAAACATTTGTTGCTTATTGGAAAACTAGATGGCAGCTGGCAAAGGATATAGACCTTGAAATTGAAAAGTGGTTTTTTTTTATATTCATTCATTCGGCTTCATGGAAGTTTTTGGGAAAGAAAAGTAATGTTTGGAAACAGAGAAAGAAGAGGAAGAAATCACAGAGATATTCTGAAAGAATCAAGAATTGACGGTAGCAGGTTCTGCTTTGTGAAAATAGGTTGTAACAAGATATGTCCAATTATTTCCAATTTTGGAGTTTCTTATTTATGTTTGGTTGTGGGCATTGAGAATTTAAACAATAGTGTAAAATTATATAGAAGAATTATGGCATTGCCCATGAAATTGCATACAATCAAATATCCAAATCTTAAACCCTAAGTCACTCAAATTCCACTCAGAATTTGTAGAAATTTCTGCAGGAAACAAGATAAGCAATTGATCATATGAACACCAAAAAAATAATATAGTAATACCAATGTGAATGGCCAGTAAACTAGAACCTATTAACAAATTTTGGTTGTGCTAGTAACAGGAAAACCAATTAGCTATTAATGTAAACAATACCTTGTCTCAGAATACTGGTGACGAGCAAACTGTACGAAAACAAAATGTAGATTTTTTTAAGGAAATACCAATTTCCTGTGTTGGTTGTATTATTTTTTAAAAAAATAAAATTTGGCTTGTGGTATGAGGTTGTGCCCCCATGAGAAGGGGTGAGCCCTCTTAATAGGGTTATGTCTCCCTATAGGATGGTATACCCTCTTAAGAGAGACGCCTCCCATAGAGAGGCGAGTTCTCTTGGGAAGCCACCCTCTTTGTTGGGCTAATCTCATTAAAAAAAGAGTGTAGTTTTCTTTTAAAACTGTTAGAAAATTTTAACTCTATACTTTAGATTTTTTTTCTATATTGTCTGAATTCGTAGCATTTAAACATTTTCTATCTATGAAATATTACAGCTAGTTCTTCCTTGGTATAATTATGATACCAATTGTCTACTCTGTGAGTTTTCTTTATAGAGGAAAATTAAATTAGTTGGAGTATTATAACATACACTTTTTAGGAATGTAATTGCTAAATTGCAGATTTACAAGAACATAACTTGTGATTTCAGTACATTGAAGTTAAGACTTTACTGCTTGAAGAATGGAGTTGAGTATAAATAAATTTTAAGATTTTTCCTAAATGAATATAAGTTTTTATAATAAAAAGGAAAACAATTACTTGCATGAAATGAGTGATTATCTTTTGTCATATCGAAATCAATCACTCGTAAATATTGAACTTATTGTTGTTTAAAATTCTCTTTCCATCATGCTGGTAGAATTTTGATATACTTGATTGAAGTCAATAAATATGTGAATTCTATGTGATAATGACATGCATGATAGGTGATGATGTGGTTTATAATGCTTGGCCAAGCTATAAACTCAATAGCTATAGATTTGGGTTATTGTGTTTATTCTACCACTTCTTATGTTATGGACAATGCATTGTTATATGTTTGCCAAATAGGCATTAGGTAGAATGCAATCATGTTAGAACACTAGGACTTCATACAATCTCATACATGTTGGCCACAATGGTCTAGGATTTCCGTGATGGATCAAACTCCTCATATGAGTAGTATGGGGAAGCCTATGGCTTCATGACAGGGTGAAAGTTGTTCCAATGATGCTCTCTCTTCTCGAGTTACGAGGAAGGGGTCTTTGGACGAGATATTCCACTTGAATATCATACTTTATAGACACATTGTATATGTATTTTAAACATGATATGGTTTCATATATGTAGGACTCTATTCTTTATTGTACTTGACATATATTGAAAACATTTGACTACTTAAGTTTGTAAGCATTGATAGCTATGAAATATTGATTTCATATGTTAGGCTTCTATGAGGTATGATTGAAGAAGCATTAAAATGGTGATTCCATCATTATGTGAATAAATGGAGTTATTCACTATCTCATTTGATTACTATTGTAATTTGGTTGATGTGAATTGAAAAAATTATGACTTAGTTGTATAAAGTTGTATTTGGTGTTGGCACCCAAATTTTCTGGTTCCCAACTTGCATTTTATTTCCTGAAAATTCATCAAGTTCCCCATGGTTGCATCCTTTTTGGCCTTGGCCTACTTTTCCCAATGTTAATATCTGATCAGAGATTATTTTATTGTGGGTCCCCATCCAAATTTTTTCCAAGTGTTTCATCCTTGAAAATACCTAAGTGTTGCCTTGTCGGTAGGTTCAAAAGTTTGTGAACCGGCTGATTCTCTGATTTCCTTTCATGTTTTGAAAGTGTTCATTTGTGGTTCAGCTGGTTTGCGAACCACTAAACTTGCCAACCATGGTTCCTCAGTTCATGGTTTCGTTGATCAGCCAACAAGGCGATAGAAAGGAAAGACAAGCAAATTGTTCATCAGTGACCTGGGTGGTTCGTGAACCAAAAGGTTCGTTGATGGCCTGAGTCACCGACAAAAGGAAAGATCAACAAGAGAAACAAAAATAAACAAAGTGAAATGTTGTCTTCATTGGTGAAGTGGGCAGTTCACAAACCTGTTGGTTCGTTGACCGCCATGTTCGCCAATAGGTGAACTCACTAACGAAGAGAAAAGAACAAGAGATAAACAAAAGGAAACAAAGATGAAGTGAATGGTTCTAGAACTGAAAGGTTCAGCAATAGACAACATCACTGACAAAGAAAGAAGACAAGGTAGGAAGAGGATGGAGAAAGAAAGAAATGAACAAATAAATTCTTCATCGATGAAGTGGTTGGTTCGTGAACTGAAAGGCTCGTCGATGGCCCAAGTCACCGAAAAAGGGTGAATCTACCAAAGTTGTTTTTCAAATGGAATATTTTAATTTATTTTTAAAGTGTTGTAAAAGCTTTACACACACTTTTCAAATGGGCATTATATTTTAAAATGCCCACCTACTCTCAGGCCACCATGAGTACAAAATTAAAGATGATGTAAGTGTGGTGGTGAGGTAGGTGGGATTGTTTGTAGGAATAATGGTGGTTGGTAGGTAGATTTTTCCTACCTAGGTGCAACGATATAAATAGAATGTCATAAATACATGATAGAGAGATGTTTTTAGGGGTTGGTTCTTTGGTGGTGCTTGTAGGATGTGTAGATTCAGTAATGCTTCTAGGGCTCCAAATCATGCCATGTCCAGTTTCAGAGAAGAAATGTAACAATGATACAGATGAAATATAGTGTGCTACAGGGATTGTGCAAATAATGTCTCCATGTTTGTTTGTATGCATTTAGGTTTTTCCTCTTATCAGATTTGCTGATATGTTTGTATTAGACATTTGAAAATGTGACAGCATTTTAAATGTATTACAAGATTTGTAATTATCATTTCTTCTCTCCATTTGAATGCATGCAGTTCATTCCTAATAACTAAGTATGTTTGACACACAAAACTTGCAATCTGATATAGTGTATGCTTAGATCAATTTTCTTTGTTTCCTTTCCATTATTTTCTTTTTTTATCTATGACTCTGTAGCCTAGTTGGATTGGAACTGATCTAGGCTCCAACAGACCAATCTCATATCATTTAAAACAAACATTTACCGGTGGTTTAGGTGAAGGACCATCACTCTTGTGTATGCATATTTGTACAATTTGTATTAGCTATATAGGGGTTTTGTGACAGCTAGTTGTTATTGGTTCAGTGATAGTTTTGGGATCAAGATAGCGAGTTGGGTTTAGTTGTCCATTGGTTTTTAGTTGTTCATCTAGTTTGAACTCAATACTTGTTAAGGTATACCCCTTGGAATATCCCTCTAGAGTTTCGCTGAGCTCAAAGTGTAGAGGATCCTACCCACTCCTATAAATTGGCCAAAATCACCCTTAACCTATTGATAAACCTCTTTCAATCACACTAATAACACCCTTGCCTAGGTGATTGTGAAATGTTTTAAGGTTTTGGGTTGTAGTTATTTTCAGAACCAACAGGATGGCATCATTGTCAGGGATTGATTAAAAGGTTCAATAATTTGAAGGCCCTGGTGCTAGTCAATTTGCATTGTGCTTGAATAAGTTGGCAACCCATCAACTTACACCAACATTATGGCATCGTTGTCGAGGATTAAATCACTTTAGCCATTGTCAAGTCTAGGAAGATAGAAATATTTTATTGTCCCAATAACAAAGTTATGAAATTATGCATTGTTTGGATAAGTTTGGCATCCTGTCAACTTACGCCAACATTTTGGCACCATTATCGGGGATGAGAGTAAAGTGTTGGGTTAGAAAAATGTGAAGACTTTACTATTGTGAGCATCCCAGAATCAGTTCTATGGCCTTGAAGATTAGTCACGCTTCAAGGTTTTTCCTCATTCAGTGAGGTGGCGACTCTGTTGTTAAAGAGAAGAAAGTTTTGTTGTTGTGTGTGAATGTTCATGTGCACATACATGTTCTTTCTTCTAGCCTTGAACCATGGTTTCTTTCTTTGTAAAGAAACATGTATTATTTTCTCTCTTTTCTCCCTACACAAGTGATTTGTAATCAGCTATGGATAAATTTACCCTAGGGAAAAAATTTCAAATGTATCATATGATGAAAACCCTAGATACTATGATAGAGCAAGTGTCCATGAGTAGGATGAGGACGAAGGTCCATTCTATTCATATAGCCCAACACCAAATAGAAACTCACATTCAAGCATATAGGCATCAATACATAAAAACATGTTAAGGGAAGATGCCCTCAATGATATTGAAAGACAATGTGAAAAAAGGGTCAGGGCCCTACAATCAAGTAAACACCATACTATTACAGAAAAAATAGATGTCTCCACCCGCAGTAGTTCCACTTGACCCCATCTACAAGCAACTTGACCTTTATTAGGTCAACTATGATACGAAAATAATGAAACCTGAGATTTTCATATTGATGCCGAGGTATGATGGGTATACCTTCAAGAAGGGGATGCACATGTCAGACTATTTTCTAGTTTCATGGAAGACCATCAATTCGATGATGAAGACATATGGATGAGGTTCTTTGTTAGGTCACTTTGTGGAAAGGAAAGAGACTGGAACCAAAATTTTCTTGAACATTTCTTTGCTTCATGGAATGCACTTGTTGTTGCATTTGAAGACGTGTTTGTATTGCATATAGGCTCTCCTGACCTCATATAAGAATTAGAAGACATTAGATCAAAAGAGGAAGAGTCCAATATGGAGCTTAGCCATAGATTTGTAGTTGCCCTATCCCACATCCCAGAAGATTTCAGACCTGATTCACTTGCTTGTATTGACATGTATCTTGGAGCCTATGATGTTACCTTAGGCTTAGGTTCTATACAGGAGGAGTTCAATCTTTTGAGCATGTAATAGGCATACTTGCTCATTGATTATGTTGAGATGACTAAGAGGGATATGATTACAAAACCCTTATCCTCAGATACAGAAGTGGCTGGTAATGAATAGGTCATTGTAGACAACAAGGACATGGATGCTTCACATGATTCAGGCACAACAAAAAGTGATGATTGTGTGTACAGGAGGATAGAGGAAGGTGTTGGTGCAATGTATGATAGTGATACAGATGAAAATAGTAGTGTCTACACCTACCTTAAATTTGATCAGTCATCAGTGGATGATGAAAATGAGAAAACTAATGATGATTCCCAATTTAATGAAGAGAAGTATGAGCTCGTTGTTTGTTGTTGTATTGTGGACTACCAAGAAGGTATGTATGCAAACAAAAAAATTAATAAATCAGCTCAGGTAATTGATTATATAGAACATGCATACATTAATAATGCAAATGATGATGAAGGGATTAGTATAAGACACAATGTCCTCTATGAAGAGCATACAAATCCATTAAGTAGCATAATTCTTGATTATCATTGGTGCATGGATAATCCTCTTTTTGAAAGTGACTTAGTTTAATGGGTTTGAAGAGATATCAGCTTTGAAAAGGGAGAATCAAATGCCTTATTATCAATATGACCCTTTTTCCTGTGGCAACCAAGGGGACAAAGAGGGTTATTTACACAATGATGAAGAGCTCACTCAATCATTTCTTAAGGTTGGATATGAAGAGTGTATGCATGAAAAGTGTTGGAAGTGTGTCATTAAAGTTTATGTGTTGGCAACATGAGCTAAATGGAGAGACATATGGATATAGTAGAACATGATAGTATATGGTGTTGTCATTGATGGCAACCCATTTTAGGGAAGCAGTCATGTTGGTCCAGAGAAGACCAAAGTACCAATCATTCTGCAGATTTGTCTAAGTCCCGAAGTATTGTCTTCAGTGTTTAGGGAACCATCTTTTTGGTCCACATTGCTCCACTATGAAGAATCTTTTCATGCGGTTGTAAGGTAATTTTGGTACATATTGATGGAGTCTAAATCCAAAATTTTAAGTCTTAAAGTCCTCTACAGTGAAAGATAGAGTTGACAGAATACCGGACTCTGTAATAATAGTGTAATAGCAATATTAGTGGTATGTTGGAATACTCCACATTCTGACACAGATGAACATTTTGCTATGTGGTTTTGGGAATGAGTTCATAGAAGTCAAAGATTTGTGTTCTCTAAGTGGCAAGCATTTTGTGGGTCCATGCGATGAGTTGTGTGCTAACAGTTGGTTCATTCTATTGATTACTTCACTAGTGGTGTAGACCCAAATGTTTTAAGATTGTGCAGAGTTGATTCATGTATGGAATAATGTTATGGGAGTAATTATAGGACATGCTGACCTATCTTAATGTGCTACACACTTTGTTTCCCTCTGTAAAGAGTATATAGTTGAGTTTTCGGCTGATAGGTCATGAAGTCACATGGTACATCTATTATGCCAACATGTTTAATGTTTTTCTTGACTGCAGTATATAAACAAGATTGATTTATTGTGTGGGTTGTGTTATGAAACGAACAATTAAGTTTGTGTAAGCGAAATCTGATGTAGAGAAAGGCAAGATAAGATTTTGGTGAAGATGAAGTGTGTTAAGTCAGTATTCTAATCTTTGGTGGAACTGTATCTTCAGCATAAGTCAGATGCATTACTAACAGTTCATAGTTGGTAGTGAGCCACCCCTTCTTCTATGTCTTTCTATTCAGGATAGTGAATCCTTTAGCAATGAGCCACTTGTAGTGAGCACTTCTCTTTTGGATAGTGAGTCCACTATTGTATCAACTTATAACCAGTTGCATTATAATATATTGTTTGCTAATCCTCACTATGGTTTTTCCCTTTTTGGGTTTTCCAAATAAAAATTTGGTGTTCATGTGTTATGTATTTTGATGGCTTCTTTCATGCTTTCCTTTCTTACTACAAACTAATTATGCCATGTGGATTGAATGTTTAAATGCTTAAGTGGTTTTAGAGAATATTGATTCACCTCCCCTCTCAATATTTTGGGTGTTCAACAATTGGTATCAGAGCCTGGTTCCTTGGAAAAATCTTAACCACTTGAGGAAGATCTTGAAGTGTGATCATATGGTGACTAGGAGATATCCTATTCCCTTAGAAGAAATTCCTACTGTTGGATTTACTGAAGAAGATTAGATAGTTGATATGAATGGTGAACTCAAATTTGCCCTTGAAGATTTGGAAAGAATTCAATATGAAAAAAAAGATCTAGAAGAAAATATTAAGGAAGCAGATGAATGCATCAAGAAATTGAGAGAGCAAAGCAAGAAATTCAAAGAAATATACAAGGAAATAAATGAACAGCTTAATCAATTAAATGAGACAATCATTAGTCTAGAAATACAAATTAAGGAAGGAAAAAGAATTGAAGAATGCCTAAATGAAAAACTTAAAGACAAATTTGAAGAATGTTCAAGGCTTGAACAAGAAATTGTGGTCCTAAAGATAGAGCTAGAGAAAGCAAAGAATCAAAAAGACAAATTCAATAAAAGTTCCACTTTGCTTGATGAAATGATTGCAAATTAAAAGGCTCCTAAGGATAAAGAAGGATTGGGATTTGAAAAGGGTGAAAGTTCAAAGGCAAATAATGTTGAGAAGAAGAAAAATAACCAAAAGAAGATTGAAGATAAGAAGAAGAATAACAAATAGATCTGGAACCAAAAGAAAAATTTCAAGAGGCTGCCTATTAGACAACCAGCTGCACAAAGGTACTCTGGCTACTATTACTCATGCAATAAATTTGGACATAAGGCTAGGGAATGTAGAAGTAGGGTAAATCAGAATGTTAAATCATTTTTCGGTCAGTGTTTTACATGCCAAGGATTTGGTCATAGAGCTAGTGAATGTAGAAATCAAATGATGAATGGTTACAATAATGGTATGAGGCTTCAATCCTACAATGGTTACTGTTATACATGTAATAGATTTGGGCATAAGGCTAATCAATGCAGATCCAAAATGAATGGAAATACGCTTGTTCAAAATGTCAGATGTTACAAATGCAACAAATTAGGGCACATTGCTAAGTTCTGCAGAAGTAAGAATGTGAAAGTTGATCTGGTAAAGAAGAGTGATACAGTAAAGAATGTGGATCCGATAGAGATGAAGAAAGAAATGGACAAGGTCTAGAAAAAGAAAGAAGAAAATAAAGTAAAGGATGAGGCTGTGTCAACCTCTGGTGCAAATGGTTCCTCTGGAAAGTAAGTAGAAAGCTTTGGCTTAGGGGGAGTTTTAATAGACAAACTTTAAGCCCATGCCAAAGATATGGTGTTGATGCATTCAACACGTGGATATGAGGTGTAGGTTGACATGCTTGACCTATTGGAGAAAACACCTATGAAAAATATCTTGTTGAGGAAGTTTACAGAGCAATTGAAGGTGACTGTGTATTATAGTTGGGGTCTTGACAACTTTATCAATCTAAGCATTGAATGTGATTTAGGTTTTATAAAAGGGGTTACAAGCAATTTAACTTAAGAAAAGATCATTTGCAAGAAAACTTTTAGAGAAAGAAGAGTAGTGAAAGAACAAGGCGAAGCTATTCATAATTCTTGTGTATAAAACCCTAACCAGAAGTGATCAAAAGGTATATACAGACTTTTATCTTGCCCTAAGTTTTTTAGAAATATCTTTGAAAATGTTTACCACACAAGTTGTAGAGGTTGTGGACTAACCCTGTCCAAAGGTCAAACGACATCCATTTAAATCCATGGAGATAGATCTGGATGGTGCTTTTTCAAGCATTCCATATGGTATAATCATGCAAAACTAGGAGAAGTATGGGTAAATGAGCTAATTGATGACGATTTTGAGTTGAAACATGAATTCAGGGCATTAACAGAGAAGAAATTGGATGTGTGGAATAGCTTCCTTATTTTCTTTTATGAGGATGCTTGGGTCAATTATGTCTTTAGTCGCATACACAACAAGTTTATGTGGTTGGCTTTGCCACACATGATAAACAAAGAAGCTATTAGGGTTGTGATAGGGTTATGCTCAACCAGAACTGTTTTGACACTGAAATCTATGAAGAACGATGTGGTGATGAAGCTCACCAGAGAAAAAATTGATAAGCATGCCCTAACTGTAAATGATAGTAAAGATCCTACAATAAAATATGCTTCAATGATGATTGGATACAAGATTTTCTTCACAAATAGAGAGAACTTTGTTTCTGCCATAGCAATACACACAACATATCAAATGGTGAAAGAAAATAAAGATAGACTTGTGTGAGCTCTTGAGACAACAGTTGATGGAGTCGAACCTTCAGAAAACCAAAGATCTTGGTACGCCTTTTGGTATGGTACCCTAATCATATGCTTGTTGTTTTAATTTCTTAGAGAGATTCCTAGAACAAAGAACATTGTATGGTTGAGTAATATTCCAGTTGCAATTCAAATTAAAGATCATTGAAGAAGGATAGGCAACTTAGAAACCCAGAAAAATGCATTGTGGGGTTTCTTCAAGAATTTTCAGGAGAACATGCAAGCAAGGGAAAGAATCCCAAAAAGGGTTGTTGAGAAATACAAGAATGGCATCATCTTCATGGATAGTAAAGATGAGTGTATTATGGAAGCAGTGGAACCCAGAATAGTCTTGATTTTGAAAATGGGCTATGAAGTTACTTAAGACATGGTCATTGGGCTTGTAGACTTAATGCTGAGCAAACCTAGAGATCCCTCTGTAGAAAGATTTGGAACATATGAAGAGAAATCCATTGAAATGCACTTGAAGCACAAAGAAAAGGAAATAAATAAAAATGTTCAGAGGATGAGGACTAAGTTAGAGGAAATAGTGTCACCAAAGAGTCCTACGGAGAAATCCAAAGGCATATTTGTTCCATCGGAAGGGTCTCCCAGTACAAGAAGGTCAACTAGGACCTCCACCTCTACTCCTACTACCCCAAAAACCTTTGGGCCACATCTTTAGCAAAGAAAACAACATTAAGTACCTCTATAAAACAACCACCTCCCAAGAAGAGAAGATTAAAAGAAAAGGCTACAAGAGAAAAATACATCAGTCATGATGATGATGAAGAAGAAGAGGAAGCAGAAGGACCTAAGTTGGTCTGGAAGAAGAAAAGAGTGCCTCAAACTTTAGAAGAAGAAACAAGTGCCAAGAGAGCAAAAGTTGACATTATCAACACAGAAAGTGAAGAAGAGGTTGAAAAGGAAAAGGAAGTATTTATCCTTAAGAAAAGAGAAACACAATCTAGTGAAGGAGAAAAGTCTCCCAAGGGAAAAGGCAAGGGGAAGAAGAAAGATAAATCCCCTCTGGAAAGGGAGCATAGCCCTCTAAAGTTAGATGCTATGTTTAATAAAATTTCATAACATGATTGTTTAAAAGAAATAGCAGAAATGTACAATTAATCAAATAATCAGGATAAAGCTACTATTGTGGAAGCCATTGTAAAGTACATGATTATATATAATACTAGCTTTAGTGACATTGAGAGTCAGCTTCTGGATGACCTAAAATAAGCTCTTAGTGCTAGAAGACAAAAAGTAGTTAAGGAACATGTAAAAATTAGAACTTTTGTCTTTGAGAAAGTTGGTTCCTCTCTTACTGATGAAGATAGAGCCAAATTAGCTCAAATCTATAATAGAGAATTCAGAACAAAATAGAGAGTCAATAATCTGATGAGTGAGGATAAGGATGACATAGAGAAACTAAAATATGAAACATTGCAAAAGGTTGTAGATCTTGCCATGGAAGTGATCAAAGAAGATGAATGCAACATGATGTATCAGCTCTGGAAATCAACGAGCCTACTGATGAAGATAATTTACAAGAAAACATTGTTAAAGATGATTCTCCTCTGGTGGAAGAAAATGTTGAAGGAGAGAAAATGCTAATGATAAGAGTGCCCTAGAGAAGGAAAAGTATCAAGCTGAACAAGAGTTGTCTCTTGGACTGGATTAGCAAAATATTGCTGAGTAGAAGGAAAAAGAAGAGTCAGATAACCTAGAGAAACTTGAGAATGAAAGCTTGCCTCCTTTGGAAGATAAAAAGAATGTACAGGAAGAGAAAGAAGATTGTGGATAGAGAGAGAAAGAGAAAAAAGATGAATCCTCCAGTGCATTTGGGGATTCCTTGAAGAATCTATTAGATATGCAATTTCAATTTCAACCTATTGTATCAGCACAATAACTACAAGTTCCTATATAGAAAGGACAGGTTCACATGGATAATATATATCATTTGCATAAACTACAACTTGGTGATGCATTTCATGCCTCTGCAAGAAAGGAGATCATACAAACTCACCAAAAGAGTGTCAAATTGATTGATGAAGCAGTAAAAGTACTGCAAGATAGTCTTGCTAGTGTAAATATTGATAATTCTTTATTCGGTGTAGAAAAATTAAGATTATTGATTGACTCCCTTAAGGAATATTCTTTTGGATTAGAGGAGAAGTTGGAAAAGGAAGTAAATCAAAAGATAAATGACAAGAGGTTGGTAGATGTCTCTAACAAATGTACTACTTCACATGATAAACTGCAGAGCATTTTTAAAGATATACAGCATTGTGTGGGAGAAGGAAAAGCTTTGTACCAATTTTATTTGGCATGGCCTATTTCCACCAAGAGCATAAAAGACCACATGGACTCAATTGAGTCTCAGATTGCTCATACCTCTGGTGCTTATGATCCGATGGGAGTCAATGCAGACAAAACAACAAGGCTAATAATTAAGAACCTACATGGATAGTTCTTTCATCTACAGGAGCAAAAAGAGAAGATAATTATGAAGTATTGTAATCTCCAATACATTGTAAGTGCAAGGCTTACATCTTTGACTAGAATTTTGATTGATGCGGAGAAGATGTTACAATAGAATCCAGTACCCAGCTCTCCGGAAGAAGGTGAATAATTATATGTGAAGCTTGAAAATTAGTGCAGAGTACTTGCCTTTGCTAAGAAGGAGTGGCAAATAGGAAAGAAGGATCTAGAGACACACCTTGAAAAATTAAAGGACTCCAATCAAGGTAGTTTGATCTCCTCAAGCTAAGTTGTACATTTTTGTTTTGTGTAAATAACTTTTCTTACTACAATGTACATATGCGGAGTATATATTCTTGATAACCTTGTTAAAAAGAATCTCTTAGATGTAAATTATTGAGTATAATGGTGAAGCAGCAAGGTGGAGTCAGTCTCATGTACATATAGATATATCTTCATAAGGGAAGAACTATACTTGTCACCTAGAAAGTTTGATATTGAGGGCCCCTTTGCCCTTGATGTCAAAGGGGGAGAAGATTGGAGAAGCTTAAGCAATGTTGCCATCAATGACAAAGGGGGAGATTGTTGGAAGTGTTGAAATAGGTCTAGACAACTAAGAGGGGGGGTGAATCAGTTGTCACACAATTTTAACAATTTCTTTCTCTTAATCTTCTTTTATAACTTATAATCAAAACATTTTAGCATTAATCAATATCACATGAGTAGAAATGAAAATAGTACACTTGACACCAAGATTTTTGACGTGGAAACCTGGTTAAGGAAAAAACCATGGTGGGAGTTAACCCACAAAAATTAATACCCTATTAAAAGTATTTTTACAAATGGGAATGCACATGCATTCGGGCTCACTGCCTAGAGCTCACTTCCTAGAGGTCACTGCCTATGGAAATATTACAAGAGAATGATAGAGATTTGAACTAATTAATAGCATCTATGTATGCAAGAAATTTAGTTATGGTTAAGTATAAAAACTAATCTTACACATTTCATCTTTACTGTGCTCTTCTTATTGTTCTGCCTTCATTCGCACTTTGGATTTCTGCTCTTCTCACATACACCTTATTCTCACACACCACACACACTGAATCATCCAATTTCATTAGCTATATATATCTGCAACATGACCTACAATCATTCTATCAGTTAGCTTTAACAAAACTTAGAACATTTATAAATGCTCTTCTTTGTCGGCTGGATCTAAGCATAAGTTAAGGTGCGGACAAAAACTTCCTCTTGAAAAACATTACTCATGTTGGCCACTATCACTAATCATCACTATTTGTCCAACAAACAACTTCCATACATCCGGAATCAAGACCTTCTACAAGGTTGGCCTGTTCTTCTTTTGTCTATTCTGACAAACTAGAACCTGGTACTCAGAGGCTAATATCTTTTGAATCCTTCATCACCGAAGGACAAAAATCTAGAGTTAGACTATCTTGATAATGCACATGAATCCCTTAGATCCGTAGCTAATCATGACTTCTCACCGGAGAGATCCAGACCAAAATACCGGACCCTGTTACTACTTTGTTCCTAGCTGCCCAGACTTAGACAAATTCTGAATCTGACTTCCGGTATGAACAAGTTGTGTTATACGAATGATTGGGATGATCCTAGTTGTCATCAATGACAACGCCTATCAATGCAAAGCAATGTCTCTTGCCAACAATCTCTCCCTTTGGCATTGATGGCAACACTTAGCGAAAAATGACTAAGTGTCTAGTGCAACTCCCTCTTTAACTGTACACTCATGTACTTCACTTATTCTGGTAGTCCCTTTTTTTTTAATACTTCATTTTTTACTGTCCTTCACTCCCCCTTTGACATCAATGGAAAAGGGTGGGTCCGCAAGACAAAATTCTCCAAAAATTCTGTGTATACTGCCGCATATGTACAAATAATCATTGAGTCTTATTTACATGAACTTGAGAATGCATGCAAAGTTGGTTTTTATTTGCACAAGTTCAGAGGGCCAAGTACTCTTCATTCCATCCAAAATGGAGATGTGCCCACTTAACAAAAATGCATATGCTTCTGCCTTTTCCAGGTCTAGAGGATCACTTGTCTAAAGTGCATTCTGGGCTTCAGATAAGGCATTATGCATGGATTCTAACTTGGGGGCAATCAATCCCTGGAGTTCACACATCCTCTTCATAGTATTGCCTTTCTCTTTTTCAAGTCCCTTTATTTCATCTATCAAGTTAATAACCTGACATTCCTGGCTTATAGGAGAGGTGGTTAGAGAATCAAAATTTTGAGATAGAACTGATATTTTTTATTCTTGTTCCTTTATCTTCTTTTCAATATCTTCATTGACTTTAGACCATGATGGACAAAACTTATATGTATGTCCTCCATCACTTAGGGCATTTTGAATGCTCTTTATGATAATGCCTAGAATCAGCTTGTCACTCCTTATCAGATTCTTAACTTGACTAAATTTCTTATTCATGAACTCTTTCTAAACTTTTTCCTCTGCAGACTTTTCAAAAGACTCAAAGTGTGAGTTTACTGAACTTACAAGATTTTTTAGATGTCCAGAGGGGGAATCATTTTGATTCTTCTGATAGGTTGGCATTAATTTCTCCAAATTTCTAGTTGCAAGCCCCAGTAGCTCATTATCCTCTATATGGCACTTTAACATCTTTTCTCTAGCCTTTACTTGGGTGAATGATGCTATTTTCATCAATTAAGTTGGAGAGAGAGCATCTGGATTGGTTAGGCCTTGGAGTAGTTCAGGCTCATCAAGTTCAATCATTTCTTTTTCAAGAAGACCTTTTACTGCATCTACAATGTCTCTTGCAACCAATTCAGAACCATCCTTTTGTTCTCCTGATTTCCCAGTATCTGCTTTAGGTGCTTCAACATTTGCACCATCTTCTTCTACCTTGTCCTTCTTTCCTTTTTCTTCCTCTTTCTCTGTTTTACTCTTCTCTATGTTTTCTTCAAAGGAACTCTTTTCTATTTGCTTACCACTTGTTACCTGATCCAGAGGGCTTTGTGTGGTAGTAATATCCTCTTCTTTTCCAAAGTGATCAGGTGGAGGGGTTACCCCTACATCAACTATTCTATCTACCATTTCTATTTCCTCCTTATTGACTTGTTCCTCTTCCTAAACTTCTCCAATATTTAGATTTGATGAGTCGAATCCAACATTAGTCTCTTCATAGATTAACTCCAAAGGATCTAAATTAACACCTTGGTCATCAACTCTCTTGTTAATCTCTTCATATGAAGTTTCTAGTTCCAGAACTTGAGAATTGTCTTCTTCAACTTGTTTCTCTGAAATAATAAAATACTTATTCTTGTCTACGGCCTTTCTCAAAATTTTCTCTGTCTCTTTTGCAATTTCCTCAGTTTCACCAAGCATAAGTTTGTTCATCTAGACTTTGCTTCTGAATTTATCTTTGACTTCTCTAAGGATTTTGTCTGCTTCTCTTCTAGTCATCACAGGGCACAAAGTGGAGAGAACATACCCTCTAAGTTCCATGTCTTTATCCTTGGCTACTTCTTTCCTCATTTCTAGTACTTTCCTTAAGCTTTTAGGAAGTTCTTGTAAAATTTCCTAAATTTATTCAAATATATGATAATGGCATCTTCCAAAATTTTCTTATTTGCTTGATCAAGATTATCATAGTAAACTCTGATTAGGCTTTAAATTTCCATGAACAGTGATTGTAATTACAATTTCATCAATAGAAATAGCGACCTTACCAGTTGCTTACTTTTTACTAGCTTTATTGCTTGCGGAATGTTGGTCTTCATAAGTTTTTGAAGCTCTGGCTTTCTTGAATCTTATTTCTTTTATTTCTTCATCTGTTTATGTTTCTTCATCATCTTTTGAGCTTTTGTGGACTCTTGTGGCCTTGGTTTTCTTTCTTTTTCCCCCTTCACCAGATGGAGTGGCTTCTAGTTTCTTGGTGGAAGTGGACTTAGGTTGCTCAGTGAGATTTGCAGAACTCCTTGTCTTCCTTGAGGAGCTTGGAGGGACTTCCAAAGTGACTGCTAGCTCACATTCTATTTTTTTTTCTGAAGTCTGCTTAGTGCTCTTCTTCAAATTTTCAATCCTTTCTCTATTCTCTCTCACTACTTCTTTTGTAATCCCAATGCTTTCTACATACATCTCCACTTGCTTGTGCACTTTTCTTTTTGTTTCTGGTTGTCTTCGTTCCACATGCAACTTTAAGATTAGTTCCTTGTAGGTTCCAAACCTTTCAACAGAGGTGTCTTTAGGTTTGCTCAAAAGATGCTAAGAATACATGTCTAGAATTTCCTCATCCACCTCATAACCCATTGGCATTATCCATATAGTTCTTGGTTCTACAGCTTCCATCAAACATTGATCTATGTCGACCATAAAACATATTTCATTTTCATACTTTTCTACAATTGAATTAGGGATTCTTTCCCTTGCATGCATTAGACTATGAAAGTTTTTGAAATAACCCCAGATTGCAGTCTTTTGTGCACCTGAATCTCTAAGACTGTATAAGTGATCTCTTATCTACATTGCCACTAGCCTGTCATTTGTCCAGTGCACACCTTGCACCCCGGGCACTTCATTCATGAAATAGAAAAATAGGCATATGATCAAGGAGCCATATTTGAAAGAGTTTTTCTTATCTCTTTTGATTTTGTTCAGATTCTCTATCAGCTGATTCTATAGCAGTTCACACAGATCATAGTCTGCATTCTCCTTTAACATTTTATAAGCTGCATATATTATAGTCCCAAAAACTGAATTTTCCCTGCTGGAGTGATAAATGTTGTACCTGATCACCATAGAGGCAAACTTAACATCTGGTTCTATGATATCATTGATGGTCTTTGCCCTTTTGTCAAACTTCATACTGGTAGCATCAGTTACTATCTGGTATTTCACAGCTTTCAACATGGGTAATCCACCGAAAGAGTTTAACATAGTTACAGTTTTGATAACATCTTTTGTAATCTTAAATGGTTTCATTAGCCATATGAATTCATCATGTATTTGGCTTAAGATATATTGAACCCATTCATTTTCATCAAAAGACATAATTTCAATCATTTGCAGAAAATGTTTTCTTTCAAGGGCTTCAAATTTAGGCCTTAGTTGATAATTATCATCTTTCAGATGATTCTTAAACAACTCCGTCAGTTTCAAATTTCCAAATTCTTTTATACTACAAAGAATGTATGCCATAATGTCTTCAACATGTAAAACCCCATATGGAACACTTGAGAAGGCACCAAGTGGGTCAACTTCAACATATTTATAGGGATGCTTCTTGAATTTAGGATGGGGCCTCTCAGTGACATCAACAAGTAAAGGTGTAGCCATTTACAGAGATTGAGAATTCAAGAAGTTTCATAGAAAATAGAAATACCTTGTTCTGCAGATTAGGGTTTTGCTCAGAGATCCTCTTCATGCTTCAATTTTTGGGAATTCTCAGCTCTAAACTCATTCACTTCTCCTCTTTTTTCTTTCTTCTGATGCAAAGTGATCTAAGTGAGGAATGAACGATCTTTTATGTTTCATAACACCTAATTTGTCTTTGTAATAAATGCTCTACGCTAATACATCTGGTTGCTTTGTTTGCTAAACAATTTCACATAAATTACTTTGCAATTTGTCATATCCACCTTTTTTCTTCTAGAAATCCTTCCAAATGATCTGAAACAATTCAAGATACCTTTTCTCATTATGCTAGAACCAGACACTTAACTACTAGCTAGGGGAATTTGATTTACAATGCTGCTCCCCCTGAGCCAAAGCTCCTAATTTTATTCCCTGAGGAATTATCTACACTGGATTCTAGTGTGGATCCATCACTATGGTTCACAGTTGCTTTCTTCACCCATGTCTCACCTATTTCATTCTGGATCTCATTCTCTTCAATTTTTCTTTTGCCTTTATCTTGTCTCTGCTCATCTAGTTTTCTATTTACCGGACCTCTTCCTTCATTGGTCCTACTTTTGTAGAATCTTGCAAAATGACCAGATCGGTTACAATGGAAGCACACAACATTTCTTTTCCCATTTGATTGATTTCCTCTTGATCTACATTGATTTTCCATATGTCCAAATCTATTGCATGCAAAACATTTGCCATTGAAATATTTCCTATTTCCTCTATTTGAAGAGTCATTCATTATTATAATTCTACATTCATTGGATTTATGACCATACCTCTTACAATTGAAGCATCTTTCGGAGAAGGATGGATTATTTTAATTTACTCTACTTCTACATTGAGTGGCTTTATGACCAAATTTATTGCACTTGAAACAATTCCCATTGAAATATGGACACCTTTGAGCATTAGGTTGTCTTATCGGAGGTCTTCTAGGTCTTTTTCTCTCATTCCTTAGTTGAAAGTTTCTTTGACTAGATTTGGAGCTTTCACCTTTTTCATAGCCAAGACCATGCTTGTCTTCAGCCCTTTTCTGACCCTCAAGTTTAGCTGAGCTTATCTTGAACTTTTCCTTGTATTCATTTGCAACTTCTAGATCATGTCTGAGAATGACAATTTGTCTTTCAAGATCTCTTTCATTGTCTTTGCTTTCTTGTAGATCAGATTTTAGATGACCAACAATGATGTCCAATCTATATCATTCATCAGTTCTCTCTCTTAGAGTTTGATTTAAATCTCCTTCAGTCTTCTTCCTTTGCTCAATTTCTTTGGTAAACCTCATTACCCTAGATTCCATCTCAATTCTTAGAACAACTTCTTTTGACAGCTTATCACACTCCTTTGGTTTTTGTTCCAAGGCTTCATTTATGCTATTTTCTTCAAATAAATTGGATAATTGTAGAAGCAGATCCTTATTCCTTCCCAAAGATTTCTTCAATTTATCTTTTAATATCTCAATGGTATCATCAGCATCCTTGATTTCATCTTTCAAATTATATATTTCTATTTTGGACCGATCAAGATCTTTTAGAGCCAACTGAAGTTGTCCCTTAAGTGAACCCATTGATAAACTTCTTCCAAGATCTTTCCTCAAGCTGTTAAGCTTCTTTTAAGGAACCTTGCTCTAATACCAATTATTGAAATAGGTCCAGACAACTAAGAGGGGGGGGGGGGTGTTGTCACACAATTTTAACAATTTCTTTCTCTTAATCTTCTTTTATAACTTATAATCAAAACATTTTAGCATTAATCAATATCACATGAGCAGAAATAAAAATAGTACACTTGACACCAACATTTTTGACATGGAAACCCAGTTAAGGGAAAAACCACAGTGCGAGTTAACCCACAAAAAGTAATACCCTGTTAAAAGTATTTTTTCAAATGAGAATGCACATGCATTTGAGCTCATTGCTCAAATGGAGGCTCACTACCTATGGAAATATTACAAGAGAATGACAGAGATTTGAACTAATTAATAGCATCTACCTATGCAAGAAATTCAGTTCTGGTTAAGTATAAAAACTGATCTTACACATTTCATCTTTACTCTACTCTTCTTATTGTTCTACCTTCATTCGCACTTTGGATTTATGCTCTTCTCACATACGCCTTATTCACACACACCACACACACTGAATCATCCAATTTCATTGACTATATATATCCGCAACATGATCTATGTTACATCCACTTTTTGGATTCAATATTACTATTTACTTTTTCTTGAATAATACAACCATGTGGATATGTTTTAACATAATAGAAAATGATGATATGTTTAGAAAAGGTTAATTTTATGAAATCGTCAATTTTTACTTGATTATGATCAATATGATGTTATGAATTAGAATGTCTTTTCGATATGAAAATGAAATGATTTGATGTAAATGTGTTTTGATCAAAACATTGGTACTCTGACCATAAATTGTATGTGAGAATGTCAATGATAGGAATAGATGGAAAATGTTCGCCAGGAAGAAAGAAGAAGAGAAAGTATCTTTGAGAAAGAAAGAATAGACTCTGGAATAACCCATGGGTGCTTTCCACTGAAAACGAATATCAGGTAGATAAACCTAGTAGCCTTGAGTTAAGATTTGATTTCGGGCTAAGTCAATTTTAGACAAGATGTCGAGGTTTGCAAGAATAGGTCTTTCTTCTTTTGTAAGTTGTTGTGTTAAGTATGGGAAATCGACATCGATGTCGTAATACTCTGAATAGTGTCGTCAAATATGGATGACCGATATATTGTTTAGATGTATATAAATGTATATACTTGATATCAAGTTGTAAGTGATGTCTTATTAGTGGTTTGGTGCAAAAGTTGAAAGTTGTGTGTAAGTTGACCCCAAACCTTGTTTTGCATTTACGCTCAATTCGTCGCTATCATCATAAAGCTCCACGAGCGTATGATGTAAACATCTACTTGCAAAATTTGACGGATGTTGAATTATTTCTATTATGGGCTATTATTCTATAATAAAAGGTTTAAATAATGTTTTAAATCTTGAGACCGTTGGGTGTAATACCTTTAGTCGTATTGTATTGGATTATACAATATTATATTAGTTATATTTAAATTGTCATTTTGAGGTAATTCCTTTATTCTTTTGTGATGTTGGTAATTGGGCAGTAGCTCGAAAGGGACTCACTCAAGTCTTTACTATGATGTCTTTATTTCAAAATAATCTATTTACCTTTGAGCTTTAAACTTTATGATGGTTGTCAGCCTAGCCTTTATTCTTAGTTTTTGCATTTGATGTATACTCATAATTAGATATGAGTAGTGTGACAGTTTGTTTAAACTATCAACCGCCACCTTGTGAAGTGTGGAGATCCACTCTGCAGAGTAAATGCGGATTGAGTGGGAAATACCAAACCATTTTCTGGTAGTGATTGCAAAAGGAGGAGAAGGTTAAGCATGTAGGGTAGTTACCCAAATTGTTAGGCATGGTCTTGTGGAGTGGAAAGTTAGTTTCTCCTTCACAGGGAGAATAGAATATAGAGGAAGTTGCAGTCAGTTTTAAGAGAGAGAACATAGAGAGGAAACGGGGAGAGGCCGAGCATGAAGTGAATGTGAATGGCTAGGAAAAGAACGAGCTCCTTTGACCAGTCTTCAAGAAGACATTGGAGATTATCTTTAGGTTCTTTCCATCTTTTCTCTACACGGTCATGGTTTTTTAGACATGTTTCTTTTTATAGTATTGACTCTACTTATAATGTGATGGAACTTAGTATTTGTTTGCAAATGTAATGTGTGAATTGTTACCAACTGTAACCCTGTATGTTTTCACCACCTTCAAAATGGAAACGATGCTTTATCTCCTGCACCACACCATAGTTGAAATACTTACAGTGTAATTCATTGTTCTTAGAAGCATCTTCAATGGTCGAGTTTATTGTGTAGTTTTTTGTTTAACTTTAGGAGGTTTTTGGATATGCAAAGAGCGCAATATAGACTAAGTGTTTGGTCAAAAACTAGCTCACAATTATCACAAGCCACAGAGGCAAAATCCAGGTCGACATTGGATGTATTCTCAGTTAGCTGACTACAATAGGTTGGTCCTGTCATACTTAAAAGACAACTAGTTTTTCTTTTAAGATCTGAAAACGTGCTAACCATCGGCACAGAAGTAGAAATAGTGTGAAATGTATGCCGAAACATGCAAGACTTCACAGTCCTCCACAATTTCTGAGTTTAAAATGGTTGGTCGACCATAGAAAATTTACTTACCTTGCTATGAATGGTAACCAATTTTAGTCCATTTGTCTTTGTAAACAACTCTTTTGCTATAAAAATATTCAAACTGTTGTGTCTTCAAAAGAGGGTATAGATTTACTATTTGGACTATATAGTCATACAAGTTAAATAATGAAGTTTTAGAACAAATATAATGAGTCTTTAGTCAAGTGTTTAGCCTAGACTTGCATGCATTCTTCTTGCAAATATAAACAACAAGATATGATTTCTAAATGCTTAGATTGACAAAGATTAAGCTATGTCGAAGATTTGATAGGTTGAAGAAGATTCTTAAGAGTGTTTAAATTTTAACTCTAAGTCTTCGAATATTTGTATTCTATAAATTGGTTTATTGTGAAGTTCCCTTCTGAAACAATGTAGTTAAGTTAAGTGTCCACTCTTGAATGGATAATTTAAAGCAGTGGGCTAACTTAGAGATCAATTTATTAACTTATAGCATTATCCGATTAATCAGTAAGCTAGGAACACATTTTTTTAACATATGGACGGAAAGGTCTCCATGAGCTAAAAAGAGAGAAGTAAACCTCATTGCCATGCGTTAATGCATGATGAGTATGGAATACCTAGAGGGTATCGAGGTCGTTATTTTGAACTTATACATAGGTAACTGTAGGATTGTGATTAATTCGAGTCAAGTTGGGGTGGGTGAACTTATTACTTGCATTGAAACAATGCTAATTATATTCAAATCCTTTGGCCAAGGTAATGCATGTGCCGCAAGTGCATTAATAGTTCACTATAGCTGGATGGTGTAGCTTGTGGAGTGGTCATGCTTGACTAGGGGGTATCTAGGGGATTTCATGATAACAAGATACGTAGGTCACAACACCAATACTCAGATGGCAAACACCATTGGTTATCCTAAGTCTATCCTCTTGAGTAGGGTAGGGCCACTTCTAGATAGGAAGGAGTGCGAGAGACCGACGGTCTGTGGTTGGAGGTAAAGCTCCTTAAAGATACTTTCTCTTCTATATTCCTGAGGCTTGCCGAGACTTGAATTTGGATGGTCGACAATCGAGATGCAGTGACTTTGGTAAGTTTCTATTTTGAAAATATTCTAAGTAACTTTAATCAATATATTGTTTAATGTTGTAGGTGGATATATCCCTTTGTATAATTTATAATTTCATGATTATTGATAGTCAATGGATGAACTACTTGGTTTTAAAATGAGAAACAAATTACTTTTTTGTTTTAAACTTTCATAAAAAAAGAAAATTTACCTTTGGTTAAACTTAGTTTTAGGGTGAAATCAAAACTACGTGTTACATATGGTATCAAAACTAACCAGGTTTAGCACTAGGGCTAATGAGTCCACTAAGCTGATTAAGAATCAACATTATGCGGGTAGCTAATGATTTGATTTATTGTGCCAAGATGGTACATCTCAAGAAAACCACAAGGAAGTCCTTTGCTGGTAAGGAACGTTACCTGCAAGCTAAGTAGAGACGACTTGCGACGATCAAAACTATTGAGAAAATGAATGATGAAAATGACATTTGGCTAGATGATGTGGAAACTTTTGCCAATGCTCTGTCATGACTCAAATGAATGAAAAAAGAACTCCTAGAGACATCTATGACGGCAGATCGAATTATGGTCAATTGTTGCCCTATTAGTGTACCAATGATCACTAGGGATTCCTGTATACCACCTAGAGTCAAAATCACTGTACTATTATCTGATAGTGAATCTGAGGGTTATACACCTCGTGAATATGTGTCGGACAATGAATCTGAAGGTTATACCCCTCTTGTAAATACTGAGTGAAACATGAAATATGTCTATCCTTAAACAATGTATATACTATTGTGCAAAGTATAATAAAGACAAATTTTGGTTTGAGAATAACTATGGTTATGAGCAATTGTTATGTTTTGATAATATTCAAAATGATAAATCATATAATAGATTAGTACTTGCTAAAGTAGGTGAGAAAACAAATAAACATGGATCAATCAAAGTTTAATGAGAGAGATCGAGAAGGTCACAACTCTCAGGATAACTCCACTGATAAATTGGACAGAATTCTTAATATGCTTACTGAAACTAAGGAAAGATTGGGCAAATTGGAAAAGAAAGTGAATGAAACCAAGAATACTGAGGGTGAAAATGAGTATTCAAATAATGCAAGTAAGAGTAAGCAATGAGAAAATGGCACGTCAAGTGAGAATCAAGACGATAGTGAATCTCAAAGGGAGACAAAAGACAAACTTGCACTTGAACTATCTAAGGATATGAAAAAGATTATCCCTCCCAAATTTGATGGAACAAAAATGGGTGATGCAACAGAAGCATGGCTAACAGAAATGGAGAAATACTTTGAAATCAAAAATTATTTTGAGATTACGAAGGCAGTGTGGGGAGCATATCAGCTATCTGGAGAAGCATCCACTTGGTGGATGAACAAGAAGATGGAACTAGATTTAAGCCCCTTGAAGGTGACATGGAATGAATTTGTGGAACTTTTTTGAAAAAGATTGTTACCACAGCTCTATTTTGATTAAAAGCTGACAGATTTCCAAAATCTCAGGCAAGGTGATTTGTCTCTGGTTCAATATGCAAAAAAATTTACTAGATTGCTGAAGTATGTTTGATGCAGAGCACGTGCCAACTGAAGCGTGTGAACTAGTTCAAAAAAACCTCTAGGAGCCCGCAAGACAGCCAAAAGAAACTCTGTCAGCAAGACCTTTGAATTGTCTCACCGAAACAGACACACTCTTGCCTATCGGCAAGACAGCCCACCGTCGGTCAAACTAAAATCTCCTTCACTGATGCGGATTTCTCCCCGATGAGCTTTCCATTCGCAAGACCACAGTAATGTCTCACCGAAACATACAAACCCATTGAACCGATGGACAGGTTTAATCTCTCCCTTCGGCAAGACATCGCCTATCGGCGAACCCCTTGAATCTCCTGCCGACACTCTCCCTCACACCGATGCTTATAATCTTCAACCGGTGATCGCCGGTCTTGGTCACCTCCGCCAACGGTGAAATATACAAGCGCTATATACAAGCGTCGGACCCGAAAACATTATTAAACAAGGTTAAATCCTTGTATATGCGGGCTTGTATATTGGCGATGTATAATGATTTTATACAACGCCAGAATCGAAGGGATTATCAAATGGGATTTATTGCTTGTATATTTCGTGTTTGTATGTCGCGATATACAAGGCAATATACATTGCGACATATACATGCGGAACTCAAAGGCAAATTTGAATCCGATTAATTGCTTGTATATTGGCGATATACATAGGGTTTAAAGGCAAAGGGACTTAGCCGAATGAAAGATGGATGGACATCGACAACACTCAAGATCTTACGCCGATACACCTTCTCACGCCGATGGCTTTGGCCAATACTACCATCGGAGAGACTTTCGCCATCGGGTGAACACAATTTCCTTTTGCCGATGCCTTGACTCTCGCCGATACTTCCTTCATCGGCGACACAAATGAGGACCTATGCTGATGTCTTCAAACATACATTCTTGACTTGGTTTGAACCCCTGCCTGGTCGACGATGTACATATGGATACAACTGATGAACAACACACAGACTCCAATGCTTCCTATAGCATACAAAAAAATGAACTTAAGAACACGGATACCATTCTTGTAGCAACATTATACACCGAGGAGGACTTTGGAGCGATCCAGTAATTTTAAACCAAACAAAATCGAACAAATGAAACTATTCTATAGATCCATTCCATTGATTTCACAGAAATCCACCAGTGGAATGGATTTATCTAGTTAATTCGACCACAGAGACACAAAACTATATTTTATACAGACTCTACACAGGAGAAACGTATACGCGGAATATCTACACTGGATATTTTCACAGTATTTAGAAGCCGGAAGGAAAATAAATTGTAGAACTTCTATTCCTCCTTGATGTTCAGAAATTTACATTTTACTCTACAGAACCTAGACCCGAACCTATCACCTCTCACTTCTACCAAAGGTTTTCCTCTTTTTATCTTTCTCAATGCGAGAGACTGACATTCTCCTCTGTTTCTGGGATTTTAGCTTTTCAAAATTATAGGTGGAAACCCTTAATCTATTCCAAAGGACATCTGTTTTGCCTAAGACAACAAAACTCTTACAGCTAAGACACCTTGATTATCTTTCCCTTAATCCAAACTGTCAGAAACTTCATACAGAAAATGCTAACATTATATGTTACATTAGAAGGTGTTATAGATAACATGAAATGTCAAACTAATGTTAGTCTTCTTCTTCTTCTTGTGCATGTTGGTCCTTTTGAAGGGGTGCCCCTACACCATACTCCCCTGGAGAAGAGATCTCAAGCCCCTTTGAGATCAGAGTTTGTAGGTTTGTACCATGATTTGAAATCTGGTTAGCAGTCATCCAAACTGCCTCTGAATCTGGCTGTCCTTGCCAAGCCACCAAATACTCCAAGTATTCTTTGTTTCTGGTCTTTTTGAGCACTCGTGAGTCTAAGATGTGGTTCAACTTTGGTGGATCATGCTTAGGAATATCATCATCTGCTGCCTGCAATGGTTCCTGTTCTATATCTACATTTGGCTTGTATGGAGTCAAATCACAGACATTGAAAATTGGTGACAATCTAAGATCAGGAGGAAGTTGGATCTCGTATGCATTCTGTCCACACTTCTTTAAAATTTGACAGGGTCCAATCTTCCTCTGCATTAGCTTAGTATACTTACCTTTGGGGAGCCTTTCCTTTTTCAGATTTACCCAGACCAAATCTCCAACTGTAAACTGTAAATCTCTTTTCTTCTGGTCAGCATATGTTTTGTACTTTGTTGTAGCCTGTTGGAGTTGATGCTTGACCTGATCATGTACTTCTTTAATAGCTGAAGCAAAATCTTCACCATCTGCACTAATAGGATCTCCTACAGGTAGATCTCTCAGCTCCAAAATACCCCTGGGATGAATTCCATACACTATCTGAAAAGGTGACTTTCCTGTACTCCTATTGATGGTGTCATTATAAGAAAATTCTGCTTGTGGGAGGATGTTATCCCATTTCTCTGCATGCTGCCTGGTTAAACACCTGAGTAGGTTACCCAATGAACGATTAACAACTTCCATCTGCCCATCTATTTGAGGATGGTAGGCTAATGAGAAAGACAAATTAGTTCCCAGCTTTTTCCAAAGAGTTCTCCAGAAGTGACCAATAAACTTCACATCTTTGTCTGATACTATGTTCAATGGTAAACCATGTATTCTCACTATCTCTTTGAAAAACAAATCAGCGACATATGAAGCATCACAAGTGGTTTTACATGGCAAGAAATGTACCATTTTACTGAATCTGTCTACTACCACAAAAACACTATCATATCCTTTCCTTGTCCACGGCAAACCTAGTACAAAATCCATGCTTATGCTCTCCCATGGCCTAGAAGGAATGGGTAATGGTTGATACAAACTTGCATTTGTGGATCTTCCTTTGGCTTTCTGACATATTACACATGCTTCCACAAATTTTCTCACATCTGACTGTAACTTAGGCCAATAGTAATGTCTTTTTATCAGATCAAGAGTTTTATCAAGACCAAAATGTCCTGACAGCGCCCCACAATGTTTTTCCTGAATAATATTCAGTCTCATAGAACATCTGGGAATACACAGTTGTCCACCTTTGAAAAGTAATCCATCTTGGATCAGAAATTTAGAAAACTCAACATGATATTTGTCTCCAAAAGAAGTACATACCTTATAGATCTCTCCAAAGTCTTCATCATCTGCATACATTGTCTTCACCGAATCAATCCCAACACTCTCCAATTGGATCTGATTTATGGTCAGTACTCTCCTGCTCAAAGCATCTGCTACTGTGTTTTTAACCCCTTTCTTGTGCTTTGTGAAAGTGAAAGCTTGCAAAGTATCCACCCATTTCATGTGTCTATGGTTCAGCTTCTCTTGACTGTTTAAGAAACTGAGAGCCTGATTATCTGTAAACACTATGAATTCTTTGGGCATCAAATAATGCCTCCATTTCTTAAGTGACTGGACTAGAGCATACATCTCCAAATCATAGGTTGAGTATCTCTTCTTAGCATCATTTAATTTCTCACTGAAGAATGCAATAGGCCTTCCTTCTTGGCTGAGTACTGCTCCAATGGCAATATGACTTGCATCACATTCTACTTGGAAAATCTTGCTGAAATCAGGAAATGCAAGAACTGGCTATTCTGCTATCTTCTTCTTCAACGTTTCAAAGGAATTATCTGCCTCCTCTGTCCATGTAAACTTGCACTTCTATCCTCCCTTTATAGTGTCAAGCATGGGTGCACAGATATGACTAAATCCCTTTATAAACTTCCTATAAAAGGTTGCTAATCCATGGAAACTTCTAACATCATTCATAGTTTTGGGTGTTGGCCAAGACAATATGGCACTTACCTTTTCTGGATCCATTCTTAGTTTGTTATGTGAGATAACAAATCCTAAGTAGATGATTTCTTCCTGCATAAACAGACACTTTGCTAAATTTATCATTAGCTGCTCTTCATGTAACCTTTTGAGAACCAAGTCTATATGGATGAGGTGTTCTTCCCTCAGATTACTGAAAATCAGGATGTCATCTAGATATACTATGACAAATTTACCTATGAACTCTCTCAAGACCTCATTCATCAATCTCATAAAGGTACTAGGAGCGTTGGATAAACCAAAAGGCATGACCTTCCACTCATATAACCCCTCATTTGTCTTGAATACTGTTTTCCACTCATCACCAGGTCTAATCCTAATCTGATGATAACCACTCTTTAAATCTATTTTGGTGAAGTATTTAGCTCCTCCTAAACAATCAAGTAAATCTTCTATCCTAGGGATTGGAAATCTGTACCTGATTGTTATTTTGTTGATGGCCCTTGAATCAGTGCAAAGTCTCCAAGTGCCTTCCTTCTTTGGTGCTAGTACAGCTGGTACTGCACATGGGCTTAAACTTTTGCCAATTAGGCCTGTCTTCAATGACTCTTCAATTTGTCTTGCTACCTCTGTATTCTGATATGGAGTGAGCTTATATGCTGCTTTGTTGGGAAATGTAGATCCTGGGATCAGATCTATACAATGGCTGATGTCTCTTATAGGTGGTAGGGAACTTGGCATCCCATCAGAACTAATACCTTTGTATTTATCCAATAGCTCTTGGACAGCTGGGTCTATGAATTTTTGTTTCTTTTCTCCCTTGACTTCTTTCTGTTGTTCCTTGTTGACCTTTAGGCAAGGAATTAGAGCATATGTATCTACTCCTTCTTCTCTTATCTCTTTCATGAATTGTCTTCCTTCTACCATCATCACTTTAACCTCTTTTCCTTTTGTCTCCACCCCTGTCTCCATTAATGGTATCAATTCTATTACTTTACCATTCTTGGAAATTGAGTAGGTGTTCCTAACACCATCATGGTATGTTTTTAAATCATATTGCCATGGTCTTCCAAACAGGAGATGGCAAGCATCCATCTTGGCAATGTCAAATAATAGCTTATCCTTGTATGGGCCAATTTGAAATTCTACCCAAGCCTGTTCTTCTACAACTGTTTGCTGTCCTTGGGTAAGCCATGAAATTTTATAAGGGCAAGGATGAGGCATTCTCCTAAGCTTAAGTTTTTCTACCATCTCAATGGATACAAAATTCTCAGTAGATCCAGAGTCAATTAAAACTTTGCATACCTTTCCTCCTGCCTTCCAAGTAGTTCTGAAGAGAAACTTCCTTTGTGGAGGTTCTTTTCCAGGCACTTTCATGGTGGTCATTGCTCTCCTAATCATCAAAGATTCTCCATTCTCAGGATACCCATAACTGCTAGGAGCATTCACACTTTGAATAGTGCTTGAGCTTGCTACACTCTGACAATCAGATTCTTGGATTAGATTGATCCTCTTTTCTCCTATTGAGCTTGTTGCCTTTGCTGGACATCTGTTGGCTATATGGCCTTCTTGGTTGCAATTGTAACATCTGATAGGTCCCCTGCCCTGAGATCTTCCTCTAAAAGGTGGTCTTCTGCCCCTGAAGTTTCCCCTTGGATTGTAGCTTCCTCCTTGGTTCTGACTGTTATCTCCTCTGCTGGTCTCTTGGTTGGATTCATTCTGGTATCCAAATCCTCTGCCTCTAAAAGGACTTCTTCCTCCTCTCTACTGTCTGCCTCTACCTCTCTGATTCTACTCATGCCTTCTCTTTAGTTTTTCTTCCACTTTGAGTGCTAATTGATAGCACTTTTGAACTGTATCTGGATTATGCAGATTTAAGTCTTCCTGGATGTTAAGTTTCAACCCATTGAGGTATCTTACTACCTTCTCTTCCTCATCTTCCCTTACCTTTGTTTTTACACACAACTTCATGAATTCTTCTATGTATGAGCTGACATCTAGCTCCTTCTGCTTCAAATTATGTTTTCTCTTGTGTAATTGGATATTGTAATCCAATGGAACATAGGCCTCTTTCACCAATACCATCATTCTCTTCCATGTTATAACTCGGTTCTTTCCCTCTTTCACCCTGTCATCTTGGATGAAATTCCACCAAGTCAGTGCAGCTCCTTTCATTTTGGACTGAGCCATCTTCACTCGTTGGTGTTCTGGTATCTCTTCTGTCTCAAAGAAATTATTCAAGCAGTCTATCCACTCCATTACTGAATCAGGTTCCATTTTTCCTGCAAACATAGGCAGGTCTATTTTCACATCCATGGTCCTTCTTTCCATGGACTTGAGGGCATTGAGTAAGGGTCTCTGGTCTGCAGGAACCACTAGCTCTTCCTGCTCTGGGGTCTCCTCTTCATCCCCATCTTCATGTTCACCAGAGTTTTCTTCCCCTCTCTCCACTCTTTCCCTCAGCTTCTCTAGTTCTTCCTTTATTGCCTAATTCTGAGCCCTATCAGCTCTACTTTCTGCTATTTGCATCTTCACCAAGGTTGTCAATTCAGCATTGGACATCTTTGCTGGAAGAGTGTCTGAAGCCTCTCCTTCCAACATTCTGCTTTCTCCTTCTACTACAAGATGGAACAAATAACTTCAAAAAAATGAAATTTTCACACTAACCTTTCCCAGAGCTTTCTCTTGCTCTGATACCACCTGATGCAGAGCACGTGCCAACTGAAGCGTGTGAACCAGTTCCAAAAAATCTCTAGGAGCCCGCAAGACAGCCAAAAGAAAATCTGTTGACAAGACCTTTGAATTGTCTCACTGAAACAGACACACTCTTGCCTATCGGCAAGACAGCCCACCGTCGGTCAAACTAAAATCTCCTTCACTGATGCAGAATTCTCCCCGATGAGCTTTCCATCGGTAGGACCACAGTAATGTCTCACCGAAACATACAAACCCATTGAACCGATGGACAGGTTTAATCTCTCCCTTCGGCAAGACATCGCCTATTGGCAAACCCCTTGAATCTCCTGCCGACGCTCTCCCTCACACCGATGCTTATAATCTTCAACCAGTGATCGCCGGTCCTGGTCACCTCCGCCAACGGTGAAATATACAAGCGCTATATACAAGTGTCGGACCCAAAAACATTATTAAACAAGGTTAAATCCTTGTATATGCGGGCTTGTATATTGGCGATGTATAATGATTTTATACAACGCCGGAATCGAAGGCATTATCAAATGGGATTTATTGCTTGTATATTTCGCATTTGTATGTCGCGATATACAAAGCAATATACATTGCGACATATACATGCGGAACTCAAAGGCAAATTTGAATCCGATTAATTGCTTATATATTGGCGATATACATAGGGTTTAAAGGCAAAGGGACTTAGCCGAATGAAAGACGGATGGACATCGACAACACTCAAGATCTTACGCCAATACACCTTCTCACGCCGATGGCTTTGGCCAATACTACCATCGGAGAGACTTTCGCCATCGGGTGAACACAATTTCCTTTTGCCGATGCCTTGACTCTCGCGGATACTTCCTTCATCGGTGACACAAATGAGGACCTATGCCGATGTCTTCAAACATACATTCTTGACTTGGTTTGAACCCCTACCTGGTCGATGATGTACATATGGATACAACTGACGAACAACACACAAACTCCAATGCTTCCTACAGCATACAAAAAAATGAACTTAAGAACACGGATACCATTCTTGTAGCAACATTATACACCGAGGAGGACTTTGGAGCGATCCAGTAATTTTAAACCAAACAAAATTGAACAAATGAAACTATTCTACAGATCCATTCCACTGATTTCACAAAAATCCACCAGTGGAATCGATTTATCTAGTTAATTCGACCACAAAGACACAAAACTATATTTTATACAGACTCTACACAGGAGAAACGTATACACGGAATATCTACACTGGATATTTTCACAGTATTTAGAATCCGAAAGGAAAATAAATTGCAGAACTTCTATTCCTCCTTGATGTTCAGAAATTTACATTTTACTCTGCAGAACCTAGACCCGAACCTATCACCTCTCACTTCTACCAAAGGTTTTCCTCTTTTTATCTTTCTCAATGTGAGGGACTGACATTCTCCTCTGTTTCTGGGATTTTAGCTTTTCAAAATTATAGGTGGAAACCCTTAATCTATTCCAAAGGACATCTGTTTTGCCTAAGACAACAAAACTCTTACAGCTAAGACACCTTGATTATCTTTCCCTTAATCCAAACTATCATAAACTTCATACAGAAAATGCTAACATTATATGTTACATTAGAAGGTGTTATAGATAACATGAAATGTCAAACTAATGTTAGTCTTCTTCTTCTTCTTGTGCATGTTGGTCCTTTTGAAGGGATGCCCCTGCACCAATGTTCCTCAGTATCAAAAGGATGAAAGATTTTGGATAAGAAAATTTATTATGGGACTCAATCCTCAAATTGGCGGTGAGGTGGAGGTGCATGGTCCGAACACAACGGACTAGGTGTATGAGAAAGCAATTAAGCAAGAACAGAAAATCAAATCCATTTCTTCTTATCGTGAAAAGAAGCGTAAGAGATTTGATAAGAACTTTAATGATTAGGTGTATAAAAGGAAGAATGATAAAGGATATGGAAACTGGAGGTATGATAAAGGAAATCAGAAAAACAAAGGGGGATTTGGTAATGAATGAAGAAATGAAGATTTTAAGAAAAATGACAATTTTAAGAGGAATGATGATGCTATGAGTAGACCATCTAAGAAGAGAGGACCAATTGGAGGATGTTTTTCATGTGGTGGAGATCATTATGCCAACCATTGTCCTAATAAAAAGAAGAATGGGAAGCTTAGGAATATGGTACTTCCTTCGCAGCAGGAAGCATTTCAACAAAGGATTCACGCTGCCCTTGACAATCGACAAGCTGAGTATTAGATTATTCCCATTGAGATGATAGGTACATTATTTGGAGTTCCTGTTTCTATTCTGTTTGATACTGGTGCAACAGAAAATTTTGTGTCATCTAGAGTCTTAACTAAATTTCCTAGAAGAGCTGGTTTTATGTCAAAACTGTGGATAGTTGAATATGCATATCACTCAAAGGCTTAGGTAGAGCAATGTTTGTTCGAAGCTAAGATTGATATTTCAAACTTCTCCACTGAGGTAAATTTATATGTAGCACCTTTAGGGTCCTACGATGTCATCTTAGAAATAAATTGGTTGTGGAGACATAGTGCCAAGGTGGATTATTTTCATAAAACAATTGAGTATTTGGATTATAAGGAAACAAATTTAATTTTTAGGGTATTCAAAGGGAAATAAGGATCAGATCTATTTCTTCAAAACAATTAAAGTGGGCTAGGCATAAGGGATGTCAACTTTTTGCAGTCAAAATGGACCTAGTAGAGGAAGCCTTAGAGAAGCAAACATTTGAGGAAAAATACCCTTATCTTTACAATTTCAGTGATGTATTTCCTGAGGAACTGATAGGCTTGCCTCCAAAAAGAACCTTTGATTTTGCCATAGATATTAAACCAGGATCTGAACTAGTATATAAAGCTCCATACTGAATGACCACTACTGAACTTATGGAATTGAAGGCTCGATTGCAAGAGCTATTGACTAAAGGTCTAATTAGGCCAAGTGTATCACCATGGGGAGCTTTGGTTATTTTCATCAAGAAGGACGGACCCTTAGACTGTGTATAGATTATCAGATGCTAAATAAGGCGACGATAAAGAATAAGTATCTACTGCCACATATTGATGATTTATTTGACCAAATACGTGGTGCCACAATATTCTCTAAGATAGATTTGAGATCTGGATACCATCAGTTGAGGTTAAAAGATGAATATATTCACAAGACTGCATTTAGAACAAGATATGGTCACTATGAGTTTACTGTGTTGCCATTTGGATTGACTAATGCACTAGCCGCATTCATGAATCTCATGAATAGTGTTTTCAGAGATTGCCTTGATAAATTTGTCCTAGTTTTCATAGATGATATTCGATATATTCCAAAAATGAGGAGCATAGAAAACACCTTCAAATTGTTTTGCAACGATTAAGAGAACACAAATTGTATGTGAAACTCTCCAAATGCACCTTCTTTCAGAAAGAAGTGCAGTATTTGGGACATACAATATCATCAGAAGGGATATCAGTTGACCCAGCTAAAATAAAGGCTATTATGGAATGGCCTGTACCTTCCAATGTTTTAGAAGTATGAAGTTTTATGGGATTGGCTAGATATTACAGAAAATTTGTTTTGAATTTCTCAAGTATTGCTACTCCAATTACTTCTCTACAGAGAAAAGGAAAATGGTTTGTTTGGACAGAAGAATGTCAAAAGGCATTTGATTTATTAAAAGAAAATTTAACAACACCAATCTTGAAAGTCCCTGACCCTGAAGGGCAATTTGAGGTTATTACTGATGCCTTAGGAGAAGGGTTAGGAGGCATGTTAGGGTTAGCCGGCAGAAGATATCAATTAAATGCAAATAAAGATTAAACAGAGAAATGGAAATACACAGAAATAATAACAACGAGAGACAAGTTTTAATGTGGTTCACCCAAACTTGGGCTACATCCACCAAACAGAGAGTCCAATATTATTATCCAATAAATCAAACCGATTACAATCAGCAATCCCTACAACTCAATACCGCTGCAAAATACTACAATACAATATGTCAAAACCCTAACCCTTAGCCACTTTTTATCAAGCTTTTTGTCGGTTACAAAATAGGGTTTTCTTATGTCGGTCAATGAAAAAAATTAACTCTCGGTGCATTATGAAATAATAAAAATCGTGTGAGGTTTCGGGGGCGTTGCCCTCGAGCCCCCACGGGGGCGCTGCCCCTCGACCCCGCCCTGTATCATGACAGGGAACGCGCCAGGGGTGCTGCCCCTGGACCCCGCAAGGGGCACTACCCCTTGACCCCGTCTTGGGGGCACTGCCCCCAAACCCCCACAAGGGGCGCTGCCCCTTGACCCTGTAGGAATTTGGGGGGGAAACTGCGTTGATAAAAGTGGGGTAAATATAACCTCTGAGTCTGATTAGGCTCCATATAACAACAATCTCCCACTTGGAGACTGATCAGACTTCACACCATATCATCTCCCACTTGGAGACTAATCATAACACCACTGACCCTGTAGCTCCCACTGGAAATAAGCATCCAGGACTCTGCTGTTCTGTTTTTGGTTGTTTTCAGTCTAGAAGACCAATCGAAGTTGAAGAGGAGCTCAGCTTCTCCCTTGTTACTGCCTTTGTAAACATATCTGCTGGATTGTCATCTGTATGTATCTTTGCCAGCTGTAACTGTCCATCATCCAACACCAACCAAATGAAGTGATACCTCAACTGTATGTGTTTGGTCTTTGAATGCAAGGCAGAATTCTTTGCAAGATGTATGGCACTCTAGCTGTCCATAAACAAATAACTGTTAGCCTGTTGTGTGCCTAATTCATTCATGAAAGATTGCAGCCATATCATCTCCTTGCTTGCCTCTGTTGCAGCTACATATTCTGCCTCTGTGGTGGATAAAGCAACCACCTTTTGTAACCTGGAAATCCAACTCACCGCTGTTCCACCTATAGTAAAGACATAACCTGTAGTACTCTGCCTGGTATCAATATCCCCTGCCAAATCTGAGTCTACATAACCTGCTAAATCAGTATGAGAGCCCCCAAAACATAAGTGTTTATTAGATGTACCTCTCAAATATCTGAGAATCCGTTTTACCGCATTCCAATGCTCTAATCTGAGATGACTCATATACCTGCTAACGACTCCTATAGCATGTGCAATATCTGATCTCGTGCATACCATGGCATACATTAAACTTCCTATAGCTGAAGCATAGGGTACCTTGGACATTTTCTCTTCCTCCTCTTGTGTCTTAGAACACATCTCCTTGGTCAATTTCAAATGACTAGGCAAAGGTGTGGTGACAGCTTTTACATTCTCCATGTGGAATCTCTGCAACACCTTTTCAACATAAGCAGCCTGAGATAGAGTCAATTTTTTGTTCTTCCTATCTCTACAAATTTTCATACCAAGGATTTTTTTTGTTGCCCCCAAATCCTTCATAGCAAATGACTGTGCCAACTGCTGTTTTAACTCTCTTATGTGATCCATGTTAGACCCAGCTACAAGCATGTCATCAACATATAAACATAAAATAATGTAGTTGTTATTATCCAACCTCTTAAAATAAACACAATGGTTAGAATTACACCTGCTATAGCCTTGCTCAGCCATAAAACTGTTAAATTTCAAATACCATTGCCGAGGTGCTTGTTTCAGGCCATACAAACTCTTCTTCAATCTGCACACTAGTTTCTCCTTACCTTTGACCTCAAATCCTTGGGGCTGTTCCATATATATCTCCTCCTCCAAATCACCATGGAGAAAAGGTAGTTTTAACATCTAGTTGTTCCAAATGTAAATCTTCAGCAGCCACAATACTTAAAACAGTATGAATAGAAGTCATTGTGACAACCAGAGAAAATATCTCATCAAAATCAATGCCCTTTTTCTGTGCAAATCCTTTTACAACTAACCTGGCCTTAAATCTTTTCTTACCTCCAGCTTCCTCTTTCAGCCGGTAAACCCATTTATTTGGTAAAGCCTTTTTACCTGCAGGTAACTTACATAATTCCCAAGTCTGATTTTTCAGCAAGGAGTCCATTTCTTCTTTCATTGCAAGCTCCCACTGAACCTGTGTATCCACCTACATAGCTTCATCATACCCTTTTGGTTCACCAACATCTGTTAACAAAATATAATACAAAGAGGGAGAAAACCTTTCAGGAGGTCTACTTATCCTTGTTGACCATCTAACATTCACTGGAGTTTGTGGTATTTTTGGTTGCTGTTGCGGAGCATGAGGAACCACTGGAACATCACTATTTGGAGTATCATCTAGCACCACATAATCCTTTTCTTTCTTCTCATGCTGCTGCAACTGATCTTTGTACAACACCTTCTTATTGAATATAACATCCCTACTTCTCACAATTTTCTGATTTTTAAAATCCCAAAGCCTATAACCAAATTCATCAATGCCATATCCAACAAAGGTACACCTTTTTGATTTTGCATCCAGCTTGGTTCTATTTTCAGAATCTATATGTGCAAATGCTTCACAGCCGAAGGTTTTCAGAAAAGAATAACTCACCTTCTTGCCTATCCATGCTTCCTCTGGAATACCACAGCCCAAAGGAACTAAAGGACCTCTGTTAATTAAATATACAACAGTGTTGACAGCCTCTGCCCACATGTTTAAAGGCAGCCCAGCATGCAATCTCATGGTCCTTACACGCTCCATTATTATCCTATTCATGCGTTCAGCCACTCCATTTTCCTGTGGAGTCCCTGGAACCATTTTCTGCCTACGAATTCCATTAAAGGAACAATAATCTTCAAATTCTTTGCTGCAATACTCACTGCCATTATCAGATCTGAGACATTTTAATCTTTTACCCGTCTCATTCTCAACCAAGCTTCTCCATTTCTTAAATGTTTCAAATACATCAGATTTCTGTCTAAGGAAATAAATCCAGACCTTCCTAGTTGCATCATCTATGAATGCAACATAATACCGAGAGCCACCGAGAGAAGATACCTGAGCTGGTCCCCATACATCAGTATGCACAAGCTCTAATTTTTTATTTTGCTTTTGCTTCCCATCCTTGAGAAAACTGACTCTCTTTTATTTTCCATACACACAACTTTCACAGAAATCCATATTAATACATTTCAGACCTGGTAAAACTTTCTTAGAATGAAGTACCTTCATACCTTTTTCACTCATATGCCTAAGTCTGTTATGCCACAATGTTGTCTCAGAACCTGCAGCAACTTTTCCAGTCTCTTCCTGCAAACCTGTAGCAACTGTTCCTGAACCTGTTTGTTTTTTCTTTGTAACAGCTAAAGTAGAAGGAACAGTATGACCTGTACAAAGATATAAGGTGCCTACTTTCACACCTTTTGCTACTACTAAGGCACCTTTTGAAACCTTCCAATTTTTATTAGTAAATGTAACAGTGCAACCTTGTTCAATTAGCTACCCTGCTGAAATTAAATTCCTACTGAGGCTTGGAACATGCCTTACCTCTTGTAGTAGCCAATGATTCCCATTCTGCAACTTAATCTTGATTCTTCCCTTTCCAACAATCTGACAAGGTTCGTTATCTCCCAAATAAACCAGCCCAAAATCCCCTTGGACATAATCAAGAAAATAACTTCTATGGGGCGTAGCATGAAATGAGGCCCCTGAATCTAAAACCCATGAATCATCAACATTATCTAGGGAAAGAATCAAAGTGTCATCTTCAGATTTATTACTTACCACATTTGCTTCCTTATTGCCTTCTTGTTTGTCTCCTTCTTTGTTCTTCTGAGACCAGTAATCTTTCTTCAGATGACCTAGTTTTCCACAGTACCAGCAATCCTTCTGTCCTCTGGTTTGGGATCTTTTGTCCTTTGATTTTCCTCGTGACTTCCCATGACCTCCAGAACCTTTTCCTCTCTCCTTTGATATGCCCCTGCTTTCTGCATTCAAAACACTGCTTGATTTGGATCCACCAGAGCTTTCCTTACGAATTTCCTCACTCAGAATAACACCAACAACATCATCAAATTTTAGGGTATTTGAACCAGAAATAGAGTTACTAACCGCCATTACCAAACTATCCCAGCTTTTAGGCAATGAACATAATATCAAGAGAGCTCTAACTTCTTCATCAAATTTTACATTTAAAGAAGTCAATTGACTGACAATCATATTAAATTCATTTAAATGACCTGTCACAGATCCACCTTCAACCATTTTCAAATTAAATAACTACTTCATGAGAAATACCTTATTTGAGGCTGAGGGTTTTTCATACAATTTAGCTAAAGCTTTCATCAGACCATCTGTTGTCTTTGCTTCCGTTATATTGAATGCCACCGACGATGCCAGGCACAACCGAATGGTTCCCAGTGCCTTTCTGTCAAGAAGATTCCAATCCTCATCAAACATTGTTGCCGGTTTCTTGGCTACTCCTTCCAACGGCCTCCATAAATCCTTTTGATAGAGGTAATCCTCCATCCGCATCTTCCATAACTGATAGTTCTACCCATTGAATTTATCAACCTTCATTTTACCCTCATCTGCCATTGCTCCCACTCAACCGTGAGACTTTCCTGCAGACAATAATTGAACACAACCCGCTCTAATACCACTTGTTAGGGTTAGCCGGCAGAAGATATCAATTAAATGCAAATAAAGATTAAACAGAGAAATAGAAATACATAGAAATAATAACGAGAGACAAGTTTTAATGTGGTTCACCCAAACTTGGGCTACATCCACCAAACAGAGAGTCCAATATTATTATCTAGTAAATCAAACCGATTACAATCAGCAATCCCTACAACTCAATACCGCTGCAAAATGCTGCAATACAATATGTCAAAACCCTAACCCTAACCCTAACCCTTAGCTGCCCCCAAACCCCCGCAAGGGGCGCTGCTCCTTGACCCCGTAGGAATTTGGGGGGGAAACTGCGCTGATAAAAGTGGGGTAAATATAACCTTCGAGCCTGATTAGGCTCCATATAACAACAATCTCCCACTTGGAGATTGATCAGACTTCACACCATATCATCTCCCACTTGGAGACTGATCATAACACCACTGACCCTATAGCTCCCATTGGAAATAAGCACCCGGGACTCTGCTATTCTATTTTTGGTTGTTTTCAGTCTAGAAGACCAACCGAAGCTGAAGAGGAGCTCAGCTTCTCCCTTGTTACTGCCTTTGTAAACATATCTGCTGGATTGTCATCTGTATGTATCTTTGCCAGCTGCAACTGTCCATCATCCAACACTGACCGAATGAAGTGATACCTCAACTGTATGTGTTTGGTCTTTGAATGCAAGGCAGAATTCTTTGCAAGATGTATGCTGCCCCTGGACCCCGCAAGGGGCGCTACCTCTTGACCCCGTCTTGGGGGCGCTGCCTCCAAACCCCCGCAAGAGGCGCTGCCCCTTGACCCCATAGGAATTTGGGGGGAAACCGCACTGATAAAAGTGGGGTAAATATAACCTCCGAGTCTGATTAGGCTCCATATAACAACAAGGCATTCTTATGAAAAATGGGTGGGTAATAGCCTATGAATCAAGACAGTTGAAAAACTATGAGCAGAATTATGCTCCTCATGATTTAGAACTGGCAGCAGTGATTCACGCCCTTCAAATGTGGCGACATTATTTGTTGGGAAAGACTTTTATACTAAAAATAGATCATCAAAGTCTTTGTTACATATTTACACAACCTCATCTCAATGCAAGACAAAGGAGATGGTTAGAACTGATATCAGATTATGAATTTGAGATTGCTTACATCAAAGATAAAGAAAACCGAGTAGATGATGCTTTAAGCAGAAGAAGACACATAGCTTCTATAATCTCTATTCATGCTAATTTTAAAGATTTAGTATTGCAAAGTTTATTTGGAGATGAATATTACAAGTAGTTGAAGCAAGCTCTACAATTAAACCCTAAGGATCCAAGATATGATGGATTCTTTTTTGAGTCAAATGGATTGATGAGATTTAAGGGAAGAATCTACGTTCCTAATTTAGTTGAACTAAGAAACCTTGTTTGGAGGGAAGTTCATTGTGCACCTTATTCCAGAGACCCAGGAATAACAAAACTTTTAGCTGATGTCAAACCGCTATATTTCTAGAAAGCAATGAAAAGCGACGCTGCAAGGTTTGTGGAAAGTTGCTTGGAGTGTCAGAGAGTGAAGGCAGAACGTCAACATCTTGCTGGATTGTTATACCCGCATGATAGTCTAGAATGGAAGTGGCAGGTTGTTAGTATGGATTTTGTTCAAGGGTTACCGATGTCTAAAAATAGACATGATGCAATTCTGGTTGTTGTAGATAAACTAACCAAGGTAGCACATTTTATTCTTGGAAATTTGACAGATGGAGCTCATATTTTGGCTTGGAAGTTTGTGCAAGAAATATTTAGTTTGCATGGGGTACCTGAAAAGATTATATCCGATAGAGATGCTCAAATAACCTCCTGGTTTTGGCAAACTTTATTTTCAGCACTAGGGACTAAACTCAATGTGAGCACTGCTTACCATCCTGAAACTGATGGACAAACAGAAAGGGTTAATCAAGTCTTAGAGGATCTTTTAAGAATGTATTGCATGGACCAGCAATACAGACGGGAGGAATATTTACCTCTTGTTGGATTTGCCTATAACAATTCCTATCATTCTGCCATTAAGATGGCATCGTTTGAAGCATTAAATGGAAGGAAATGCAGAACTCCTATAAGCTGGGACAAGCTGGAAGATAGGATAAGCATTGGACCTAAAATGCTAGCAGATATGGAAGAAAAAGTGAAAATGATTAGGAAGAGGTTAGCGGAAGCCAACGATAGGCAAAAAAGTTATGCAAATCGTAAACGGGTGCCTAGACAATTCTCTATTGGTGAGAAAGTTCTTTTGAGAGTGAAAACCCATAAAAGCTCAATCAAATTTGGTAAATCATCAAAGTTGGCTCCTCGATATGTCAGACCTTTTGAAGTCCTTGAGATTATCAATCCAGTGGCCTACAAAATTGCTCTACCTCCAGTCTTGTCCAAAATACATAATGTTTTTCATGTTTCATACCTAAAGAAATATTTTGTAGGTAATAACCAAATTCTTAAATGGAATTCTTTATAGATACAAGAGCCAGGAGTGGTTGTGATCAAACCACTCAAGGTGCTCGAAATGCGTAAACTTCATTTGCGTAATCGAGAGGTTTTGCAATGTAAAATTCAGTGGGACCAATATGGCAAGGATAGCGCCACTTGGGAAGACTATAATGACATCCACCAAAGATTTCCTTATCTTTTCAAAAACATTAATGTTAAACTATAAAAGTTTGTTTTATGTTAAAATTTTTGCTTGGTAAACTCAATCATCGGGGACGATGATTCTATAGGGGAAAGATATGTTACATCCCCTTTTTGGATTCAATATTACTATTTACTTTTTCTTGAATAATACAGCCATGTGGATATGTTTTAACATCATAGAAAATGATGATATGTTTAGAAAAGGTTAATTTTATGAAATCATGGATTTTTACTTGATTATGATCAATATGATGTTATGAATTAGAATGTCTTTTCGATATGAAAATGAAATGATTTGATGTAAATGTGTTTTGATCAGAACATTGGTACTCTGACCACAAATTGTATGTGAGAATGTCAATGACAGGAATAGATGGAACATGTTCGCTAGGAAGAAAGAAGAGAAAGTATCTTTGAGAAAGAGAGAATAGACTCTAGAATAACCCATGGGTGCTTGCCACTAAAAATGAATATCAGGTAGATAAACTTAGTAGCCTTAAGTTAAGCTTTGATTTTGGGCTAAGTCAATTTTAGATGAGATGTCAAGGTTTGCAAGAATAGGTCTTTCTTCTTTCGTAATTTGTCGTATTGAGTACGGGAAATCAACATCGGTGTCGTAATACTCTGAATAGTGTCATCAAATATAGATGACCGATATATTGTTTATATGTATATAAATGTATATACTTGAGATCGAGTTGTAAGTTGTGTCTTGTTAGTGGTTCGGCGCAAAAGTTGAAAGTTGTGCGTAAGTTTACCCCAAACCTTGTTTTGCATTTACACTCAATTCGTTGTTATCATCATAAAGCTCTATGAGCGTATGATGTAAACATCTACTTGCAAAATTTGACGGATGTTGAATTGTTTCTATTATGGGCTATTATTGTACAATAAAAGGTTTAAATAATGTTTTAAATCTTGAGACCATTGGGTGTAATACCTTTGGTTGTATTGTATTGGATTATACAATATTATATTAGTTATATTTAAATTATTGTTTTGAGGTAATTCCTTTATTCTTTTGTTATGTTGGTAATCGGGCAGTAGCTCGAAAGAGATTCACTCAAGTCTTTACTATGATGTCTTTATTTCAAAATAATCTATTTACCTTTGAGCAGTAAACTTTATGATGGTTGTCAACCTACTAGCCATTATTCTTAGTTTTTGCATTTGATTTATACTCATAATCAGGTATGAGCAGTGTGATAGTTTGTTTAAACTGTCAACCGCCACCTCGCAAAGTGTGGAGCTCCACTATGCAGAGTAAACGCAGATTGAGTGGGAAATACCAAACCATTTTCTGGTAGTGGTCATGAAAGGAGGAGAAGGTTAAGCATGCGAGGTAGTTACCCAAATTGTTAGGCATGGTCTTGTGGAGTGGAAAGTTAGTTTCTCCTTCACAGGGAGAATGGAATATAGAGGAAGTTGGATTCAGTTTTAAGAGGGAGAACACAGAGAGGAAACAGGGAGAGGCTAAGCATGAAGTGAATGTGAACAGCTAGGAAAAGAATGAGTTCCTTGGACCAGTCTTCAAGCAAACACTGGAGATTATCTTCAGGTTCTTTCCATCTTTTCTCTGCACGATCATGGTTTTTCAGACATGTTTTTTTTATAGTATTGACTCTACTTATAATGTGATGGAACTTAGTAATTGTTTGAAGATACAATGTGTGAATTGTTAACAACTATAACCTTGTATGTTTTCACCACCTTCAAAATGGAAATGATGCTTTATCTCCTGCACCACACCATAGTTGAAATACTTACAGTGCAATTCATTGTTCTTAGAAGCATCTTCAATGGTCGAGTTTATTGTGTAGTTGTTTGTTTAACTTTAGGAGGTTTTTGGATATGCGAAGAGCACAATATAGACTAAGTGTTTGGTTGAAAACTAGCTCACAATTATCACAAGCCGCAGTGGCAAAATCCAGGTCGACGTTGGATGTATTCTCAGTTAGCCAGCCGACTACAATAGGTTGGTCTTGTCATACTTAAAAGATAACTAGTTTTTTTTTTAAGATTTGAAAATGTGCTAACCGTCAGCAGAGAAGTAGCAATAGTGTGAAATGTATGCTGAAACATGAAAGACTTCACAGTCCTCCACAATTTCTGAGTTTAAAATGGTTGGTCGACCATAGAAAATTTACTTACCTTGCTGCGAATGGTAACCAGTTTTAGTCCATTTGTCTTTGTAAACAACTCTTTTGCTATAAAAACATTCAAACTGTTGTGTCTTCAAAAGAGGGTATAGATTTACTATTTGGACTATACAGTCATACAAGTTAAATAATGAAGTTTTAGAACAAATATAATGAGTCTTTAGTCAAGTGTTTAGCCTAGACTTGCATGCATTCTTCTTGCAAATAGAAACAACAAGATAGGATTTCTAAATGCTTAGACTGACAAAGATTAAGCTATGTCAAAAATTTGATAGGTCGAAGAAGATTCTTAAGAGTATTTAAATTTTAACTCTTGGTCTTTGATTATTTGTATTCTATAAATTGGTTTATTGTGAAACCCTTCTGAAACAACATAGTTAAGTTAAGTGTCCACTCTTGAATGGATAATTTAAAGTAGTGGGCTAACTTAGAGATCAATTTATTAACTTATAACATTATCCAATTAATTAGTAAGCTAGGAACACATTTTTTTAACATATGGATGGAAACGTCTCCATGAGCTAAAAAGAGAGAAGTAAACCTCACTGTCATGCGTTAATGTGTGATGAGTATGGAATACCTAGAGGGTATTGAGGTTGTTATTTTAAACTTATACATAGGTAACTATAGGATTGCGATTAATTTGAGTTGAGTTGGGGTGGGTGAACTTATTACCTGCATTGAAACAACGCTAATTATATTCAAATCCTTTGGCTAAGGTAATGCATGTGCCTCAAGTGCATTGATAGTTCATTGTGACTGGATGGCATAGCTTGTGGAGTGGTCATGCTTGAGTAGAGGGTATCTAGGGGATTGCATGATAACAAGATACCTAGGTCACAACACCAGTACTCAGATGACAAACACCATTGGTTATCCTAAGTCTATCCTCTTGAGTAGGGTAGGGCCACTTCCGAATAGGAAGGATTGCGGGAGACCAACAGTCTGTGGTTGGAGGTTAAGCTCCTTGAAGATACTTTCTCTTCTATATTCTTGAGGCTTGCCTAGACTTGAATTTGGATGGTCGACAATCGAGATACAGTGACTTTGGTAAGTTTCTATTTTGAAAATGTTCTAAGTAATTTTAATCAATATATTGTTTAATGTTGCAGATGTATATATCCCTTTGTATAATTTATAATTTCATGATTATTGATAGTCGATGGATGAACTAAGTTTTAAAATGAGAAACAAATTACTTTTATGTTTTAAACTTTCATAAAAAAAATAAAATTTGCCTTTGGTTAAACTTAGTTTTTAGGGTGAACTGAAAACTAGGTGTTACAATCTACAATCATTCTATCAGTCGGCTTTAACAACACTTAGAACATTTGTAAATGCTCTGTTCTATCAGCTGGATCTAAGCATAACCTAAGGTGTGGAACAAAACTTGCTCTTGAAAAATATTACTCATGTCAGCCACTATCACTGATCATCGCTATTTGTCCAACAAACAACTTCCATACATCCAGAATCAAGACCTTCTACAAGGTCAACCTGTTCTTCTTCTGTCTATTCTGACAAACTAGAACCTGGTACTTAGAGGCTAATATATTTTGAATCCTTCATTACCGGAGGACAAAAATATGGAGTTAGACTATCTTGATAATGCACATGACTCCCCTAGATCTACAGCTAATCATGACTTCCCACCAGAGAGATTCAGACCAAAATATCGGACCATGTTACTGCTCTGTTCCTAGTTGTCCAAACTTAGACAAATTTTGAATCTGATTTCCATTATGAACAAGTTGTGTTATGCGGATGATTGGGATGATCCTAGTTACCATCAATGACACCATCTATAAATGCAAAGCAGTGTCTCTTGCCAACAGGAAGTGTGTCATTGAATTTTATGTGTTGGCAACATGAGCTAAATGGAGAGATAGATGGATATAGCAGAACATGATAGTATATGGTGTTGTCGTTGATGGCAACCCATTTTAGGGAAGTAGTCATGTTGGGTCGGAGAAGACCAAAGTACCAATCATTCTGTAGATTTGTGTAAGTCCCAGAGTACAATCTTTAGTGTTAAGGGAACCAACTTTTTGGTCCGCATTGCTCCGCTATGAAGAATCTTGTGATGTGGTTGTAAGTTAATTTTGGTACATAATGAAGGAGTCTAAATCCAAAACTTTAAGTCTTGAAGTCCTCCATAGTGAAAGATAGAGTTGACAGAATACAAGACTCTATAATAACAGTGTATAGTAGTATTAGTGGTATGTTGGAATACTCTGCATTCCACCATAGATGAACGTTTTGCTATGCGTTTTTGGGAATGAGTTCATATAAGTCAAAGATTTGTGTTCTCTAAGTGGCAAGCATTTTGTGGGTCTGTGTGATGAGTTGTGTGCTAACAGTTGGTTCATTCTATTGATTACTTCACCAGTGGTGCAGACCCAAATGTTTTGAGATTGTGCGAAGTTGATTCATGTATGGAATAATGTTATGGGAGTAATTATAGGACATGCCAGCCTATCTTAATGTGCTACATGATTTGTTTCCCTCCGCAAAGAGTATATAGTTAAGTTTTGGGCTGATAGGTCAAGAAGTCACACGATACATCTATTATGCTGACCCGTTTGATGTTTTGCTTGACTGTGGTATATAAAAAAGATTGATTTCTTGTGTGGAGTGTGTGTAAGTTAAATCTAATGTAGAGAAAGGAAAGATAAAATTATGGTAAAGATGAAGTGTGTTAAGTCAGTATTTTGAGCTTCAGTGGAATTTTATCTTCAGCGTAAGTCAGATGCATTACTAATAGTTCATATTTGGCAGTGAGCCACCCCTTTTTCTATGTCTTTCTATTTAGGACAGTGTGTCCTTTGGCAGTGAGCCACCTATAATGAGCACTTCTCTTTTGGACAGTGAGTCCACTATTGTATCAACTTGTAACCAGTTGCATTATAATATATTGTGAGCTAATCCTAACCATGGTTTTTCCCTTTTTGTGTTTTCCATGTAAAAATCTGGTGTTCATGTGTTATGTTTTGATGGTTTCTTTCATGCTTTCCTTTCTTACTACAAACTAATTATGCCATGTGGAATGAAATTTTAAATGCTTAAGTGGTTTCAAAGAATACTGATTCACCCCCCCTCTCAATATTCTAGGTGTTCAACAATGATTTTGAGAATGAGCAAGAGGCTAGTCTCTTGTTTGGTGTATTTCCCTCTTTTATCCCTAATAATGGCATTGAAGCCATTAACATCTATTTGTATGAGGATGATGTAGACATGGTTGCACTGGATGATAGGGTTACAGAGATAAATGATGGTGCATCTAATGAGGTTCAAATTGAAGACCTTGCCTATGAGAGTTGTGAGGATGGGGAGCATGTGAGTGTATGTGAGACCCTATTTCAACCATGCAAGAGTTGTTTTTATTCTCATATAGATTATCTTCAATTGGACTTCATGGAGGCACTAATACAATTACCAAGGATGTTGAGGTAATGGTATCGAGCTATGAAGACACTGTCACATATACTTTTCTGGAGCTTTGTTTGGGGCATTTATCTCTTGTTAATGTGGATTGTACTGAGAGCACATTTTTGAGCTCATTGGTTGGGATTGATAACATTGAAGCTAGGTGTTCTCAAGTGGGGGTCAAGTTGTTGATCTGTAGAGTGAGGAGGAGAAGATCATGAGTGATTATCATAACAACATTTTTTTTACAGTAGAGTGTGTCAAGGAATACAAAGTAGAGAGGCAACTTGAAGAATATGAGTCTTTACATAAAGTGCCTTAGAGTTCTGATTTGCATGTTGATGGTGTGGAGTTAGATTTGAATCGGGTTTTTGATTCAACTATAAAAAACTACATCAACATTGGTGGTACATTTGAGTTACAAGAATTTGAGCAATCATATGACACAACCCAGGTTGAAGTCTCATTAGAGAAAGACACACTCTAGATTGATTCTCAAGAAATTTATTTTCTTCAAATAGATTTGTGTGCAGATTTGAACACATATCATTCTCCCAAAGGGATTGAAGTTGAAAGTTTCCATATGGATGAGGATGAAAATGGCTCTTATTATTTGTGGCCGCCTTATTTGGTTCACTATTAATTTCACTTCCAACATGATGACACCAACATTGGCAGCTTGCAGGTGCATGTATGGAAGAAATATTTTCTATTGATGCTAGGTGATCAATAAAACTTCAATTTGATGGAGATTAGCTCTTTCATCTAGCTTGTCTTTGATAGGGGCAAGTAGTTTTATCAGTCTTTTGTAGGTGTTGGAGTTCTCTTGAATCAGCATTAAGGTTTGCCAGTTCCAATGCACAGGCAGATTCGGCCAACTAATACAGGAGGTTGCGTGAGCTGCCTCCCCTTCACTTCTAGTTCTGTCGCACCAAGGGGAGTGTCCCTGTAGCTAAAGATTTGATCTTGACTCACCCAATGACAGAAATATTTAGCTTTACAACAACAGGAATAATACTCTCACTTTAGGACCAAGATTTACATGATAAATCACAAGGTTGGCAATGTTCTTGGACATATCTAATTGGTTAAGGATGAGAGTATGCAGGGGTCCTACTTCCTACTCCTACAACTAACAGGTTGGAATTATGAAATGATTTGTTTAATGTTTGGGTGTAAGACAAGGGGTTTTGGATCATAACTACTACACAAGAAGCAGACCGATGCCTATCTCAGGGCAAGGAGTCAACTAGACCTATACAAGAGAATGGCTTGCACTGTCATTCAAATTTCAAGGGGTTAGATTTGATGCTTGCCTTACAAACATCACCCAAGGATAAGTATTTAACTGTCTCTACATACATACATCCCAACTGACATACAATCTTCTCCATACTCAGCCTAAAACAATTTAATCCACTCCTTGAATGGTAGTTAAAGATTAAGCATGTGATACAGAAATCTATACCCTAGAATCTAAGAAACCCTTAGCAACCAGATTCAAAAGAAGATAATACATACAACACATGGAGATAGACAGATAAACACATGCAATAATGTATTTTTTCAAATAAAATGACAAGGAACTGAACATATGTGCAAGGTACACTCAAATGCAACTCATAAACTCCAACAAAGATAAAATAGCCAAGAAAATGCTCTGTCTTTCATTATTTTTCCCCTAAAAAATGCCCAAGTCTTCAACAACTAGAAATGAGTGACACGGTTTGCTTATAAAGCAAGAACCTGTACTCAGCAATTACAACAGGGTCTTCTCAAAATGCTGCCAAATATAGTGCACTAGGAATGGCGCCCAAAACATTTAATGCAACAGTAAGAAGAAAAGGAAGGGGCAGGTGAGATCAGGATCTACACCGCCACCTGAAGATTTTCTTCACTAATCTGGTAGTTGGTTGGTCCTTTCAACCCATACCCTTATGCAAATCTTGCCATAAATGCCAACCTACCTGCAGGATGCAGTAGTTGCATGATCTGGAGCTCCTCCCACCTAAAAATAGCTACAGATACAAAGAAAAACCTTTGCTAAAACTTTGAAACTGAGCCATCGATCTCCCTTCCTACTGCCAAAATCCATGGTATCAAAACACGCTGAAAAGCTATCCACCAGTTAAAATGTGCCACGTAGGCACCCTGTGCTTCCATCGTTGACTTTTCTGCCATCTATTTTGCCTTTGTCGCTTCTGTATATGCAAACGCATATACATACAATAGCCACATACAAAGTGAACCCCAAAATATTATAAAACAAATTACAATCTCATTCGGGTCTGGCTTGTATCTCCTTTTTGCATCTATCGCTTTGTATATTGCATATACAAGCAAGCCGCGGACTTCAACACTTTATCTACTAGACTGGAACATCCTTTGAAATCTGCATTGTATCTTTCTCATTGTATCTTTTCATTGTATATCACATATACAACACATAACATGCAACCTGCAGACTTCAACTTGAAATCTGCCAAAACATATTCTCCTCTCGCGTTCGGGTTGCATCTCCTCTACCTTGCATCTCGGCATATACAATGCACCTCACATACAAACAACAGACCGCAAATTTTATTCACTGCATTTGATTTTCAATCGGGTCCTGATTGTATGTTTTCTTTTGTATATCAGCATGTATGTCACATATACAATGCAAACATACAACCGGCGGGCCCCATGCTGTAGTTCCTACCTTGCATGTATCACCTTGTACATTGCCGTCAATGCATCTACCCAATATACATTCTACTTTGTATGCTCACATTGTATGTCGAACACATACAATCCCCTTTGTATATCTATAGGCCCCACCTCTTGTATATCAGCCCTTTGCACATTTCCTTTGCATATGGCGAATGCATATCACATATACAAATGCGATTTATATATGAGATACAAAGCCATTGTATGTGAGGCGGACCCCACCAAATGTATCTCCTGCTTTGTATATTGCCGAATATACAAGACCCCTTGTATCTTTTCACTGTAGCGAATGTATATGCGCCCCCTTTGTATATCTGCAATGTACATTCCCAATGTATGTCGGACATACATTCACTATTGCATCTGTTTCGATGTACATTGACCCTTGCATGTTTCGCTTGTATGCTGCCAATGTATATTTTCTTTGCATGTTTTCTTTGTATCTAGCTGTTGTATGTCTGAACATACAACACAAAATATACATGCAACTTGATATACAAGAAGGGAATATTCCTAGAATCTGTGACATACAAGCAATCATTTTTACACCCTTTGAAGCCGATTGAACATACAAACTGCCCTGTATGCCCGAATGTACATTTGAACCCGCATGTATATACAAATGGCCTTGTATATACAAAGATGCATGCATATAGCTTTTTTTTTTGCACTTTTCAAAGACCGATATGCATAAAATGAGGCCGAGGGACTTAGAATTTTTGGATTTTTATGAAAGGTGCTTGCAGATGAAAGTTTGAAACCTGAATGTTTATGTAGGCACCAACACTAGCTTTGTCTGGTGACACATGCCTCTTCCAGGCATGGTGAGAACCATAAATCTCTAGGATGCAGACCAATCCCTATATCCATTGGGCAACAGAGTCAAACACTGCACCAACCTGCATCACAAAACACACCTTTTAAAATTTTCTTGGTGGCCCAAGGCCACCAAAAAGGAAAAACTAGAATTTCCTTTGTCAAATACTTGATTTTCTTTTGATTTCTTCAAATGAAGCCTGAAAACTTTTTGTTGTTTGTAGCACCCTATTTTGCAATTGGTTGTGATGTTGCCCATTTCTTTTTCTTTAACAAATCTACAACAAGCTTCATCGGCATACATTATCATCATCTGTAGAGTGTCATCATCATATGAGTCACTGATGTTGCTTGGAAAAATAACAGACTCACATGAAACAAATGAATCCACATCAGAATTTGGCCTTTCATCAAAAAATAGAAGCTCCTCTGAATCAAACAAACAATACTCAGGCACAAGCAACATCTCATAATCAAAATCACATTTATTTTTAGAAAGATTCAAGTATCCATCATCATTGTCCACAACAATCTTATCATTAAGGTCCACCTGGAATGCCTCAAGAGAAGGCATAAAAAGCTTAGAGTGCAGCCCTTCATCAAAAGCTTTGTAGTCACCACTGCAACCAACACTATCCCTAACTGTGTGAGCACACACATCTGCAACTTGTCCATTCACACCTCAATAGTGACCCTGATTTTCCCCTTCACCAATGCACTGATGATCAAAAGCAAATTTCTCAACCTCTACATTGTAAAGGTAGTCAGAATTTTCAAGGAAACACTCATACTCAGCATCCATATATATTTCATCATCTGAAAATCTCACATATGCATCTGAATGCTGACACTCACTAACATATTCACTATCATCCCTTGAAACTTCTGCATTCAGAGTGAAGCTCTGCATATCCGCCTCATATAAATATTTAGGAATAACTGGGATATGCCTATTACTATATGATGCAACTTCATGTATATCTTTCATTTCATCATTTGAAAGGCATTTTACATCTGCAGGCTTTTCTTCTAGAGGCTGACAACAATCTTTGTCTTCGCCATTATAGGATGTGCCTACATTTTCTACAACATCTTCTTCATGTTCATGCATCACATCATGACTGCACCCATTGTTATGAAATATATTCCCCTTTGTAGAATCATCTCTCAATGAGCACATTGGGAAAGCAGAAATACATTCACCTTGAAAACTGCTTTGAAGGCTTGCATCCATGAAACCTACTGGCATTCCATATTTCTCATTGTTTTCAATGTCCATAGCAAATTGGTAAGCCTGGTGAAGTGTGACTGGATCTTTATCTCTCAATCTATAACTCATTTTCTTATCAAATGCAACCAAATAAATTGTCAAACACAATGCATCATTTGGTCTCATATATTCAGGAATCTTCTTGAGCAACTTAATAAATCTAAGATTAGAGGCTGGAACTAGTTCCTCATCCTCCTTTTGAATATTCATGAAATGTATGATCAATGAGGCCATATCAAACCTTTCACCAAACTGCTCTAGGAATGCAACTTCTAAATCTACCCATGACAAAACTGAACACACAGGTAGGTTTGAGAACCAGACCCTAGCATCATCCTCTAATGACTAAACAAAGAGTCTCATTGCTACATCTTCAGCCTCTACCTCATAATCTTCTATCAAATTACAAAATTTTTGCAGATGTTGGTTTGCAGACTCAAAATTTGATCCACTATATTTTGGTAAACATTTTCTAATCTTATTGGGAGTAACATTTGGGTAACCATTTATTCCTTTGAAAATCAAAGCTTTATACCTTTCAATAAAAAAATGGTCTTCTTTGAGAACACAACCAGGTTTTCTGCTCTAAACTCATCATTTTGAATGAAAAGATGGAATACCTAGAAATATGTTGCAGCTTTGGATAGGTTCAATCAACACAGTCGCCATCTATTGGAGTTCTCCTGAATCAGCATTAAGGTTTGCTAGTTCCAATGCACGGGTAGATTCAACCAACTAATATAGGAGGTTGCGTGAGCTGCCTTCCCTTCACTTCTGGTTCTACCGCACCAAGGGGGTGTCCCTATAGCTAAAGATTTGATCTTGACTCGCCCAATGACAAAAAGATTTAACTTTACAACAACAGGCAGAATACTCTCACTTTAGGACCAAGATTTACATGATAAATCACAAGGTTGGCAATGTTCTTGGACATATCTAACTGGTTGAGGATGAGAGTATGTAGGGGTCCTACTTCCTACTCCTACAACTAACAAGTTAGAATTATGAAATGATTTGTTTAATGTTTGGGTGCAAGACAAGGGGTTTTGGATCATAACTACTACACAAGAAGATGACCGGTGCCTATCTCAGGGAAAGAAGTCAACTAGACCTATACAAGAGAATGGCTTGCACTGTCATTCAAATTTCAATAGGTTAGATTTGATGCTTGCCTTACAAACATCATCCAAGGATAAGTATTTAACTGTCTCTACTTACATACATCCCAGCTGACATACAATCTTCTCCATACTCAGCCTAAAACAATTTAATCCACTCCTTGAATGGAAGTTAAAGATTAAGCATGTGATACAAAAATCTATACCCTAGAATCTGAGAAACCCTTAGCAGCCAGATTCAAAAGAAGAGAATACATACAACACATGGAGATAGATAGATAAACACATGCAATAATGCATTTTTCATATAAAATGACAAGGAACTAAACATATGTGCAAGCTACACTCAAATGCAACTCATAAACTCCAACAAAGATAAAACAACCAAGAAAATGCTCTGTCTTTCGTTATTTTTCCCCCAAAAAATGCCAAGGTCTTCAACAACCAGAAATGAGTGACAAGGTTTGCTTATAAAGCAAGAACCTGTACTCAGCAATTACAACAAGGTCTTCTCAAAATACTACCAAATACAGTGCTCCAGGAATGGTGCCCAAAACATTTAATGCAGCAGCGAGAAGAAAAGGAAGGGGTGGGTGAGATCGGGATCTGCACCGCCGCCTAAAGATTTTCTTCACTAATCTGGTAGTTGGTCGGTCCTTTCAACCCATACCCTTCTGTAAATCTTGCCATAAATGCCAACCTACCCGCGGGATGCAGCAATTATGTGCTCTGGAGCTCCTCCCACCTGAAAATAGCTACAGATACAAAGCAAAGCCTTCGCTAAAACTTTGAAACTGAGACGTTGATCTCCCTTCCTGCTGCCAAAATCCACGGCATCAAAACACGTTGAAAATTCATCCACCGGTTAGAATGTGCCACGTAGGTACCCTGTGCTTCCATCGCTGACTTTTCTGCCATCTATTTTGCCTTTTATCACTATTTTTCCTTTGTCGCTTCTGTATATGCAAACACATATACATACAACAGCCACATACAAAGCAGACCCCAAAATATTATAAAACAAATCACAATCTCATTCAGGTCCGGCTTGTATCTCCTTTTTGCATCTATCACTTTGTATATTGCATATACAAGCAAGCCGCGGACTTCAACAATTTATCTGCTCGACTGGAACATCCTTTGGAATCCACATTGTATCTTTCTCATTGTATCTTTTCATTGTATATCGCATATACAATGCATAACATGCAACCCGCAGACTTCAACTTGAAATCCACCAAAACATATTCTCCTCTCGCATTTGGGTTGCATCTCCTCTACCTTGCATCTCGGCATATACAATGCACCTCACATACAAGCAGTGGATCCCAAATTTTATTCACTGCATTTGATTTTCAATCAGGTCCAGATTGTATGTTTTCTTTTGTATATCGGCATGTATGTCACATATACAATGTAAACATACAACCGGTGGGCCCCATGCTTTAGTTCCTGCCTTGCATGTATCATCTTATACATTGCTGCCGATGCATCTACCCAATATACATTCTACTTTGTATGCTCACATTGTATGTCGAACACATACAATCCCCTTTGTATATCTGCGGGCCCCACCTCTTGTATATTGGCCCTTTGCACATTTCCTTTACATATGGCGAGTGCATATCACATATACAAATGTGATTTATATACGAGATACAAAGCCATTGTATGTGAGGCAGACCCCACCAAATGTATCTCCTGCTTTGTATATTGTCGAATATACAAGACCCCTTGTATCTTTGCACTGTAGCGAATGTATATGCACCCCCTTTGTACATCTGCAATGTACATTCCCAATGTATGTCAGACATACATTCACCATTGCATCTGTCTCGATGTACATTGACCCTTGCATGTTTCGCTTGTATGCCGCCAATGTATATTTTCTTTGCATGTTTTCCTTTGTATCTAGCCGTTGTATGTCTGAACATACAACACAAAATATACATGCAACCTTATATACAAGCAAGGAATATTCCTAGAATTTGCGACATACAAGCAACCATTTTTACACCCTTTGAAGCCGATTGAACATACAAACCACCCTGTATGCCCGAATGTACTTTTAAACCCGCATGTATATACAAATGGCCTTGTATATATAAAGATGCATGCATACAACTATTCTTTTTTTTTTTTGCACTTTTCAAAGCCCGATATGCATAAAATGAGGCCAAGGTACTTAGAATTTTTGGATTTTTATGAAAGGTGCTTGCAGATGAAAGTCTAAAACCTGAATGTTTATGTAGGCACCAACAGTAGGGATGGCTTGCAATGTTCTAAAATTTTATTTACAATCATCCTTCCTTTTGGGCCCATGCCTATGAATGTATGCCTTGTAAATACGTCTTGTGTTGTTCCTCCTTGTTTTTTTTTTCCTTTTTGGTCTACCTAGAGATATTATGGATTCTCACTATGTCAATGTTTAACACACGTCCCCAACCAGATCCAGTGTTGGTACCCAAATTTTTTGGTTCCCAACTCACATTTTATTTCCCAAAAATCCATCAAGTTCCCCATGGTTGCCTCCTTGTTTGCCTTGGCCTACTTTTCCCAATGTTAATATCTGATTAGAGATTATTTTATTGTAGTTCCCCATCCAAACTTTTTCTAATTGTTTCATCCTTGCAAATGCCTAAGTGTTTCCTTGTCAGCAAGTTTGAAAGTTTGTTAACTTGCCAATTCTCCAATTTACTTTCATGTTTTGAAAGTGTTCGTCAATGGTTCAGCTAGTTCACAAACTACCAAACTCATTGACTATGGTTCCTTGGTTCATGGTTTCATCGATCAGCCGACAAGGTGATAGAAAGGAAAGACAAGTAAAGTGTTTGTTGGTGATGTGGGTGGTTCATGAACCAAAAGGTTCGTTGATGGCCTGAGCCACCAACAAAGGGAAATATTAACAAGAGAAAAAAAAAAGAAACAAAGTGAAATGTTGTCTTCATCAATGAAGTGAGTGGTTCGCAAACCTGCTGGCTTGCCAACCACCATGTTTGCTAATAGGAAAACTCACCGACGAAGGGAAAAGAACAAGAGACAAAAAAAGGAAACAAAGATGAAGTGAATGGTTCACAAACTGAAAGGTTCGCTGATAGACAAAATTGACGACAAAGAAAGAAGACAAGGTAGGAAGAGGATGGAGAAAAAAAGAAACAAACAAATAAAGTCTTCATCGGCGAAGTGGCTAGTTTGTAAACTGAAAGGTTCTTCGATGGCCTGAGTCATTGACAAAGGGTGAATAAACCAAAGTTGTTTTTCAAATGGAATATTTTAATGTATTTTTAAAGTGTTGTAAAATCTTTACACACACTTTTCAAATGGGCATTATATTTTTAAAAGCCCACCTACTCTCAAGCTACCATGAATACAAAATTGAAGATGATGTATATGTTGGTGGTGAGGTAGGTGGGATTGATTGCGAGAATAATGGCAGTTGGTAGGGTAGATTGTTCTCGCCCAGGTGTAACAACACAAATAGAACATTGCCATATATACATGATAGAGAGATGTTTTTAGGGGTTGGTTCTTTGGTGGTGGCTGTAGGCTATACAGGTTCAGTAATGCTTCTAGGGCTTCAAATCATGCCATGTCCAGTTGCAGAGAAGAAATGGAATAATGATACAGATGAAAGATAGTGTGCTATAGGGATTGTGCAAATAATGTCTCCATGTTTGTTTGTATGCATTTAGGGTTTTCCTCTTATCACATTTGCTTATAAGTTTCTATTTTACATTTGAAAATGTGACAGCATTTTAAATATATTACAAGCTTTGTAATTATCATTTGTTCTCTCCACTTGAATGCATGCAGTTCATTCCAGATAACTAAGTATGTTTGAAGTACAAAACTTTCACTCTGATATAGTGTATGGTTAGATCAATTTTCTTTGTTTTCTTTCCATTGTTTTTTCTGTTACTTGTGACTTTGTAGCCCAGTTGGATTGGCACTGGTCTTGGCTCCATAAGACCAATCTCATATCATTTAAAAAAACATTTACCAATGGTTTGGGGGAAGGGACATTGCTCCTATGCATGCATATTTGCATAGTTTGTATCAGCTATATAGGGGTTTTGTGACAGCTAGTTGTTCTTGGTTCAGCATGACAGTTTTGGGATCAAGATAGCAAGTTAGGTTTGGTTGTTCATTGGTTTTTAGTTGTTCATCTAGTTTGAACTCAATACTTGTTAAGGTATACCCCTTGGAATATCCCTCCAGAGTTTAGCTGAGCACAAAGTGTAGAGGAGCCTACCCACTTTTGTAAGTTGGCCAAAATCTCCCTTAACCTATTGACAAATCTCTTTTAATCACCTTGATGACACCCCTAGCCTAGGTGATTGTGAAATGTTTTAGGGTTTCATGTTGTAGTTATTTTGGGAACTAGCATGTACATTATGTAATTCCTTAAATATTTCATTTGGGTGGAATCAATATATATGTTAAGGAATCTTCTTGGATATCTTTTGATTGGAGGATATATGTGGATAAAGCATTCTTTAATTATGGTATTATCTGTTGCAAGTATGAGGTTATCCAGTGTTGTCATTGATGTCAACATACTCATATTGCATTGACAAGAAGGATTTGATGAGCTGTGTGCTGAGGATATTGAGAAAATTAGTCTCAGTCAGGAACAGTGAAGAACAGTGATGAGAAGAAGGTAAATGTACTGTATAGGATGATAACCGGAGGATGCGGATTAAAGGGTTAGTAGATATGAGTCTTGAGATGCTACAGTTAAGATTTCAGAGGTCCGCATGAAGATCTGAAGGAGTTGTGGCTGCCGGTATAGAACCGGGTCCGGCAAGTATCCGGAGGTGACAGAGGATCACAAAACGGTCCGGTGAGGTCCGGAATTGTATTATCCTAATCTGCGGATTGGAAGGAGTGTTTGGGATGTCCTTGTGATGTGTCATCCTGATTTGTGTATGATTTGAAGGTCCGGAAGTACCTCTTACATTATGACAGTGGCGACAGACTGTGTTCTTGAAGTTCCGGATGAGGAAGACAAGAGATCCCAGTAAGCAGAGGAAGTGCGGATGTATCCGGACATTCAGACAAGCTTGTGAAGATTCTTGGATCTTGTTTAGGTTGTGTTGTTGGTCCGCATTGATGGTAGAGCCCGGAATTGAAGTTATTCTTCCGGATGAAGTTCTTGCTCTATGTAGCCGACCGGATGAGTTGTTCATCCTGCGAATGTTCTTGTGATGGCCGACCGGATGTGTTATTCATCTTGCGGATACTCCTATGGTTGTTTGCCGACTTAGATGTTTGTTCCTAAGTCGATGTCTTGTATAAATGACAGTTTGTGAGTTCATTTCAGTGTGAAGAGTGAGGATGAGTATGGTATAGCGAAGAAACGTGCGAAAGGCAGAGCAGAGATTGTTGCGCTTAATTGGAACTGATCCGGACATGGTAGAGATGTCATTCTCCAGTTCAAGACTGTGATTTTCATCACTTTGTAGACAGTGTGTCTCCTTGTAGGCAGTGGGCCTCTTTGTGAGCAGTGTGCTCGGGCAGTGAGCCCTTATTGGCATGTGCCATTCATTTTTCCCTATTCTTCTAACAGAGAATAATTCTTGGGTTAATCACCCCGTGGTTTTTCCCTTAACCGGGTTTTCCACGTCAAAATCTTGGTGTTCAATGTGTTGATGCTTATCTGCTCTTATGTTTATGTATTATGCTTCCATGGATGATTATTTGATATGCTGCTAACTAACAACAGTGAGTTAAGTGTTTGAATGAGAAGAAGTTTTATACAACTGATTCACCCCCCCCCCTCTCAGTTGTATGCCTTAGATCTAACAATTGGTATCAGAGACAGGTTCCTCTGACAAGAGCTTAACCGCTTGAGGAGATCCAGGATGTCATCATACAAGAAGGATAGTCCGAAGTTCAATGGAACCAACTTCACTCTCTGGAAAGGTCGCATGAAGTGTCACTTGGAATGCATGGGAAAAGCATACCTGGGTATGATTTCAAAACCATATGTACCTCCACAAGGTGGTCCGACAACTCTGAATGAAATCACAGAAGCTGAAAACAATCTGCGGACCAAGGAAGCTCTTCTAAGCGCATTGAATGACTCAGATCTCTCGAATGTCATTGACCTACCCACTGCATATGAGATCCTAACTAAATTGGAACTTCTATATGAAGGAGATGAGTTTGTCAAAAGTGCAAGGTTGCAAAGTCTGAAAGGGAAATTTGAAAGGTTGAAAATGAGAGATGATGAAAACATCACTACCTTTATGCCAAGAGTAAATGAGCTGGTATGTGGAATCAGAAATGCTGGTGGAACTTTAGATGAAAATGAGATTGTCTGCAAAATCCTAAGATCCCTTCCTGCTGCCTACAAAATCAAAGTTGCTGCCATTGATGAATTCAGAGCCCACACAACTGTCACAAGAGAACAACTGGCTGGCAAACTAGCTGCATTTGAAATGACCGAGTTTGGAGATGATCCTCCCAAGACTGAATCTACTTTCAAAGCCAGTGCCTATGTGAAAGGCAAACAGAGATTTGATCCGGGTGAAAACTCATCAAGGAAAATGTCATGGTATGATCAAGCAAGAAGAGACATGGAAGAAGAAGAAGCAGAAACAGCTCAACTTGAAGCCCTCATTGCAAAGAGACTGCCAAGAGGATCCGGTAAGTATGAAGGAAAACTACCCTTTAAGTGTTTCAACTGCAATAAGATTGGTCATTTTGCCTCAAGATGTCCGGAGAGATCTACAAGATCTAATACTCACAGACAAAGGTTTCAAAAGAATTGCTATTATGTTCATGAAGAAGATGACAATGAAGGAGTAACAGATGATGAATCAGAACCAGGAAGCAAATCCGGAAATGAGTGGGTGTTTATAGCCATCAAGGAAGAAGATTCCATGCTCTCTGAATCTGTCAATCACAAAGTTGTTGAAAAAGCCTTGGCTGCTCAAGTGGAAGAAAAGGATGATTGGGTTATTGACAGTGGATGTTCTCACCATATGACTGGTGACAAGAATAAGTTCTTAGACTTGGAAAGATATGAAGGAGGAATGGTAAAGTTTGGTGACAATTCTGCTGGCAGAATCAGAGGTAGGGGAACTATTTCCTTTGATGGTAAGAGCAAAACAGGAAATGTACTGTATGTTGAAGGATTGAAGCACAATCTTCTCAGTGTTGGTCAGTTAGTGGACAAAGGCTATGATCTCCAGTTCAAGAATGGAAAATGCAGAATCTTTACAAGCTCCGGAACTGAAATTGCATCCGGTACTCAGACAAAAGGTAACATCTTTCATCTGGTTGGTTCAAATAAAAGTTGTTTGTTTGTTCAAATTGATCAGAGTTGGTTATGGCATAGAAGAATGTGTCATGTAAATTTTGATAACATCATCAAAATAAGCAATACTCAGGCTGTGAGAGATCTTCCAAAGTTGATAAAACCTACAAATAGTGTGTGTAAAGAATGTCAGTTAGGCAAACAAAGCAGAGTCTCTTTTAAAAGCAAAGATCAGTCTTCTACCGGATTATTGGAATTAGTACATACTGATCTATGTGGTCCGACAAGAATCAAGAGTCTGCAAGGTGATAGATATTTCATGTTGTTAATTGATGATCATTCCCGGATGATGTGGGTTACCTTTCTAAAAGAAAAATCAGAAGCTTTTGAGAAGTTCAAAATCTTCAAAGCTATGGTGGAGAATCAAACCAGATTGAAACTAAAGTGTCTAAGGTCTGATAGAGGTGGTGAATTTACATCTGGTGAATTCATTGACTTTTGTGAGAAACAGGGTATAAGGAGACAGTTGTCTGCTCCTAAGACTCCACAGCAGAATGGAGTAGTTGAGAGAAAGAACCGGACCATCCAGGAAGCTGCTAGGACAATGATGTTGGAAGCAAATGTTCCTCAAATGTTTTGGAAAGAAGCTATCAGCACTGCAGTCTACACTCTCAATCGAGTTCAAATCAGAAACAACACCGGTAAGACCCCCTATGAACTCTGGTTTGGCATCACTCCTACTGTGAAATATTTCAGAGTATTTGGTAGCAAGTGTTATATTAAAAGAGATGAAGATCTAGGAAAGTTTGATGCTAGAAGTGATGAAGGAATTTTCTTGGGCTACTCCACTCAAAGCAAAGCATACCGGTGTTACAATAAGAGATTGAGGAAGATGATAGAAAGCACCAATGTGAAGGTTGATGAAGGAATTGAGAAGCCTTCAAGATTTTATGAGTTTGATGAAGATGACCAAGACAGTGTTCAAGGACCTCAATCCTCTCCGGTGAAACAGAGTCAGCCTGATCCGGTAAATCAGGAAGAAGAGTTAGATTTGAATGAGGCTGATCAAGAAACAACAGTGCTGGATACTCCCAAAATTCCAAGGTATGTAAGACTGAATCACTCTGAAGATCAGATCATAGGTGACAGAAGCAAAGGTGTACAAACTAGAAGGAATATTGCTCAAGATCAGAATGAATGTTGTCTGATTTCAAAGATTGAACCTAAAACAATAAATGAAGCCTGCAATGATGAAAACTGGACCAAAGCAATGGAAGATGAACTGATGCAAATTGAGAAAAATCATACTTGGGATCTTGTTCCCAGACCTAGAGACAGGAATGTAATTGGAACCAAGTGGGTCTTCCGGAACAAACTAAATGAAGCTGGTGAAGTAATCAGAAACAAAGCTAGATTGGTCTGCAAAGGCTACTCTCAAATAGAAGGAATTGACTTTGAAGAGACTTTTGCTCCGGTAGCAAGAATTGAAGCAGTCAGATTACTTCTTGCATTTGCTGCCTTCAAAGACTTCAAGGTATATCAGATGGATGTCAAGTCTGCCTTCCTAAATGGTGATCTGGAAGAAGAAGTCTACATTGAACAACCGGATGGATTTCAATTGTCTGATAATAATGATATGGTCTGCAAGTTGAAGAAAGCTTTGTATGGATTGAAGCAAGCCCCAAGAGCATGGTATGAAAGGTTGGATAAGCATCTTGTGCAGATTGGATTCAACAAAGGTACTGCTGACAGTAACTTATATTTCAAAATTGATCATGAAAACATTCTAATTGTTGAAGTGTTTGTGGATGATATCATTTTTGGAGGAAGAGATAGTATGTGCAAAACTTTTGCAAATCAGATGAAAAGTGAGTTTGAAATGTCTATGCTTGGTGAAATGAATTTCTTCTTGGGTCTGCAAATTACTCAAACAAAAGAAGGGATCTTCATCTCTCAGACCAAATATGTGAAAGAATTGTTAAAGAAATTCGGTATGGAAGACTCAAAGCCTATGAACACTCCTATGGCAACCGGATGTAAGTTAAGCAAAGATGATGATTCTCCAAAGGCAGATCAGACAAAGTATAGATCAATGATTGGTGGATTGTTGTATCTCACTCAAACTAGACCAGATATAATGCAGGCTGTTGGTCTTGTGGCAAGATTCTAGGCTGATCCTAGAGAATCTCATGTTATGGCAATCAAAAGAATTTTTAGATACTTGAAAGGAACAGTTGAGTATGGTCTATGGTATCCTAGAGATCCGGATTTCTCTCTTCATGCTTACACAGATGCAGATTGGGCAGGAGATGTGGATGACCGGAAGAGCACTAGTGGTGGAGCATTCTTTTTGGGGAAGAGATTGGTTTCTTGGCTAAGCAAGAAACAAGATGCAATATCTCTGTCTACAACTGAAGCAGAATACATTGCAGCAGCAGGTAGTTGCACTCAAATCTTGTGGATGAAGCAGATGCTAAGAGACATTAAAGTTGAATATGAGGAGCCTATCACAATTTTCTGTGATAATTCAAGTGCAATTAATATTTCCAAGAATCCGGTATTGCATTCTAAGACTAAGCACATATCTATCAAATTTCACTTTTTGAGAGAACAAGTAAACAAGGAAGAAGTCAGATTGGAGTATGTTCCCTCCAAGGATCAGATTGCAGATATCTTTACCAAACCTCTTCCCAAGGACTCCTTTGAATATCTCCGGGAGAAGTTAGGGGTCATGGCCCCTCCGGTGATGAACTAAGATGCACTGATGTGCATCAGTCCGGTGGCTATCACAGTCATATCTTGTGATCCGGACTAATGAGGAGCTGCAACTAAGGGGGAGCAGCTAGTATGATTCTGATGCATGAGAATTGCAAGTATGAGCCCTTTGCCATTGATGTCAAAGGGGGAGAGAAGACATGTGAAAAACAAATGGTTGATGATCAAAGGGGGAGCAGTAAAGGAAGAGAAGACATATGAAAAGATGAAGTTCTTGTCTTAATGGTTTTTCACATCATATGTTGCCATCAATGACAAAGGGGGAGATTGTTGCAAGTATGAGGTTATCCAGTGTTGTCATTGATGTCAACATACTCATATTGCATTGACAAGAAGGATTTGATGAGCTGTGTGCTGAGGATATTGAGAAAATTAGTCTCAGTCAGGAACAGTGAAGAACAGTGATGAGAAGAAGGTAAATGTACTGTATAGGATGATAACCGGAGGATGCGGATTAAAGGGTTAGTAGATATGAGTCTTGAGATGCTACAGTTAAGATTTCAGAGGTCCGCATGAAGATTTGAAGGAGTTGTGGCTGCCGGTATAGAACCGGGTCCGGCAAGTATCCGGAGGTGACAGAGGATCACAAAACGGTCCGGTGAGGTCCGGAATTGTATTATCCTAATCTGCGGATTGGAAGGAGTGTTTGGGATGTCCTTGTGATGTGTCATCCTGATTTGTGTATGATTTGAAGGTCCGGAAGTACCTCTTACATTATGACAGTGGCGACAGACTGTGTTCTTGAAGTTCCGGATGAGGAAGACAAGAGATCCCAGTAAGCAGAGGAAGTGCGGATGTATCCGGACATTCAGACAAGCTTGTGAAGATTCTTGGATCTTGTTTAGGTTGTGTTGTTGGTCCGCATTGATGGTAGAGCCCGGAATTGAAGTTATTCTTCCGGATGAAGTTCTTGCTCTATGTAGCCGACCGGATGAGTTGTTCATCCTGCGAATGTTCTTGTGATGGCCGACCGGATGTGTTATTCATCTTGCGGATACTCCTATGGTTGTTTGCCAACTTAGATGTTTGTTCCTAAGTCGATGTCTTGTATAAATGACGGTTTGTGAGTTCATTTCAGTGTGAAGAGTGAGGATGAGTATGGTATAGCGAAGAAACGTGCGAAAGGCAGAGCAGAGATTGTTGCGCTTAATTGGAACTGATCCGGACATGGTAGAGATGTCATTCTCCAGTTCAAGACTGTGATTTTCATCACTTTGTAGACAGTGTGTCTCCTTGTAGGCAGTGGGCCTCTTTGTGAGCAGTGTGCTCGGGCAGTGAGCCCTTATTGGCATGTGCCATTCATTTTTCCCTATTCTTCTAACAGAGAATAATTCTTGGGTTAATCACCCCGTGGTTTTTCCCTTAACCGGGTTTTCCACGTCAAAATCTTGGTGTTCAATGTGTTGATGCTTATCTGCTCTTATGTTTATGTATTATGCTTCCATGGATGATTATTTGATATGCTGCTAACTAACAACAGTGAGTTAAGTGTTTGAATGAGAAGAAGTTTTATACAACTGATTCACCCCCCCCCTCTCAGTTGTATGCCTTAGATCTAACATTATCATAGTAATGTCTTTATTTATTATAATAATGTATGTTAATTTGGACTGGCATTATATTTTTAGTGCTTACAGTCCTGGCCAAAACTTTTCCAATCAAAAGTTTCTATTAGACACAAAGGTGGCATCATTTTGGTATAAATTACAATATTTTTGAAAAAATTAGAGAAAATTAATTTCCCCCCTACTTCTACTAATGTAAATAACATTTTTTGAAAAATGTAAAAATACCCTTTTATAGATCTTAATGTGTAGATTTTGAAAATAGAGTTTTTATTACCATTAAATTTTTTCATGACAAGTAGGTCATCAACCCTAAAAGTTGAGGTTGATTATTGTTACCTAATTTATCCTCCAACTTAATTAGGTTAATTTGAGATAAGTTTTGCAAAAAGGAGTTAAAGGTACACATTGGTTTCTACTTTTAAAAGTTACATTCATATGTCAGAGATATTATCTAATAAACTATAGTTTAGTTTTGAAAAAGTACACAAAAGGAAGATTACATATTTTTTGCATAACTGTTGTCTTTTATTGATAATCATGAATGAATAATGTCCCACACAAGCCATGGGAATAACTTTTCTAATGTAATACAATAGTAAACTATACAATTGAAGAAAAGGAAAAGCATATAAAAGGAAAAGGCATCCATCATTGCCTAGGTGGCAAGGATGGATGTTGATCTATTGCATCTTCGGATTACTCTTGATCTTCTAGAAGGTTGCTCCATTATTTTAGAATGCCTGGAGATGTTGAGAAAGAATTTGTTAATGCTCAGGACAGGTTTTCCAATCATATACATTTCAGTATTCAACAAGCATATAATGTACTATTATAAGGCATTGAAGTAATTTTTTACAGTATTATTGAGTCAAGACCAACAAAGCAGGAGATCATCATCATATCCATCATATTTAGGGCTTCATTGTTATCTCTAACATGTTTGTTCACTGTGTAGGTATAGGTGTAATCTCATTTCTGAACTATCTATATTTGAGATCATGGCATGCGGAGTGAAATGGGCTCCCACAAGGGTCAAGCCCAGCATGCCGCCCTTTGTTTCATTAGAAGGGGATAGTCACATTCTATGACAACAAGAGACACCATATGGTACTTTGAAGAACCATGCAAGAAATAAAAAATGAACAACATTCTGTATGATTTCAGGAGGACAACAGAAAGGATGAACAGTAGTGTATCAATAAAGCATTCGTGTAGCAAAAGTAGTGATAGGACAGAAGGAATAGTGCAGTCCTAAAGGAATGCAATGACAATCAGAAAGACAAGTATGCAAGCCTTAAGTATGTTGGTCTATGTAAATAGAGAATGATTGAATGAGATAGTAGCAGAAAGTCTTGAGTATTCCAAATAAGTCATAAGTTTTGCAAAGAAACCAAGGCAAAGACCAAAGTCTGCTACAGGTCATCTTGTCAAGATCTCTACTAAATTTTCTTTGTTTACAATTGTATCTGCATTGTCTCATGTCATAGCATGCTACAAAGGTCTCAGGAAATGCCCAGAGATCTCTGAAGACTTTAGGTGTTGAAGGAGGTAGGACCATGTAAGATAGTTATCTCACAATCTTAAGGATTTACCAGAGGGTTTATGGAATTTCAAGAGAGATACAAAGATGAAAAAATAGAGATCATAAAGAGGGTGCATAGAATTGTCTTTCTAGGGAGTTTGAATGCATCACTAGAACAGATGACTGTGACATTCATTAAAAGGTCTACTATGAGATAGAATGAAAAGGTATGACAAAGGTAGTCTTAAAGATGTATGACACAGTCAGCGTGAAGACAATGCAAAGATAGAATAAGGATAGTCAACAGGTATAGGATATTTTTAAAAGAGGAAAAGTCAGTGATGACTGTCACCAAAATAGATTTTTGGTTTCAAGTAACAATCAATAGCATGACTGTCCTAGGCAGATGGGTAAGAAGCCATCATGATGGACTGTAACGACATGAGAGTGTAAAGAAGCATTGGTGTTGTTCAGGATTTGTAAAAACCATGTGAAATGTTAAAAGTTCCTGTCAATCTTTGTGTATGTTTGTCAAGTCTTAAGGTATAGTCATCAACTGAGATTTTATCATAATTGCATGAAGCATGCCTAGCCTTTAGAGTTGTCAAATTTTCATAAAGATTGTGTTTCCTTTTCAACCTCCATCCCCATAATGAAAACCTAGCAAATCTATGTGCAAAGAATAGTGAAATACCTTTTAAGAGACATGGATATAAGAGTATTGATATTTGAAAGAGCAGTCATGAGTGGGGAACAAGAGAAACACAGTCTGAAGGGTAACAATGATGTCCTATCACATAAAAGAGGTAATCCATGGTGGAGCAATCTTATTGAGTGAGGTAAAGCCATAGGACAGTAAGTTATGGTGAGTAAGGTCTTGCTCCATGCCAAGAAAGATGATAATCAATGCAAATGATTGAGCAATGACAGTGCAAGGAACAATATAAGGGAGTATGACAGAAGACAACAAAAAGGTAGTAGGTCTCAGTTAGGTTTAGGCAGTCCTATGACAATGGCAATGCAACCAATGGACAAGAGAATAAAGGAGTAGTCAATGAGAAAGCAGTCATAAGTATGCAAGTACAGTCCTCCTTCCTTAAACACTAAATAATGAGGGTCTATCAAGGAGAAGCTCAAGGAGGTCTACACCTTTGGATACAAGAAGGACAAAGTGAATGTTATCCACTGTCAAAAGAGAAAATAGCGAATACTCATATTACTGTCAAACAAACATTCAAACATAGTGATATCTCATCTTCGCTATAATGTATTCAGTGAACAAGCTACAAAAGAGCATTAGGTATCTGGCAATATGAAATACAAAAAACAAAACACAGTCAAATATCTCATTTCCCTTCATGTTTTATCATGAAACCAAATAGGTATGCTTCTTTACATCTTGACAGGAATGAATAGAGGGTTTTCTTAAAACCCTAGTCGTGACTGAAAAAGAACAAGCTCAGAGCATTAACAAAGAAGCCAATGTATAAACAATGCTCAGAATGCAAATAAAATTTCATTTCATGCCTAGTCAATGATTACATGGAGAAATATACAGTTTGCTGAAATTATGACTTCACACAGTCATGAAGAGAAATGTGATATTTACTGTATTTTGCTCATAAAAGATAGAAAGCACAGAGTTTTGGCAAGAAAAAGTTCGTTGACAGAACTTATCTGAGCATGTATGAAGATTCTATAGTAGTATATGGCATTTTTTCAAATTAAACCTTCAAAATACATTGCAAGAAACTCCATGAAAGCAGCAACATAGACCTTTGATGGCGGCACATAGAGCAAAATAGCAAGAGTTGCAAATGCGAAATGTCAAGTAAAGATGGCAAAAAGTGCCTTTTTGTCATTAGGGTTTCAACCCTAAAAGTTGGTCGATGAACATAAGGCATTTTTGCCTTTGTTTATATTTTATTTGCAAATAGAAACTAATATCCATGACCTTTAAGTCATCTTGCCTAGCAAACGATATGGTTTCTTATATATTTCAATTGCATTGACTTAGATGTGGTCGAATCATGACCTTGATGCTTTTTGCATTTGATTTTAAAATGTAAAGCATCTGACGTCAATGATATGGTTATAAATCATTAAGTCACATTTCTATTCTAATGCAAAATGGGAAACATACCTTACATGTGTCCTTATACTTTTGTTATGCTTTGACAAGTTTTGTAAACATGTAGGGAGGTTGGAAGAGATTTGCAAACACATGCCAAGTATATAGGGAGTTGTTTTCCCTTTTTGAGGGTTGTTTGACCAATTTTGGAGCAGATTTAGGGATTTTTATGGTAGAAGAGTCATGCCTTGACTTTTTCTACATTATGAAGCCTTTTTGGAGTAGATTTGCTTGTTAAATTTGAGGCTTTTTTGTTGTATCCAACCCAAGATAGTTGGTAGTTCCTTGTTTGATGGATTTTTGGAGGGAGATGGAGAATATAGTCACTTGGTGGACTCTTTTTTAGAGTTAGTTCTGATTATGCTCTTTTGGCTACATTGTGACTTTGGGGGTCCTTTTAGCTAGAGATAGATATTGTAACTCATTTACAGACAGGTACAGTGTGTATACCTTCGGAGATCAATAGAGATAAGCTTTTTGCCTTCTCATTTTCTATGTTATTGTGTGCATTTTTAAGTGATTGATGCAAGTACCTATGAAATCATTTTGTTTTCCTTATCCTTATGACGCATTTGTAGCACCTTTGTGCAGAAAACATATGTGTTTTGCAGGTTGTGAGTTGTGTTAGTTGCAAATAATCCAAGTTGTGAAGACAGTTTTTTCCTTCTAGGATAAGCATTGAAACCTTCTCATGAAATATTGATGCAAAAGCATGTACATGTTGGGTTGTGCATGTTAAGTTGTTTTTGTTGATTAAAACTATGTAAGTAAAACAACTGTGTAGGTTTGAACATCATTTTTGTGCATCACCTTAGTTGTAGGTTCCATTTTCATGCAATTTTTAATTTTCCCTTTTCCTCAAAAAAGCATTAGAATAATTTTTAGGTGAGTACCATAAGAGCCAGGTTACTCTGGAGGTTCTTTCCTATTTTAGGTGACCCACAGCCTAGGAAAGTTCCCATGTTTCACCGATATGCTAAGTTCTGCAACTTAGCAATGACACAATATTGAGTGATAACAATTACATTAAAAAATAGTAAAATTAATTATTATTTTTTAAATCCAATCCACTAGAGGAGAGAAACCTAGTTGAGTTGATATAAGTTTTTTCTTTTTGAGAAATAGTCATCAAAATGTTTGACATACCATTAAAGTGACACATGTTTAGAAAACTCAATTTTAAATATTAATTTTTAAAATAATTTACCGAAATTTTTTTTTAATCATTACACTCAAATACCATTGTGCAATATAGAAAAAATGACATGAAAAATGAAATTTGATATAAATAACTTGACATCCCATGTATTCCACTTTCAACATTTTTTTAGCAATTAAATGGTAATTGCCTATTTTAGAAAAAAAAATTACCAAAATATTTTTTAATTTAAAAAATATAGTCTTAAACTACACTAAAACAATCTACATTTCATTTTATCTCAAATTTGAAACATATATGTCAATTTCAAGTGTTTCAAGTTAAAAAAGTGGACCTATGTTGCCCCTTTCCTTTATAAACATGTGACGCAGCTTTGTGCTTTCACCCATGTTTGAAATTTGGGGTTTGTCCTGAGCCACTCAAGATTAACCTTAGACAAAAAGTGCTAGTTTCAAAGTAATAAATGAATGTGTGGACATGGGTGTGAATGTGGACTAATAAATGATGTGTAAATAGCATATACATAGGAAAGCATGTAAATAGGATTGAAATAAGGTTGAAAGCATGGAAATAGATGTAAATGAATGTGAAACAAATAGGGATAAGCATCGAGTCATGAGCCAAAATTAGCACAAGAGTGTGCCACTTGTTGATATGTAATTATATTGTCATTCCATTAAAATGGGCCCAATACTAAATAAAAATTGGCATGGGTGTGCAAAGTTCACCATTACATTTTTCCTCCACTTTGAGGTGCATGCAAATCTAATATGAGCATGCATTTCAAAGTATCTCAATATTCTCATCCATGCCTAAAAAGTAAATATTCAAACATTTCAAAAGGATTAATGGACCATTCTTGGGTTTAGTCTTTGTGTTCCCCTCATTGGCACAAGTCTACATATGACCCTGGAAAACAAAGAAAATATATGTGAGTAGCTTTGTCACACACAAATAAAATAGGCAAAAATAACAAGTTGCTTCTATTGTCTACAAAAAATAAAAATTAGAGAAAGAGAGAAGGGTTGGGAATTTTGCTTGAACAAAAAGTGATAAAAATTTTCCACTCAATGTAGTGATGTGATATGGAATGCTCAATATGACTATGTGATGATTGTGGAAAAATGTGATATTCTTGGTTGTAGTAATACAATAGAGCTCTACTTAGTTGTGGGCATGGGATGCAATAAAGATCTATCTAGGTAAGGTGATCGATTGAATATATGTAAAAGCATGTAGAAAATGTCATATACATCTAGCATCATGTGATAAGTGAATAAGGAATATAAAATTAATAATCATGTAGGTACATAGAGCATGTAAAGTTGTAACACAAGATCATGACCGTGTAGTACAATCATGGTTAGAGGGTCCAATGAAGGATTATCCAACCATGCAGCCAAATGAACAAACACACAACCAACTCAATAGAATAGTAAAACAAAAATTTATCTATTCATTCACAGTCACAACTAAATTACAATCTACCACAATGGGTTTCCAACATGCTAGGATTTAGTCATTTGATTACAAATGGAAAATTACAGAATTCAAAAGATATTGCAATACAATGGCATGCCAAGCTATCTTCTACTTCACTAAATTCTAATGATCTTCAAAGATGTTTATATTAGCTCCTAGCCTTAGGCATGATCCTAATCTGCCATAAGGTAGCACAAAGATCAATGCCTAATGAAACATGTAGTTAGCCAAACATATTTAAGTGAATCTTTTGGAGTGAACACAGTGATGATGGAACAATGGATTTTAATGTGGTTCATACTATGAGGTCTTTTGGGTCCAATGTACCTTGATATGTGTTCCTTTGTTGCCACAAGCTTTAGAAATTTGTTACAAGCCATGAATAATAAACTATCTACTTTTTTGTTATGCTTGGTAATCGATAAAAAATTGATGTCTTTGTAGTGATTAGAAACTTCAAGAAATTGAATGCAACATTGGGATTAATGTATAATATGTGCTCCCAATCACAAGGTGAGGTATGCCAATGTGGTAAAATGTAGTAGGATTTGCAATGACTATTTGAAGATTGAAATGCAAATGAAAACCTGCAAACAAAACAAACAAGTGAAAGAAATTATTTTTAGGTGATGCAAGATTGCTCTTACACCTAGGATGCTCTTGCATCACCATGTGATAAATATTGAATGATGAGGCTTGTAAGAACACCAAGCATGTAATCATGTAAAAAAATAGGTTGGAAATGATAATCAAGGTGAAGTTCCCCCCAATATAGGCAAACATAAAGGAAAAGATGACCCTAGAGGCTAGATAAAAGCATGGAAGTGTATTGAATATATAAATAAATCAAAAGATAAGCATGTAAGCACAAATAGGTAAGATGTAGGCACAAAAGAACATGTAATGGTAACTACCCCCAATATAGGCAATATGATAAGGTAGCTCTAGAAGTATGATAAGAAAGTGTAAGCTCATGTGATGATAAGATATTGAAATGAGATCAAGATCATAAGATAAAGGTATGGATAGGATTATAAGCATAGTAGCATAGGCATGACAAGCACGAAGCAATAAAAATGAAGTCATAGGTATGTAGGCATGATAGGCATGAGACTAGTAAATAAAGGCAAATAGAAGAAATCACAAATGTGTAGCATGAGGAACATGGATCATGAAATTATATGTGAGTAGATCACCCAAAGTTGGAAGAATGAAGCATGAGCAAAGACAAAAGTCAAATCCAAGGAAGCTAAGGAAGTAAGGAATGAGAGGAAAACACATGACAATAAAGAAATCATAAGTGATAACATGAAAAATGACACATAAAGGAATGCCATGTAACAACACCCATCTCAACCCTAATAAAATAATATAAGATTTCTACATCAAATGTCATTCTATCACTTAAAAATCCATTGACACTATGTCTAAGTAAAGTTAGCAGAATATGAACTAAGCAATAATAGATCAAACTATGCTCATTATCCATAAGTACATCATATGAAGAAGAAATGATAAACATCTTAGTGATTCACCTCTTGTATAATTACATCAAGTATCTTCACCATTTAATCTCCATCGTAGAACAATACATGAATAACACACCATGCATTACTCTAATTAAAACTCATTTAAATCCAAAATTCAAGCAAGAAAAATTGAAGTTAATTTCAGCACATTAAGGTTAAGCTACACTCAACCTCCTCAAACATCATGTGTCAAGGTATGTTACAACATATAGATGTACAAATTCTATCCACAAAATTTCAATTCTTATAGAAAAGTACAACATATCATAGCAATTTTGAGTTACTTCCAACCCCTTATGAACATAGAGTCATACATCTCTATAGTATCATCTGGATTCTATATCAAATCAATGATCAACAAAATAATTCAACTCATAGTGGCCTTTGTTATACATATAACATTGTTATGTTGATGTAAACACAACAATGGAACATATTATAGATTAAACATTTCCACTTAAATCCATTCATATTTAATGTAATAAATACTAGGTGTTATTGTGGCATCTCAGTGCAATCTGTCACCCTTAGCTCCTCCTTTGTAACTCAAAGATGAGAGAACATCAAAGAGGTGACTTCCACCCTACCATGAAGCTAAAGGCTTCCTCGTGCTATCCACATGATTAGCTAGACCCATCCCAAAGAAATTAGTTCTTCAAGGCTGACATGCATGAAAGTAAAAATTGGGTTTAACTAATGCATTCTACCCATTGCACACAAGAAAACCTATAGATATGCAAACTATAAACCCATGTGATGATACACAACCTAAGATTCCAATCTCTAGAAAGTACTCTGCTTGGAATTAGGCAACCACCACCTATACCATGCATGCCTCGGATTAATAAAATTTGTTTACCATAGTATCAATAATGTGTAAACCAATTCAATTAATATTTAACACAAGTAAATAAAATCCAATCACAAATAAATAATTACCCTATGTAATTATTATTTCTATTCACAAGTAAATAAATCACCTTAGGTAATTATTAAATGTGAACACAATGAATATTTACCATAAGTAAATATTAAATCTAATCACAAATAAATTTACCCTATGTAATTATTATTTCCAATCACAAGTAAATAATTCACCTTAGGTAATTATTAAATGTGAACACAATGAATATTTACTTTAAGTAAATATTAATTCCAGCCACAAATAAATATTTACCTTATGTATTTATTAATTCCATTCTAGTTTAACTTTTATTCTTGTTTGGTTGTCAAATGTTAATATTTAATTTCTAAGTTTAACTTAAGTTCATAAGGTAAACTTGAGTACATTTCCTAATTCCTTCTCATATGCATAAGAGAAAATATTTTCTTATATTTCATAATGCATTCTTAGTTTATAAAGCATGAAGACTAGAATTATTTATTTTTTCTTCTTGCTGGGCACTGCCTCTTCTGCTCATGCCATGAGTAGTAGCACCCCAGCTACTCTGGGAGGTGCCTAAGAAGGCATTGAAGCCTTTATTTCTTATTGGTGTGCTTTGTTTTCATTGCAGGTTTGGATATCTATCTATAGTATCATTTCACTAAGCTTTAAGATTTATACTTTATAGTTTGTTTGCCCTAGGTTGCGCCTGGGCATTGTATGCAGCAGGTGTTGATGGAAAAGATTTATATTCCTAATCATTGGTAAAACTCTCTGTTGGTGCCTTACTCAGGCCAAAATTTGTTTATCACGCTAAAATTTAGCTAGTTTTTTTTTAAGTATTGGTGGCTAGATTTGTGGTGTGCCCTCTGGCAGAAGGTGCCTAAGCCTGCCCTCCCTTTGTTTGGGTTTAATAATGTTATTTTGATGGCTGAAATAACTGCTTATGACTCAGAAAGGTTTTTCTCTTAGTTTGAAGTATTTAAATTCTAGATTGAATCATCCCAGTTTACCATTAATCAAGATGATAACAATTTAGTTTATTCTATAGGCATAATTTTTGAATTGCATGCACGGAGTTATTTCAAAGCTGAAAATCAAATCATTGTTTGCCAAGGTTCAAGTTTCCTTAAAGGAATGTACTCGAAAAGAATTTTCTAGTGCAGGATTTACTCATACCTCTACAGGCTTCCAGTCTATAATTCTCTTGCCTCCCTACAACTGCCTTCTTCCAATTCTTTTTCCAACAAAATTCCCCTTTTTCGAATCCCTCTTTAATTTTTTATTTCCCCTGAGACTGGTAAGTTCTGAGTGTTGATTTAAAATATTTTTTATTGACAAGTATGATTGGGAATGGCCCTCTGGCGATACCCAAGTCAAATCCATGCATATTTTGATATTCATAAAAGGACAGCTCAAAGAAGAACATGATACAAATATTACATTCGAGACATACATTTGTTGCAGGAAATATTAAAAAAATAAAGAGCTCAATTTAGTTCCTGTGTTTGATGTCAAAGAAAAACATTCTTTATTCCTTTGTAAATTTCGCACGGAATGAGATAATTACAATGGCCAAAGTCATTGGTAAATAATCAAGTATTACCAATGTGAATTCAAACTATATAAAATATATATGGTTTCATGTGCAATATTAAAATTTATATTAATAATTGCACGGAAATGTATATATTTATATTTAATTTAAAATCAATTAATTAATAAAATAACCATGGTAACATCTATTCATTTAAAATCATGTGTGTGTGTGTGTTTGTGTGTGTTTGTTTAATTGTGCCATATATGTGTGTGTGTATATATATACTCACATTATATATATATATATATATGCTCACATTATATATATATATACACACACACACACACATACATATATTCAATTTCTTTCCATTAATTCAAATTGAGACCATGAAATACACATTTTAACATTCAATAATCATCTATGCTAACCATAAACCCCCAATCCCATTTGCAGCTATACTAGTATGCTTTAGTGTGTGTGTGAGTTCATGCATGGCGGCCTTAGAATAACTAATTCCCTCTCCTTTGTGATACTCTTCCATTGAGAGAGATTGTGATGGATCCTATCGCACTCAGACATCCATTAAAGTTAGTCAATATTAATAACATGATATACACAAGTCATATCTATCCATAAACATAACATAACATACACTAGTAGAAAAACAACAATAAATGACTATAAAAACTACTAAAAAATGCATATAAATGACTAAGCTTGGTCACGTGACCATTAGTAGTTTATTGCTAGTCATTTATAACATGAACAAATTTATGACTAAACTATTTTTAGTCATTTATTGGTTGTTTTGATTGATCAATTTGGTAGTATATTTAGTCGTTAATTTAGTCATTGATTTAGTCATATTTATTCACCAATTTTTGTCAATTGGTAGTATATTTAGTCAATTTAATTGATGTCAATTAGTAGTATATTTAGTCATTTTAATTGACTAATTTCCATTTATTGGTAGTAAATTTAGTCATTTTAATATTTAATTGCCATCATTTCGTAGTTTATTTAATTGTTTTTGTTCACTGATTTCTACCTAAAAGTGTTGGAAATGAGACAATGCTTTTGAGGTTTAAACATAAAACACAAAAAAAACATAATCCATCATTCATTTGCACATAATGAAATAGCTATTAAGAAGGAAAAATACTAAAATTTTATTGAGAAAAGGTGTTCTTACAGCAGATACAAGATTTAAATATGTGTCTTTGCTTTGAAAAATGTGTTACAAAGTGTGTTTCTTAGTGTTGTGACTAAGAAAAGTGAGTTACAATGCTCTATTTTTTCCTTATACAGCTCCAAAACATGAAAGAACCGCTTGAAAAATGAACCCTAAGGGTCCTATATCTCATCCCAAGCATGGGAGAGCATATAGGAACTAAAATTGACTAGGTTCTCATGCTTAAAAATAGGGAAACCTATTTTACACGCCCAAGAGGTCTTCTTGCTTGACTTGGTCTCCCCTGGCTCCTAAATATGCTCTCCAACTGGTTGTGAAGCTCCTAGATACCCTCAAACTACCCCCAAGAAGCTCAAATTGTTGTCCGTGTCACCATATTTGCCTTTACTATTTTTCTAATCCTCTCCTAGATGCTCTCAAGATGTCTTTGACTGCTCATAGAACTACCAAACTATTAAACCTTTTTCATGAATGCTCAAAGTCCCCCTTGAAAAGCTTAACTTGTTGTCCTTATCATCCTTTCATGAGGTTTTAGAAGTTTTGGTCGTGCAAGATAGAAAAGCCTTCATTTTAGGGTTCAAAATTGTCCATAACCGCAATCTTATGGGTTGGAAACTTTACTTAACTCAAGTCATAACCTTGTGGACTCTTAATTAACTCTCAAACTAGTAATAAGTGCCACCAAACTAATTGTTTTGTGCATTTATCCTTCACGACTGTATCATTGTGCTTATCAACACCATGACACCGAATTCATCTCTAGCTACCCACTTAATTAACATCACAAGGCCATTACCAACATAACCAATATATGCCAAGTAAAGTTCAAAGAAGCACAATATTGTCCTTGAACTAATGACTATACAAACGTCATAAAAGTCCATCCTCTAAGTTCTTAGCACTGTTCACTGGTTAATAGGATTGTATTCTCTACAAAAAAATTTAGGCTTTTTGAGGTATATGACTTGCCATTCCAAAACTATGATATCTGCCCTTTTGGTACTGTATGCACAGGTTTCATGAGAGTCTTCATTCATTGAATAGACTTCAATGGAACTCTGTCCTCTACAATGCATAAACTACCCCCATGATTGTCCATGCAAACTTTTATTAATAACACTTTTCACATCATGCACTTTGATGGTTATTTCACTTGACACTATCATGGTAGCTTCACCCTTTGCCTTTGATCCTTTGTCTTTTCAAGAACCACTATGGACTATCATCAAAGCTCCTACTCTCTACCTTGTTGGACTACTCAACACAAGTCTGGTCTATACTCTCACCTTGAAACACTTATCCTTTTATGCTTCAGAAGTCACTGTGACAGTCTAGGATCAAGGTGTTGCAATTCAAAAAGATAGTGTTGTCTTCCCTACTGAGATTGTGCATGCTGAGATTCCATAGCGATCTTACCCGTTGCCCATGCTCTCTTTTACTCACTGTGAACTGTGCTTACTCTGTCAAGCACCCCCTTCTTTAGACATTGACAACACTATTGAATTCCTACAGGATTGGTTTGCTATGTCACTTATTCGATGTTGACTTATTGGATGAATGTCTGATATAGCTCCTGAATTGACAAAGAAAGGCAATCTGATTGCTCCTAGAGATCAATTCCTCCTAGAAGCATCCATGTTGAACGTACCTAATAGTCCTTGCATAGTGACTGTTATTTCTTGTGAAAAGACTATCCTTATATCATTAACTTGTCCTTAGGTATAGTCCTATCACGGTGAAGTCTCACAAGCATAGCTAATGCAGAGTGCACAATGGAAGCACTCAATACAGGGATGAATACCCATCTTACCCACAATACAGAGAGTTTATTGCTTAATCGGCTTGAAATGCCCTTCTCAAAGTCTAAACAATACCGAACACACACACATTCCTTGTCATCGGCGAGACAACATACTATCGGTAAGCCTAAAAATCCATTGGCTGATAGGCCGATACCGCCATCTTTGACTCCGTTTGACTTCTCGCTTGTTAACTCCCATTAGTCAGATGGACTGCTATCGGTGACCTTATAACCTTTCACACTGAAGTTTTAGTCACTCCAATGTGAAACCTTAAGTCCCTCGCCTGTCGGTAACACCATCACTATCGGCCACATAAGTATTATCTTCGCCGATACATTTTGATCACCCCGATGACCCTTCAAACTACCACCGTCGGTGTGACTTTTACCATTGGCGGCGTCTCCAAACTTCATGTTGATACTCCAATGGCGATTAGGTTTACACTCACTTTAACTATAACGGTTAGTCGTGACCCTGTCAGCCAGACTTAACTCATCAATGAACCCTTGAGAACATAGGCCGATGGGCCGATACAACCTGACATCACTCGACTATCTCTGACACTTTGGTGAGACTCCCTTCATCAGTGAGCTCCTTGAATGTTATTCTGATATGTCGATGGATACTATCTTTAGTGAGACTTAAGCTACTCTCCACCAATACCCTTCTATCATTCCAACACTATTAATCAGTGTAACTCCCCAAAACTTCTCTAAAGGCTATGTTATGCCGATGTCAACCTCTTCAACTCTCTAACCAAACAACTCACACAGAAACACCAAAAAACTCAACAGAAAGGAAAATGATCTACTCCTAAGGAAGTCATTCCACTGATTTCGAAGAAATCTCAACCAGTGGAATGCTTCTGATCTACATTTCATGTAATCAGACCAAAACAGAACTTCTTTTATTCCTTCTTCATTTCATAGAATAAATATACATACAAATCTTCTCTTCCTCACAGTGTCTGTGTGTCTCTCTCTCTTCTTCACAACTATATAGAATCTCAAATAGGCAGTTACATAAGGTGGAAGGTGAATCACCCTACAACCACCTCTGCCATTCGGTTACATTCATTTCAGTTCGGTTACAAACTTGTATGACACGTATACAAACTTGACGTTATGCCTTACTCTGCTAAGTTTGACTCCATATGGTGCTAAGGCCTTACAATATGACACTTGGACAGAACAGAAAATGCATAGAAGTCACCTGCTTCTTAGGTCTCGAGGTGCTCCTACACCATACAACGAACCAACAAAGATTTCCAAGTCCCTTGGAAATGTACCTGCAAAAAAAAAAAACCTTTCCTACATCTTTGTCTGTCTTCATCTTTCACTTTGTCTCTTCAACTTCAGGCTTGAAATCTTCACATCAATGGAATAGTTACCAACCAACCAACAATGGTAAACTATCATCAATATTTTAGAGCATCTTTCAGGTTCCTTCTACTCCTAGCAATGGAGTACTCTCAGACTGATCAAAGCTTCAATGACTACAACACAATGATCACTCAGATGTCCATCCTACATGCTGCTACATAGACCCATTCCTCTCGTCCAATAGTAGATCCTGGAGATGCACTACCACTCTCTCTCATAGTGGCCTCACTCTGCACCTTCCAACCAAATCTCCATTGGTGAATGGTCTTGACAGACCTCATCATCGTCTGCCCACACTTCAGGAATCCTATTCCTTCTTGCAACTAAATGGCATGAGAACTTGTAACAGTCTAGCAACTACTGTCAGCCTTCAAAATGCCTTCTATGTTCTCTGTTTTCAAAATGGTCACCAACCAAACACTTTGCTTCAACTCTTCATCTCCCTTCTTACTGCCTAGACCTTTCGCTAGATCCTTCGCCAAATCTTTCACCAAATCTTTCGCTAGCTCTGATACCAATTTGATGCAGAGTGCACAATGGATGCACTCAATACAGGGATGAATACCCATCTTACCCACAATACAGAGAGATTATTGCTTAATTGGCTTGAAATTCCCTTCTCAGAGTCCAAACAATATCAAACACACACATTCCTTGTCGTCAGCGAGACAACATACTATCAATAAGCCTAAAGATCCATTGGCTGATAGGCTGATACCACCATATTTGACTCCATTTCAGTTCTCGCTTGTTGACTCCCATCAGTCAGATGGACCGCTATCGACGACCTTATAACCTTTCACACCAAAGTTTTAGTCACTCTGATGTGAAACCTTAAGTCCCTCGCCTGTCGGTAACACCATCACTATCAGCCACATAAGTATTAGCTTTGCCAATACATTTTGATCACCCCGATGACCCTTCAAACTACCACCGTCGGTGTGATTTTTACCATCGACGGCATCTCCAAACCTTAGGCTAATACTCCAATGGTGATTAGGTTTACACTCACTTTAACCATAACAATTAGTCATGACCCTATCGGCCAGACTTAACTCGTCAGTGAACCCTTGAGAACATAGGCCGATGGGCTGATACAAGCTGACATTGCTTGACTATCTCTGACACTTTGGTGAGACTCCCTTCATCGGTGAGCTCCTTGAATGTTCTTCTGATATGCCGATGGATACTATCTTCGGTGAGACTTAAGCTACTCTCCACCGATACCCTTCTATCGGTCCAACACCATTAATCAGTGTAACTCCCCAAAACTTCTCTAAAGGCTATGTTACGCCGATGTCAACCTCTTCAACTCTGCAACCAAACAACTCACACAGAAACACCAAAAACTCAACAAAAAGGAAAATGATCTACTCCTAAGGAAGTCATTCCACTGATTTTGAAGAAATCTCAACCAGTGGAATGCTTTCGATCTACATTCCGTGTAATCAGACCAAAACAAAACTTCTTTTATTCGTTCTTCTTAGAATAAATATACATACAAATCTTCTCTTCCTCACAGTGTCTGTGTGTCTCTCTCTCTCTCCCTCATGACTATATAGAATCTCAAATAGGTAGTTACATATGGTGGAAGGCGAATCGCCCTACAACCACCTCTGCCATTCAGTTACATTCATTTCAGTTTGGTTACAAACTTGTATGACATGTACACAAACTCGACGTTATGCCTTACTCGGCTAAGTATGACTCCATATGGCGCTAAGGCCTTACAATATGACACTTGGATAGAATAGAAAATGCATAGAAGCCACCTGCTTCTTAGGTATTGAGGTGCTCCTACACCAACAGCCATAAAGACTATTGACAAGGCTATACTCAGTCATTAGATTTGTTAACAAGGTCACTACCTCTTGATCCTTGCTCTAGGTATCCCCTTGATTCATGCACAGTCCCTTTCATTCCATTATCACTAATTTTTCTTTGAACCCATCCATTAGCAAAGTACTTTATGCAATAACCAAAGTGGTATGGCAAAGGAGACAACAATATATGCATCAAACTCATCATACACCATGATAAAAATCCCTAAATAATACTTTACGACTCTTCATGATGCAAACTATTGCGGCATCTATTTCACATTTTCTATCTTTTTCCACACAATAATTTTCTTCTTCTCTTCACTTTGGGGAGGTAGAAATTGTAATTCAAGATGAACAGTTATATGTTACACATTAATTGGTTGTATAAGAATAGGAAAAAAGTATGCTATTAAATAGTCCCAAATGGAAGCCATTACCTTTATTCTTTTACTTTTGGATGTAAATTTTGAATTGAACTCAAAATAGTCAGTAGGTTCTATTTTTTCTGAGTCTAACTCCTTAAGAATAACTTTGTGCTTGGAAAATACAAGTGAATGTAACACTCTATTTACATCATCATCTTCCAAGTTCAGTTGAGATTTGATGTCATCAAAACTAAGTTTTTTAGATTCATTGAACAACATTAATAAAGTGGCCTGCAATTGATTCCATAACAGATTCAAAGTCAATTAATATTGCACACAAAGCAGAATCATATTTTTCTCAATTTCAAATAAATGTTTGGGAATCCAACTTTGTTTACTTCTGATAGAAACTCTATGTAGGCTTGCAAATAATAAACTTCTCACAAATGGCAATTGATATTCAAAAAGTAGTCACTTGGTAAGTCGATAATACCATCTCTATTATGTTGCCATCAAAACTGCCTTTCATGATGCAGGTCCCAAGAGAATATATCCATGTAAGTTTGCGCTACTTATTTTCCTTAGAATATATATGTTTATATATATATATATACATATATATATATATACATATATATATATATATACATATATATATATACATATATATATACATATATATATACATATATATATACATAGATATATATATACACATTTATCTTGCATCAAAAAGGTAAGAATAAAAAACTACAACTAGATGTATTTTTTGATTAAAGAAATTACAAACAAGTAACAAATAAGTTTTACCAGCTCAATAGGAAGATTGATATAAGGGGACTTGTAGGCTGGCCAATATTTAGTAGTAAGGACTTTGACACTCAAATCTATTCCAACATGAATGCCTTCTCTGTCAAGATGCACCTTAAATTTATCTTGGTTGATCCTCACTAGAGAAAAGTCATTAACCTAGGATGGACCACAATGACTTCAGTGAAATAGAATAAGGTTTTTCCAATGACTTCAATGAAACAGGACAAGGATTTCCATGAATCAATACGATGCACATTCATAATACATAAAAATAAACTAACGATTAAAAATGGCTCTACTTAAACATCATCCACTTCAATGGTCAAACAGTCAATAGCAATTTTACACCTTATCCAACTCTTGCAAGGGATTAAAGAGTTGGATTTTCTACTTGTGACTTCTTCACCTACCAAATAAACATCTTTGATATTGGAATATTGTGGAAACAAGCTCTCTAAATCTCAGTGTGTCTGCAAAGCAATTATTGACAACAAGAAAATGTGCAATTATGAACCATTTTAATTTTATTGTTTGTAATTTTAGAAAATAACTTAACTTAAAAGTTAGATATTAGGAAAAGATTATTGACAATTCAAATATCAAGCTAAATTTTCCACAAGAATATTGGTTAGGAGTCTAGGACTGATTTCAACTAGGTCAACCCTCTAGAGCTCTAGTTTCTAGAAATTAAACATTCCATTGGCATGGCCACATTAATTGACATGGAAAAAGTTCAGAAATTATGTTCTAGCAAGGAAAAACACATGCATAGTCTTGAACTCACAAGCAGGACACTCATACTATGCAGCATACGAACAAATATGCAGACTCCAGCCATTATGCAACAGCCATATAAATAGTTTTTCATTATATCTTCATCAGTAAAACACCAATTGGCACAATGCAAATAAATATATTCATATGATGTAAGCCACTACATCTGTAAAACTTATGATACAACAAGGTAGAAATTTAAAGTGGTTTAACTTCATCAGTAGGGCACAAAAACTACCATAAAAGCATCAGAAAGTCAAGAAACTCCAAATCTAAATATATAAAAACTCATCTCTGACTTCAACCTATCTCTAACCAAAAAGGATGGCAGGACTCAGGTAAGTAGTTGAAATATTAGGAAATGTATGAAAAACTGTCACTATAGACAAACAACTTAAATATCCAAAGTAATACTATTCATAAATGGCAGGCTTTAGAACATCAACAAAATTATTTTAATTAAAAATTCCCCATTACAAGAATATCCTGACCATATTTTAAAACATTCCCCCAACTGCATGAGGCAACTAGCTCCAAAAAGAAAATAATCCTTGCAAAACTAAGGACCAAAACACACAAACTATGTTGTTTAATAAAAAAATTGGAACCACTAGAAAACACCTTAGCCACATAATTTTAAGAGATTAAGTTATAACTTGTAACTTAAATGAAGTAGAGGATGAAAAACTTATGTCAACTTAATTATTATACAATGCTATCAGGCACAACTACACAAATATTTGAGAGTCACTAAAGAAAATTACAACTTCAAGCATTAAGTCTTTAAATCAAGACAATCAAACATAGCCTTGAAATTTTTTTTTTATACTGGATGTCAATGGTTAAAATCATCTAAGTAGATGCATTTTAATATGTCTAATAGACTAGTTTAGCCAATAAAACTTAAAAGCCATCTCATCTCAATCTCAATCCCATTCACACATATATCTAACTTCTCATATATAAATCATGTTTGCAAGAACACTATAACTTGCTCGCTATTGAAATACGTGATTCACCAAGTAGTTACTAAACATTATCAAGGTTTCAAGAAATTCACTGAACTAGACATTTCAAAACTAATCCATTCAACTCCTTTGGAAACTGTTGAACCTTCTCTGTTGCACAACGTTCTAAGACAAGAGCCTCTTCATAAGTTAAATTTTGCTTTCCAGTAACTTTGCACATTCATACTCTCTGGCGGTAATGGTTATCCATTTCAAATATTCTCTAAATTAAAATTAAGGTATTACAACAATACTCTACATGGGGAGGGAAAAAATCATAACAATGAAAGTGGAACAATCATAACTAAGGAAACCCCATGAGCAAGGAATGAGACTTCAGGCATTTGATAGTGTCAATGCCTTAATAGTAGCTTTGGTTATTGTTTTATGGTTTTAGTAGCCTCAATAAGTGATCGATGTAGAGATAAATACATTGCCAGCTCATGAATATAGATCATGGTCTCATCAGTCTCATGTTGGTGACCAATAGAGAGAAGGCATATCTTCACAATGACAAAATCCATCTTGCATAGTATCAAAGGGAGATGGGAATGAACAAAACTATTTCAGTGAACATAGGGATCTAAGTGTAGTTTACTCAGTCTTAGGAGGTACCTTATTCCTTAAAATAAGTGATGACCATTGTAAACTTTCTCAAGATGCCACTTTTTTTATAAAAACTATGTATAGTTATCATTCAGGGATTTTTAGGTAGTGGTAGAGGGTTGTGAAGAGAATAGAAGTATGTGTTTTGTTTCAGACAATATATATATCTTAGAAGGCTCTTTCACAATCATTGAATCTATAGCTCTAAAGCTTTAAAGGATAACACAGACATAGTTTGGTTTGATAGAGATAGTAGGATGTAGAAAGAGATCTCAATATATGCTAATGTTATAAGGAGTTCTATCTGGGAAGTAAGGTCTTGTAGGGATATGATTGAAAGCCTTATCTGCTTTAGAGACCTCTTCACAATCAAAGCTCTTTAGGGACCATACAAGACTGTGTAGGGAGAAAGAGCTAGGACACTATTAAAGATTTTTGTAACCATAAAAGGGATATATAACAATATTTGAGGGTTGTCAAGCTTCATAGTCTTGCCAATTGTTTTAAAGAAGAACCAGGGGTACTTATGAACAAAGGCACTTTGATTTTTAACAAAAGAAGCAAAGATAGTTAGCATGCAGAGAGAGGTAAGGTATAGCCAAGCCAATCAACATCAAGAATGTTGGTCACATAGACAAGTAAACCTACAGTCAACATAAAGTCAGTGAAAGCAATGCACAAAGAGTGAAGAAACTATGTGACAGTCAAAGGCAAGAGTAACAGTCAACAAGTGATGGTAGTTGTATATAGACCCAAAATAGAGCAGTCAAGGTCTGTAGTGACTGTCACAACTATAGGAATACATAGATGAACAGAGATGGTTGTTTCAAATGAATATCCTTAAATATCATCCACTCCAACAGTGAAAAGCTAACCTAGGCAAATAAAAATAGAACAAATATTTACCACTTTTGTTGTGAATGAAATGTAAAATTTCTAGTGAGTGCTTGACCATTGAAATGGATGATATTCAAGAGGAGTAGTCTCAAATAGCAGATACAGAGTAGTCATCATCATGAATGTTACAACAGAGGAGCATGATAGTCAGCAAGTGAAAGAATGCCTCATTTCCCAACCATAAAGATCCCTCTTCCCTATCATAGCAGATACACACAGTGATGAAAGCAAAAAGAGAAAATGATATGTAGAACTCCACTATTTCAAAAATATATTCCATAGTTTTCAAAAAGAGAAAGTAAGGGAATTAGAGTTTCTATAGGATCTTTCACCATTAAGACGGAAATAGAGTATGTAGTGTCTCTTCTCAGGTAATAGCATATAAAGTGGCAGTAATGCATTTCTTTCACCATGTATAGTAGCAAGATGAAAGATGTACATAGCAATTCAACTCGAATAAGATGTACTAGGTGTTTAAAAATCAAGTTTTTGTTTCTTTCTTTTGGGTGGCTAATTGAAGTAGGGCAGACCCATGACAGAGACTAGCAAAGAAAGTTAAATACAAGTAAAAAAAAAAGCCTCCATAGAAAGTTAAAAAAATGGTAGTTTCATGATTAAAAAAATAGAGTATGATAGGAAGGAGCATGGTGGGGTCACTAAGGGAAGGAAACACTACTTTGATATTGGGACCAACATTCTTAGAGAAGGTGAACATGCCATGAATGTTGCTGTAACAATTTCCTTGTACCTTGATATTGTGAATCATGTCAATCTTATATAGTCAGTTAAGCCTTTAACATGAGGGAGACGACATTGGGGCAGAGTATGTTGAATGTATCAATTTTCCTAAGCAGCATTTTAGCTATGTCGTTTAGTTTACTTTGTTTGACAATTTATAATCTACCTCTTTTAATATGATGTTCAAAATCTCTCAATTTGCAAAGGACAAACAGAAATGAAAGATTACCATTTGTTGTTCATTGTTGCATACACTCCATTAAACAACATTCAGGCAATAGTTTAGCAGTGTAATGTTTGTCTGCATGTTAAACTGAGACAGCTAGTTCATCAACAAGAAGTACAGACTAAGCACAAAATGGTAGGAAAAACAAATATAAGTTAGTTCTTTGTTATTAAAAATCACTCTATTTGTAATGAGAAGATATGCAAACAACTAACATGGTAGATGTTCCTTCACCTAGGTTGATCATGACTAACATTACAGACATAAAAGAGACTTGCATCTTTGTGGTACAATTTTAGTCATCCCAAATTTCAAAGGTCTTGTGAACTAATTTTTCACCTAATCCCACGTCCCAAATTCCAAGATCACCAGTACTTGTTCCAACTAAAATACTCAACAAAGTCATTATGGTTAGATTTCATTCTACTAGAAGGGAATTGATAGATTGGTTGGAAGAGCCTTGTAGGCTACAATGTTAACTTTTGGCAAGTTAGAGTGAATATTACCTAACATAATTGATTGCTTCTGGGGATGAAAGTCCATGCTAATTACTTTTGAGCCTTGGTTGGGGCTTCTCACAGCCTTCACAGGAAGATCATATTGTGAATAAATGTTATGAGGTTGAGTTGGTCCTCTATACATCACTTGCTAATCCAATGAAAATATGTAAATGTTAACTTTTGGGTATAATTAATCTGTAACAATGACTAGTAGGTAAAGAGAACTTTATGGTAAGTATATGTAGCTTTATAATGTTGCTCACAACATTAAAGATAATTATTACTAGTTTTTGAATTCAGAATTTAATGCTTATATACTAGGGCCTAATCTAATAGTAATGACCCTCTAAATTTTGCAAACTCCTAGCTTTAAATAATCATTTTCCCAAAGTATAAAAAGTATATTAGAAAATAGATTAGATATTATCCCCTACCATCCCCACAGCCCTATCCCCGTGTCCCTAAAACTGAAAGAAACATTGCTTAGCCTTACACTCTACATTAAAAAAGAGTTCTTCACATTTGAGAGACCATCCATGTAGAGTAGAGGTATCCATATATTAATTGAGATTCTCTTGTTTGTTAATGACATCATGCTTCTCTTTATGGTGGTTTGAGAACAGAATTCCTAGCTACATCTTGTAACTAAAAATACTTGAAGCCAAGCCATATGTTATACAGATATGTTCTAGGAAAACCAACATATATTTCCCAAGCCTAGAATAGTATCATTGCCTCAAATGATACGTAACTATTTTTTCACAAGTGTTGGCACAAGCTATCTGCCCCTAGGGTCAATCAAAATTGTCTGAATAGAGTTTATCTCCAAGCCAATACATCTTAAAATTACCTGCATCTTTTGAAAGGTTTCCTTGGTATTCAGTGTAAAGAAGCATACAACACATGGCAGGGGAAAAACATTTTTTATTCACCAAAATAGTTTAAAAAACTGTAATATTTATCCCTGATAGTTCTTCCCTAGCTTTCCAAAATCAATTATTTACTTCTTGTTCCCTATGCTATACCTTGTATATGTTAGAATAAAGTGCTACACTCTCATCAAAGATGCCTTTTGCACGCTCAATATCATCCCTGATAGAAAAGTATGCAAAAAGCACTGTTATTGCTTTTCATCTTCAATAGGCATAAATATAGACTTATAATCCAACTATCTTTAATCTATTCCCTAATCAACCAAAAGGCCTATCATTCCACTCATGTGAATGGTAGTTGATTCCCACAACAACAATCCACTTTTCTGAGACCTAATGAGTAGTCTATATATAGACCCGAGTACACAAAACCCACTTTTAAGTATGCAAGACCAAGATTTTTGGCTCCTACTATTGGAAGAAATAGAGTAATTCTTAGGTCAATGGAATTCCCTACCCTCTGGTAACTAGTTTGTGCTCCCTGCCAGAAATTTCTCCATAGCCTAGCTTAAGCATGAGTGACCTAGTAATTTTAAGCTAAGGTTCAAAACTTTAAAAAATAACCTTCCTCAGTTAAAAATCAATCATGGTATCAATTTCACAACCTAGCCTACATGATAGTAAATGCCATCTCAAGACATGTTTTTATTTTTCTAAAAGTGTAAAACAAACAAGACCTTAAAAAAATAACGAAAAGAAGTCCTTTACATACAGAATAGAAAGGGTATAAACAAAACCCGCCACATGCATACAAGCAAGAATCTCTCCAAGATCAATTGTGGGTATCACCAATACACAAACATTCTTCCCAGCCAAAGTCATTATGCCTAATGTGTTCTCAGGATTTGACTGCACAAATAAACCAACATATGCCAGATCCAACTTTTATTTCCCTAAATCAATTTATAATAGAGCCCAAATGATGAACCAAAAATATAAAAAGATGGGGTAATAAAAATAACCAAACCTAGGTTTTTACCCCACATATAAGATCGACTATATCTGCCTATGCCTGAAATCTAGAGGGGTTGTAATCCCCATTTCTCATCCACTCTGATTTGTCTATGCATATCATAGTAGCCTAACAAAAAACACATGATATATATTACTTAATAGATTTGAATTAAACTACCTAGGGCAAGGATTGAATGGTTTAATATCAAATTGAAATTGTGAGAATGATGTATACCTCAAGAACCTAGTGCAGAATGAATTCAATTAGCAATGGAGATGAAAATAATCAAAAATATGTGTGAGAAATCTGCCTTAGCCTCGCCATATTTTTATGATCTTTTATCTTTTGTCTACAAACCTACTTTCCTTTTAGCTTTTGATCTATACCTTCCTGCCGCCACAAACTAAACCTATATTGAGTAATTATAGGCAGGGCCTAAATTTGATGGCTGTATGACTGTATTTAAACATTTTTGCCATAAAATACAATCAAAATTTTAAAAAGATTGTATCACATGAAAGGGAAGATTTTGGATAGCCCATCAAAATTTATATGGAATTATAATGATATATATATTTGGTTTATATATAAATTTTACTTATACTAAAATATATCATAGTATTTTAAGGTCATCTTTGAATAGATAACCATCATTAAAAATTGCTTGACAAGCAAAGTCAACCGTCAAATTTAATCCCTGATTATAGGGTGTTCTTTGAGTCTATAATATAGCAAAATAAAATGACTGCACTTGCCCCTTTTAAGAGTTGCTATATTAAGTAATATGTGGGATGTAATTATTATCTAATTGTCTAATTTTTATTTATGTGACTAATTATTTAGTTGTGTTTTTTACCTGACGATCAAATTAGTCATTTATAGATGTGTTGCAAAAAATTAGTAGAATGACTAAAAGTTTTAGTCACGTAATCATTTATTTGCCAAATTCTACTTGTGATAATCTATTTCAAATAATGATGTAGAAAATAGTTAACCAAATAGTTCAAGGATAACATAAATCTCCATCATTACATCATATGTGTCTAGTGCAATAATATAGTTGTGAAAATATTGTGCCATATACAAAATGGCTTGTGACATCCCTCCCCCCTAGGATCTACTTAGTCATCGTCTTGATGATATCCAGGATGTAAAAAGTAAAACTAGAAAAGGTGAGGAAAGAATCGTTGCATATCTGCAACATCCTCCCAAGTAGCATTGTCTACAGAGAATTGGTCCCACTATACCTTGCACTAGACCACTTCTCTAAGGCACAATTGAAGCTTGCATTGCTCAAGGATTCTCAGGGGCTCTACCTACACCACCCCTGGATCCTGAACCTGGAAAGCTTACCAATCCAAAATGTGAGTGGTGTCAGGATGGTAAGGTTTTAGCAAAGAAACATGAAAAACATCATGCAATCGAGAGAGATATGGAAGTAAGGCCAATCTATAGGCTAAAGGATTTATCACATCCAAAACATTGAAGGGTCCCACATATCTAAGAGCTAGCTTGGCTGATTTGCCAAAAGAGATGGAACTTTTATGCGGTTTTACCCTAAGGAACACCTTGTCCCCTACTGCAAACTGATGAAAACTCCTATTCTTATCAACCTAACTCTTCTATCTATCAAAATCTTCTTTCATTCTTCCTCTAATCAGTTTCATTTTCTCATCTATTTCTCTAAGCATTTTAGGGCCAATAATTACCCTATCTTCTATTCTATCCCAACTGACAGGGGTGTGACATTTCCTTCCATAGAGGGCTTCAAAAGGAGCCATTCCTAATGAAGATTGGTGAGAATTATTGTTGGCAAATTCAACCAATGGAAGATATTCCTCCCATTTTCTCTGTTGGTCCATACAATACATTCGGAGTAAATCTTCAACAATTTGATTAACCCACTCTATTTTCCCATCTATTTGTGGATGGTATACTGAACTGAAATTAAGACAAGTACCCAAAGAAGCATGCAAGGTTTTCTAGAACCTAGATGTCATCCTAACATATTGGTCAAAAATAATTGTTTTAGGTACCCCATGAAGTTTGAATATTTCTTTCACAAATCTCTTAGCCAAAGTTAGTGATCGATCTATCAAATTCCTAGGTATAAAATGCGCTACCTTGGTTAGTTTGTCAATTACATCCAGAATTACATCATGTTTGGATTTGGAAATGAGTAACCCCTATATGAAGTCCATATTGATCACCTGCCACTTTTGTTCTAGTATGTCATGTGGATACAAATATCTAGCTAGGTGAACATGCTCAACCTTTACCCCCTAGCATTCCATGTATCTTGCCACATATTCAATCACTTCTCTTTTCATACCAGGCTAGAAGTATAATGGTTTTAAGTCAGATACAAGCTTTGTTACTCCGGGATGACTTGAATAAGGAGCATTGTGAGCTTCCTCTAGAATTTTAGATCTCAACCCACCATGTCCCAGTATATACATTCTATTATGAAACCTAAGCAAACCATCTTGCTCGAGCTTGTATCCTTCAAACTGGTGGTTAGAAGTATCTTCTTCTAAAGTTGATCTAACCTTCATGTGGAACTCATCCTTCTGAAGCTATTCTATCACTTACTCTCTAAAGGTAGAGCGAAAGGTTGCAATTATCATAATGTGTCATCTTCAGCTTAGGGCATTGACTACCATGTTCTCTTTTCCTTTGATATAATCAATATCAAAGTCATACTCACTTGGAAATTCAAGCCATCTTCTTTGACGAGCATTTAAATTTGGTTGAGTGAATATGTACTTGAAGCCTAAATGGTTGGTCTTTAACTGAAAAGGTTTACCAATTAGATAGTGCCTCCACATCTATAGAGCATGCACTATTGCAGCCAATTCTAGATTGTGAGGCGCATAATTTATCTCATAAGACTTCATCTTCTGGGATTCATATGTTACAACTTGGTCATTCTGCATAAGAACCCCACCTAAACCATCTCCTAAAGCATCGGTTATAACTAAAAATCTCCCATTCGGATCTAGTACAATGAGAATAGGAGTGGTGGTAAGTTTATGTTTCAAAACTTGAAAATCTTGCTCACATTTGTCTAACCACTCAATCTTCTTCCCCCTTTTCTAAAGGGTAGTGATAGGATTTGCTATTTTAGAGAACCCTTTAACAAATCTTCTATAATATCCTGCCAAGCCCTTAAAGCTATGAACTTCCTCAACGATTGAGGGGGTTTTCCATTCTATTTCAATTTCAGCCTTTTTGCTTCCTGGTGTGGACTCAATTTCATCTTGAATCTATTCATGTTGACTCCTTCTATTCACTGAGGTTTCCTATTGTTCATTCTGATTAGGCATGCACCTAGTGACCCTAACCTCATGCTCTAGGGATTTCATTCTAGCCCTAGTGTCTGCCAACATAGCCAAAATTTGGTCTAATTTATCCCCTTGAACCCTCTCATCCCTAGGTTCATTTTGATTTGCATTGTAAGATGGGTCCATTATGTTCTTTCAATGGAAATTCTTGAAAGTTCATGAGTTGCATTAGAAGCAAGTAGACACAAAAGGCTTCAAAGTTTAACCCAGAGCTCTGATACCACATGTAACAAAACCCATTTCAACCCTAATAAAATAATATAAGATTTCTACATCAAATATCATTCTATCACTTAAAAATCCTTAGACACTATGTCTAGGTAAAGTTAGCAGAATATGAACTAAGCAATAATAGATCAAACTATGCTTATTATCCATAAGTACATCATATGAAGAAGAAGAAATGATAAACATCTTAGTGATTCACATCTTGTATAATTACATCAAGTATCTTCACCATTTAATTTCTATTGTAGAACAATACAGGAATACCACATCATGCATTACTCTAATTAAAATGCATTTAAATCCAAAATTCATGCAAGGGAAATTGACATTAGTTTAAGCACCTTAAGGTTAAGCTACACTCAACCTCCTCAAATATCATGTGTCTTGAGGTGTGTTACAACATATAGATGTACAAATTCTATCTACAGAATTTTAATTCTTATAGAAAAGTATAACATATCATAGCAATTTTGAGTTGCTTCCAACCCCTTATGAACATAGAGTCATACATCTCTATAGTATCATCTAGATTCTATATCAAATCAATGATCATCACAATAATTCAACTCATAGTGGCCTTTGTTATACATATAAGATTGTTATGATGATGATGTAAACACAACATGGAACATATTATAAATTAAACATTTCCACTAAAATCCATTCATATTTAATGTAATAAATACTAGGTGTTATCATGGCATCTTGGTGCAATCTCTTGCCCTTAGCTCCTCCTTCATGACCTGAAGACGAGAGAGAATCACAGAAGTGACTTCCATCCTACCACAAAGTCAAAGGCTTCCTCGTGCTATCCACACAAATATCCTAACCTGTCTCGAAGAAATTAGTTCTTCAAGGATGACATGCATGAAAGTGAAAATTGGGTTTAACTAATGCATTCTACCCATTGCCCACAAGCAAACCTATAGATATGCAAATTATAAACCCATGTGATGATACACAACATAAGATTCCAATCTCCAAAAAGTACTTTGCTTGGAATTAGGCCACCACCCACTATACCATGTATGTCATGGCTTAATAATATTTGTTTACCATAGTATCAATAATGTGTAAACCAATTCAATTAATATTTAACATAAGTGTCGAGTGGGTGTGGTATAGTGGTTAAGACCACTTGGTTCTTATTGTGGAGACCAAGGTTCAAATCCCCCCAAAGACATCTTGGCTTCTAAATGGTTGTGGCTCTATGTAGGTGACTCATGGCACTCCAAGGTCCTTAAGTGGAGTGTGTTTGAATTCTAGTGTACTCTGGTCTCCACAGCTCAATGGGTCATGGTAGCAATGGTGTACAATGACAAATCCACCGGTGGCAATCTGCACCACAAGCAGCATGATGGCAGACTTAGCAGGGCCGCACCGCTGGTGATCCGTGCTGTAGTGGTGGTGGCAGTTCTATGGGGAAGAGGTCCCTCTTGTGACCTCCACTGGAGTGGGACAGCCTTAAAATCCCTCACTTACCAATCTATATATATATATATATATATATATATATATATTTAACATAAGTAATTAAAATCCAATCACAAATAAATAATTACCCTATGTAATTATTATTTCCATTCACAAGTAAATAAATCACCTTAGGTAATTATTAAATGTGAAACCAATGAATATTTACCATAAGTAAATATTAAATCTAATCACAAATAAATAATTACCATATGTAATTATTATTTCCATTCATAAGTAAATAAATCACCTTAGGTAATTATTAAATGTGAACACAATGAATATTTACCATAAGTAAATATTAATTCCAGCCACAAATACTTACCCTGTGTATTTATTTATTTTTTTAAAACAAAGGGGTAAAAACTTTATTAGAAATCAGAAAAGAGCATTACAATAATAACTAAGGGACCCAACCCCAGAAAACAAGGCAAAAACCCCACAGCATAAACAACATCAACTATCCTCATGTATCCTCCTATCCTCCTCCAAGAACTGGTCTAAATCCAGATGCAGCTCAGGGTTAACCTGATCCCAAGCCTCAACTTTCCAACCACTATCATGCTCAGAGGCCCATTTGGCCAAGTAGTCGGCAACTCGATTCCACTCCCTTGGGATGTGAACAAAGGATGCCTCCTCCAACCGAGAACTAACCTAAAGAATCCGCTGAACCACCGAAGCCAACTACTAATTAATATCAGATATCTTTCGCTCATTCAAGAGATTAATCAAAATCTGTGAATCAGCTTCACATATAACTTTTCTCTAGCCCAAAGCAAGGGCCCTCTCAATAGCATGCAGAATTGCCAGACCCTCCATGAAGTTAACAGTCTTCACCCCCTCATGTATAGAGAACAGAAAAATCACCGACCCAGCTGAGTCCCTACCAACTCCACCAATTCCAGCAGGCCCAGGATTGCCCCTAGAAGAACCGTCAGTATTGATCTTTAAAAATCCATTAGGAGGAAGTAACCACCTTCCAACCTGTTGAACCCTCTTTTTTCCATGCCTACAGTTCCTGGAACTGACAAAAGAAGAATGAATTTCTTGAAGACCCAGTCTGGCCACCAACTCATCATCACCTCTCTCCAAGGGGAAAACCAAATCACAATTAGCTGAAACTGACTCCTGCACCATTCCTAGCATACGCAGCCAAACTTGCCGACCCACCAACTTTTGATCACGAAAAATTCGGCGGTTCCGCTCCAGCCAAATCTGCCAAAGCAGAAAGGTAGGACCCACGAACCAAACTTCCTGCAAAAAGGAAGCCATAGAAGGCGGTCTTCCCATACTATCCCAGAATTCAACCAAAGAGCATGCATGAATACAAGGAAGCTTCCATACCTCCCACCACCAATGCCAAAGCTGCACAACAAAGGGGCACCAAAAGAACAAATGCGAAGAATCCTCTTCTGCTCCCCCACACAAAACACAAATTGAAGGTCCTTGAAATCCCCGTTTACGAATGTTATCCCAGGTCAAACACCTATTCCAAGCCAAAGTCCAAACAAAGCAATTGCATTTAGGCCACGAGAGTTTATTCCACACCCTTTTCCACCAATGAACCTCTACCCCAGTTAGCTTCTGAGCCAATAACACCTGATAACCAGAAGCAACAGAGTAAACCCCCTTAGGATTATGGGTCCAAGCAAGAATATCCTCTTCCAGAAGAGAACTACAACTCCTACTATGAAGAATCTTGTGAAGCTCAGCACTATCTTCCACAAGTCCCAAATCTGGCCACACTGCAGGATCCTTCCAATGAGCTACCTCCAACTGACCAAAAGAAGCAACAGACTTGAAGTCACTCACCCTAGCCCAGCCAGCCTTGAGAAATCTTTGGCACAAAGGAAGAAGGTTGGGGAACTGAGAAGTAAGTGGAGGGAATCCATCCCAAGAATCCGACCAGAAGAGAGCTTCAGTTCCCCGTCTACAAATCCAAAATAAACCTTCCTTGATAAGCTTAGCACCCTTTTGAAGAGTATTCCAAATCACTGAACCTTTCCCCTCAAGAGGGTAACGAGGGAGATCCTGCCGAGGAATCCCCGGGAAATACTTATGAGATAATATCCTGGCCCATGGCTGATCCAATTCCACACACCATCTCCAAAATAGCTTAGCAGCCACAGCCACTCCAGATAACGCAGACTATCGAAGACCAAGACCACCAAATTGCTTTGGGCTACACACAACATCCCACCTGACCAGGCTCCACTTGGAGGATGACAAACTTCCCGCCCATAAGAACTGCCTCGCAAGAGAATCCAACTCCCTCAGAAAACCCATTGGAGCCACCTGAAGCATACATCGGTAGGTAGGGAGAGCCTGCACCACCGACTTGAGAAGCTGAACCCGCCCCGCAAAAGACAACCATCTGTGGGTCCAATGATTAACTTTTGCACGGAGCTTATCAATAATATTCTGCCAAGAACCCTTGGGAAGAGGGCGAACAGAAATTGGGAAACCCAGATATGTCAAAGGGAGAACCCCTATCTGAAACCTCAAGATATTAGCAATTCTTCTCTGAATGGGGGTCGGCGTATTGAAGAAGAATATGGATGACTTCTCCTCATTAATCAATTGTCCTGAAGCAACAAGATATATGTCCAACACCTGCCTCAAGTTAGTAGCTTCCCTAACAGTAGCCATCCCCATCAAGGCAGTATCATCAACAAACTGTAAATGAGATTACGGAGGCAAGTCTCCACCCCATCGCCAACCCTGAATGGTGCCAAGCTCCACCCTTCTTTTCAACAAACGTCTAAGGCCTTCCACAAGAAGCAAAAAAAGATACGGAGAAAGAGGATCCCCTTGGCGCAAGCCCCGTGAGGCACAAAAAAGTTCAGAATGATCTCCATTTATCAAAACTGAGAAGGAAACAGATGTGACACAGCTCATGACCCATTGGATCCACTCCTCACCAAAGCCAAAAGAAACAAGGATCTTCTGCAAAAAAGACCATCTAACCCTGTCATAAGCCTTAGCCATATCTAGCTTAATGAACATAGCCTTCTCATGGGAGTTGTCCATGGAGTGGATGGTCTCCGTAGCAATGACAACCCCGTCAAGAATCTGTCGACCTGCCACAAATCCACTCTGTTCCTCTGAAATCAGCACTTTAAGCCACTTCTTCAATCGCTCAGCCAATAACTTAGAAATGATTTTGTAAGCCACATTGCAAAGAGAGATAGGCCAGAACTGAGATAACCTATCAGCCCCTTCACACTTGGGTATGAGAGCAAGGAAGGTGGAATTCAGAGCACGAAGCATCTGCTTATTCCTCTGGGATTCAAGGACAACCGCCAGAAGATCCAACTTTATGATATCCCGGAATTCCTGAAAAAATTCAATTGGGAAACCATCGGGACCAGGAGCTTTACCCTTCTTCATCTGAAACACAATCCCCTCTAGCTCATCAAGAGAGATATCTTTCATCAGATACTCATTTGCCTCCCTGGAGACCAACTAAGGAATACAAGAAAGAACTTGTGCTTCCTCAAGAGAGCCCCCACGAGAATCCTCCCTAAATAAAGTAGCAAAATACTGAGATGCCTCGGCAGAGATTCCTGAAACGAGGCAAGACGTTCACCCCTATCATTCACCAAAAAAGGAATGGAATTACCATACCTCCTATCCTTCACAGAATTGAAGAAGAAGGCGGTGTTTTTATCACCTTCCTGTAACCATTCAACCCGGGCCTTTTGCTTCCAATAGATTTCTTCCTGCAATTCAAATTCCTCAACCACTTTCAAAGTCTTAGCCTCCTCCCTTAGAAGATCCTCAGAGGCCCCATTCTCACGAATCAACTGCGTAATATTATTCAACTCCTCCTGGGCAGCAACCTTAACATGAAATATATTACCAAAACATCGCCGATTCCACCTTTTAAGCTGATATTTGACAAACTGAAGAAGCTTGGAGAATGTGTACATTGCCGTACCAAAAGTTAGTCTACCAATCCGCCACCACTCAGCCACAAGTTCATGAAGAGTAGGATCCCGTAACCACATAATCTAGAACTTGAATGAGGGAGAACAAGGCCTCCGAGCAGAGATAATGCTAAGCTTAATAGGCCAATGATCAGAGCCTCTCCAATCAAGAATTTCAGATCGAGTGGACCATAAGTCTCCAACCCAATAACAGGAAACCAAGAATCGATCAAGCCTCTCAGCAACACAACTCTCACCAATTCTCCTATTATTCCAAGTGAAGCAACCATTACTTGGTAGAACATCAATAAGATTTAATTCAGAAATGCTATCTCTGAATAACAGAGCAGAAGGCTCCAACCTAGGAATACCACCTCTTTTCTCAGACAACTCCACAATAGCATTAAAATCGCCAGCCATAACCCACGGATGGTAAGGAGCTAAGCTACGAACAAAACGAAGATGGGACCAAAGAAGTTGTTTACCCAGAAACTCAACAGGAGCATACACATTAGAGAGGAGAATACACTCACCAGTCTCATACCAAGAGGCGACTAGGGATATAGAGGATCTAGAGGACATCCACCAGAGAGGGAAAATCTTCCGAGGGTTCCAAAAACAAGCCACCCCTCCAGAAGCACCATGAGCCCCCATACACTGGCATTCACCATATTTCCACAACTTAGGAGCCATGGCCAACATATTATCTACAGATAATTTAGTCTCCTGAAGAAAAAGAACATCTAGAGAATGATTCCTAACCAAATCACGAACAGCTTTTTGTCGAGGGCCACTGTTCAAGCCCCTTACATTCCATGAGAGAACAATCATTTCTGGGGGCATGAAAAATGTGAATCCAGAGTCTTGACTGACCCTGACTCCACCAAAGTTTCCCCAGTTAATTTAATCTTCTCCATATCCTTCTTCCTTCCCAACTTGGAAGTCCTGTCACTAATCCCTTTCTTCAGTTCAATTTGCTGAATACCCAAAAGAGGGGAGGCCAAAGAGCTCTTCCCCACATTCTTGCCTCCTTTCAGGGGCAATGGGGAACCACCTCCACCACTCTTCGAAGCTCCAATAGAAGATTCTTGTTCAGTTTGGACAATCAATTGTTGATCCGTATCCATCTCCCCAACCCCAATCTCTTGCACAACCTGCATGGCCTCCAATGGTGGCCCATCCTGTCCTGTACCCAAAGTTCCCTGATCCAAGTTCAGCAACCCTGGATTCACTTCCCCCTGGCTGAGATCATCCAGCACCTCAAACCTATTAAAAGTTTCATCAACCTGCCTCTCCCTCAAGGTCCGCTTCTAGCCCCGATTCCTATTGCGAGCCTTGACAGGGACATAGCCATTATCTCCATTACCATCACCCAGAATAGGCTCCTTACCATTATCAGCCCTAGGTGGATTATGAGAAGGCTGAGAAGGTTGGGGCACCACAGGCTTAGCCCTAGGGCACCTACGCTGCAAGTGCCCATATTCATGACAAAGATGACACCGAAAAGGTAGGGTTTCATAATCTAGCTGTTGCACCCAAGTATATGATCCAGCACTCACTTCAATAGAATCTGGTAGTGGCTTGCTTAAATCAATTTCTACACAGATACGAGAAAAAGTCATTACCTTTTTATACTGTGTCTGTTGTGAAGACCCAACAGGTTTACCGAGCATTGAAGCCACCAAATGCAACACGTCATCCTGCCAACACTCCACTGGAAACCACGGCAACCGAACCCAAACTGGGATCCAACTTGGTAGTGCCTCAGTCGGGTTGAAGCCAGAATGCCATGGCTTTATAAACAAACCCACCTGGTTATAAAAATAGGGGCCGCCCTCGAAGACTTTATTCTGATCTGCCATGCAATCAAAAGAGACCATAAAAAAGTTGTTCGCAAGGAGCCTAATCTCCATCTCCCCCTCTGGCATCCAAGTCCGCTGAGCCTAAGATTCCAAAAATTGCAGCGAGACTCTCAAACCCATGAACTTGCAATAAAAAGAGTGCCTTGAATAGTATTCAATATCATCTGCAAGCATTTCCATCGAGATAATCAACTTCGGTCGCTCTTTGCATCTTTCCAAACACCCATTAATCTTTGTTATTCGGGAACCACTAACCGATCCTAGATCATTCATCTCCATCGCTGAAGAAAACAGCATATTATCAAAAACATTCACTCCATGTGCTGGAGGCTTCGAACCAACTGCTAATCGGAAATCCAATTTGGGGCTAGCCCCAGATGTTTCCCCACCCTGCATAGCAAAAAACAAGAACCCCAGCAGGCATGCAAACCCCCAGGACATGTTTGCAAGAAATCAAAAAAGACAAAACCCCAACGGAAGGATCAAAACCCTTCCACCCACAAGCCACCCAAACGGCAGCAAGAAGGCCTCCAGAAAAGAAAAAAACCCACCACCACCACCCCGAAAGCTTCAAAAAACCCCCCCCACAACGCAGAAGCGAGCAACACACAGAGAACGAGCTAGGGCACGGTCGCCCTAGCTCGGCTTGCAGAGCACGCGAACGCCATCGACCTACCCTGTGTATTTATTAATTCCATTCTAGCTTAACTTTTATTTCCTGTTTGGTTGTCAAATGTTAATATTTAATTTCTAAGTTTAACTTAAGTTCATAAGATAAAATTCAATACATTTCCTAATTCCTTCCCGTATGCATAAGAGAAAATATTTTTTATATTTCGTAATACATTTTTAGTTTATAAAGCATGAAGAATAGAATTATTTATTTTTTCTTCTTGTTGGGCGTTGCCTCTTCTGCTCACTCCATGAGCAGTAGTGCCCTAACTACTCTGGGAGATGCCTAAGAAGGCATTGAAGCCTCTATTTCTTATTGTTGTGCGTTGTTTTCGTTGCAGGTTTGGATTTTCATCTATAGTATCATTTCACTAAGCTTTAAGATTTATACTTGATAGTTTGTTTGCCCTAGGCTGGGCCTAGGTATTGTATGCAGCAAGTGTTGATGGAAAAGATTTATATTCCTAATCATTGGTAAAACTCTTTGTTGGTGCCTTAATCAGGCCAACATTTATTTATCATGCTAAAATTTATCTAGTTTTTTTTTAAGTATTGGCAGCTATATTTGTGGCATGCCCTCTGGCAAACAGTGCCTAAGCCTGCCCTCCCTTTGCTTGGGTTTAATAATATCATTTTGATGGTTAAAATAACTGCTTATGACTTAGAAAGGTTTTTCTCTTGGTTTGAAGTATTTAAATTATAGATTGAATCAAACCAGTTTATCATTAATCAAGTTGATAACAATTTAGTTTATTCTGTAGGCATAATTTCTAAATTGCATGCATAGAGTTATTTCATAGCTAAAAATCAAATCATTGTTTGCCAAAATTCAAGTTTCATTTAAGGAATGTACTCAAAAAGAATTTGCCAGTGCAGGATTTACTCATACCTCTACAGGCTTCCAGTCTATAATTCTCTTACCTCCATGCAACTGTCTTCTTCCAATTCTTTCTCTGACAAAATTCCACTTTTCTTAATCCATCTTTAACTTTTTTTTATTTTCCCTCGAGACAGTTAAGTTCCAGGTGTTGATTTAAAATAATTTTTATTGACAAGTATGCTTGGGAATGACCCTTTGGCGGAACCTAGGTCAAATCCATGCATATTTTGATATTCATAAAGGACATCTTGAGGAAGAACATGATACAGATGTTACATCTGAAACTTATAGTTGTTGCAAGAAATATTAAAAAAAATAAAGGAACTCAATTTATTTCTTGTGTTTGATGTCAAAGAAAAACATTCTTTATTCCTTTGTAAATTCCTCATGGAATGAGATAATTACTATGGCCAAAGTCATTGGTAAATAATCAAGTACTACCTATGTGAATTCAAACTATATAAAATATATATGGTTTCCCGTGCAATATTAAAATTTATATTAATATTTGCATGGAAATGTATATATATTTATTATTAATTTAGAATCAATTAATTAATAAAATAACAGTGGTACCATCTATTCAATTAAAATCATATATAATATATTATATATGTATGTGTCTGTGTTTATTTAATTGTGCCATATATATATATATATATATATATATATATATATATATATATATATATATATATATATATATATATATACACAAACATATGCTCACATTATATATATCTATACACATACATATATGTATTCAGTTTCTTTCCAATAATTCAAATTGAGACCAAGAAATACACATTTTAACATTCAATAATCATCTATGCTAACCATAAACCCCCAATCCCATATGTATCTATACTAGTATGCTTTAGTGCATGTGTGAGTTCATGCATGGCGGCCTTAGAATAGTTAATTCCCTCTCCTCTATGATACTCTCCAGTTGAGAGAGATTGTAATGAATCCTTTTGCACTCAAACATCCATTAAAGTTAGTCAATATTAATAACATGATATACATAAGTCATATCTATCCATAAACATAACATATCATAATCTATTTCAAATAATTATGTACAAAATAGTTAACCAAATAGTTCAAGGATAGCATAAATTTCCAGCATTACATCATATGTGTCTAGTGCAATAATATAGTTGTGAAAATACTGTGCCATATACAAAATGGGTTGTGACAACCCCCCAAGTGGGGGAAATAAAGCACAAGTGTAAATATAGAAGGTGAAATGAAAATGCAACAAATAATGAACAATCAAAAAGGTCAAATTGCAATGAAATAAGAAAAAGACAAAGTAAAAGATAAAATATAGATTTATAGACATATAGTTGAAAGAAACGAAAAGGGATCCTTATGAGATTTCTTTTCTAACTGTGTGGTTGTGTGTTCAATAATTTTTAAACAATGTGTAAATTAAGGTTATGTTCAAGTAACTAAATGCAAGTTAAATTCAAACTATATGCAAACTACATACAAATCAAGATACCTAAGGTCGTCTCCAACTAGCCAAACCTCAATTAATAACTAATAATGACTTGGGATGGATGACACAGTCAAGTTCTATATGAAACTATGCTAATTGGATGCAATCAAGACTAGGAAACTTGAAGTAACTATGCTATGATGTGGAAAATTGAAAACATAGCATCAAGATGCACATGGATAAAAAGAGTTAGTTTTGAAACTTGCTAGAAACTTGATTCTACACATGCCTATGAAATTTGGGAGCAATTAGAGGCAAGGACCAGGCCGCTAGATGTTCAAATGACCTGCAAGAAGGCTAGGTCTAGGGGTGGCCTTGTCCAACTAATTGGAAAGGACTTGAATCTTTATGGGAAGTTTGGTGATAGTCTATCTCAAGTTCTTAGACATGTACACCTGTTAATGACCAACATGGGATGCTTAATCAGTATAAATGTGTCAATGCATACAATGGAAACAAAGAGAGTGAGTTGGAAATATGGAGTGGGTTCATCTAGGAGATGGACAATTGATGGAGACTTGGGACTAGAAGTGACATTTGCAGACACCATGAGGAGGCCATGTAGGATTTTTCAACCTTTGACCTACTATTAGACTTGATGAAGTGGAAAATTTATTGACATGGATGCCTTTGGGTAGGTGTTGTTGACTTCAAATATTGATACAAAGTTAAATCAAGTTGATTAAGGGCTAAACTAGACAAGTAGCAACCAACTAGGTGGCCTAGTCCACTTCTAGCAACCAATAGAGTGACTTAGTTTACTCGGGGGCAACCTTGACCTTGTTAGACATAGACCTAAAATATTGTGCACCTAAAATAGTAAATTTGAGCTTGGTACTTTCCTTCTACAAAATTCTTGAAACATCTGTAGAGTCTTTAGAAATGGGCTTGCAAGTATAAATCTCCTAATATTGGACCCTACAAAAATAAGGGTTAGAGGGGGAGCTTGCCTTAGTCAACCCCCTTGTGGGTATTCAAACATGGATCCACATGAAGCATCTGATGTAAAACAATGTAAATAAATGAACTATGAACCAAATCAAATCTAAATCACTCTATAGCATTAAACCTTCATGGTCAAGCTCAAGGGTTCATGCGAACATTACAAGGTAAGCGAGGGTTTGAGAAAGGTTGAGGGAACACACTTCATTTTGGGAAAAAGTTGGTTTGGGGATCTGAAAGGTGACTAATATTAGAGGTGGAAAATTTAGTCTGAAGCAATTTCAATGGGGGTTTGACTATGATAAGGCTAGAACCTTCAAAGGGTGACAAAAGATGACTTGCACTCACATAGGGAGGGTATAAAACATGTCTGAATGGAAAAATGGGACATGTGTGGTCAAAGATGGGTGAAAGAGGAGGGGATAAATGATTGGTATTTTGAAGCACTCATGGTGGTGGTGAGAAATTGGTAGAAAAACACATAGACTTGGCTCAACACTCTTGAAATGACATGTAAATAGGGTAAGGAGAAAGGTTTAGATGGAAAATGGCACTAAATAGAATGTAAAAAGGAGAAGGATGGATTGGAATGGTGGTGGTAGGAGTTAGGAAGGGGCACCTATAATTACTTTAGAAAATCATTTTCATTTTCATGAAAACCCATAAAAAGAAAATGCTCACCTAGCTCAAATACAAGGAATCAACTACCTTGCTGTGAAGAATCAATTGCAACAATGTTCATGGTGGAAAGATAAAAACTATTTGACACTAGGAGCTAAAAGATAACTCTACCTAGGAAATTTTGAAATGTTGTAGCAGCGTTGTGCATGGCCTAAAATAGAAAAGTCTTAACGACCAAAGCAAAAATTCTCTTTTCCTATGTTCAAATGAGACAAAGGTAAGTCCTTTTTATAGACTTTCTTGGGGAATTTAGGGAAAGTAACTTGGTACCTGTGGGTAGGTCTTATAGTTAATTATCTTGCATCCAAAGCTTTTGGTGGGAAAATGAGAAGAACTAGCTAACCTATTGTTTGGTGAACTGTAGGTGATGTTTGCGAATAAAAATCAAGCTCAATTTTCTAGGGGACCTTGGACTAAAAGGTGGTCATCTAGGGATAGGTGTACATGTGGAAGATTTGCTCATTTGAACATTTTTTGAGGGGAAAGGTGGGGTTCACACATAGAACAATGCTAGGGATGACAGTTGAGGCTTACCAAGGGGGTAAAGGGGTCAACAACAAGGGAAAACATAAATAAAGGCTTACGACATAGGAAGGAGTCAAAATTAAATAAAAAGAAACAATTAGGAAGGCTAAACAAGGCTTAAGGCAACATTGGAAAAGGGGAACAACATGGCTAGGAAGCACAAAGGATAGACAAAAAGGGTCAAAATGACACTCAAAACACATGCACATAGTTGTAAGGAAGCTAAGGTAGCAGAACAACTTCCTACACTAGAATCTTATATAAAAATAAACATAAATAGAAACCATACCACAACACAGTAATTTACATGGGGAAAACCCTTTTGAGAGAAAAAGCCCATGCTCCAAAAGCAACCCAATATATTATTGAAAAAGCTTAACAAGATTACAATATACTTGTAGAGAAAGATTTCACAGGAGTATCACCAACCAGAGATCCAAAGGCAACTCAACATCTATTAGACTCTCACACACAACCTCCATCTCAAGAACCTAATATATAGAAGATACAATCCATGAAACTGTCAAATGGTAATTACCCAAAAGTGGCACCCAAATCCTTAGGGTTCTATTATATCCAATCAAATATGCCTTATGATGTGTCATAAAACACAACAACATGTGTAACTCCCCCCTTACAACTCTTTTTTATGTGCAACACATTTTTACATTTTCCAATACAGGAGGTCTAAGTTCCAGAGGCCATAATTTTGATCTGGGAGGTCGATTGGGCCCTTTTTTAAATTGAAGAGCTCAAAGAGATCTACACACTAGACACCACCAATGGAAATTCCAAACAACCTAGAATTTTCATTTTAGCCAAAAACCAACCCTATAGCCTAGAAATTGGTTTATTCAATTTTATAACCGAAAAATTGCACCTTTTGTAATTTACAAGGTTGAGACACTTTTCCTAATGATGGCTAAGTGCTAAAATAGACACAGAAGTGTAATAAGGGTATGTAAATTTCATTATTACATTTTCCCCCCATTTTAATAGGCTTATGATTGGCCAAGGAGGAGGTATGCTAAAGGAAAGAATATAGTGACATAAATTATTAAATGTAAAGAATACATGGATACCAATAGGAGAGATATTAGTCTTCATTCTTGTGCTAGTTCATGTACCTATTCTTGCAAAGTACCCAAGGCAAGTAGTCACTATATGCTAACAAACAAACTAGACTAAACAAATAAAAACAATTGGGAAACATGACTAGAAGGCTAAAATGGCATATGCAAAGTGTGAACTTTTGTTGAACCAGTGAATAAAGATTACAATGAAAACTTTTAAATAGGTATGCAAATCTAATTTTTATTTATACAATAATGGATTACCCATAAAAGATTATGTGAGTCTTTAAAAGCATCAATAACAAAATCAAGAAACCATAAAGTTGCAACACATAACATTGGATGTACATGGACAAACCCTTTCAAGAAAAACTCCACCATCAAAGAGAGTGCAAAGAATGTATTAATATTCAAAAATCATGTAATATGAAACACTCTTTCTCTCATCAATCTAACAACATTCCCACAACACCTATGTACCTATAAAATAAATTAATGAAACTACTATCTCATGCCTCCAATTTATATATAAATGGGAGAGGAATACCAAAAATGATTTCCCAAAATAATGTATCATAAAACTATTGTAAAATACAAAAACTCCCATTTCTAAAATGAAGAGGCTCTTTTGAGAATAGTAAAAATGACTCCTAATGAGCCATTAATATCAAAAATAATCTCCATACTAATAATAGATGACATATTTGACTTTTAACTCCTCCATAATGGCTCATAACTCCTCCATAATGGCTCATAACTCCACTACTCAATTCTCATGCCTAGGTTGAGGAATATACCAAAAATAGCATTATAACTGCCACTGCCAACTCCACCTCCTTCATGAATGCCATTACAACTAATATTCCAAATCAACAAGGAGAATAATAATAAAATAATAATATCTCTCAACAACATGGGTGTCCAAGTACCCATTCCAAGATTGTTAGAGATGTGCATAAAAATTAATACATTAGGATTTCAATTAAATATCACACTATCCTAACATTCTCCCACTTCATATTATACATTATAATGAGATCCAAAGGAACAATAAATATATCAAGTATAGGATCCAAGGCCCACAACCTTCCTACATGAAGAAAACTTTTCTTTGTGCTTAATAGCTTCGTGAGGGAATCTACAACATTATCATGGGTGTCAACCTTCTGCAACAAGACCTTACCATTATTTACCATCCCATGCAAAAAGTGATACTAAACATCAACATTCTTAGTACAATCATAGTACATGGGATTTTATCTAAACAAATAGCACTTTGACTATCACAATTGATTCTAACAACACTGTAATCAGAACCAATATCTATACAAAGTCTTTTTAATCATACCACCTCCTTAGAGGCACGTCTAGTATCCATATACTCTACTTTAGTAGTGGAAAAATCAACCATTGGCTAGCTCTTACTCATCCAACTCACTACACTATCAAATAGAGAAAACACATAGCCACTAGTGTACCTTCAACTATCAAAGTCTCGTGGCCAATCCCCATCCACAAAGCCATGTACGTCTAATGGAATCCACACTATCAGTACCATGATAACACAAATAGATATCAAAATTCCCTCACAAATATCTGAAAAATCTTCTTGACATAAGTTCAATGCTCCTTACCAAGGTTAGACATAAACCTGCTCAAAACTCCCACTACTTGGGAAATATTTTGTCTAGTGCAAACCATTACATACATCAAGTTACCCACAACACTAGCATAATGTATTTTAGACATAACCTCAAAATCATCATCTGATTTGGGACACATATCTAAAGAAATCTTAGTACTAATGGGAAATGGAATACTTACTAGTTTATAATGATGCATACTGAACTACAACAAAATGGTAGCAACATACTCTGACATGGCCAAATATTTCTATGTACCTAATCCTTGTTGATCTCCATACCAAGAATGTATTTTACAGCCCCCAAATGCTTCATATCAAATATGCAAGAAAGATGAGTTTTGAGCTTCCTAATCATCACCTCGTTGTTCTCAATAAACATGTCATTGACATACAAGACAATTATTAGAATCCGACCATCAATAATTTTAGCATAAACATAATGATCCTCCTCACTCCTAACAAAATCTGAACTCAATGAAAAGGCATCAAATCTTTGGTACCACATCCTAGGTGACTATTTCAGACCATACAATGGTCGTTTCAACCTATAAACCAAATGTTCCTTCCTCTTCACAAGAAAACTATCAGGATGTCATATATAAATCTCCTCCTCAAGATCCCTATGCAATAAAGCAATCTTAACATCCATTAACTCAATCTAAAAATCACAAGCTATAGTAATAGATAATAGGAATATAATAGAAGTTAACTTAGCAACAAGAGAAAAATTTCACCAAAATCAACTCCCTCTCTCTAGGAGTAGCCCTTAGCCACTAGTCTAGCCTTGTACTACTCTAACCATCTATCTACTTTGATTTACTTTTTATACATCCACTTGGAACCAATGAGATTTCTTCCCTTGGGAAAACTTACAAGATCCCAGGTGTCACAACTATCAAAGGCCATCATCTCCTCCTACATGGCCTACATCCAAGAATCACTATCCTCTGAAGAGAGAGCCTCCCTAAAAGATCTAGGTTAATCATTAGTACCCAATAAAGCAAATACATAATGGAAATTTGGTGGGCTATACCTGTCAATTAGATTTCATTATCTCATAGATCTCCTCAAGGTAGCAATAAGGGCCTTTGCATGTTCTTCTATATGCTCATCCTACACATCGTCATCTAAATCCTCTTCTTCCTCTCCATCCTCTAATCCATCCATCTATTCTTCCACATGTGCATCTTCTTGCTTTTCAACCTTAATCTCAAAATGCATTGTTTTCTATCCTTCTTTTTCCTTTGATTGTTTAGGACCTTAAAAATCTCTAAATTCCTTGAAAATCACATCTCTAGAATAAATCATTTCCAAAGATTAGAACCTTTTACGTTCTCAGTATATCCCACAAAGATGCATTTCTAATCTTTTGGATCCAATTTTGATCACTTTTCCTGAGGCACATGAACATAATCCTCACAACCAAAGATGCTTAAATGTGAAACATAAAGATTCTTACGTATCCACACTTCATAAGTTGTCTTTTCAACAAGATCCAAACAAGGAGATCTATTAATCTAATAACAAGCAGTACATACAACCTCTACCCAAAAGCATTAATCCAACTATGTACCACTCAATATACTTATATCTCTTTCCATTAGAATTTAGTTCGTTCTCTCTACAACCCCATTTTATTGAGGTGTATATGGTGTAGTCTTTCGTCGAACAATACCCGCATGCTTACAAAACTCATCAAATTACCTAGAGCAATATTCATCACCATTGTTAGATCTCAACACCTTTATTTTATAATTTGTTTTCTTTTCAACTAAGGCCTTAAACTTAGTGAAAACTTCAAATTTAGCACACATAAAATAAATCTAGGTGTAGCTAGAAGTATCATTAATGAATGAAACATAAAATTGATATTTTCCCAAAGAACCCACATCCACTAGACCAAACACATCCAATTGAATGATTTCCAATGATCTCTTTAATTTATAGCTTCCAATAGGAAATGTAGATCTATTATATTTACCAAAAACACGGTGCTCACAAAAAATCATGTTTACCAATAGAGTAATTAGAAAAATTGTCAACCAATTTTTTAATTAATAATGGTCCTAAGACCTTTTTCACTTATGTGACCCAAACATTGGTGCCACAACATACATGTATTTTTAGATTTACAAGTTACAATGGTAGAGTTACAAAATGTGGAGGCATTCAACCTAAATAAAGTCCTAATATGAGATCCTTTAGCTACCACCAAACTCCCTCTCACCAACCTACAACCAAACTTGTCAAATGTCACATGCATTATAGAATCATTTAAACTGGATATAGAAAGTAAGTTTCTTACAACAAGTCCTGGAATGTGGAAAACATTATCAAGTAATTTAATCCTCCCATTAGTGAAATACAATTGTACCTTTCCTTTACCAACAATCTGGGTAGTGTTATCACCAAGAAAAACCTCCTCCATCATAAGAATTGTAAAATAAAAACCACTCCTTGGGAGGAGTCATATGATAGGAGCAAATTGAATCAATTATCTAAGCATCATCACTAATAATTTTAGAAAAAAAAAATAAAGCATCACCATCACCTTCATTAGAAGATTTTTCTATGGAGGAATATGAAGATTTATGTTTATTTCTATAGTCCTTCTTCACATGCCCTCTCTTCCCACAATTCCAACACTTAACTCTACCTTTCCCTAGGGTTTTTAACAATCCTTTTGACTTTGATCCATTTTTCTTTTTATTCCCTTTAGACCCTTTTTTATCCTTGGGCCTTCCCCAAACATGCAAGGCATCCTTCAAGCCATCATTCATGGATTTTTTTCTCATCTCCTCTAAAAGTAAAGTAGCAATGAGACTATCCATTTTGATCTCTAACACCACCACCACTAATGAAATTAATTAATTTTTCCAAAGATTTCTAGTGCCATTGAATTTCTCAATCTCTAAATAAGAGGTAGAGGCAATGATTTTTAATCCTTCATAGATTTGCAAAACCCACTTAAAAAAAAAGCTTCCACTACAAAAAAAAACCTTTAACACTTCTAGAAAAGAACCTCCCTCTATATAAACTTGGCTCTAATACCAAATGTTGTTAGAGTAGTTAAACTAGTAAGGAAATATTACAATGAAAACTTTTAAATTAGTATGCAAATCTGATTTTTATTTATGCAACAATGGATTACCCATAAAAGATTATGTGAGTGTTTAAAAATAGAAATAAGAAAATCAGCAAACCATAAACTTGCAACACATAACATTGGATGTCCATGGAGAAACCCTTTTAGTAAAAAACTCCACCATCAAAAAGAGAACAAAGAATGTATTGATCTTCAACAAGCATGTACATATGAAACACTATTTCTCTTCTTAATCTGATAACATTCTAGTAGCACATAAATACCTATAAAATAACATAATGAAAATACTATCTCGTGCCTCCAATTTATAAAGAGATGGGAGAGGAATATGACAAATAGTTTCCCAAAACTATGTACCATCAAACCATGGTAAAATGTTAAAACTCCCAAATCCAAAATGAAGAGGCTCTTTCGAGAATAGTAAAAGTAACTCCCAATGAGCCATAAATAGCAATAATATCCTTCATTCTAATAATAGACAACAACTTTGACTTGTAACTCCTCCCCCAACATAGGCATCAAAATTTACCACCCAATTCATATGGGATCCACCAACAACATGCAAGATGATCCACTACTCAATTCTCACACCCAAGTTGAGGAATTTTCTAAAATAGCATTATAACCACCACTACCAACTCCACCTCCCTCATGAATGCATTTACAACTAATATTCCAAGTCAACAAGGAGAATAATAATAAAACAATATCTCTCAACAACACAAGTGTCCAAGTACCCATTCCAAGATTTTTGGAGATGCATAAAAAACAATACATTAGGATTGGAATTAAATATCACACTATCCTAACACAAACACACATAAATTCAAAACATAGATGTAGGCATTTGGAAGAATTTATGGATTTCTTGGAATTCTCACCCTTCTTTTAGTAGGAGGGATCTATAGAGATCCTCTCCCTAGAAAGAAACTAAGGAAAATGAAGTGGTGACCCACTAATGGAAATTAGATATGGATGCCTTGGCAACTTGATCAAATGGAAACTTTATATAGCAATGATGACAATGAGAACTAAAAAGGAAGGGCTAGGCTAGGCCAAGAAGAGAGGTGCTAGATGATAATTGGTTTAGTTTGGTTTAGTATTTTAAGCTAGATCCACCCTAGAGTTTGGAAATGGTTTGGCATTTTGGTGGAAGACACCTCATGGATAAAGATGGTAGTTGACTCAATTGGAAATTAGATTTGTATTGTCAGTTGGTTGATTGGTCAATTGGATAGGATAGGCTTGGACAAGCTACATGGTATGGAACTTGGTTGTTGTTAAATTCAATGGTTGAGTGGATGCTAATCATTGTCATGATCCACAAGTGATGCTTGAATAGGATTACTAAGTGATAACAAGTTACAAAGAATACATACCCCCTAGGTTGACTAGAAAAAGAGCTTGGTGAATAGAGCCAGTCAACATAGGGTAAAAGATTGATTAATGGTTAAGTTGGTGAAGGTAAGGATGATTTGGTCAAGGAAACATCAAGGTGAAGCCTAAAAGAAGATCACAAGGGAATCCATGATGTGGTGTTGAGTGGATTGGCATGGGTGCCCTTGACTCTTGGAGTTCCCATTATACACACTACTACAGGTAGGAGTGGAGATTAGGCATAGGGACATGGACATGTGACAAAATAGGGATAAGAATAACTCTAGTACTCACCCCCTTAGTAGTAGTAGACACTCAATCTACCCCCACAATAAGTATTATAAGCACCACCACGATAGGCACTAAAAAAGCCACAACAATAGCAACAACAATAGAAAGAGAGAGATGTTACCATGGTAGATCCTATGTAAGTAGAACTGAGATGGTAAGATGGAGATCCAAGTGAGTTGCTTTCTTTAGATTGTTTTGTATTTATCTTTAAAATTAGTTCATAGGCTTATATAATTTGACAAACCTTTAGTATGGATGCATGGACTAATGATGAGTGATAGACCTTTGTCTATATCACCTTATTAGATATAGAAAGTTGTGTCCTCACTCACAAGAGATGATCTTCTTATGGATCCCTAGCTACTAACCTAATTAGGGGCACACTAACATTTTGGCCCCATATGGAATTTGATGATGGAGTTATGAACAACTCACATAGAGGTGGTGTAGTTACAATTTGAGATAGCATATAGGAGCATGCAATGATAGATTAGAAGCTCTTTGTAAAAACAATTGATGACATATACATACATATTTGGTTTTGACTCATGTGTTGTTTCATTTGCTTATTTATGCACATGAAATTAAGATGACATGTTTTGATGTGAAATGATCTATTATGAGATGCAGATACTTATGATCCTATAGATGTACTCATGTATGTTTTGATGATCACTTATGATATTTATTTTTTATATGAGGCTAGGATATATATTCTTGCTTTACATGTCTTTTATGTTTTTGTGGCATGGGAAAGATCATTTGTAAATAGTGAGAGTGATGAGGTGCAAGCTCAATAGTGGGCAAAGCATTGACTCCAGTTCAAATTTCTCTAGAAGATGGAGAATCAAACACCTTCATCTTCCAATCCCAAGAACTAGACATGGATATATAAAGATGGTCAACTAGTCATATCAAAGGGGAATGGGAAAATTAACAAGAGGAATCCACCTAATGAGATTGTGACTACTAAGGGATGCATGCCATCAAGTTTTATTTTTCTTTCTTCCTATTATTTAGACTTTTTTCCTTCTTTTGATTCTTTTTGTTTCTTTTTTTTCTTGACTTTTGATATTTTTATAATGCAGCCCCCAAAACCTAGCTCCATGAAACCAAGAGGATGCAATGGCTCATCATTGAAGGCTAGATAAAGTCAAGGAAGGGAACTCCATATCCCTATCCATACCCCCACACAACTAGGCAAATGCAAGGGCTCACTACCAAAGGCCAAGGAAGGTGAAAGGAGTGAAAGTGTGTGGGAAAGATGAGATCATGACCTCTAGTCTAGGTCTCACATAATTGGGAAGATGCGAGGGCTTCATCAAAGACCAAGGCTAAGTGGGAATTCCTTTAGCAATAATTTTTTGAGTTGAGTGGAGTTTAATGATGCCCCTTTAGTCAACATGACTTAGCATTAAGCTAACTCTTTGGTACTCTATTCATTTCAGGGTATATAAAAGAGAGACATGCTAGTTAGCTTCTAAGATGGATTATAGACTTGAATGCTTGATTAAGGGAAATGGAGGTATTGTGAGGATGGACTAGAGCTAATCATCTATATGGCACAAAGTAGGTAGTATATAATAAGGCTATAATCAAGGGGTTTGGAAAATGAAACCACATAGTCTAGAATAATGTCAAGCAAGAAATATGCCCATGTATGCAATGCCACTTATGTACAATAAAGAGCTAATATGTAGTATGAATATTCATTTTTACCTTTCATGTGCATAAACAAGAAAATTTTTATTGTCTGAATCATCTATTAGGAATTCGAGAGTGTGACCAAGTATAATTGGGGTTAAGCCATCTAGTATCAAAGACTTGGAGGATCACTTGAATAAGAAGTGTTGCCTCATTCGGTTCCTCCTCCTACTAATATAAGGTATGGCTCATGGAAACAGGTTGGATAGCCTTCTAAAGGGAAGGATGTCTAGATTTCAAGGTTCTAACTATACCAACATCTAGAATACCTTGTGTAGTGTCTTTACTATGTCTAGTAAACTTGGTGGCAATCACACAATTCAGAGGAAAAACCTAACTGAATAGTCCACTATAACCCTTGAAAAGACCTTCATTGAATTATCAACCAAGGCTAGTAAGCTTGTGATGGTACTGGCACTGTATGTGCTTTCAAATATTCAGACTATCTAACTCATCCTAATACAGTTGTTAGAATTCAAACTACACAATAATAAATGAAGTAATGTTGATATTGTTGCTATAGGTACTTGCAATATAAGACAATAACTAATGACTATAAAGAAATGAACACTAGGGTTTAACTTAGTATTGATAATTTATCCTACACTCCTAATGTTACATCCCCAACCTGTGATTAGCTTAATCTTACTCTTACATGGTAATTAGGAGGATTAGTTAAGAGTTTGATGATTTGATATTGTGGAAATATTTGATTTGATCTTTGATTATGAGGTTGATGACTGATGTTAATTAGTTTTGAACATTAATTGATTTATATTATGGGATATGATAATGATGCACTGATCATGGTTTTGTGATCCTGAGTGTGAACATGAAAAGGCAACGTCCTTCGAAAAAGGAAGGAGAGTATCATCTTGGAGGAAGGACTAGATGTTGAGAAAACAAGGTTGATTAATCATCTGAGTATTAGTTTCTATGTCATTCTGAATCCCTTTGTAAGTTGTCATGAGCCATGTCTTCCTTCGTAGTAATTTAATTCTTGTGAATGGTTTTGTCGATGGTGCTTTAACGACTAGACGACATTCATGGAACATCTCAAGTCATATGATAGTCGATTTAGGGGGGGAGTATTACTCGATCCTGACAACCGACAATCTTGTTGTATATTGTCTTTTGATTTCATTTCTTTAATGATAATCTTTAATACTATATATACTATTATTTAACCCTTATCATATGTCTATAAGAGGGAACCTCTTTAGAGGTTGACAACAATAATGTTGTGACTTTTGTAAAGCCTATTATTCTATATTATTGAATTGTTAATTTTGTTGATAGTTGGTTTTGTGGAGTGAATGGGAGCTTTGAGCTCACCATAGTCTAGCAAGTGTCATGCTTGTGCAGGCCATATTAGAGGTAGTTGGCCGAGTGGGAGAAACCACTCCCACCACCTTAGTTAAGGGTGGAAGTTCCATGATAATAGGCATGTGAATGAGGATAATCTGAGAGTCTTCTTGAAAGACTATAACCATTTTTTTTGTGAGATACGATTCAGTTTTTGGGGAAAAGGTGGCAGAGTTCACTTCTGCACTGGGGAATGAGACACTGAGCAAGAAAGAGGAGCCTATCAACTGGAAAAGAACTGCTCAAGACAGACTTCATTTAGGTAGAATTAGAGTCTTAGCATGATGGTTTACTTGCTTGCATATTGGTATTGTAGTTACCACTATGTTGAACCTCTTATTAATGTTGCAGTGGCTCGAGGCCGATTGGCTGAGCCTATGTATATATTTATTAGAAAATTCTTAATAATTGGCTCAAGGCCATATGGTCAAGCTTGTTTAGTGTTGAAATCTTCTTAAATAAATAGCTCAAGGCCGAATGGCTAAGCTTACTTAAACCTTGAAGTATTCTTAATGTGTCAGCTTGAGGCTGAACGTCCCAGCTAGTAAAAACTATTGTATTACACTTATTCAATGGCTCAAGGCTGTTACGGCCGAGCGGTATAGCAAATTATTTTCTTGTGGTGTAAATGGCTCGAGGCCATATAGGTCGAGCTGAGAGTCTTTTTAATCTTTATTGTGTAAAGGGCTCGAAGCTACTTTGGCCGAGCTATAAGTCTTTGTTTATTTTTTTTACAACTGTGGGTCAAGGCCATGGTGGCCGAACCTTATATCATTATATCTCTTACTGTATCTTTGGCTCAAATCCATTATGGATGAGCACCTATCCTCTAACATATTGCATGCCAACTAAGGATGTGGCTTGAGTAATGATGGTACCAAGATTCGTAATTATGATGGACCGAACGTGCTCATGGTAAGACAATGCAGAATATTGTACTATATATCTACTCATTCGTTGGTCTGTATAAGACCATTGCAATCACCATGAAAGGTAGTAAAGGTCGATATGACCCTAGTCTTTAAACATGCTAGTAGCACTCAACAGTTCTTATATTATCTTTCATGGAACTCGAGGGTGGCAATAAGGTTAATAAAATAACTGAGGCCATACGTGAATAACCCTCGAGTAAGGAGGTAGTGTATTATTGAAGAACACAATCTACTATTACAAATCTTAACAAATATCTATCTTACTTACGAATGGACATTATGAGATAGTGCTTAATACTAAAAGCTCACATGGGTCAATTTGAGATGTCAGTCATTATGAAACCATTCTATTTTACTAAGGAAAGGTATGCCTAGGATATTTCAACCTATATGATAATTTAATAACTAAAATGTAAACCATAGAAGACCCAAGGTGGTAAATATGGTCAATTTTTGATATGTCTTGACTGTGGAACAAGGTGATGAGGAGTCACAAGTTCAATGTTACGTAAGTAACCCAGTTAGTTGTAATCAACCTATGATGGGAGTCGATTGTCCAGGTATGGACAATGAATCGAATTGATCCCATGCATACTAGACCAAGGGTGGTGAATATGGTTTGACTTTTGATATGATTAGAAAGAGGAATAAGGTGATGTGGAGTCACAGATTCCCTATAATAGAGCTTGATTGTTAATGATAGTTATTATGATAACTATGATGCATCTTGTGTATTTAAAAGATATGTTGACTCCTTGTTAAAGAAGGAAAAACTAGATAAGAGATAAGTTGTATTGCCTTGTAGGCAGCATTAAGTGCCTGCTGGGTTTATTGGAGGAATTGTTTGTCCTAGATAATTATATACTTATGAGAATGAATACTATGGTTAGTATGGAACTCTTGTAATTCAATGGAAATGGAAGCCATCTCTTTATGAATGGCCATACTTCACAAATGCGGTATAAGATATTAAAACCCATGAGGATGCTTGTGATAGAGTCTTTCTAGTAAGTCTGTCTTATAGACTAAACTATGATATAAGTATTAAATGTCATAAAGTTGAATGTAAACCTTGTGAAAGGTCAAAATGAAACTATGAACCTAGGAAGGTCAGAAGCTAGAAAACTTGTATTGACACATTGGATAATGGAACAGGGTGACGAGGAGTCATAGGTTCCTTGTTGGAAAAGCAACCTATTATATTTGATGAACTCCTAAGATAGGAGCTGATTGTCCCAGTACTGGATTATGAAACGAATTGAATTCACATTTTACTAGACCTAGAGTGACAGGTCAAACTATGCCTAATGTAGGATGAGACAGCTTCTAAGTCAAGTAAGGTTGGTGGACATACGACTATGTTTATTGTGAAATGTATATGTATGTAAATCTTTGGCCAAAGTAATGCATCTATCTCTGCATGCATTATCGATGCACAGTGCTCCAAATGGCATAATGTCTCCAGTAGTGTCATACATAGTTAGAGTGGATCTATAGTTGTGTGACCGTGAGGCATTATGAAGGACACAACACCAGATACTTAGATGGCTAATCCAACGGTTCATAATATCTAACCCTTCTGCAAAGGGTAGGGCCACTTCTAGTTAGGAAGTTGCACGGGGGACTGCAGGTCCGTGGTTGGTGTGAAAGTACCGGGATGATGCTCTCCTTCCCAAGCATGAGACAAGCTGAGGCTTATGAAGACAGATGTTAAGAGTTCCAGATGCAATTCTTTTTCATCATATGACTTGATAGTCAGTTATTATGTATAATTTGCTATTTGATGCCTTGAGCATAGCTTTGTACATGCATAGTGAAAGTTATTCAATTAGATATGTAAATGATTATCGAAAATGTAAGCTTTGTTATATTTTGTTTAGAATAACATGCTTAGTTGATGAAATGATAGTGAATCATTATTGTTTAATTTGAATGGATAATCATGTGGTTATCTAATCTCTTAATTAGCATGAATGTTTATGTTAATCTTGAGAATTAAGGATAGTGATGTTACACCTAAAATACACGCTACACTCTGGAGTACAACAAGTTGAACAACTAGAATATCTTGAAGAATCTAATGTATTTATGAATTGACTATTATAACAAAGTAACATATAGAAAATGAAGTGAGGGATAGTTACCCTGAGTGGCCCTTGCTCAAGTGATTGTCTCCACTGATCTTAACTCAAATCTAGTTGATTGTATTAACACAATCATACTAATTCCAATTTGTTCATTGCACAATCCTTACAATATCACATAAGATTCCGCTGGAAGATTTTATTCATGCATTCATCATCAAAAACATAAACATTGTCTGTGTAACTAACTTGAAAAATATATGGTAACTATATCTATGATTGAACAATCTACTTCTGACTTGTAAAAACTTAAAACTTAAACTACCTCAACCACTGAGCCATACATATAGGCATGAGGGAGTTTATCAGAACAAGGTTTCTTAACTGAAATCATAAATCACCACTCTCTACATACATGAGTGTGATAAATGCCAAGTAACTAATAACTGAAAAAGAAAGAAAGAAGAGTCCTAATAAAATTGGAACTTCTTGCTGAAACAAAGGAACGTGGACTGATTGAATCAGTCATGTTAGACTCTGGTGCAGGAGCACCTTCTCTATAGTGCAGGGCCATATTTTCTTTTATTGTTTCATAAGGCTCTTAAGCCATTTCATGTTGTAATAAGGGTCAATTTGGTCCCATTGATGTAATTGTGCAAGGCAAACGTGTGGTTTTGCTTGTATGAAGGGTAAACCCAATGGCTAACTGATTTGAATATCAGTTTGCACGGTTGGAGGGAAATAACTGTTGTCTCTACACCTTTAGAGGCAAGCTGTATGTCACACGGAAAGAGAAGTGTGTGTTACAGCAGAGATTTGGATGAATGAATAAAGACAGTTTCTGGGTGTGATATATGTTGGTTTTCCTATTCGTTCTTTGTATTTGATATCTCTGTTAAGATATGGTGCATCCATGCCCTCATTTTGATGTTATCTAGTAATTCTTAGTGTTCCCGTAGTGTGCAGACGGTATACTATTAACATTTCCACAAAGGCTAGTTGTAACCTAGGGGTTAGGGTTTGATTCATAAATGGAGACCCTTTCCTCTATCCACTGAAGCCCTGTGTAGTATCGATGTGATGGGGGAAAGACTTTTCAAGTTTGTTGTTTCTACATTCTCACCCAGGAAGCCAGAGAACTCAGTCGGGTTCGACTAGACATCTTCATGTGGCTAGTCAGGAAATCGAGGTGAAGCGGATAGTGTTGGTTTGGGATCAAATTGATATAAGTGGTCGAGAGTTTGATACAGGAGTCAGCCAAATCCATTGTTCTATTGAAGGGTTTTGGTATCGAGTCGTCACAGAGTATTGTGGAGCCCATCGGCGGAACACAAAGTGTCAGGATGACTTTCTGGAGACCTTCCGATAGCCAAAGTCTAACTGATGAGTAGGCATCGGTGACACACAGACCTTGTCTGGCCGAAGGTGTGGTCATTCTAATATAAACCATGTTGTATAGTGTCGAAGACACATACAACCTTGTCTAACCAAAGACCAAGGAAGGTGGATCCCACACATAGTCTAACGAAGTGCATGAGTATGTATCGGCATGACCAGAGGCATCGAGCTGAGGAATTTGTTGTGGGCCAATGATATAAGGTTTCACCGATCAGGTTGACTGTTGCGAAGTGTCACCAGTGAGGAGTTCATCGGCGTGAGACGGGGCATTGGCTAGGGTTCGCAAGCGGTTACCGATGAGGAGTGTGTTGCCGATAAAGACATCAGGGAGAGAATAAGTGTCGGGTAGACATATCAAAAGGAGGCCGATAACAATTGTCTGGCCGATGTGCACGAGGGTTTCGGTGAATGCGGAGGAAGTGTGACTAACCGTTATGGTTAGGTCGATAGAAGCCAATAGTCATCGGAGTGTCAGCGTGAGAAAAACAGACACTGCCGATAGAGGAAGTCTGTCCAAAGAAGACGGAAGACGTTGGTCATCGGCAAGAGTATATAGATCGGCGAGAGAAATAAGAGGGGGTCCGCTAGTAATTTGTTTGGCCGATACATATAACGGTTTCGACAGAGGAGAGATAAGGATATCGGTGTGAGTCTTGACTTCGACGAGAGGGAAGAAAGCTACGTCGATGGTTGAAGTCACAGCGATGAATAAAGTGAAGGCTTAGTTCGGCAAGACTTTGGAAGTCTCTGGCTGATATTGGAAAGAACAAACATTTTACACACTTCCGCTGAACGCTCTGCACCAGACTCCTAGCTGCAATAGAATCCTTCTCCTTCAATTGTCTTTATAATCACTATCACAATGCATAACCATCTTCATCAAGTGTCTCCATGTTGTATTTGTTGCATTCAATTTATCTTGGAACTTCCCTTGTTCTACTATCTGGGAACTCTTTGGCTATGGACTGCACCTTGCAGTTGTTGTGGGCTGTAGTCCATCTTCTCCAGCTGCAAGAGTTAGTTCACAAAACATGCATAAAATACTAACAACCATAATCAAGCACAGATATCCTTTACAATCCATGCATTCCCACACACAATCATGCAATATCCATCATATTAAAACCATATTTCCATATACTTAATAATCAAGTTTAGGTTTGCATAATGAACATAAGAGATAGCATAATGTAGAAATATGTGTAAGATAGTGTCTGAGAATGTCTTTGATCTTGCATAAAATCATAAGAAAAATAGCTAATAGCTAGATCCATCATTTCCCCCCAACTACCCATTTGCTTGCCCTCAAGTACATCAACTAGGACTGGAGGTTGTAGTGCAAAGTAATGTCCCTAAGGTTTGTATCAGTATCCACTCCTTCAACCTATTCCAAGTAAAAACCATTATGATATGCCAATCTCTTCATCCTGGTAACCTCTGCCTTCTCACACTCCACATTCTTCTTCCCTATCCAATGTGGCACCGGGTACAGAAGCATTGGCGGCTGGAAGGTAAGTGGTATCCATTCAAGTCCCTATCCTCTGGCAATATCCATATATTTATGTACTCTTTCAAACATGGCCATAAAATTATGAATAGAGTGGGGTTCTTTTCTTTTGCAACTCAGGGGTTAAATTGTTCCATCTGTCTTACACAAACTGATAACAATTGTGGATGAGTCCAACATTTAAATGTTGTATCCTGTCATAATCCTACAGTCTCAAATTCATAATTACCCTACCTACACCCTTATGTTCCAGAAGTTGTTTCCATTCTCCAAAGATTAAGTCAGGGGTTTTAGATTCTCTCCTTATTGGGAGAGCAACTAATTTTTCCCTCTTTGTATATGCTTGCATGATTTCACCCAACTTCTCATTTCTGAAATAGGATGCAAGTGCCCTCAATTGTAAATCCCCCACAAAACCTAATGGGTTTCATTCTGTATCGTCAAGCACAACTTAATTATGCAGGTAGTACTCACATAACTAGTCTTGCTCTTCTGGTGTGGTAGTAGAAAAAACTTTTAGAAAAGTCATTTTTCCACTCATAGCAACTAGTTTGTTACTAATCAACTTACTAAATTGAAATCTTAAAAACTTTTCCTGTAAAAACAAAGCATATGTTCAGGCTGGAGGTTTGCGTTTAACAATTTGGGTAGCTTTATCTGCTACCTCTTCCATCCTAACTATTACTCTTCTCAATTCAATATCTTTCCTCTCCAATGTCTGGGTATGCTCTGCAATCATTGCTTCTTTCTCTTTCTTCCACTCCTCTCCTTGTTTAGAAAAGTTTTCAATAATTTTCCATAGTTGATATCCCAGGGACATGATTGTATGACAAGTTGGGGTTTTTATGATAGGGTGTTTCTTTTCCTTAGCTACCAATTCCTTATTGCATGCTACAACTATTGCTAGTTCTACAAGTATATCTAATTTTGTTCCATGTCCATGAGTATTGACTTTTTCCTCCAACCCCTGAATTTTTGCCTCTCTTTCCTTGTCCCTTTTCTCATAAGTTTTGACCAGTTCTTCTAGCTGCTTAGTTTTCTCAAAGGCTTCCTACAATTCTCTTCTAACATTTCTTTCTTCAAACAATAATTCCTCATCCTTTAAAGACTGTTCATCACCACCCCCTATGGACTCATAACCCTCATTGTCAGGATTATCTGGGGTTTTCTTTCTGGTTTGCTTGGCAACAAAAATATCCTCTAACTCTGATTTAGAGGTACTAGATATATAGCATTTCCTTTTAATTGGAACTTGCACATTTTCAGTCACATTGGCCTCTTGTTCATGGTCAGTTTCCACTGTCAAAACATCTTCTTTTTCTTCTCCTTGTTTTTCCATACTACCCCTCATAACACCTTTTCTCTTTAGGTGGTGTGAATACCTTAGTGGTGTGGGTTTCTTCTTAGGCCTTTTTGAAGGCATGGAAGAAGAACCACCTTTCTTCTTTCCGGTTTTTGGTGTCCTAGTGTTGGGTGGTTTACTAGAAGATGGGGTTTGATATACCTTATTTGCTACATGTTGATCAAATGCTGCATGTGGTGAATTTGGCACATCTTGCTCCCCTATTTCTCCCTTGTTGTGGGTAGGTGAAGCATCAAGTGTAACAGTAGGAGTTTCCCTTAAAGATGTAGTAGGTGACTCTACATTCTCTGGTACTACTGGCTCCTCTAGAATATCATTAATGTTTCTACATTTCAAGAATCTTTCCTAGGGCACCTGTGGGTACTGAACCCTGAGGCTCCTTTTCACTAATAAGATAATCAAATAATCATGTGACAAAGCTGACTTATTTGATTTTCGCTGGTATTCATATCCCATTCTTTTTAACAGATTATATAGGAGGTTGTTTACATTGACTATTATGTTATGGTGAAGGTGACTTAACAACTTAAGATGCACAGTATATAAAAGAGACTATCTACCATCACAAGTAATGTACTTAATAATATGAATAGCACACGAAGCCCATACCTGTGGGAGTGATAATCTCTTAGTCCCCTGTGATGTTGAGTCCAGGGGCTCCCCTGCCTTGCTGAATTCATCCCTTGCAGCTATTACATCCGCCTTGACAGGGAATTCTTCTCCATCCCTAGGTAAACTAGACACTTCTGCAATTGTAGCCTCTGAAGAATCCACTTTCAAACCCTTGATAGTGGCTTCATCATGTTGTAGTGTAGCTACAAATTGCCTTGTCATTCCTTAATTATATTCCATGAGCTTCAAAAAATAATCGAGTCATCCTGCTCGAGTAAAAATTGGCAAGGCTAACTGGTCTTCCAATATTATCTGGTGGATTGTTGGTTCTCTTCTAATAAGATCACCTCCCATAATGTCAATGTAACTCACATTCAAATTTTCACAACCCTCTGTTCAACCTCCTATTATACTTTCATGCACTAAACTTGAACTGACTCAGGATATTAGGAAGTTGACAAGAAAAAAGGTTATGGATGCAATAAGGCCAAAGGAAAAAGGTTGTATCTATCTACGAATGGTTGGCTTTTGGTGAGAAACAAAAATTTTGTTTTAAACATACGCTATCCCTCCCTCCAACTAAAATCTGGAAGTGTCCTCACTTTAGTACTTGTACGAGATGGAGGGCAATGATTTCAAGAATATGGAAATAAGCTTAATAATGAGAATTATGCTAAATTCAATGCAATCACATATAGAATGTAGTGAAAATCTATGTTAATAATGGAAGTTTAGTATATGTACCTATTGAGGTAAAGTAAACGAAACTTCGCGCGAGTGTAGATTTGTGGAATGTGTTCGTAACATGAATTTGATTGGACGTGGAATCATTATTATGGTAGAATGCAGACTGAATGACATGCTGGTGCGTGTGAACGAGTTGAGGAAGCTTGCATGCAGTAATGGGATAGATGGTAGCTGCATGCACTGGTAAAGTGTAATAAATGCTAAAGGAGTGCAATTAACTCAGCGTGAAATTTGAATGTTCTGGAAGGTAGCTACTGCATGTGCCTTTATCAACAAGTCCCAAAGTGAACTATGGCAGCTTTGATTTTGCTTTCTATAGGTCCCTACAGCATAGTGAAACTGGCTCCATGAAGATTGTGGCACTGGTGTTGTGTGTGCGTGTGAAGAAAATTAAGGAATTATACCTGAGTGACCTTAGGAGGTGAGTTGTGTAGCTCATCTACTAAGTCACTGTGAGAACTGGCAATATCTGCTTCTAGGTTATTGTATGGTGATAATATGGCAGTATCTGATTTAGGGTTGGGAATAAAGCATTGCTTTAGGAAAGCATCTTGTGTTACTGCATTTAATCTATGATCATTAACGAGCAATGAGAATCTGACTGCATCTATGGTTTGTAATTTAACTGCTCCATTAGGAAATACCTATTATATCTCATAGGGGCCTAACCATCTAGACTATAGCTTGCCCTTATAATCCTTGTATTTGGAATCATACAATAAAGCCCAGTCACCCACATGGAATTCTTTGGTCTTGATAAACTAGTCATGCCATTTAGTCCTCTATTTTTGAACTATCTTTGTGTGATGGATAGCCTCCATTCTAATTTCATCTAGCCCATTCAGAATATGTAGCCTCTCCTTTTGTGCTTCTATCAAGTCCATGTGAAGTTCTAATGCTACATCCTAAGTGTTTTATATTCAAATTCAATTGGCAGGACTGTTGTTTTTCCATACATCAATTCATAAGGTGTAAAGCATGTAGTTGTTTTCCATGTTGTTTTGTATGCCCACACTACTTCTAGCAATCTAACTACCTAGTCTTTCTATGAATTTGCACTATTTTGGTCAGAATGTTTTCAATCTCCCTATTTGTAACCTCCACCTGTCCATTGGCTTAGGGGTGATAAGGTGTTGACTTCTTATGTCTGATTTCATACTCTTTAACCAATGCAGAAATGAGTTCAGAAGTGAACTGGGGCCTTGGTTAGTTACAATTTCTCTTGGTACTCCATATCTAGTAAAGATGTCCTCATACAAGAATTTAGCTACATTTCCATCTCTTGCAAACTGTAATGCTTTGACTTCAACCCATTTTGTCAGATAATCAGTGCAAACTAAAATATACTTCTTGTTATTAGATGTTGGGGAAATTGGGCCAATGAAGTCTAGCCCCCATTTATCAAATGGTGCTAGTGCAATTTGTGGCTACAAAGGAATCTCATTTCTCCTTGTTGGTCTACCCATCCTCTGACATTTGTCACAGCTCCTTGTATACTTTATTGAATCCTTATGGAGAGTTGGTCAATAATAGCATGTTGTTAAGACCTTAAATGCTATCCTTTTGGCTGCAAAGTGACCCCCATAGGGCTCATCATGCTAAGCCTTTAGGATGTCAAAGACCTCATCTTCTCTTATACAACTCCTCAAAATGTGATCTGGACCAGTAGAGAATAAATAACCAGCAATCCAGGAGTATGGAAATCTTTTATGCACCAACTGCCTCTTTTTCTTAGGAGAGAAATGTGATGGTATCTGCCCTGCCACTAAGTAATTTGCAATGTCAACAAACCATGGTGTGTGTATATTGAGAGCAAACAAATGCTCATTTGGAAAAGAGTCATCTACAACACCTTCTTCTAATTGTGTAGGCAATCTAGACAGAAAATCTACCACCACAGTATTTTTCCCTGGCTTGTCCACTATTGTTAAATATCAAACTCCTGTAGTAAGAGCAAACATCTAACTAGTCTACCTCCAACCACAAGTTTGTTCATCAAGTACCTGATTACAATATGATCTGTGTGGATAAAGACTGGATAACCAATGATATAATGCCTAAACTTGTTAATGACATAAACAACTGCTAACATCTCTTTCTCTATGACATTGTAGTTAAGTTCTGCCCCTTGTAAATTCTTGTTGATATAATAGATAACATACTCCTTATTACCTTCCTTTTGGCCCAATACAGCTCCTATAGCAAAATCAAAAGCATCAATGTGTATGTGAAAAGGAAATGTCTAGTTTGGTCCTCTCAAGACAGGTGCTTGAGTTAAAGTTGTCTTAAGTGTCTCAAAAGAGTGCTAACATTTTGTGCTCCAGTCAAATTCTATATCTTTTGTGAGTAGAGTAAACAAGGATATTATAATTTTGCTGAAATCTTGAATGAATCTCCTATAATAGCCTGAATGGCCTAGAAAACTCTTGACATCTTTTTGTTTATGTGGTACAGGAAGTGTAGAAATGATCTCAATTTTATGGGGATCCACTTGAATTCCTTCACTTGATATAAAATGTCTTGGAACAATCCCTTGAGTCATCATCATGAAACATTTCTCATGAATCAATGATAGATTGTGTTATTGACATCTTTTTAGAACTTTCTCTAGATTGTTGAGTGTTGTTTCATATGTTTCTCCATAGGTGGTGAAGTCATCTATATAAATCTCCATGGAATCATGAGCATAATCTAAGAAGATACTAAGCACTGCCCTCTGGAAAGTGGCTGGGGCATTACATAATCCAAAGGGAAGGATAGAATAAGCATAAGTACCCTAGGGCATGTAAATGTAGTCTTATCCTGATCTTTTGGAGCTATCTTTATCTAGTTATAGCCACTAAAGCCATCTAAGAAGGAGAAGTACTTTTTACCTGCTAGGGAATCAAGTACTTGGTCAATGAAAGGTAGTGGAAAGTGATCCTTTCTAGTGGCTGTGTTGAACTCCCTATATTCCACATATACCCTCCATTTGCCTCCTTTCTTAGGGACAATGACTAAAGGTGACACCCATTGGCTGTCAAAAATAGGGTAAATGAAGCCTTCATCAAGTAATTTTTGTAGTTCAGTTTTAACTATTTCTCGCAAGGAAGGGTTCATTCTCCTTTGAGGTTGTCTAATTGGCTTGAAAACATCATTTATGTAGATCCTATGCATGCATAGGTCTGGATCAATTCCCTTCATTTCATTGTAGTCCCATGCAAAGGTTGATGAATGTGCCTGTAGCATAGTGGTCAGGGAATTCTATTGTTGTCCAGTTAGGGCATTGTTAATATTCATCATTTTACCTGGCATGATTTCCAATGTTTTGGAAGCTGATTGCACAGATGAAAGATCATATCCACTGATGTTGGGAACACACTCTTGTGGCAATAAAGAGTGGAAAAGTTGGGATATTTCTTCTAAGGAATTTGTAGGTATAATGTTCTGCAGTTGATCTTGCAGACATGCTAGACAATCATGTTACTGTGGGTCCCTACCAGAGTTGTTTTGTATAATGTGGTCAATTAAATCATACTCATCTTGGTTTGCCAACAGGGGGCTGCGTTCAATGGTAATGAGAGTTTGCAGGGAATAGTGGTCTTCTTCTTCCAAGGTAGGCCATATAACTTGTTCTAGATTTTCATGAGGTTGGGCTGGTGGATAGAGGACCAACTTCTTGGTTATAGTTCCATTTGATATTATCATGTTCCCAGATCTACAACTTATGCATGCATCAACTGTTGCTAACCATGGTCTGCCTAAGATAACTATATAACCTGCAAGGTTAACCTTTGGTTGCAAGACTATAAAATTTGTAGGATACTCCCATGAGTCTAATGCTATGACTATGTCTCCATTGATCCCTTCAAGTTTTACTGTGGAACTATCTACCAACTGTAGAATAGTTGGTGTAGGCCTAAGGTTAGGTAGCTGAAGTAACTACATTGTTTCCTTAGTCATGACATTAATGGCTGCCCCTAAGTCAATCAAGGTATTTTTTATGAGGGTCCCATTTATCTTAACATCCACTATTGGACTGCTAGGGTCTGTGTATTTAGGGATAGTTATATTCCCTAGCATGATATCAGCAAGGTTCCCTAAGACATGGACTTTCTAAGGATCCTTCCTTTTTCTCCCTAGCTTTTTAAGGCAAAGTTCCCTTATTGTTTTGGTATAGATTGTTATATCCATGATAGCTTGAATGAGGGGGATTTTGATACTGACATTCTTGAGTTGTCCTAATAGATCTGTCTCAGCTTGGGTATGATGTTTTGCAATGGCTAAACGCTCAGGGAAAGGAGGCTCTAGACTTGAGATAGTTTGATTTACCTAATTTGACTCAGGTTCCAAAGGTGAATTGTCTAAAGCTTTAGCTATGGGTTCCACATCTACCATCTCAGTAATTTGAGGGGATGAGGGCCCAACTAATGTTTTCCCTGACCTGAGGTGGACATCACTCACCTCTACTCCATAAGTGGGGTATTGAATAGCCTTGTTAGTGTATGCATGTTGGACAGGCTTGTTATTGGGTTTAGGTGCAGGTTGGGTAGGCAGTTGTGGTGCTCTTGGTGGTTGATATGTTGGGTTTGATGGATTGTGCATAATAGCCTATTGTTGTGGATGAGATGGCAACAAAGGGTATGAGTAATTTATATTTTGGTTTTGCCATTGTTGTCCCTTTTACCATTGTGGATGCCATTGGTTTTGCCATATTGGCCATTGAGGATTGTAATTAGGGCCTTGGAAATTTTGTTGTGGCCATACATTTGGTTGTTGTTGATTCTAGTTTTGCTGAGGGTTTTGCCATTGTTGAGGGTTTTGTCATTGGTTTTGGTTATTTGGCCAAGGCTGGGGGTTCCAACTAGAGAAACTATGGTTACCAATTGGAAATGATGCATTAAAACATAGAGGGTCTTGTGGCATACCTTGTCTTGGTTGCCATGGATTTCTTTGTTCAACATAGAACAGATGTGCATCTTCACTTTCAAATGGTTGAAAATGTGGTTTCTCTGATTTGTCTTTTGTAATACTAGTCATCCTTTTGCACTTGCAATTAGCTTTCCTTTGTCTACAGTTGGGGCAATATTCAATAAGTATTGCTTCAGCCTCTTCCTACTTCTTCTTTAAGTGTAGAGTATCCAACTAAGTAGCTAGGTGACTTATAATATCTTCTTTCATGTTGGTCAGTAGGTTGCTCAATTCCACCCTTGAAAATAAATTAGATGTCTTGCCAATGGTAGATATTCTTTCTCCCCTTATCTTCTTGGTAAAGGACCTTGAGTAGTTTCTATAAACTTTGCAGATATCATCAAAGGGTAATTGAGACACATCTCCTAACCCAATAAGACTAAGGACATCCATGCATTGACTCCTCTCAAAAATACAATCTTCAAGGATTCATCTGAGAGTTTATTTTGTGGGTTTTTCTTTAGGCAGAATTGGAACCTTTCTACATAATCTTCCAATGGTTCATCCTCTTTTTGATTCATGCTAAAAATGTCATCTCTTCTCCTATCAATTCCTCTACAATAATCTTGGTACTTCTCCAAGAATTTTGTTTTCATTATGTCCCAATATGGAATAGCATCTTTGCCCAATCCCATAAACCATCTCAAAGCAACATCCTTCAAAGTAGCAGGAAATAGCTTGAACCTATGAGCATCAATTATGTAGTCATAGCTTCTACACAGGACATCAAACTTGAACAAGAATGTATCTGGATCCTCAATCACCAAACCATAGAAGACTAGTAATGCTGAAGGAGGTATATTCTTTAGAGCAGTAGCCCTCTATTGGTTGGTAATTGGAAATTCAAAAGTCACTTGTTCTGGTGGATCATCCACTGTATCAACCATGGTCAAAAAGGTCCTTTCTATATTATCAGTAGATGTTGATGAGAGGGAAAAATCTTCTTCAGTAATACCCTCACTCTAATCACTGTATTCACCAATATCTTCTCTAGCTTTTTCAGTTGATGGGAGAAACATTCCCAAAGCGTCTATCTGCCTCTGCATACAATAGGTATGACTTTGTATAGCAACAACTCCTGCACAATGTCAGTGAAATGTTCTGGTATTTGGCGGGATGAAACCTAAGTATCCTATTCTTGAAAGAAAAATCTTTAAACTAGGAAAGCTTGGAAATAACAGGTATTGATCTCTGAAAGTAGCACCATCCCCCGCAACGGTGCCAAAAATGTAGTGTCTTTACTATGTCTAGTAAACTTGGTGGCAATCACACAATTTAGAGGAAAAACCTAATTGAACAGTCCACTGTAACCCTTGACAAGACCTTCATTGAATTATCGACCAGGGCTAATAAGCTTGTGATGGCACTGGCACTATATGTGCATTCAAAGATTCAAACTATCTAACTCATCCTAATACAGTTGTTATAATTCAAACTACACAATGATAAAGGAAGTAATGTTGATATTGTTGCTATGGGTACTTGCAATATAAGACTGTAACTAATGACTGTAAAGAAATGAACACTAGGGTTTAACTTGGTATTGATAATTTATCCTACACTCCTAACATACACTCTACACTCTGAAGTACAACAAGTTGAACAACTAGAATATCTTGAAGAATCTAATACATTTATGAATTGACTGTTATGACAAAGTAACATTCAGAAAATGAAGTGAGGGATAGTTACCTTGAGTGGCCCTTGCTCAAGTGACTGCCTCCACTGATCTTAACTCAAATCTAGTTGCTTAGATTAACACAATCATACTAATTCCAATTCATTCATTGCACAATCCTTACAATATCACATAAGATTCTACTGGTAGATTTTATTCATGCATTCATCATCAAAAACATAAACATTGTCTCTGTAACTAACTTGAAAAAGATCTTGTAACTATATCTGCGATTAAACAATCTACTTCTAACATGCAAAAACTTCAAACTACCTCAACCACTGAGCCATACATATAGGCATGGGGGAGTTTATTGGAACAAGGTTTCTTAACTGAAATCATAAATCACCACTCTCTACATATGTGAGTGTGATAAATGCCAAGTAACTAATAACTGAAAAGAAAGAAAGAAGAGTCCTAATGAAATTGGGACTTCTTACTGAAACAAAGGAATGTGGACTGATTGAATCAGTCATGTTAGACTCCTAGCTACAACATAATCCTTCTCCTTCAATTGTCTTTATTAATCACTATCACAATGCATAACCATCTTCATCAAGTGTCTCCATGTTGTAGTTGTTATGTTTAATTTATCTTGGAACTTCCCTTGTTCTTCTATCTAGGAACTCTTTGGCTACAGGTTGCACCTTGTAGTTGTTGTGGGCTACAGTCCATCTTCTCCAGCTACAAGAGTTAGTTCACAAAACATGCACACAATACTAACAACCATAATCAATCATAGATATCCTTTACAATCCATACATTTCCACACATAATCATGCAATATCCATCATATTAAAACCATATTTCCATATACTTAATAATTAGGTTTAGGTCTACATAATGAACATAAGAGATAGAATAATGTAGAAATATGTGTAAGGTAATGTCTAAGAATGTATTTGAACTTGCATAAAACCATAAGAAAACTAGCTAATAACTAGACCCATCACCTTGGGCAAGAATGCAGGCAAGTCCTACTAGTGTATCTATGGCCATTGAATGATGATTAGATGGAAATATGATTGGTTGACCATACTCTAGTTGTTTGATGATTTCCACAATAGCTACTATGCCAAGATCTTCTTGAGGAGTTTTAATTTTCTTGGTTTCTACCTTAGGTTTAGGTTTTGGCATAGTGTCTTTGGTTTTACTATCATTATCTGTAGTTTCATCAGGAAAGGGCTCAAAGGTCTTAGTAACATTGGCTCTTTGTCTTTCCCTATTATATTAGTATGCATTGAAAGGATCATGATTCCCCTTAACAACATGAATATGATCAAGGTTGAGAAAATAAATCTCCTAAAATAAAGTAGAGGGGATGGACTTCATCCTATGAATCCAAGGTCATTGTAAAACCATGTTGTAATTGGTTTCTTTGTCTATGACAAAGAACTCCATAGGTAGCGTTTTTCATGATCTTTATAAGAGCAGTGGTATTAAAATTGGTGTATTATCTAAGGGTATTGCCAATATGTGTATGCATGATTCATCAATCCCATCCTCTAGAGGAGGGAAGGAGGAAAATCATTAATTGCAACCCCACCATCAATCATGAAATAATTAATGTAATTATTGTAATCCTTGACTTGTAGGTAAAGCGTGGGATCACCTCCCCTAAATGTTTCAACATCTACTGGTTAGTTTCTAGTGTTGCATGTGAAGGTAGTGTCCATAGGAGGAGATCTAGGAATTTTAAGGTCAAGGTTAAGATTGTTAATGTGAGAGGTTGAAATAGATATTGCTAGATGGTCTAAGCCTATGGCATCAAGGAGAGAATTCTTATGAGAGAGAGAGAGAGAGAGTTCCTAAGAAGATCAAACAAAGAGATGTGGGAAAAGGTCTTAAGTTTTCTACCAAATCATAAGGTTTGATAGGAGTGAGTGTTTTTTATGAATCCATAGGTGGAATATATTTCTTGATCTATATTGAGTTCTACAAGGCCCAAAATATCCTAGTTGAGGGAATCATGACAAGTGTATGGGTGAGGTCTAGGCTCAAGTTTTAAATCCTATGAAAGCAATAATAACTCAATAAACAACTATTAGTGATTCTCAAGAAGGCATTGAACGATCTTGGCGTACTCTCTACAAGTTGGTGTATCATGCCCCTTAAGCTTATGAAACATATGGTAGAGGTCAAAATCATGTTGTAGATGTGAACTATTATGTCTATTTCTATATTGCCTTTGTTGATGGCAAAGGAGAGTGATGGCATCCACATTAATGCTATGATGGTGTGGATTTTTAGTCTTCTGGGATTATCCCTGATTCACAGGATACTAGTTTGGACTTCTATGCTACTTCATATCAACTTGTCATGGGCATCATAAGTCTTTCAACTACTATCGGTAGTTGCTTGATCAATAGGTAAATCATTATCCATGGCATCATGATAACTTTGATAAGGGAATTTATAAACCTCCTCTTGAATTTCTATGTTTACTGAATGGAGGAATAGATTGCATAGTTCTCTAGAGTCCACATGAGAAGCACCAGTTGAAGCATAAATGATTGGCTCCTTCAAGTGATGAAGTAAGCATCGGGCTCCTATTTGGTATAGAGGAAATCCCTAGTGCTAATATTAGGCTATTTATTTATGTCAAAAGCCTTGAACATTTTGTATTATTTATCAAAATGAATGAATGGATGCTTATGTGGTGCAGGGTACGTAGCAAATTCATGATTTTAGTCATTTTCCCCTAGTATGTTCCTTAGTCAAATTTTTGGTGTAATGGTCTCATTAATAAGAGACATAGTAGATTTAGTTTTAAATTTGTAATAAAGCCATTTCATGGCATAAACATGTAGTGGAGATTAAGAATAGTTAGTTTACCTTAGTGGTCTATAGTCCTTTTAAGTGTGTGACAGTCTAAATTTAGTAACTCAGCCTTTTTATGAAAAATCAGTCAGTTTTAGACATTTTTTTTAGCCTTTTCCCACGATTGGGAAGGATTGGAATGAGGAATGCATGGAAAACATAAGTAGGGGACCTCTCTCATGTAATGGCATTGTGATTTGATGAAGTTTTGTAAGAAGGAAATGAACAAAAATATAGTCTGTTGTCCCCATATCTCTATTTCTGTTGTTTTCTTTCACTTTCCCTGAGTCCGTACAGTATAGTCATGAAATCCAAAACACAAAATGTTGAAATGCATGGCCATATCTTTGTTTTAAATCAAGTTGGAGGAGATTTGATGTAGGTTGAAGCATTTTTTAAACGATTTCTCTAAAGTTTGTCTGCATTTTCTGAGTTTTTGTTGTTGTTCTTCTTAACTGTACTTGCTTGTACTACACAGTCAAGGGCACTTTTGGTCAAAAGGGTGTAATGGATGATATTACCTATCTTTTGCACCAAATAGGAGGAGTTTCCATTGGGTTTGAAGGGTTTTATAACTGATTTTCTGAGTAGTGGTCTTAAACCTAGGTTTTAGAGGGTTTTAAGAGCTTTTTGTGAAATCGATGGTTTGGCAACCCAATCCTCAAGCACCATGAACATAGAATGGATGAAATAAGATTATTTTGGCATGTTCTCAACTAGGTTTTATCTGCAGGAGCAGGGGATAAGTGTGAAGTGGAGTTTGAAGCCATGAAGGCCTAATTTCTTCATACATGAGGTAATTAACATAGGTGGTTATTGGTTAAACAAGAAACCCATACTTGCAAATCCTAAAACCCCTAAAAATTGTCTATGTGGAATGTGTCTAAGCTCACCAAAGTGGAATTTTGATTTTGGGCTTGAGATTTTGTGTACTTCCTTTGTAAAAGTGGGCTAATTACCCTTTAGGACAACAGGAACAGTCTAAATTTGAGGTGTATGTTACAAAACAACCTACCTTGCATGTTCAATATGTTGTGTAACTCCATAATGGGTACTTAAAAAGATATTTTTTTGTGGGTTTATCATGTCTCTTGAAAGTTATGCTCCAAAAACCTTGTTGATATGGCTACAAGGAGATAGGTTAGCCTATGAAGGAAATGGTACAAGGAAGCACCTTCTGATAAATTTGTTAGTTTTGTAAGCTTGGGACAGTCAAACCTAGAAGGTCTAGGGTCCCTAGAAAATTTGGGAAAGCTCCCATGTATGCAAACCCAAAGATGGTTTTATTGTGTGATGTTGAAACTATGGAGAATGAGTGGACAATCATGTCATGTTTTGCAGCTTGGTCCACAAGGACCTAAGAGACTTGTTTTCCTACCATCCTCTATATCCTTTTCCTCTTGATTAGTTTGATTGTGACCCCTTTGTGGTCTTGTGTAGTTGACTCTGCATCAAATTGGTATTAGAGCACAGTGAGTAGGTCTGTGAAGTGTTAAGTTGAAGAGGCAATTTGACAAGATGCTTCCAAGAGTGAGAAACATGGCTCAAGAGATGAATGAGCTAAATGAAAAGCATGCTAGAGAGTTGAGGGAGTTGAAGGAAAGAATGGCTACCCTAAAACAAAATCAGAGAAGAGGAGTGGCTCTAGGTAATGAGAATGAGTCTAAGGAAGAAGAGGAATCTGAGTATGAAGATGTGGAAGAAGAGTTGGACTTTGAGGATCAGAGGCTGGTAAAGTTGTTGAGGACAGTAAAAGAAGACAAGCACAAAATAAAGATAGATGTGCCAAAGTTTGGAGGAAGCCTGAATGATGAAGAGTTGCTAGATTGGATTGCAGCATTAGACAACCACTTTGAGTGTGAAGAAGTTCCTGAGGATTAGAAAATGAAGATTGCAAAGACCAAGCTGATAGGTCATGCTTTGTTATGGTGCGATTATTAGCAGACAAAGAGGAGAAAGAAAGGAAAGGCAAAGATTTTCTCATGGGACAAGATGGTAGAAAAAATCAAAGGTAAAATCTTGCCTAAAGATTATGAAGTTCAAATGTTTAAAAAGATTCAAAGTTCAAGGCAAAAGGAAATGGATGTTAAGACATACACTGAAGAGTTTTATAAGCTGAGTATAAGGTTTGGTCAAAATAAAAGTGAAGTTCAAAAGGTTGCTAGGTATATTGGTGTTTTGAGGTTTAACATGCAGGATGAACTAGTGTTGGCAAATCCAAGGAGTGTTGAAGACTGTTATCAGATGGCAGTTAGAGTGGAAGAGAAGCTGAAGAGGAGACAAGATAAGACAGCTAGAGGTAGAGGCAATACCTCTAGAGGCAGAGGATCTTTTCAAAACACAAAGCAAGTCAATGAGAGTCAAGAGGAGATGAGCAAGGCACAATGACAAAGTGCAAATTTTAGAGGTAGAGGTTCCAGAGGCAGATTTGGTGGTGGAAGGAGTGCAAACACCTTTATAGGTAAGTGTTACAATTGTCAAGAGTTTGGGCACCCAGCATATAAGTGTCCTAAGAAGCAAAATTTTTTAAGTGATGGTGATAGGAAGAATGAGAGGAGGACTCAGTTAATCCAAGAAGAAGAATGTGGTGGTTCTACCCCCACTAGTTGTGTTGGTGAAGTAGGAGAAACATTGATGCTAAGAGAAAGAGCACTATTGAAGACCTCTAAGGAGAAGGAGCTGATTCAGAGGAAAACACTATTTAGGACAACTTGCAAGTGTAAGGACAAGGTATGTAAAGTGATAGTGGATTTAGGATGTACTGACAATATGGTGTCTAGTGAGATGGTAGACAAAATAAGGTTGAAGAGAGTACCTAGGGACACACTTTACAGTCTCTTGGGTAAGTGATCATCAGTCCATTTTGGTGACTAAACAAGCATTAGTAGAGTTCAATATTGGAGCATATGAGGATAGGGTACTTTGTGACATCCTACCCATGGATTGTTGTCATGTGATACTTGGAAGACCCTGGCAGTTTGATAGGTCTATAATTTATAATGGCAAAGCTAACACCTACACCATTAGGAAGGATGAGAAGACTTTTGTGCTGATGCCAATGCAGGAAGAAGTCAAAGAGCAGTCAAGGACATCAAAGATGATTATGTTTGGTAAGGACATAGTGATGTTTGAGGAGAATGAAAAAAAGGAGTGTGCAGCCTTTTCAAGGCATAAAATTGTCAAGACAACAAAGAGCAAGTGTGAAGATGAGTTGTAGCCAGTTGTGAAGAGGAATGTCTTCGTGTGGAAGGAGGTGAGTGAAAATGAAAAGTGTAAGAGTGTAGAGCCTGTGGAGAGGCAAGAAGTGAGTGAAGGGATCTTAGTAGGGACAATCATGTGCCCTGTAGTGATGAGTAGAGAGAAGAGACAATCAAGTGAAGCTGGTGCAGTAGTCTACAAGGTTCCAAGGACAATGAACCAACTAGTTGCAGGCCTGACAGAGGTTGAGAAAGATAATGACAGTGGAAAGAAGAGTATGAGGTAGTGGTGTGAGAAAGGAGTTGAGAAGAAAGTGTTGACAGAGCTAAAAAGAGTGAAGTTGATAGAGCACTCCATGACAGAGTGAAACAAATTTCAAGGAAGGACAAGAGCAAAGATGACAAGGACAATGAAGAATCAAGGCAAAATGGACCTATGGAAGGCAAGTATAAAGGTCAAAGGTGTGAAAAGCTACAACAAACTTTCCAAGAGACTTGGAGATATTTCAAGCCTAGGTGTATGGTGTAGGGCACGTAGCAAATTCATGATTTTAGTCATTTTCCCCTAGTATGTTCCTTAGTCAAATTTTTGGTGTAATGGTCTCATTAATAAGAGACATAGTAGATTTAGTTTTAAATTTGTAATAAAGCCATTTCATGGCATAAACATGTAGTGGAGATTAAGAATAGTTAGTTTACCTTAGTGGTCTGTAGTCCTATTAAGTGTGTGATAGTCTAAATTTAGTAACTCAACCTTTTTATGAAAAATCAGTCAGTTTTAGGGTTTTTTTTAGCCTTTTCCCATGATTGGGAAAGATTGGAATGAGGAATTAGTGGAAAACATAATTAGGGGACCTCTCTCATGTAATGGAATTGTGATTTGATGAAGTTTTGTAAGAAGGAAATGAACAAAAATATAGTCTGTTGTCCCCATCTCTATTTATGTTGTTTTCTTTCACTTTCCCCGAGTCCATACAATATAGTCATGAAATCCAAAACATAAAATGTTGAAAGGCATGGCCATATCTTTGTTTAAATTAAGTTGGAGGAGATTTGATGTAGGTTGAAGTATTTTATAAATGATTCTCTAAAGTATGTCTGCATTTTCTGAGTTTTTGTTGTTGTTCCTCTTAACTATACCTACCCGTACTACACAGTCAAGGGCACTTTTGGTCAAAATGGTGTAATGGATGATCTTACCTATCTTTTGCACTATATGGAGGAGTTTTCATTGGGTTTGAAGGGTTTTATAACTGATTTTCTAAGTAGTGGTCTTAAACCTAGGTTTTAGAGGGTTTTAAGAGCTTTTTGTGAAATTGATGGTTTGGCAACCCAATCATCAAGCACCATGAACATAGAATGGATGAAATAAGATTGTTTTGGCATGTTCTCAATTGGTTTGATCTGCAGGAGCAGGGAATAAGTGTGAAGTGGAGTTTGAAGCCATGAAGGCTTAATTTCTTCATACATGAGGTAATTGACATAGGTGGTTATTGGTTAAAAAAGAAACCCATACTTGCAAATCCTAAAACCCCTGAAATTGGTCTATAGGGAATGTGTCGAAGCTCACCAAAGTGGAATTTTGATTTTGGGCTTTAGATTTTGTGTATTTCCTTTGTAAAAGTGGGCTAATTGCCCTCTAGGACAACAGGATCAGTCTAAATTTGAGATGTATGTTACAAAACAACCTACCTTGCATGTTCAATATGTTGTGTAAATCCATAATGGGTACTTGAAAAGATATTTTTTTTGTGGGTTTGTCATGTCTTTTGAAAGTTATGCTCCAAAAACCTTGCTGACAGGGCTACAAGGAGATAGGTCAGCCTATGAAGGAAATGGTACAAGGAAGCACCTTCTGATAAATTTGTTAGTTTTGTAAGCTTAGGACAGTCAAACCTAGAAGGTCTAGGGTCCCTAGAAATTTTGGGAAAGCTCCCATGTATGCAAACCCAAAGATGGTGTTATTGTGTGATGTTGAAACTATGGAGAATGAGTGGACAGTCATGTCCTGTTTTGCAACTTGGTCCACAAGGACCTAAGAGACTTGTTTGCCTACCATCCCCTGTATCCTTTTCCTCCTGAGTAGTTTGATTGTGACCCCTTTGTGGTCTTGTGTAGTTGACTCTGCATCATTATGGTAGCTTGTAGTACCAATCCAAAGCAATGCCCTCCATGTTCAAAAATATTTTAGTCACTAAAGTTTTGTAAGCGAGATCACAAATAATAGTCATGTACATCTTGATATGGGTGTCAAAGTCTTCTTTAGTTTTATATACTTGGGTAGGTTTTGTAATGGTCTAGGTAGGATAACATTCCTAACGAAATGTTCTAAAGGTTCTCTAATGAATTATAGATAGAATCCTAAGTCCAAGTCATGAGTAGGATGGGCATGGCTTTAAAGTTGATGCATAAGGATGCCATGAGTGAGCGGTTGGTCTATGGTATGGCTTGGAAGAGACAACTATCATTGTGGATCATAATTTATCCCATTCACACTCTAGGTTGTTAATCCTACATCTAAGATCAACTAAGAATAAGCTAGTACCGAGTTGCTTTGAATGATCTAAAGGAGAGAATGGGTAGTTGATGTCCATGGAGATAGGTGATGTGCCATGACTAGAAAATAGATTGGTTGTGAAGGAAGGTGCGAAGTGTCATTTTTTAATTGGGGAAAGCAAGTTCTATAGATATCTTCCTAGTTTATATTCTAGAAAGATTGAATGGAGGTAGTATACCCAAGTACATTAACAATAAACTTAGTAGTGGTTGAGGAAAAGTTAGTTAATGTCATGTGTTTTGCATGGTCTTAGGGAGATATCCCAAATTATGGAATTGGTTGCATAAAAGTATCATTTGTTAAACAAGTAGAAGTGATGTCACCAAGCCTAGGCTGATAGTTTTAAGAATATCTTCCCAATTAGCAATATCACTCCAATTTATTTAAGAATGAGAAAAATATCATAAAGAATTTTTTCACATTGGGTTCACCAATTATGTATGTGCCAAAATGGACACGTTGTACACCAAAAAGAGCATACATGAATTCTTTGTGTCATACCAAAGAAAGTTAAGGTTTGCTTAATATCTTGAAGAAGAGACTCAAGCGCAAGCCCTAAAGGGTACACAAGGGAAATCCCAAAATTGGGAACTCTCAACAAATCCCTATGTTGACCAAGAAAGCTTGCTTGGTGAGTGGAAGGGTTGGTTAATTTATTTGGATAATAGTTTGATCATTTGTGAAATCTTGCAATGTTGCTCTAAATATTGTCAAAGTTGTATGTTAAGAGTTGTTCTTGAGATGTTTGAGATGTGTATTGTTAAATAATAGGGCACATTTTGATTGTTAAACATTTGTAAAGCATTCACTAGGTTTAAACAATATGCGCCAAGGTTTTCTTATGGGTTGTCCTAATATGTCTATGTGTGCAAATACGTTGAAATGACATAAGAGTAGCATATGGGCAACTCGTAGGAGGCTGCAAGAGTGTTTAAGACACTAGGGAATAAGACTTAGTGGGATACAAATTAATAGTTCAATGAATCATGAACACTTTGTATGGCTATAAAGAAGTAGTTCCTTTGAATTCCAAATGTAGTTGGGGGTGTCAATGTGCTAGGACAAGAATTTAAATAGGCCTTGGAAGGTTACGAAGTGAACTACAAGTGTGTTCAAGGATAATTCAATGATCTATAAGTGTTTATGGGGATGCTATAGTGGAGGGACAATGATAGAACAAACTCTTTAGAGACCTTAGAAGGTATATGACGATAGAAAATGGCCTTGTGCAATGAGGTCTAGGCATGAGAGTACTTGGGAACATGTAATAATGTTCAACTTTGCAAGTTCAAATTTGTTGAAATATCCAAGGGGCTGATTTATTTGATTGTTTGTGAGAAACAAATGAATGGGTTTGCCAATGTTCAATTTGTTTGATCAATGTGATTGATTGTTGCATGTGTGAATGCAACAAAAGTGTTGGTCTATTGTAATAGTTGAATTTTTGAGAAATAAAAGAAAATGTAGAAAGTAAAGCTAACTAACATCTAAACTAAACTAGCATATACCTACTCTACTAATAATCTAATTCAACTAATTAATCATTGACTACTAAATTAAGTTTGTCTATCTAGAGTTGAAATAAAACTCTAGACTAATCCTCACTTATCAATCAAGTGTTGAAGATCAAGAGCAAGTTGAAGTATGACAAAATCTTATTTGAAGATGTGATTATCCTTAGAGAATGTGACCTTGTTATCCCATGACTTATCTAGTTAATGAAGGATGCCTTGAAGAGGATAAGCTATTGGAAAGGTATGTTGAGGATGCCAATTAGATTGTATAGTAACTAGAATGATGTGGACAAAGGCTATAGAGTACAAAGCTGTAGGTAAATGATTGGATTGTGAAGATTAACAAGGTGATGAGGTTGTTAGGTCAAAAGCAACTGAATAGGGTGAGGGTGTTGAAGAGGGCAGGTGAGTAGATCTTTGCTAGGAATGACTGAAGCAAAATTCATTATGTATTGAATCCTTCTTTATCTTGAAGATCTCCCTCTCAAAATGAACTCTAACTCGCATATATAACATGATAGGAAACTTTTAGAGGTGTGAGAGGTGAAGGGAAGGCCAAAGGATAGGGTAGGTGAGAAGGAAGGGAGACAAAATGCTATAAATTATCATATTTTGCATAGTCAATGAAACTTTTGGTTACCATAGAGGGGTAGCTTCGAAATCACCACTAATTACGGAATTGTTGCAACATCAAAGTAATATGTTGCAACACTTCAAAAACTACTAGTGTAATTAGGAGACCAGTGTGGTGACTACATGAATTGTCGTGGTAGTTTTGAGATTGTCACCTAGTTACTATCGATGGTTTAACTATCGATGGTTTCACGAAGGTAGGCGCAACTAGCAAGATTTTGGGGGCAAACAAAGGCACCACTGACAAACAAATAAACAAGGGTGAAAGTACACATGGAAATTGGGTGAAATAGGACTAAGGGGAGACTCTAGGCATCACAACTATTCATTTTTTCATGTCATTATGGTGCTTCAGGGGGCATTTATCATCATGAGACTCAAAATGTCAACCCATGTGTGAACTTGTAAAAATGGGTACTTACGAGAACATACATGTGTATTTATTAAATCATAATTGCAGGTTATATGACATATTTGTGCTCGTAGAAGTGATCAAGATTTACATAATTGACCCAAAAATAGTTGCATTCCTACACATGATTCTAAACAACACATAGAACAAGGAAATTAATCTTTTAGATCAAATCATCCAAATCTACACTACATCAGTCTATTATCTGCATCGCCATTACTTTCTAACAATAATATTAATTATTCAATTTATCATTCCAAATTAATCTACACTAATTTATGCTTAAGTACTTACATTTATTGAATTAGTCTAAATCAACATTAGGGAAAGGTTGTTTTCCTTAAAAAAAAACATAAAAATTTGTTGGACACATATATGGGAACTTTCCCTCACCCCAAAATTGAAACAAGTCTACGAAACGTCAATTTCCACATCTGGTGGGAATCTCTTGATTTAATTAGTTGATGAATTACTAGCGTTGATCGAATACCTTTAAGCATTTATGCAAAATTCTCAATCATACGCCGAATAAAACTACCCGCTAAACGATGTGTTATATTTCTTTCCACGAGATTATTTTACACATCTGTGGGCCCTACCAAAGGATATGCCACATCATTTTATTCACAGAAAAATCCGAGTTGAAGTGCTGCGAGCCGCCATTGATAGGTATATAGGTAACTCCCATTCCCCTTCCTGGAAACAATATTCTATTCACACTTACGACAATTCTTCTATTAAATGACAGACAAACCGCAGGTCATACCTATATGTTTCATTTCTTTTTTCAGGTAGCGATTAGCAATGGTCGACATCTCATGATACATGTGTATCTCTCTCTTCAACTTACACCCCTTCCTCCATTCCTTGTACCCTTCCTTTTGAATTTCCCCATTCCCCCAAACCTTCTAACCCCTCAATCTCTCATTCCTCCCTTTAGAGACCTCACCTCGCACAAAAATTCATTCAAGATCGGGAAAATAAATTGGTTGTTAACCTTATTAATGTGCACTTAGACCCTCTAGCTTTCAACTTTTTAAAAAGAGGTCTTGGCTTTGCAATCACTTATCACTTCATTCCTCTTACAGACTTTTCAAACGATGTTGAGAATGTCATCCGATCTCTTCTTGAGGATAGTTCTGAGGAAATTAGACAAGATTGTGTTGTCACTCTAAGACATGCTAAACCACCCAAGGGCAACATTCCCAAAGCTGAGATCCATGCATTCAAGAACTTAACGAGCAACAATGATCTCATCATTGTTAAGGCAGACAAAGGAAATGCCACAGCCATCATGAGCAGGCATGACTACATCTCCAAGATGAGGGATCTGCTTTCCGACAATGGAAGCTACAAAATCTTGCCTCGCAACCCCATTTCCCAAATTTTGAACAAAGTAAAAAGAGCCACTTCTCCTTCTTCCTTTGATGACGATACTAAAAGAGGCTTTTACGTCCCAAAGAAGTTACCCCTCACATTTATGGCATTCCAAAAATCCACAAGAATGGAATTCCCCTCAAACCCATTGTTGACACTATTAAATCCCCCACCTACAAGCTTGTTGCCTACCTCGCCAAGCTAATAGCCCCTCTAGTAGGCAAATCTAGCTCTTTCATCAAAAACTACCCATTTCTTTGAATTCATTAAAGACAAAAAGTTAGAAGAAAGTGACCTCTTGGTCAGCTTTGATGTCGGTTCCCTTTTCACTAGGGTTCCTATCTATGACTCCATTGAGTTAATTAGACATAAGACTAATGATGAAATCGACTCCTTGGTAGAGTTATGCCTTAGATCTACTTTCTTTACCTTCCAAGGAGTAGTCTATGAACAATTAGATGGAGTTGTCACGGGATCCCCACTTTCCCCAATTGTGGCTAACCTTTACATTGAACATTTCAAAGAAATTGCCCTCAACTCCTTTGCCCTCAAACCAAACGTTACATCCCCTTTTTGGATTCAATATTACTATTTACTTTTTCCTGAATAGTACAGTTATGTGGATATGTTATTAACATCATAGGAATTGATGATGTAGATAGAGAAAGTTAATTTTTTGAAATTATGGAATCTATTTGATTATGATCAATATGATGTTACGAATTGGAATGTCTTTTTGTTATGAAAATGAAATGATTTGATATACTATGCATTGATCAGAATATTGGTGCTTTGACCACAAAATTGTTTGTGAGATTGTCATTTGCAAGAATAGATGGATTATGTTCGCCAAGAAGAAAGAAGAAGAGAAAGTATCTTTGAGAAATAGAGAATAGACTCTGGAATTAACCATGGGTGCTTGCCACTAAAAATACATGTCAGGTAGATAAACCTTGATGCCTTGAATTAACCCTTGTATACGGGCTAAGTCAATTTTAGTCAAGATATCGACGTCTGAAGTATAGGTCTTTCTCCTTTCGTAAGTCGTCGTTTAGAGTATGGGAAATTGACATTAGTGTCGTAATACTCTAAAATGTGTCGTCTAATAAAAATGACTGATATAATGATTATATGTAAATATATGTATTTACTTATGGTTGAGTTGTAAGTCGCGTCTTGTTGTCAATTGGCGCAAGAGTTGAATTTGTGCGTAAATTGATCTCAAGTCTTGTTCTGCGGTTGCGCCTAATCCGTCGTTATTGTCGTAAAATGCTTTGAGCATATGTCATAAACTCTTTTTGCGAAATTTGACTGATGTTGAATTAGAGACCGTGGCGTGTAATAATTTTGGTCAAATTATAAAGGAATATTCTAAACTATATAAGTAATATATAAGTAGTCGTTGAGGTATTCCTTTATTCTTGAATAATGTCGGTATTCAAGTCGAAGATTGATGAGGGACACATTTAAGTTCTTTTTATGATGTCTTCCATTTTTGAATAAGTCTTTTGTCTTCTAGCTTTAGACCTCGAGTTGTTGTTAGTCTAACCTTTATTTCTATATTGGCATTTGTTTATTCTCATGATCGGTTTTGAGTTGAGGGATATTTTAATCATCTTAAGTCTGCCACCTTGCAAGAGTTAGAACTCCACTTTTCAGTGTAGTTGCGAGTTATGTGATATTGAAGCCTTCTTTCTTGTGTAGTGGACGGGTTGTTACGTCTACCAACCGCCACATCACCTTGTGGAGCTCCATTTGGAGAGTGGTCGCATAAGGATAGGAGTCGAGTTTGCATGTCGAAAAGGAATCCCATCTTGATAGGCATGGTCGGCGGTATGGAGAGCCTGTTATTCCTTCACCGTGGGCAGGCATTAGTAGGGAGTTGGAGTCAGTTTTGAGGGAGGAAATTTGGAGGAGAAGAATATCATGATTGTGGAAGGAGCTGCGAAGTGGATCGGCTGAGAAAATAGCTAGTATCTGGACCGTTTGACAGCAAACACCAGAGACTATCGACAGGTTTTCATTCTCTATCATTGTGCAGTCTTAGTTTCTTGATTTGAGTCATACCATTACAAGCTTTTGAGATGGATCATTGTATGTAATTGAAAATGCAAAGTGTTATTTCATAACTGCAATCTGTGTGAAGTTTTGTCTTCATTAAAAATGTAAGCACTGTGTAATCTGCTATCTTGCACCACGCCACACAGAAGGTGCATAAATCATAGTTTTTATATATATTTTGACGTAGGTTGAGATGGTTTGAGAAGGCTCCTTTGGTATTGCTTTAGAAGGTTGTAGTGAATGTAGGGTGCAATCTGTGTAAGAGTGGGATTTAAAAATGTCTCACAGCCATACAAACTATATCAGTATAACACTTGTCGACAGAGAATAAGATCTCTGTTGACAGTCAGCAAAACCGTGACTCTAGAGGTCAGTAAATAACATAGTGAAAAGCTTGTTTTTTCAACCATCGACAGAGGATTGATACCTGTGAGAGGTGTAAGACTTAACATGCAAGTCGATATAATCATCCTCTTTTTCAGAGATAAAAACTATTCGTTTTGACCATGGCAAAATTGTTTACTAGTTGTGAGCAATAACAAGATTTAGTTTTTATGCCTTGAAGGTAATACATATGCTATTGAAGCATTTTAACTATTGTTTTCTTTTCAAGAAAAGACCTTATTCTTAATCCAAATATTATTATGAAGTCTTTACAAATAAGTAATGTGTCTTTTGTCAAGTCTCAAGTATAGACATACATTCAATCTATTTTGTTAGAAGAAACATTATGTCAAGGCTATCCAATGAATAGTTCAACAAGATTATACTTCGTCAATGATTTTGACACGTCGAAGTAGTATGTTGTGAGTTTTCAACGTAGGGTTTCAAACACTGTATTCTTGAATTGACTCATAGAGAAAACCCTTCCTAATGACAAAGTTGAAAATATGTCGAAGAATTGACAGTCGAAGAAGATTCCTTAGTATGTTTAATTTTAAACTCAGGGTCTTCTAATCTTTATGTTCTATAAATTGGTTTTTCGTAGTCTCCTTCCGAAAACAACAAGTTGGGATTAGTGCCCACTCAAGAATGGATGAAATAAAAATGGGATAAATTTTGAGATTGTTACAACAACGTATAGCGTTATTTGAAAAATTGATATGCTAGGAAGCCGTTCATTTATCATGTAAACAGAGAGGTGTCCATGAGCTCAGAGATAGAGCAAACCTCTATGCCATGCGCTAATACATGATGAAATTTTAACACCTTGAGGTCATCAAGGTTGTTATGTAGAACTTATAAATAGGAAACTGTAGGATTGCGATTAATTCGAGTCGAGTGGGTGGGTGAACTTAATTCATGCGTTGATACAACGCTAATTAAATTCAAATCCTTTGGCCAAGGTAATGCATGAACCTCAAGTGCATTGAATGTCCACTGTGACTAGATGGCGTAGCTTGTGGAGTGGTCATGCATGACTAGAGGGTATCTAGGGGATTGCATGATAACAAGTCATGTAGGTCACAACACCAAAGCTCAGATGGCAAACACCATTGGTTATCCTAAGTCTATCCTCTTGAGTAGGGTAGGGCCACTTCCGGTTAGGAAGGAGTGCGGGACACTGATGGTCTGTGGTTGGAGGTTAAGCTCCTTGAAGATACTTTCTCTTCTTAATTCTTGAGGAATGCCGAGACTTGAATTTGGATGGTCAACAATCAAGATGCAGTGACATTGGTAAGTTCCTATTTTGGATTTGATTTAAGTAATTTTTAACAACATATTATTTAAATGTTTTGGATGATTATTTCCTTTTTTTTACGAATATTTATACTTGATTATTGTTAAGTCGATGGATGAATTACTTGTTTAGAGTAATTACTTTTCTATTTTAAATTTCAAAAAAAAAAATTACCTTTGGTAAAAACTTAGTTTTTAGAGTAAAACCAGAACTGGGTGTTACACCAAAGTGGTGGAAACGTTATGTTGATGACACCAAAATTTGTTGGCCCCATGGACATGAGAAGCTAGAAGATTTCCACTTGCACTTAAACAACATAGCTCAAAGCATCTCCTTCACCAAAGAGTTGGAAACTAATAGCCAACTCCCATTCCTTGACATTTTTCTCATAAAAAAGCTCGATGGTTCCTTAGGCCGGAAGGTCTTCAAGAAAGCTACCCACATTGATCTCTACCTTCATGCCTCCTTTCATCACCACCCTGCCCAAAAAGTTGGTGTCCTAAAGACTCTGGCTACTAGGGCCTTTCACATTTGTGATGAGGAAAACTTAGATCTTGAGCTTGCCCACCTCTCAAAAGTCTTCAAATTGAATGGGTTTAAAAGCAAACTCATCTCAAGAGCTTTCAAGCAAGCCAAATCTCGCTTCTATTCCATGCCTAAAGAGTCTCAGCATTCAACCCTCCCTATGGCCACTATCCTCTACATTGAAGGCATTTCCAACAAAATTTCTAAGATTCTTCTTAAAAAGAGCCTCCATTGTGCCTTCAAACTCATTTCAACTCTTAGGAACTATATCCCATCTCCCAAAGACCCTAGAGACCTCTCCCTTAACTCAGGAGTCTACAAGGTTGTTTGTTCATGTGGTACCCCCTACATTGGGGAGACAAGTTGCTCTTTTAGCACTAGGATCAAAGAGCATAGTGCTGACATCAAGCACGAACGAACTCAAAAATCTGCCCTTGCAAAGCACTCCTCTAAGACCAAACACCACATTTGCTTAGAAGACACTCAAATATTGGTCAAGGAAGACAACTACTTCAAAAGGAAACTCAAAGGGGCTATAGAAATTAGCAATCACCCCTCTAACCTCAATCAAGATGAGGGATGGAGTCTAAGTTTTTCTTGGCAACCCTTACTAACCTACCTCAGAAACCAGTCTCTTCCCCTTTCTTCATCTCCTTCCATCTCAGTCTTGCTCCTCTTCCCCCTCCTTCCTTTCCATCCTTCCCATGTCATCCCTAACCTCAACCTCTAGCCCCTTCCCCTTCCCTTCATCTCTTGTGTCGAACCACCCTTCTCCTTCCTCTACCTGAGTGAATCATCTTGATTCCTCTTCTCCCCGCCTCTCTTTGTTGATCTCAATTCTCATTTTGGTCCTTTGTTTCCTCGTTTGGATCACTCCTCGATGTTTCTCTTTCACTTTCTACCTCAAGTACTTTCTCCCTCTCCTTTGTTCCCCTTGCTTGTTTTCTTGCATAATTACCCCCCCCCCCCCCCCCCCCCCCCCCCCCCACACAACACACACACATAAACACATAACCTTATATTTTTGTTTTTGCTTGGCAATTCTTGTCATTTGCTCCTTCGCCTTTTGGTGTTGGTTTAGTTTCATAGTTCCTTCCTGTGTGTGTGTGTGTGTGTGTGTGTGTGTGTGTGTGTGTGTGTGTGTGTGTGTGTGTGTGTGTGTGTGTGTGTGTGTGTGTGTGTGTGTGTGTGTGTGTGTGTGTGTGTTCTATGTTTATATATATATATATATAGAGGTTTATTTTTACTTTTTTGTTGTGGTTATTTGTCACTCATACTTTTTCTTGTCTTTGTGCTCTTGAATTGTCTTCTAGGTATTTCTCTTCTTTAGGCTTGTTTGACAATTTTTTCTATTTTGTGATCTTATTTTCTTTTTTATGTTGGTTATTGGTTGTTTTTGCATGTTGTGTCTCTTCTTATTATTCTTGTTCTATTTAATAGAAACACACACACACACATGTATGTATGTAAAAGTATAGGCATATTGTAGAGGTTTATATTGTTTTTGCTAGAGTAATTTGTTGCTTATAATTTATTTATTTATTGTCTCTCTTTGATGGTCTTTGTCTTTGTGGTAGTGTTGTGTATTTTATCTTGTAGTGAGTTTACCATTTATGTTTGTTTAAAATCGTTGTAAATTTAGATTCGTATATAATTCACTTTTTTTGTAGATTGCATAATTTCTTAGTTCCGTTTTATTCTTTTGTTTCATCTGGTCAAGGAGTTAGTAGCTTTGGTGTGTAATTTATCATTTATTTTTCTCTTCTCTTAGTCTCTATTTCCTCATTATGAAGTGTGATCCGAAACTTTGATGACTAAATCCAAAAACATTCAATCTAACATTAGAAAATTAATGACTTCCACACTATTAAACTTTTATCCAATGCAGTTTTCAGCTAGTAGTAAATACCATGACCTTTGCCGACATTAGTACAGTGATCGTACCAATATTAAAACACTCCATTCCAGTCCATAATTGTCGAATATTCTTGCAATGACCAGTCAAGTCAAAGAGCTTCGGATGCTTTCGAATCTGGAAATCTTCAGTCAGTCAAAGTAGAAAAAATTGGCTCTGAATTATAGCCTTTCATTTTTATCTGTTTATACATTGCTTGCAGGATACTTGATCCCAAAGGAAGTAATAATAATAGGTAAAGTGTGTATTTGGATTCAATTGTCTATTTTTTTATCCTGCATGGTTAAGTATAGATTCAATAAATTTGATTTTCTCCAACGTTTTCCACGAAAATATAACGGACTTCCCACGATACGCGCAGACTTGTTCAACACGCCTTCAATTTTCCTCTTGCAAATTGACAATTGTTCACATAAAACAAAAGATGGACACGCTCCTGTGGGGCCACTTTTAATCATGTCAAGTTCAACTAGTTAAACAAATAATAGAATAGGGAATAGGGAATAGGGGCCCACTTAACACCAACGTGGAAATGTATAACCAACATTCCTCGAAACCTCTAGAACAAACAAATCAATAGAAGCAACACAAAATTGTGTATACATATTATATTATACCCTTCCTTATTGGGTATATGAGAGATAAGGAACAGTTAGCCATGGAGTTTTTTCACAAGGCAAAGTCTGTGAGACTTAGAAGCCACCACAACAAATATCTTTATCCAGGGGAAGACGAAATGACAGTCAATCAAGACAGAGATGGAGCAGACAGAAATGCAAGATGGCAAGTTGAATTCGTTCAAGGACAGTCGAAAATTAGATTGAAGAGCTGTTATAACCGTTACTTGACAGCAACAGACGTGCCATTTCTGCTGGGATTGACAGGAAAGAAGGTTATACAGACTGTGCCTTCAAGGTTAGATTCGTCTGTTGAATGGGAACCAGTCAAGGATGGGAATTCTCATGTTATGCTTAAAACAAAATATGGGACTTATTTGCGCGCAAATGGGTTTACTAAACCATGGAGGAACAGAGTAACCCATGACCTTCCACACAGAACAATTACACAGTATTGGGTATTCTGGGAGGTTGAAATAACAGAAATAGATGTGGAAACAGAGGTATGTTCTTAGCCATAGTTTCTGTACTTCAATTTTCACCAGTTCAATATTATTAATTACATAGATAAGGTATTATGACAATCCTCCTCTTTTTTCAATGATTCACAAGAAACTATCTTATAGAAATGGAAACTATCTTTTGGGTTTACAAGTGGTTTATAACATATGAAACTACCTTGTATTCCCAACATACAATATACTTTTAATTTATTGTAAAATTTTCCTTCCACTCAAGACCACTTATTAGAAGATTTATAGACAATCCACTTTATTTATTAATTATATTTTTTCTTTGATTTAATCATTACATTTCAAACCACTTTTAATTGAACTTATTTATATTGGTGAAGTTGAAAAAATTTAAGTGGAATCATACCTGAAAGGTGAAATTAGGGGATTTGAATTTCATTTTAGATATTATTTTAGGGATTTGGATTTGAATTTCATTTTAGATATTATTTTAGGAATTTGAATTTGGATCTTCACAATGAGAACCCAACTCATAATTGTAGAGGTGAAATGAGGGGATTGAAATTACGGAATTGCAATATTATTTTAGATATTATTGTGGGGATGTGAATTTGAGTCTTAACAATGAGAACCCAACTCATAATTGTAGAGGTGAAATGAGGGGATTGAAATTAAGGGATTAGAATTTTATTTTAGATATTATATTGGGGATTTGAATTTAGGTTTTCACAATAAGAACCCAATGCTTTAATTACTTAATCTTAACCTCTTGAACTCTTAAAATTATTTTAAAATTAAAATATATTCAATAATAAATTTTCCCAATAATAAATGGATGTTACAATTCTAAAATTTTATAACATGTTTGCAGTTTGCTATATCACCACCTAGTACACCACGTACACCCAATGGACGATATATATATTATGCCATAGGTGATGACAATGGAAACATAAAGAATGGATATGAGTGGCCTTCTTTCATCTTCAAGGGAAATGACCTCAACAAATTGAAAACAAAGTTGGAGGAGCAAACTGGTCTTCATGGCATCATTATATGTGTTCGTCATCCTCTCACGAAAAAGTTGTTCACATTGGGTTTGCAGCTCCCTCCCAATAATGCACCTATGCATTTAGTACTTCTCCCAACATCATCAAATGGTAAGTTCTCTCATCTATAACTTTCTTTTGCTTTATCAATTGTTTAAAAAATAGGAATTATATCTAGATGGACATTATTGGCTATATGTTTCTCTTTGAACTATAAAATAATTTTGTTTTCATACCCATTATGGGTTTTTACCAAACAAATAAGATCTTGCCTTAATTATAAATGTCCTTGATTTCTATATTTGTGTGTTATGGTGTAGGAACAAGAAGCTTGGCATAAACCTATGTTTTATGTGATTACTTGGTGGTGGAGATACGTGAGTGTGTATGCTTGGAGCTGCCTTGCAGATTCTTGATGCTTGACTATTTAATCTTTGTCATTGGACATGATCATCAATTCATTTGGGTTAAGGCCAGTCTTTCACTTGCTACTGCAAAATCCTAGCTTAACCAACTCCCCATTCTAATCAGATATGTTAAGCATGCAATGTGGATATAAAAAATAAAATTACCTCAATTTTAAGTAAATTGTAGTACATTTCACTTAAATGTGAGATTCATGTTATCTTCAATAATGTGAGATTAGTTTTTGCTACATACTTGTCAATACTATATATTAGTGAGCTTCAATATGGGTAAGTGCACAAAGATGAGGGACCAAAAGGGGGTCTTAAGATGCCATTTTTTTTTCTGGAATCAGGAAAGACTGATGTTGGATGAGAAATTGAAGATAGTTACACTCAAAATTTGAAGATACAACAAAAACAAGAGTCATAGTGCTCTAAATATAGTTTCTAAACTACTACTTTTTTTTAAAAAGGTTGAGATTAAGGGGTTCAAAAAGGGGGAGCATGCAAATTGGTCCTATTTTTTTTTAAATAACATAGCGTCTGGTGTGCTCCCCCTAAAATGTTAACTTTTTTTAGTATTTCAAAAATTGTTTCAGTGAGAAATTAGCTAACACCATGTAGTTTATCCCTGATTTTTCTGATAATTTTTTCATGATAATTGATTTTTTACTAATTTTCAAAGTGGACACATCCTGAAAAATAGAAAATTAAGCATGCTCCCCCGTAAAATTTTTGAAATCCAATTTTTTTTAATATGTGTAGAATGGAGTCTAGTTTCTAAAAATGTAATTTATTTGAAATTTTGATGAATGGTTACAAAAAAAGTCAAAAATACCACACACTAGTTTTTGACAAAAAATAGATACACTAACAAAAGAAATTAAAGATGAAATCCTTAAAATACTCAAAATGTGAAAAAAATTAAATGGTTAGAAAGCTAAGAGAGAGCTTAAGATTATGGTGGTATTTCTTCTACTTGTCATTGAAACACGTGCAAATCTGATGGGGAGCACACTCCAGATTATGTAATTTTTGTTACAATCTAGAAAAACATGTCTTTAGATGTTCAAAACACAGTCCAAGCCTTTGGGTTGGAACCCCAAGGAAAATCCAAGCCAAAGGCTTGGGTATTACCAAAGCAAAGCATAATGCGAGCGTGTTATAATGCTCTCATGTTATGGTGAAATAAAATCATCTCACTCCTTCCCTCCTTACCCCTCTCTCTATTATTCTCTCTCTCCCCTCTAGGTCTCTCCCTCCCCTCCTCTCTCTCTCTCTCAGCTCTTTACCTCCTACCCTCTCTCTCACTCTCTACTTCTCTCCCCTTTCTACCTCCTACCCTCTCTCACACACTCTACTTCCCTCCCCTCTCTACCCCCTACCCTCTCTATCACTCTCTACTTCCCTCCTCTCTCTGTCTCTACCTGCTACCTTCTCTCTCTCACCTATCTACCTCCTAGTTTTCCTTTTCCTAACTTTCCTAGTTTTCCTTTCCTTTCCAATTTCCCTTTAGATCCCACCAATTTTTCCCTATTTTACTATTTTCCACCTCTCCTCTCATCATTCTTCCCATCCAATGAACTTTCATTTTATCTTGTTTCCATTCTATCCTCCCAATTTATATACTCATCCCTCTTTGCATGTCCTAGTTTTCTTGTTTCCATTTACTTTGTCGATAAGAGAGATGGAGAGAGAGGAAGAGGGAGAGAGGGTGGAGATAGAGGGGAGAGAGAGGCAAATAGAGAGAGAGAGAGAGTCCTAGTTTTCTTGTTTTAATTTCCTTCGTTGATAAGAGAGAGGGAGAGATAGAGGGGAGAGATAGGGAGATAGAGGAATGATAGGGGAGAGAAAGGCAAGAGATAGGAAGATAGGGAGAGATAGATAGGTAGAGAGAGAGAGAGGAGAAATATAGGGAGAGATAGAGGAGACAGAGGGGAGAGATAGGGAGATAGAGAGTGAGCGAGATGTCTAGAGAGATAGGGAGATAGAGAGTGAGCGAGATGTCTAGAGAGATAGGGAGAGAGATTGAGAGGTAGAGGGATGATAGAGATAGGGAGATAAGGGAGAGATAGGGATATAGAGGTTTAGGGTTGCTCAGGGTTAGGGTTTAGGGGCATTATTTAGGGTTTAGGGGTTTGGGAGAGAGAGAGGGTTTCTTGGGTTTAGGGGCATTATTTAGGGTTTATGAGTTTAGGGTTGTGTTGTCACGTGAAATTGCACCCTGCTTGAATGGGACTCCAAGCATTCCAATGACACAATGGGAATGATCTCTAAGTGTGAGACTTTGCTAAATGAGATCAAACCTCCAGAGAAGACCGACTTCCTTGACTGGATATCACCTAAACTACTAAATTTTTGCGGTGAAAAGGGGAAGAAATGTGCTGAAATGAAAGATAAAGCAACAATACTTAAAAACATGAAAGGGTGATGCACTAGACAGATTTAAAGAAATTTCCACAATACTAAGATGATGCACAATGTAATCAAATACAGCAAGTAGGTATACACAGATTAAATGAGTCTAGCAGAGGTGAGAAGCAACACGATTGAGAGGAATAAAATATTCACAGACAAACCATATGCAGATTCACACAGGACTAGAAAATCAGTAAAGAGGTAAAAATAACTTGCATATATTCAATGGAAAGGCACAGTTACAGCATATGAAAACCCTATTTGGAAACAGAAAAGCTTTAATGCTAAAAAATTTTCAACTCTTCTTACATCATAAGCCTCAGCTTATATAGCATTTCAAAACTAACCTAGGTCAGTTACAAAATCTACTCAGGGAGATGCAATCAGAAATATCCTTGAAAGGACATCCAACTGACAGGAGTAATGGTGCCGAAAAAAACCCGAAACAGGGGCAGATGGAAGATATTTCTGAGTCATTAACGCAAGCAGCTGCATCATCGATCTTATCCTCAGAAATGGCAGAGGATAACCTAGCATTGAATGCGAGCAGCTGCTTCTGACAGTTCTCGACAATCAGGCGGCAGAGGAAAGACTGGAGATGAAGCGGTGGCAGGATATTTTGGGCCATCAATGCGAGTTGTGCCCTCCTCTGCAGCAATAAATGCAAAAAATATCTTCACCAACTCAAGAAAGTCACTGCCGAAAAAGTCCACCTGACCGACATGAAGATCTAGATCAAAAATGGAAGTGGGAACCCTCCTGAAGAATTCCCGCCAAAAGGTCATCATCCTGATATTTTCAAACTTCTGCGGGAAATGATTATCCCACATGCACTCGGAGAAGACGCCTCCATCACTTTATAAGCTAGGCCGTGAGCATATATAATGTCAGTGCTTTTGCTCTCGACGACATCATCATAAGCCTTAACATCATCCTCCTTCTCATCATGTTCCATCGGCAAGACTCCCTAATATCGGTGGGCCGATTGCATGTTAGCTTGATATAGAAGGTCACCCCAATATGAAATATCCTCCTACCGGAAGTAACATGATATAAAATATCACCTCGATGTTTGAAAGTTAGGATGACGTCAGCAGCATGTCGGGCGATCCAACAATCATGAAGTGAAAACATAACATCAGGATGATCTTCAACTAAGATCACCCAATATTCAAATGTGATGACCCCTCAGAAGATTAGGTCATACTTAGAAACTTCGTAGCACCAACATCAGGATGATCTTCAACTAAGATCACCCGATGTTAAAATATCACCCCGATGTGAAAGATCAGGTTGGCAGAAATATGATGACCTTTGCAAGAAAGATGATCTTCCCCCGGAATGGATCTGGATGACGTCAGCAGCATATGACTTGGTTTATCACTGCAGTTACCCTGATGTCATCATCATGTTATCAGATGGGGGGATAGTTGGAAGATAGGGTGATACCTATAACATCGGGTGATATTGGGAAGATCAGGTGATGTTCTGATTATCACCCGATGTTCGAAATATGACCCAATATTTGAAATATCACCCTTCTTCCAAATATCAAGTTTGACCAGGCTTATGACCCTGCATAACTTCCTCACTTTGGTGAATTTCAAGGTGATGCTTTAAGCAAGCCTGCCTATCTTTTCAAGCTCTTTCACATGGTAAGCCTCTTCAAGCAAGCTTCAAATTTTGAAATTGGGTTAAGACCTTAGGATCACAAATATGGCTTTCATGGGGATATGCATATTGACTGATCTTGCTTGAATTATTTTGACTCCTGCTAGAGGAAAAAATAGGTCAACAATTTGGTGACCTCTATGGGATGTTTACCTACTAAACATGAGATAAGTGGCCTTAAGCATCCATTGGGCATGGAGTCAAGTTTAAAATATGCTGGGAAACTAGGACCTGCCTCTCAAAACACAAAAAGGGGAGAAGGCTTGCTTTCTCCTAATGACAAAGCAGCCTGTGCAGAAGCACTTAGGGATGTAAAAGACTCTAAACTACTATGCAATAACACTTATTGAAAACAAGAAGTCTAACCTACTAATTTACAGGGGCTCATACCTCAAAACACTTTTTCAAGTGTATCCCATTGACTGGGATATGTAGATTTTCTCCATTCATATTTGACAACTGAAATGCATTGTGCTCCTTGCATTCAGTAATGAGAAAGGGGCCACTCCACATGCTGTCAAATTTGGAATGCTTCCCTAGTCTACTCCTCAGCTCATCCCATTTGAGCACCATATCACCCACTCTAAAATGTCTGGGGGTGGCCTTCTTGTCAAAATTTCTTTTTGTTTGCAGCTGATGATGTTCCATGGCTGCCATAGCTTTATCTTTGCTTTCCTCCAGCTCCATAAGCTGAGCATATCTTATAGCCATGGGGCTTTCTGCTTCAAGCATTTCTAGATGATGCATGATGTCTAGTGCTGACAGTTCCATAGACATAGGCAACCTTGCCTCCTTTCCATACACTAGCAGATAAGGGGAGTTCCCAATAGACCTCTTAGGAGTTATCCTATCAGCCCATAGAGTAAACTTCAAATCAGTGTGCCAGGTCCTCTGATTATTCTCCATTGCCCTCTTAATAATCCTGATGAGATTTTTGTTTGTGGATTTAGCCAAACCATTACCTTCTGGATATAATTTGATGAAGTATTCAAATAAATTCCATTCTTGACAGCCCAGTCAGTTATTCTTAGGCCAACAAAAGCTAGAGCATTATTAGAGATGATTGATTCAGGCACTCCAAATCTGGAGACCAAATCACAATAAAAATTCAAAACAACACTCTCATTAGATTCTTTCAGAGCCACTGCTTCAGTCCATTTTGTGAAGTAGTCCGTGGCTGTGAGTATCCACCTGTGGCCTGCACTTGATGTTGGGTTGATAGGCCCAATAAAATCAATGCCCCATCTCATAAAGGGCTGCTCTACTCAGATTGGGTGTAGAGGCAAAGCTGGCAACCTCTCTTTTCCTGCAAAAAGGGCACACTTAATACACTTTCTAGCCCATGCATGGGCATCCTTAAATAAGCTAGGCCAATAATAGCCAGCTCTCATTACTTTCCAAGCAGTAGTCCTTGGGGAAAAATGACCCCATGTTGTTCCATCATGGAATTCATGTAGCACCCTGTCAGTCTGATCTGTATCAACGCATCTAAGCAATACACCATTAAAGTCCTTTCTGAAAAGGATGCCTTCTATCAAAACATATGGAATGGATTGCAGCCTAAAGTATCTTCTTTTAGCTTTATCTAAGCCTACAGGACATCTACCAGTTTGCAAAAATTGGGTCATATTATTAACCCAACTAGTACCTACTGCTACTGTATCATCTTGATGCTCCCCCTCTATGATCAGGAGCACCTCTTTTTCTTCCTCTACCTCATCCTTAGAACTAGTGACAAGCTGCTCACTGAGTCCTCTGCCTCTGACCAGCTTGGTTATCTTGATCTCCACATCATATTCCATGACCTTGGTGATCTAACCAGCCCTTTTCTCATTAACATCTTTACTCAGCAGGAACTCCTTCACACTAGGATGAGCCACCATCAAGTGTATCTTGTTTTTTGAAACAAGATGCCTAAATTTTTTTAGGCTCCTAACTACTGCCAGGACATGCTTTTCAACGAAGCTATACTTCTGCTCATACTCCTCCAACCCTTGGCTGAAGAAGGTGATTGGTTGTTCAAAACCCTCACTCTGCTGCTGCACTAGAATCGCGGAGATGGTATCCAGGCTGCCATAAGCATACAGGATAAAGTCCTTAGAGAAATCAGGATTGATCAGGGTTGGTGCAGTTGCTAATGCCTCCTTTATGGACTGGAAGCTAAGTCTGGCCTTTGACGTCCAACTGAAAGTTATGTTCTTTTTCGACATAGACGTCAAGGGTTTTAAGAGATTTACAATATCAGGTATGAACCTTCTTAGAAAGTTAATTCTGCCAATGAAGTGTTGCAGTCCCTTCTTATGACTGGGTAAGGGCAACTCCAAAATGGCCTTTATTCTCTCCTCATCAATGGTAATACCCTCCTTTGACACAACATGCCCCAACAACTTGCCCTCATGTACAGTAAAAATGCATTTCTTTGGATTGAGGGATATCCCAAACTCTCTGCATCTTTCAAAGACTAGCCTTAGGTGGGATAAATGCTCAGATGCATTCTTAGAGAAGACTGTTATGTCATCTAGGTATACCAGCACTAGCTTATACATCAGAACCTTAAAGGCCATGTCCATGGCTCTTTGAAAAGTAAAGCCAGCATTTGAGAGGCCAAAAGGCATCCTCTTGTAGGCCATAGTACCCCACTTGGTTGTGAAAGTAGTCTTGAATTGGTCTTCTTCCTTGACTAGCACCTGGTTATAACCAGAAAATCCATCAAGCAAAGAAAACCTTTCTGAGCCAGCCACCACCTACAGAATTTGCTCCATTGAAGGCAATGGGTAGTGGTCTTTTAGGGAGGCTCTGTTGAGGTCTCTGAAGTCAACACATAGCCTGATCTCCCCATTCTTCTTCCTCATAGGCACAAGGTTAGAAACCCAAGAAGTGTGCTTGATTGGAAAGATGATCTTCCCCTCAATCAGCTTGGTTAGTTCTTTGATCATCAGGGGTTCTAGCTTTAGATTCAGAGGTCTCTATTTCTGCCTCACAGGTTTTATACCTGGCTCTAACTCTATGGTGTGTTGGGCAATATGAGGATCAAATCCCTTGAAGTCTGCATAATCCCAAGCAAACACCTCTTCAAATTCTTTACAAAGAGAAATGAAAGCTCTTCTATTTTTAGCTGAGCAGATTTTACCAATTTTAAGGAGTCTACCCTTGAAAACTTCTAGCTCTTCATAATGCTCCTCCTTTACCTGCATACTAGTTTTTGTCTTCTTCTTTTGGTCATCAGTGCCAAAGATAGATTCCAAGGTGACCAATCCCTTGGGCATCTTATTTGTTCTCAGCTGAATGATTTGATCATTGTCATACTGTTGTTTGAGTTTATCCTAATTCATCATGGAAAACTCATCTTCCTCTAATAGGAACCTCAAGATCTGTTCATCACTGTCAAAAACTTGCCAATGAATATTGTTATCAAGGATAGAAGGCCTAGAAATTATTTTTACATGAGGCTGAACCTTCTCCCTTTGAATATCACTGGGGATGTCAAATTGAGCCCCAATTGAAGCTAATCTATGAGCATGATGGTTCTGACTCCATGGAATGGAGATCAGATTGAAAGCATCAAACTCTTCAATCAAATTCCATACCCTGTGTTTGTAGCACTTCAGGGCATCACATTTTGTAAGGTGTAGTCCCCTCACCTAATTCACAATGAGCTCACTATCTCCAAACACCTATAGACAGTCAATCTTCCTCCTTCTTGCCCACTGCAGACCTTGGATCAACCCTTCATACTCAACAGTGTTGTTAGTACAAGAAAAGGCAAAATGAAAAGCAGCATAATAATTTTCACCTTGTGGTGACACAAGCATTACACCACCACTAGATCTATTTCTGCCCCTAGAGCCATCAAAATACATTTTCCATACCTCATCATGTTGCTCTACCTGCTGCTCTACTTTCTTCAGAAGACTTGGTATTGTTGTTTCATGCTCATGCAATATATACACTCCCATGCCAGTTTCTTGGATATGTCCCTCAGGATCATCCACAACATTTTCAAAGGCCCACTCCCTCAAGAGTACCTCTGGTATGCTCTCAACTTGTAGTTCCTGAGCAGCAACTAGTTCAGGGTCATCAGAGATAATGTAATTTGCATTAACAACACTGGGTGTGTAAGGCTCTATGTGATAGTCTGAAAGTAACTCAGATTTCAAAGTAAAAAACATGTGGGACCAGTCAGAAGATAGATATCCTCCTATTTTGGCTGTAAATTCCCTTGATAAGCACATGGCAAAATGAGGAGGCAAATCTATTATGAACACCTCCTGTGTAGAAACATTGGGGCAGGTGTGTAGGGTGAGACCTAGGTCTCTTATGATACCCACAGTATTAACAGATGTACCATCCAACTGGAGTAAACCTTTCTCAAGTGGCTAGTACTTAAGCCCTAACTGATCTGCAATCTGATTAGGCATGACAGAACTGCTTGCTCTACTATCCACCATGCAATTATGCACTAGTTTGTCCCCAATTATTAGTGATACATAAAAGGGAAGAGGTTTGGCACCTTGGTTAGGCTGCTTGATGTCATCTTGGGATGAATTAGCAAGGACAGTCCTATTTGGGTCAACAATGGTATCATTGGATACCTTCAAATCAGATAAGGTAGACTGCAACATCTTCTTTTGGCCAAGGATTGCTAAGGAATCCCATATAGACATGGTTACATTCATCTTTTTCATGTTTTCAATAATATTGCAAGGTGGAGAGGCACCTACCTTCTAACTTGACTTTGTAGTAGCAATATCAGCCTGCAAATGAGGCATCTCCCTTGCTGTTGCTGGAGTATTTCTTTGCAAAATGCGAGGAATATGGGATGTGGAAGCATCAGTATGTCCTCTACCTTTGCTTGCTGCTGGCTCAACCTCATAACCCCTCTTCTTAGCCCTTGTATTGGCAGCAACTAGATTACTATCACTGTTTACCCCACAGAATTCTCCTTCCTACTAATTCATGAAAGCAGAATCATTCTGAGGTTGCTCTTGTTGTTGTGCAGCTCCCTCATTTGGTGTGTATGGCTATGTAGCTGCCACATTTTATGCCATCAAAGCCTGATTTAGGACTCCACTTGAACAGGCTACCTGATTGTGTGGCATATGGCATGGGACACACCAATCATAATCAACTGCAATGTTATTTTGAATAGGGACAAGGTCCCTTGCTGCATTAACAGGTGCTAGATTGTAAGGTTGAAAAGGCCTTTGGTTCATATTTTACCTGACACCTTGGTAGTTGTTCTGATAAGATGGCCTATTGGCCTGGTAAGGTTGACCCTGCCCCTGATATGCTTGGTTCTGCCCCTGATGTTGTTGTTGATAAGGCTGCCTACCTTGAGATTGTTGCTTCTTAATGTTTACTAGATCATTCCCAAAAGTTTGCAGAAGATTTTCTATTTTCTGCTGGCTATCTCCTTTAGCTCTTGAGATGAACTAGAGGCAGGAGGTTCAAAAGTGGAGGTACTTGGTAATACTGCAACAACAGGTGTAGGGGCAAAATATGGGGTGGGCAAAGGCATAGAAGCCTGAATCTCAGGAAAGATGGGCATAGGGGGCCTAGGTGCTATTTTTCCAGCCTGAATTGGACTGTTCTCGGCTCTGATGGCTATTTCATAGGCATCAGGTAGGCTTGCACCTCCTAGTGGTTGTATCATCACTGAAATATCACTATTTAAAGCTTTCAAGAAATATAAGAATGCATACTCAGCTGGAGGTCTTACTGTGGCAGGGATTCTGTCCCATGTCTTCTAAAATCTGAAGTTAAAGTCCATCATTGGTTCCTGAGGAGCTCTCTTTATGGTGGTCATCTGTTCCACCAATGACAGATTATCTGATTTATCCTAGAATTGCTTATTCAGCTTGTCTCCTAAGTCATCCCAGGTCCCTATAGTCTGTACTGGTAGAGTTCTGAACCATTGCAATGCCTTCCCTTTAAATGAGGCAGCTAGTAATCTAATGGCTACATTCTCTTGTGTTACATGATGTACTCCACATAGAGAAGCCACATCTCTTATGTGTTCAATAGGTGTAGTTTGGGTTTCCCCTGTGAAATAGGGCAGGCTCTTCAAGGCTGCCATAGGTATGGCATCATGTACTGCTAAGTTCAAAGGGCTTCCCCCATCAAAAGCCACAAATGGCTGATTTCTTGCCATCTGAGCAGCTGGAGGTGGGTTTGCTTGAGTTGCTACAAGGACTACGGAGGCAACTAGTCTGAAATTTGGAGTTGACAATGTCCTCTTAGAATAGGGAGTTCTTACTACAGTTCTACTCTGCCTCCTAGGTGGAGAAAGCTATAGATAATCAAATGAGCTTGAACTTGAACTCCTAGTTTGTATCATTTTCATAAAAGTATATCAGCAGAACCGGTTTGCCTAATCTTCCTTAGTATGAGTCGCCAAATATGTAATTTTTAACCTCCTATAGGTCAGAAAATCACCGGTTGCACATCAAAACCAGTAATAAGAGTTTGTATTGTCCCGCCGGGCGTGCCAGAAGCTGTTGTCACGTGAAATTGCACCGTGCTTGAATGGGACTCCAAGCATTCCAATGACACAATGGGAATGATCTCTAAGTGTGGGACTTTGCTAAATGAGATCAAACCTCCGGAGAAGGCCAGCTTCCTTGACTAGATATCACCTAAACTACTAAATTTTTGGGGTGAAAAGGGGAAGAAATGTGCTAAAATGAAAGATAAAGCAACAATACTTAAAAACATGAAAGGGTGATGCACCAGACAGATTTAAAGAAATTTCCACAATACTAAGATGATGCACAATGTAATCAAATACAACAAGTAGGTATACATAGATTAGATGAGTCTAGCAGAGGTGAGAAGCAACACGATTGAGAGGAATAAAACATTCATAGACAAACCATATGCAGATTCACATAGGACTAGAAAATCAGTAAAGAGGTAAAAATAACTTGCATATATTCAATGGAAAGGCATAGTTACAGCATATGAAAACCCTGTTTGGAAACATAAAAGCCTTAATGCTGAAAATTTTCCAACTCTTCTTACATCATAAGCCTCAACGTATATAGCATTTCAAAACTAACCTAGGTCAGTTACAAAATCCACTCAGGGAGCTGCAATCAGAAATATCCTTGAAAGGACATCCAACTGATAGGAGTAATGGTGCCGAAAAAAACTTGGCACAGGGGCAGATGGAAGATATTTCTGAGTCAGTAATGCAAGCAGCTACATCATCGATCTTATCCTCAGAAATGGCAGAGGATAACCTAGCATTGAATGCGAGCAGCTGCTTCTGAGAGTTCTTGACAATCAGGCAGCGGAGGAAAGACTGGAGATGAAGCGGTGGCAGGATATTTGGGGCCATCAATGCGAGCTGTGCCCTCCTGTGCAACAATAAATGCAAAAAATATCTTCACCAACTCAAGAAAATCGCTGCCGAAAAAGTCCACCCGACCGACATGAAGATCTAGATCAAAAATGGAAGTGGGAACCCTCCTAAAGAATTCCCGCCAAAAGGTCATCATCCTGATATTTTCAAACTTTTGCAGGAAATGATTATCCCACATGCACCCGGAGAAGACGCCTCCATCACTTTATAAGCTAGGCCGTGAGTATATATAATGTCAGTGCTTTTGCTCCCAACGGCATCATCATAAGCCTTAACATCATCCTCCTTCTCATCATGTTCCGTCGGCAAGACTCCCCAATAGCGGCGGGCCGATTGCATGTTAGCCCAATATAGAAGGTCACCCCGATATGAAATATCCTCTTGCCAGAAGTAACATGATATAAAATATCACCCCGATGTTTAAAAATCAGGATGACGTCAGCAGCATGTCGGGCGATCCAACGATCATGAAGTGAAAACATAACATCAGGATGATCTTCAACTAAGATCACCCGATATTCAAATGTGATGACCCCTCAGAAGATCGGGTCATACTTAGAAATTTCGTAGCACCAACATCAGGGTGATCTTCAACTAAGATCACCCGATGTTAAAATATCACCCCGATGTGAAAGATCCGGTTGGCAGAAATATGATGACCTTCGCAAGAAAGATGATCTTCCCCTGGAATGGATCTGGATGACGTCAGCGGCATATGACTTGGTTTATCACTGCAGTTACCCTAATGTTATCGTCATGTTATCAGATGGGTGGATAGTTGGAAGATAGGGTGATATTTGTAACATCGGGTGATATTGGGAAGATCAGGTGATGTTCTGATTATCACCCAATGTTTGAAATATGACTCGATATTTGAAATATCACCCTTCTTCCAAATATCAGGTTTGACTAGGCTTATGACCCTGCATAACTTCCTCACTTTGGTGAATTTCAGGGTGATGCTTTAAGCAAACTTGCTTATCTTTTCAAGCTCTTTCACATGGTAAGCCTCTTCAGGCAAGCTTCAGATTTTGAAATTGGGTTAAGACCTTAGGATCACAAATATGGCTTTCATGGGGATATGCATACTGATTGATCCTGCTTGAATTATTTTGACTCCTGCTAGAGGAAAAAATAGGTCAACAAGTTGCTCAAGTTTAGGGTTTAGGGTTTAGGGGTTAGGGGTTAGAATTTAGGGGAATTATTTAGGGTTTAGGGGTTTAAGTTTACTCGGGTTTAGAGTTAGGGTTTAGGGGTTAGGGGTTAAGGTTTAGGGGTTTAGGGTTTAGGGTTTACAGAGAGATAGAGAGTGAGGGACATGTCTAGAGACATAGGGAGAGAGATTGAGAGATAGAGGGATGATAGAGATAGGGAGATATAGAGGTTTAGGGTTGCTTGGGTTTAGGGTTTAGGGTTTAGAGTTTAGGGTTTAGGGGTTTGGGGTGTAGGGTTTAGGAGTTTAAGGTTGCTTGGATTTAGGGTTTAGGGGTTAGGGGTTGAAGTTTAGAGGTTTAGGTTTTATGGTTTAGAGAGAGGAGCGATAGGGAGATATATAGGAGATCAAGGGGAGAGATAGGGAGATAGAGAGTGAGGGACATGGCTAGAGACATAGGAAGATAGATTGAGAGGTAGAGGGATGATAGAGATATAGAGATAGAGGTTTAGGGGTTACGGTTTAGGGGCATTATTTAGGGTTTAGATGTTTAGGATTGCTCAGGTTTAGGGGAATTATTTAGGGTTTAGGGGTTTAGGGTTGCTCAGGTTTAGGGTTTAGGGTTGCATGTCAAAAGTAGTCTCTCTATCTTTATCTCTCTCCCTTGCCTCTTTACCTCATCTCCTCTATCTATCTCTCTCCCCTCTTTACATCCTACCCTCTCCCTCCCCTCTATACCTCATACCCTCTCTCTCTCACCTCTATACCTCCCTCCCCACTTTCCATGCACTTAAAACACTTATAACTTTCCATGCATGACAACACTTAAGACTTTCCATGCATGAAAGCACTTAAACTTTCCATGCTTGACAAAACGTGCTCGCATTATAACGTGAGCGCATTTTGTCAAGCATGGAAATTTTAAGTGCTTTCTTTCATGGAAACTTTCCATGCTTGACAAAACACACTCACGTTATAATGTGAGTGCGTTTTGTTGAACCAATAAATGGACAAAAAACATGTGGGATCCGTGATTCAAAATCACATGCTCTGTTATTTCCTACTTTTCATGCACAATCAGACAAGAAAATATGTTTTTATGGTGTTGACATTTTGAAAATCATTGTTTGATTAATCCAACACCTTTTTTTGGTTTTTTAACATAGAAGAAGTAAATTGGAGTTTTTAGATAGAATTTGATTATTTAAACTAATAGTTTCATGTTTCATATTGTTTCAATGCTAATTTTCATGTATTTAGATTGAATTTGATGATATATGTTTTTTTTTCTTATTTTTCACTAATCCTATTAGAGTTATATATAATTCAACATTGAATATGAAGGAACTTGCCAAAAAGATCAATTTTTTGAGGATTTTGAAGCCAATTGTTTTAGGATTGGGCAACTTGAATCTTGAAATATAAGGTATGTTCTTTGTGTATTCGTTTAATTCACTTTATGATTATGTTAAATCATGAAATCTCATGTTATACCTGACAGTCATGAGGGATGTGAGAGGATTATCATTTTAACAAGTTAAATTATCGTGAGAAAGTGAAAATTTATATTTATTTGAGATAACAATCTATGGCAACAAGCCATATCACCATGGGAAGGAAATCATCAAGATAGTATTGGTATATATTTATGAAGGGAGTCTTATCAACATTTAAGGATAATCCTATCAACTTTCACTGTGGAGTAGATGTGCAATCACATGTTGCTATTATCTTGATTCAAACACTAACCTAAATAATTAGAAGGATACTAAGGGAAATCATGTTAGTCAATGAATTATCATCATGCTAAAATTAAACTAAGGATTGTCACTTAAGCATACTCACTTGGAAGAACTATCATATCAGCCTAAAGACTAAATTATACCGCAATAGCTATCATGCAACCCTAGGAATAGTTATGACCTCTCACCCATGGGTAGGATAGCAACTGATACACAAGGTGGCAATCAAGACTAAATGATAAATAAATTATCAAATTCATGCAAAAAGGTATCCAAGATACTATATAAACATATCTAGGTGGTCTTGAAAGGATATTCAGATGGTAGGGAAGATTGTCATCAACTAAAAGATAACCATGCATGTCATTGGCATAGTCATTAGGACAATTATAATCACAATGAGGTTGTCTTGAATATATAGTGACTTGTGAAGGAGTTATTAGATAGTTAAGGAAGATGGATTATTGATATTGGTGGGTGCATAGCCTTTTCATGATTTAATGAAAGAGTCATGCATCATGAAGTAGCAGTCAAGATCAAAAGGACACCAAATTTGGTGAAGATGCAAAAATAAACTAAATTTGACACTTGATTATAATTTCACAACCAATTTGACTAGAAATGGGAGAGGGATTAGAGAAGGGACTTGTCCTAAATAGGAATGAATATGTTGCATCTTTAATCTAACTTGTCATGTTTTTAGATCTTTCAATGATCTTGATTAAAATCTTTGTGTTTCATTTTTCGTTTATCTCATTTTTTTGGTAGCTAGTAGGAGGTTGCTCTACATACACTATTTTAACAAAAATATGATAGAGGAAGAAAGTGCTAAAAGAGAACCTAAGACAAGATCAAGTAAAATGTTTGAGAAGATATGTTAAGAAAATGTGAAATTAACCTACAGATTGTGCCTACCACCATTTGTAAATGTTGACCATATCTTGGCCATTGATGTAATGCTAAAAACTTAGTATGGAAAAGTTGATTTCTATATATAGAGAGAGCTAAAAGACATTGTAAGTGTTGGAAGAGTTCCTTTGCATTGCTATGATATGTTCTTAAATATCATCTGAACGATGAATGTTAGTTACTCCATGAAGCACAAGAATGGTATAATATATGTCATCTTGCCTTGTCATTCGAATGTTAGCCTAGCTTAATCTTGATTTGTAAAAGATTGCTAGTATATGACATGTGTGCGATCTTTATGTTTTGGGTTGGACCACCCTAGGAAACTATAAATTTTCAAATTTATAATCATTTATTCACTTTAATTATATGATTATATTTTGAGATTTGTGTATGAAATTATAGAAATCATCATCATGTTGGACTAATTTATCTATGTCTTATTCATGATGCATATAGAAATCATCATCGTGTCGAGGAAACGAGTAGTCCTCTAATTCGATAAGAGCGCGAAGTTGAGAATGAAAAGAAAAGAGAAAGAATGAGGTGACTTCGTGAAAGTAGTAAATTGTCAACCATAGAAGAAGACATGCCACCATTGCCAATTCAAGAGGAACATGAATCATCTAATCAAGCTAAGAGAGAGATGGAATTGGCGACACAAAGGCAACGAATGCAAAACCTCTGTTCAACAAGGAAATTTAATCTCAAAGTTGGAGGCACTCCATCTTTCACAGGTCAAGTTGAAAGTACATCTTCATTATCTTCTCAAGTTGGAGGCACACCATCATTCACATGTTAAGTTGAAGGTAAACCATATTCTCCATCTCAACTTCAAGGCTTTTCATCTTTTCCATCTCCAATTGAAGGTACACCATCTATCCCATCTCAAGTAAATATTGAATAAATTCCTAATACTAAGTCAACTTTACCATTGAAAACGCCTCCTAGAATTTTGCATAGAAAGCCTAAGTTTCTAATTGATATCAATGAGAATGTTTTGAAGCCCATGCAGGATAAGATTCCCAAGCGTACTTGCCAAAGATATGCCAATAAGATATAGAAATCATTCTTTGAGAACTTAAATGAAACTAGGAAAAAGTCAACTATTTGTTGAATTGATGAGAAATCTAAAATTTAGGCCCACTATGAAGATTCTTGGCCTAAGAACATCGGATGATTCAAGTGAAATCAATTGTAAAGAATCTAATGAGTGCATATGAGAGTGTGGGTTCCACCTCACACACCAAGGATAGTAATATCACATGTGTCACTATGTTGATAATAGTAAGCCATTAAACAAAGAAAGCTCGCCTCATTAAAAGGATAAGTAAAGCATTGAAAATGAGTGGAAAAACTGTTGGAAGGCATGAAAGAGTTGAGGATCCAAATACCAATGAATTGTGGGCATTCTTTGGGAGAATCCCACAGAAAGATAAAATTGTTGAAGCCTTGAGATCCCTCATTGAGGAATTTTTAAAAATAACACAAGGGTATCTCCTAATGCAAGAGATGTTGTAAGAAGGATAATTGGTTGTCGAAACCATGAATCACATCCAAAGCATTTTTTGGATGTGACTCAAACACAATTTTTTAATAAATTTCAAGAGATGTATCTTCAAATCAAAATTAGTCAAAGGTATTTTGAAATGGTAAAGCCTTTTTATGTCAAAATAAATCACACATGCACAACTTGTTGTAGAGTACATATTGAGTTTTCTAATCATTATGATGTTTATAGATAGATATATATGTGTGTGTGTGTGTGTGTGTAGATTTGCATACTAACGATGTTTTGCAGGAGTGTAATATAAAGTGTCCACCTAGATCTTCAAGAGATTTCATATCGAGCATCTTATGTCAAAGAGTGGATGGTCAATTATTCTACAAGAACTTATGCTTCGATGGCACGTGTGACCATTATGGTGGGTTGCAACATTTGCCAACTTGTGAACATATATGGAGAACACACATGCAATTGGGAATGAACTGGTAAGTTTTGGAAAATATAAGACAAGGGCATATAGTCTAAAAGATGGTAAAGAAGAAAAAAGGTGTGAATTGGTCATTGAAAAGATTCCAGTGTATCAATTTATCTCTATTTTTTGAGAGAATATAGTTTACAAGTATGCAAGGTATACTCATAAAGCTCGATGGTTGGACTTGCAGTTCAAGTTATGCAAGGACATGTTTCCACTTGGTACCATCGTTTCGGTTGTTGACTTTGCAAAGAACTACACACTATAGCCACAGATTGAGGTGCAGTCATAGTATTACAACTCTACGTAGGTTGCTATATTTGTGGTGGACTTTTTCTCCCTTATTTTTGCCTCATTATTTCAGCGAGTTGGCATAAACATGGGGGGGCGTCTATCCACCACTATTTTCATCCTTTAGTATTTTTCAGACTGATGTATTTTTTTATCTTGTAGGATTGTTTATTTTTCTAACATGGTGATCTTGTAGGTTTGAGGTACCTAACACTATGGTGTTGCAGATTCTCAATCTGGGGGCATCGTTCTTCCGTTAGAGGAATTACTATGTCCTCTACAGTATCTTTTTGGGTATCCTTTACGTGCTTATTTTCTTTCAACATTATAGTTTTGTACTTTAGCATAGCTTATCACTTAGTGTCACCAACCCGCTAAAGTGGGGACAAAATGTAGCGTAGAAAATTGCATACCCTCACAATTTCATGATATGTTTTGCTCACTTTAGTGTCCACGCCCGTAGCGTGTTTTTAGGGTCATCGAACCTGACCTCTAGCCTATTTTCTCTCATCACTAGCTATTCGCCAAAAATACATTTCAGATACTTATTTGTTATATTTTTCTAAGAACACGTGCAAAGTTTAGATGAATATTCTCAGGACATAAGCGCCATGCGTGGACATCCCTGTATCATACTAGCATCCTGAATATACTAAAACTTTTAAACATTGATTCTCCCACTCGTTTCTGTAATCATGTTGAAGGTAACACTTGCACGACCACATAATGTTCCCTGCAATGTACTTGACTTGGGAGATTCCCTCCTTGCATGCAAAAAGGAAGTAGATTGACAAAAGGAAAGACTCTAGGACTTTGAGAACTTTTGGATTATCAATCTTTCTTGATTTGTGAAAATATACAGAACTATTGTTCTTGAACATTGTTGAAGATTTGAACACTCTCACGAATAAATTTTATGGACTTAGATGCTTGTCGCATTGTAGCATCTTACATTATTGGTTTTGTGAGCTATTGATCAAGCTTGGAGTTGAGAAGAGGCTCTCTCATGTGAGGGATTGTGTTTTTTGTGAACAGATCATACCTTAATGGAGCTTGTAGCCTCATCTACAGCACTAGAACCTGGTAACATTGTTCTATTGTTATAGAATAGTGTTCTTTTCATTGTTATTGTTTTCATACAACATTGTTTTGGCAAATACTTGTAGTGTAGACCATCAGCCACATTACCATACACACACTAGATAGACCAGGGATAAATACTTATAGATTGGTATTTGTATTCTACTCTTAAGTCCTAGATGCACTTAGGATAAGAGCACACACAATCACATATGTTTATTTTCCTTTATATCATTTGTTGTTTCGTGGAGGTTAGAAAACCAAAATAGGGACTTGACCGAGGCAAGATCCTAGGCAAGCCAACAAGTTTTTCCTTGTCTTTGTGTTGTGTAGGTTTTCAAGGAAGATCGAATGCATGAGAGTTTGTTTTTCTTGTTTCCTATTTGTTCCCTTTATGATTAATGTTTCATTTATGAGATCTCCATATAAATCCTTTTTTTGGAAAGTCATTTCATTCATATATGCCTACCGGGTAATGTTGCAGACTTTTATAGATTGCCGTATAGTATGGACATTTCTTATTTTATCGTTGTCAGGATGACAGAACCACACAGTGACGTCCTTGCGATGCGCTGGCATCTGAGGCTGAGGCTTCCTAGCTTTCACACTAGGTTCCTGTTGATAACTGAGAGGGGGGGTGAATCAGTTATCCTAATTATTTCTTCTTCTAAACTTTCTTATTAAACAATGCAGCATTAATTCAAACAAGCAAACATAACCATAAAATGGAAATACACATGACATAGTATTTTTGACGTGGAAACCTTGTTAAGGGAGAAAACCACAGGGTGATTAACCCAAGATTGTATTCTCTGTTAGAAGAATAGAAAAACAAAATGGCACTTGCCAATTAGGGCTCACTGCCCGAGCACACTGCTCACAAGAGGCACACTACCTACAAGAGACTCACTGTCTACAAAAAGAGTGTTATACAATACTTGAACTGATTTGGGAGCATCTACATATGCTGGAGTTCAGTTCCGGTTAGGCTCAGTACACTAATCTGCTGCACTTCATCTTTCCTCTTCTCTTAAGCTGCTTTCTTTCACATACCAGACCTTCCTTACTACTTCTGCTCTGCTTTTCTTCTTTTATTCGCACATCACTAACAACTACGACACACTTCACAACTAAATCCATCTTGTATATATATCCGCACAAGTGATTTCATCACCTCTCTAGTCAGCACTCAGAATAGTCAATCTTTTCACAAACTCTATTCTGTTGGCTGAATCCTTGCACATCAAGTAATGCGGATCAAGCATATACTTGTAGAAATCATTAATCATGTCGGCCAAACATAATTCATGCCTTGATAACCTTTACCACCATCAGTAACACATCTGGAATAAAGTCTGATGTTCTACCAGTCAGTTCTTCCTTTGTTCATACTGTCACTTGAGAACCCAGTACTCAAGTATTCATATCTTTTTCCTCATCTATCACCGGAGGCTAAATCCTTGGAATCTATCAGTCAAGGTAGTCCTCTTGACTTCCCCAAATCTACACTTCACCAAGATACCTCCTCTGAGAGATCCAGACTTGTCTGTCGGACCTTGCCACATGCTCTATTCTTGTTTACCGGACCACCACATTCTTCACTCTAACTTCCGGTAGAGACACACCATGTCCTACGGATGTGTGGGATGAACTTTGTTGCCATCAATGACAACAATCATGAATCCATATAGTGTCTCTTGCCAACAATCTCCCCCTTTGGCATTGATGGCAACACTTAGTGAAAAATGACTAAGTGTTTACACTATGCTCCCCCTTGGCTGATGCTCTATTTTTATGGATTCCTCATTTTTCACTGCTCCTCACTCCCCCTTTGACATCAATGGCAAAGGGTAGGGTCCGCATACCAAAATTTTCAAAAAAAATTACTATATTTAGCCACATATTACATACTCACATAAACTGAAGAATGTCTGCAAAAGATGTCTTCAATTGGACGAGTTCTGGAGCCCAACTTTACTTCATTCTATCCAAAATTGAGATGTGACCACTCAACAAGAACGCAAAAGCTTCTACCCTCTTAAGATCTGTCGGATCACTGGTTTGGGCGGTAGTATGAGTATCACTTATGGCCTCATGCATGGCCTCTAACTTAGGGATAATAATCCTTCTAAGTTCACCCATTCGGCTAATTATGTTCTTCCTTTCCTTCTCAAAATTCTTTATTGCATTTGTGATTGCAATAGTCTAACACTCTTGATTTACTATGGAGGAAGAGAGAGGATCAAAATTTTGAGACAAACTTAGTAGTTTATCCTCTTGCTCTTTTATTTTCTTCTCAATCTCTACTGTTGCTTTGGACAAGGAAATACAAAATTTGTATACTTCACCGCCATCTTGAAGAGCATTTTCTAAGCTCTTTATCCCAATATTCATATTTCTCCTATCATTAATGACCAACTTTTGTACTTCAAAGAATCTCTTATCCAAAAACTCCTTCTGGACCTTTTCTTCAGCTGACTTCTCTAGAGAATAAAAATGTGTATTAACACTGCTGACTAGAGTTTTGAGATTACCGGAAGAGGAGGCTGTGAGATCTTTCTAAAAAGATGGCATGCTCTTTTCCAAAACTCCGGATGCTACTTCTATAAGCTCACAGTCTTCCATGTGAGATTTCAGTAGCTTTTCTTTGACCTTCGCATTTGTAAATGAAGCTATCTTCATTGTTTGCACCGGAGATAGAGAGTCAAAGTCCAAAGGCCCTTTTAATAGATCTAGTTCATCAATCTCCATAGATGCTTTTGTCAAAAAGTCCTTTACTGATTCTGTAGTGTCTCTTGCCGGATATAGATTTTTCTTTTCTTCTGCAGTCACTGAACTGTCTTTTGGAGCTTTCTCTTCTTCCACAACCTTTGCACTGATATCTTCTTTTCCCTTCACCTCTGCTTCTTTCTCATTTACTCTTTCTTCTCCTTTGGATCTGGAGCCAGTAGGGAAAACTAGAGGAGAGATGTTAATCTGTTCCGAAGCAGAGGATTCCAAGTCCTTAGCTGTTTCTGCACTGGTATCCATAACTTCTTCTGTTATTTTCTCAGAGGGTTCTTCTTCAATATTTGTGACCGAGGGGTTAGCACCCAAGTCCTCTATGATAGGAAGATTGAATCTTTTGAAGGCTTTTCGGAGAATCTATTCTGTGTCCTTGGCTACCTTATCGGTCTCACCAAGCATAAGTTGATTTATCCTTGCTTTGCTTCTGAACTCATCCTTACAATCCTTGAATACCATATTCATTATCTTGGGATCGATTGAAGGATATAACTAAATAGCTATCTGTTCCCAGATCTCAAGGTCTTTTGCCATGGCATTGGTCTTTCTCATTTCTAACTCCTTTTCTAGGCTCTTAGGAATAAGAGATATAATTTCAATGAAGGCCTTATTGTATATGTTCAGATACCTGACTGTAGCTTCTTGCAGGATCTTTTGGTCAGCCTCATTGTAATCATCATAGAATTCAGCCATTGGTTGAAGGTTTCCATCCACAGTGACTGATTTGATTACACTTTCTAAAGATAGGGTGGGCTTTTCAACAAATTCCTCTGCCATTTCTTCCTTGTCTTGACCTGTGGAAGGTTTACTAGATCCTTTCTTCTTCTGCTTCTTTATTTCCTTTATCCCCTCATCTGATTCGGTTTCCTCTTCATCTCTTTGACTTGCATAAGCCCTTGTGGCTTTTGTCTTTGATCTTTTCTCTCCTTTGCCGGATGCCTGGACTTTTGGTTTTGAGCTTTTAGCAGGGACAGGTGCTGATCTCTTTGATGATCTGGTCCGGGTGGAAGTTTCTACTAGAGCACTTTCCTCACTTTTCTTTTCTGCCTCTTTCTTCTCTTCCTCAGCCTTTTGCCTCTTTTCCATGTTGGCATCAAGTGCCTCCTTTGAGATGCCAAAGATTTTTGCAACTTCCTCAACTTCTTTTCTTACCTTCCTTTTGATTTTGGCTGCCTTAGCTCAGTGTGAATTTTCACACTTAGTTCTTCAAAGGTTCCAAATATTTCTGCTTTTGGGTCCTTTGGTTGACTGAGCATGTGTTGAACATGCAGCTCTACAATTTGTTCATCAACTTCATACCCCATAGGCATGATCCAAACTGTCCTTGGCTCTACTGCCTCCATTAGGCATTGATTAGTGTCTACCATGAAGCACACTGTATCCTTGTATTTCTCAACTACTGATTTGGGGATTCTTTCTCTGATTTGCATTGTATTTTGAAAGTGTTTGAAGTAACCCCACAGAGCTGTATTTCTTGCCTTAGCATCCCCAAGTTCATGCAAGTAATCTCTAATCTGAATTGCCACCGGTTTGTCATTCTGCCATACCCATCCATTTGATCTGGGTAGCTCATTCATGAAGTAGAAGAATAGACATAATATTAGTGCACCATATTTGAAAGAGTTCTTCTTGTCCTTTTTGATCTTTTGTATGTTTTCCATTAATTGGCTCAAAAGAAGTTCACAGAGATCATATTCTGCATTCTTCCTCAGCATCTCATAGGTAGTATATACTGCAGTTCCGGATACTGAATTCTCCCTACTGGAGTGATATATCTTGTATCCTATTATCATAGATGCAAACTTGATATCCGGGTCAGTAATATCTTCAATGGTCATTGCCCTCTTATCAAATTTTGATCCGGTGGCCTCAGTTACAATGTTGTTTTTGACTGATTTGAGGACAAGTATCCCTCTAGAAGAGTATAGACTAGTTACTGCCCTAATTGCCTCCTTTGTGATCTTGCAAGGTTTGTTCAGCCATAGGAAGTTGTCATGCACCCTACTCAATACATACCGAACCCATTCATCTTCTTCAAAGCAGGGGAAATGAATGAATTGATCAAAATGTTTCTCTTGGATACCCTTATATTCTGGTTTAAGCTCAAAGGCATCGTCTATCAGTTGTTTGTGATAGATATCTCTTAGTTTCAATTCCCCAAACTCTTCAATATTTGCATGTATATAAACCCTAATGTCTTCTGTGTGCAAAACGCCATGTGAAACACTAGAGAATGCTCCTAAGGGATCTACCTCCAAGGATTTGTAAGGATGTTTCTTAAATGAGGGACGAGGTCTATCAGAAATATTTACTATATTCAGAGTATCCATCTTTCAAAAGATTTGCAATGAGATATTAAAAAACAAAAAATACCTTTTGCACCTTTCGGTTTCACGGAGATGGCTAGATTGATTTCTGGATGAATTGACTTTTGCAAACAATCTTCGATGAACTTGAGGAATTTTGTTGCAGAGCTCCACTTTTTGTTTCTTCTTGAATGCAGAATAAATAAGTGATTAATGAGAAAACCCTTATATTGCTCCGCAAACCCTAATGATAGGTTGTAATAAATGCTCAACCTAAGTTATTCTGATTTTGCCTTATTCAGATGACTTGAAGAACTGGATCAATCCTGATCTTTAAACATCTTGCAAATCTTTCAAAACTTAACCACAGTATGTTTGGATGTTACCCTTATGAACCCTTCAGTCCGCAACTCTTCTTGTGCTAGTTCCGACACCAATTGACTGGCTGGAGGAACAAGGTTTTCTTTGTGTCTCCCCCTGAGCCAGAGCTCACTTTTTAATTTTTGGAAGGAATATCAGCACCAGAGTCTGGTGCGGATCTAACCTCTACATTCTCTGTACTTTTCTTCACCCAAATCTTGTTCATCTCACTTTTAATTTCATCCGCATTCACCTTTTGTTTACCCTTATCTTGATTTTGATTATGATATACCAGACCTCTTTTATCCTGATTCTTACTTCTACAGAATTTTGCAATATGACCGGATCTATTGCAAATTTGGCAAACAACATTTCTCTGCATATTTGATTGATATCCTCTTGATCTGCATTGATTAGCCATATGACCTATTCTATTGCATGCAAAGCATCTACCATTGAATGATTTGTTCATTTGCATATTTCTGCATTCATGAGATTTGTGACCATACCTTTTGCAGTTAAAACACTGTCTGGAGAAGGATGAATTAATCTGATTCATTCTCTTTCTACACTGATTAGCTTTGTGACCAAAGTGATTGCAGCTGTGGCAGTATCCATTGAAGGATGGATATCTTTGAGCATTGGGCTGTCTTACCGGAGGTCTTCTAGGCTTGTTCCTTGGATTTTCTGATCCAAAATTCTTCTGACCGGATCCGGAGCTTTCTCCTTTCTCATATCCCAAACCACACTTGTCATCTACCCTCTTTTGACTTCCAAGAAGAACTTCAAGTTGAGCAGAACTTATCTTGAATTTCTCCTTATATTCATTTGCTGTTTGAAGATCCCTTTTGAGAGAGACAATTTGATCCTTAAGTTTTTCTTCATTTTCTTTAGCATCTTCAAGATCAGATTCAAGATGTCTGATAATTCTATCCATTTGGTGGCAATCTTCTAATTTATCCTTAAGAGATTGTCTTAGATTATCTTCAGTTTTTCTTTTCTCTTCAACTTCTTAGGTAAACTTCATAACTCCTAATTCCATTTCATGTCTTACCATAATGATTTCTTTTGATAACTTTTCACATAACTTGGTTTCTCAGTCAGCTCTTCATTTGCATCATTTGCTTCACCTTGTCTTGCCAATTGCTGAAGCAGCTCCTTTCTCTTTTTCATAGAGAGACTTAATTTGTCTTTTAGTTCTCTCATGAAATCATCAGCCTGTTTGAGTCTTTCCTTTAATTCATTGACTTCAGAGTTTGACTATTCAAGATCCTCAAGGGTAGTCTTGAGTTGCTCCCTTAAACCATATGCATCCATTTGGATTCCTAGATCTTCCTCGAGTTGTTAGACTCTATTAGGAGGAACTTAGCTCTTATACCAATTGTTGATAACTGAGAGGGGGGGTGAATCAGTTATCCTAATTATTTCTTCTTCTGAACTTTCTTATTAAACAATGCAACATTAATTCAAACAAGCAAACATAACCATAAAATGGAAATACACATGACACAATATTTTTGACGTGGAAACCCTGTTAAGGGAGAAAACCATGAGGTGATTAAACCAAGATTGTATTCTCTATTAGAAGAATAGAAAAACAAAATGGCACTTGCCAATTAGGGCTCACTGCCCGAGCACACTGCTCACAAGAGGCACACTGCCTACAAGAGACTCATTGTCTACAAAGAGTGTTATACAATACTTGAACTGATTTGGGAGCATCTACATATGCTAGAGTTCAGTTCCAGTTAGGCTCAGTACACTGATCTGCTGCACTTCATCTTTCCTCTTCTCTTAAGCTGCTTTCTTTCACATACCGGACCTTCCTTATTGCTTCTGCTCTGCTTTTCTGCTTTTATTCACACATCACTAACAACTACGACACACTTCACAACTAAATCCATCTTTTATATATATCCGCACAAGTGATTTCATCACCTTTCTAGTTGGCACCTGGAATAGTCAATCTTTTCACAAACTCTGTTCTGTCGGCTGAATCCTTGCACATCAAGTAATGCGGATCAAGCATATACTTGTAGAAATCATTAATCATGTCGGCCAAACATAATTCATGCCTTCATAACCTTTACCACCATCAGTAACACATCCAGAATAAAGTCTGATATTCTGCCAGTCAGTTCTTCCTCTGTTCATACTGTCACTCAGGAACCTGGTACTCAAGTATTTATATCTTTTTCCTCATCTATCACCGGAGGCTAAATCCTTGGAATCTATCAGTCAAGGTAGTCCTCTTGACTTCCCCAAATCTGCATTTCACCAAGATACTTCCTCTGAGAGATCTGGACCTGTCTGTCAGACCTTGCCACATGCTATGTTCTTGTTTACCAGACCACCACATTCTTCACTTTGACTTCCGGTAGAGACACACCATGTCCTACGGATGTGTGGGATGAACTTTGTTGCCATCAATGACAACAATCATGAATCCATATAGTGTCTCTTGCCAACAGTTCCTCTATGTATCTCTTTTCTGGTTCTAGTATCAAATTTTCTGTAACATGTCTTCTCATATTACACGTTTTAACTCAAGAATTTACAAGAAAGTAAATAAGAAACCATGATAATCATGAGTGAAAATTTTTTATAGGATATATTATTTTCATAATCATAAATAAATAAAATTATATCTTTTTTGAATATTTTCAACCTTGAAATTACAACATATTCAAAGATAGAATCATAGTGAAATCAATTCAATTTACATGTACAACACATAATTTGCACTTGGAAATGAGAATAATTTTACATCATTACAAAAGAATATTACATCTGGAATCTTGACATATGTCACTCAAGTCTTGGTGAGTCATCTGCTACAAAGGGAGAGCATCATCCGAGTGATTTACCTCCAACCACAAACCGGCCCCTCCATTCACCTTCCATCCTGGAAGTGGCCCTACCCTTCATGAAGAGTATAGAAATATGGAACCAACAAGCTTTTTCCATTTGAGTCCTAGTGTTGTGTCCTACGTAACACATTCAACCATACAACTCTAGACTATCTTCTAGCTAAGTATGTTCATCCTGATGGGTTACACCATCTGGACACTTGTGAACCAACTATGCATGTAGAGACAAATGCATCACTTTGACCAAAGTTTCAATAAAAATAAAAATTTACTATAAATATAGTCGTATGTTCACACACTTCTAACTTGACTTAGGAACTATCTCATCCTACAACTTGGCTTGTTAAGACACTTGACTAAAAATGTCTAGATTGTGCCCTATTCATAGTCAATCTGACTTAGAATTTACCCTGATACTCTAGGTTATCCATTTATACATTGTATAGGTTTAAACGATTTAACTCTTCAATGAGTTGTTAGTTGAATTCTTGCAACCCTAAGAGTCTATGACTTTATGTCACTCTACTCAAATCTGAAGATAAAAACATTCTATGATCTATAAGTCTTGTTTCAACTCTAACAAGAAAACATTAATTATCATCAGAGAGCTTCTCATACTCTTAATGTTAACTTCTTATTTTGGGATATTTCGACCTTATCTATCTACCAAACTATACAATAGAATGATATTGTATCATAATCAAACTTAAGAGATTCTAATATCTCTAAACTCATTTGAGTTAGCAACACGTTGAAGCTTTGCAAATTAACAATCTCAAATAATAGATTATAAATATATTCACTGGTCTATTCTGACCTCTTGAACAATAAAGTATTTACATATCATGTATCATGGAAAACATCTCATCTGAGATTTAGCTACTTCATAAATAAATACACTATCAGTTTCATAGTTAAACTCTAAACTTGTTCAATATTTCTCTTTGATAGGTTTGAGTCTATACTAGTGTTGATGACCTCATGATCTACTCAAATCCTCAGACTTGAAACAAGAAAAATATTTATCTTCTCTGAAAACTCCTTTAGACAAGAATGATACTTCTTACCATAATTATATACTAAAGAGAAACTTAAAGTTCTAACCTTATATAATCCCAAAGATATCATTATCATAGATATTTCTGAATAAAAGATTACTAATCACAGTACATTTAGTTTACAAACAGTAGAACTTATACTTAAGTCCTCAAGAGATATACATCTATCTCTGTCCATTTACTCATTATGACTCCAATCTTAGAAAATAGAGAACTTAAAAGATCTCATATCTTAATTCTATGGATATACTATTAGATTGAATTGGTTAAATGATGGTTACTCATCATTCCACAACCTTTCCTTAGCCTTGAAATAGAAACCTGATTACAAACATGGCTTGACTTTAGAATAAAGTTCTATAAACCATCAACTAATTATCTATTTGGTGTTTTTCTCACCAGATAACCTTAGCCATTCAGCCTATATGGATTCTATCCAATAGACACATTATACTCAGATCTACTTGGCCATTCGGTCTACATAGCATACCTATACAAAATATACATACAAATTCTTGGATATCGCCTTTAAGATTATTCAAAGCACAATCAAGACTATTGACCACAAAGAAAGAATACTATCAAAACCTGAACTATAGGTTTGCTCGAGGAGATGTTTCATGCCTATCATTCATAAGCATACAGAATCTATGTAGCTCCTCTATCAAGGTAACATAACAATAACCAACACAGGTTGGTCTTGAAACATAGATGTTCATTGGTAAACTAACCATAGTAAACATAGTACCCTCCATACATAACTGGCTTGGTTTAACACAGTAATATGATAAGCATATCCACATTAGGTGTATTCAGCTTATGATAAATCACATTAGCCTTGGGTATTCACTGAAACATATCAAGCACTTCAACTTTTAAAAAGGCACTGTAATTATATTAAACACATCGACCTGTACATAGCACTGCATATGTATTAAACATATCGGGATTTAAATAGCACTGCATAAATAGATAAGCACGTCGGCTCATAGCTTATATTTTTACACATAAAACCTCTTTAGACACAGCTGAAATAGATAAGCACGTTGGCACTAGTAAGCACTATATAAAAAGCTTGACGACTTCGAGTATAAATAACAATGGTCATATCTTAATTAAAAAACATAGTGATAGTCTAAAAACTTTGGCCTCATTAATACTAAACTACTATGCTTAAAACATAGAAAAGATTTCCAACTTATATAACATTTACTTAAACAGGAAAGAACCTGAATATTAAAGAAGTGTGCAGGATTCTCCTATAGTCTTTCTCTGTTTCTTTCCTCGATGAGCTCTAACAAGTCATTTTCCTATCGTCTCAGCCCAGCATAAGCTTTTACACCAAGCTCCTTTTGTGTCTCTTCATGTGATTTCAAGAGAATCTCCCTCTTCGATGCTAAATAAAACTTCTTCATATCGATCACCTTCTCCACTCCTATAATTATGTCTCCATGATTTCCACGAAGGTGCCTCAATAAATGGAAGTTATGGTCATAAAAGACCACTTCCCATAATCAGTCAAAGAAAGTCTCCACTTCTCTAAGCAGTTAGAGAATGTAAGGGAAATCGAACAACCTCAGTATTAAACATGGAATCATTTCCCACTTTCATAGAGAAGATTGTCAACCACCTCACTAGGCCTTCTCCTAAACTATATTAAAATATATAACCACAAAATAAAGTAAAAAGCATCCACTTCTTACTTACATTGTTACTAACATCTGCAAGGTTACAAGAATAGGGTCAAGATTATCTCCCCGATTTGTCTCACAAAAACATTAAAGAACAGTTATGTTCATATAAAAATTCTTTTGGATTAAACTATGTGTATTTCTTTATCTGTATACTATGGACTGTGGAAAACTCATGCCTACTAATAGTTACGTTACCAAAATGGACGACTTAACAGAAATCATCAAATGAGCATAACTAACCTCTAATTTAAATCATTATAATAACATAACTATTATCATAGTGTATAGGGAAAACAACATCTATCGACCACATCTTGTCGATGGTTATTTTATCCTGACTTGGTTTTGACAAAACCGACACTAAAGGATCATGCCGTCAAATTGACAATTGTCGAGTCATAACCCAAACTCTTGACCAAAAAGGACAATTACAACTTACCAAGTCTCGATATTGGTTCACTAAAAAATAAGAACAAGACTTAGATGGCATCAACCTATTCCATCTCATACATCTATTCACTTCTCTTTGATGATGCTCTCCCTCTCTTTCTTGGAGGGCGAAAACCTGTTTCCTGATTACCACTTGCATTCACCAAACTGGGATTAGTGCATCGTTAGTAAATCCATAAATATTTTAAATAAATAATCTTGACATCATATGATCATATATCTAAATTCTTATGCATATTAATTCAAACTCATAAAATCGTTGATTCATCCTGACATTTTCACTAAATGACAAATCATTTTTCCATACTAAATTATCTACTAATTACATAAAAGAAAAAAGTAAAACATAGTCAAAATTATCGATGTGACATATCTCCCCCCATAAGATTCATCGTCCTCGATGATCCAATGTATCCAAAATAAATATAAAGTTTTTGTGTTCAACTTTGAAAAGCATAAAACAAATGAGGAAATCTCTAGTAAAAATCATGATAATCTTCCCAGGTGGCACTATCCTCTACATATTGTTCCCACTGGACCTTGCACTGAGTAACCTCTCTGTTATGCAAGCAAAGCTTGCAAACTTTGAGCACTTTAAGAGGCTTGATCATGACCACTCCTGGGTCCTATACCTATAAAGCATTCCAATCAAGAATATGATTATCTCCTATAATATGCATTTTCAAATATGAAACATGAAAAATATTATGCATTTTGGCAAGAGTTGGTGGTAGAGCAATTCTGTAGGCAACTAGATTAATTACTTCGAGAACTTGAAAGGTTCCTACATATCTTGGAGCTAGTTTGGAAGACTTCCCAAACTTTATGGAACTTTTCTAAGGTTTGACCCTCAAAAAAAACTTTTTCTCCAGCTGAAAATTATTTTTGTTTATGCTTAGCATCAACGTAATTTTTATGTCTATCATTTTCTTTTGCCAATCTTTTTCTGATCAGCTTAACCTGTTCTTCCATTTCTGCCAACATTTTAGGACCAATGTTAATCCTATCTTCTAGCTTATCCTATCTTATAGGAGTTTGACATATTCTTCCATATAATGCTTTGAATGGAGACATCTTGAGAGCAGAATTATAACAGTTGTTACAAGAAAACTCCACAAGCGGAAGATATTCTTCCCACTTGTATTGTTGGTCTATACAATACATCCTCAACAAATCCTCTAGAACTGGATTGACCCTCTCAGTCTAACCATCTTTCTTAGGGTGATAAGCAAATCTTATATTAAGTTGACTTCCTAGCACTGAAAACAAAGTTTGCCAAAACCTTGATGTCATGCACGCATCTCTATCTGAGATAATCTTCTCAGGAACTCCATGTAGTCTAAACACTTCCTAAACAAAATTGCAAGCTATAATAGGTGCTCCATCTATTAAATTTCTAGGTATACAGTGGGCTACCTTGGTGATTTTGTCCACCACCACTAAAATAGCAGCATGTCTATTTTGAGACATTGGAAGACCTTATACAAAATCCATGCTAATAACCTGCCACTTCCACTCTAGAACATTGTGTGGATATAGAAGTCCTGTTGGATACTGATGCTTAGCCTTGACTCTCTAGCACTCTAGACAACTTGCTACAAATCTTGTAGCGCCATTCTTCATTCCTTTCTAGAAATAAAGAGTTTTTACATCATCTAGAAGTTTTGTTACTCCTGGATGCCTTGAATATGGTGCAGAATGTACTTCTTTCCAAATAAGGTTTCTCAATTCTAAAAAATCTGGAACATACATCCTTCCTTTGTATCTTAAAAGGCCATCTGGTTCAAAATAGAACCCATCATACCTTGAATCTTAAGGATTAACCAAGAGAGCTTGCTTAATTTGTTCATAAAACTCATCTCCTATAGAATTTTTCAATACTTTATCCTTAAAGTTTGAGTGAATAGAGACTATTAATGAGATATGTCTCCTTTGACTTAGAGCATCTGCTACTTAATTTTTTTTGCCCTTGATATAATTTATCTCAAAGTCATAGTCAGATATCAACTCCAACCATCTTCTTTGTCGAGCATTTAGATGGGGTTGGGAAAATATGTACTTAAGACCATGATGATTTGATTTCAACTCAAAAGGATTTCCTAGCAAGTAGTGTCGCCACACTTGCAAAGCATGCACAACTGTTGCTAATTCTAAATCATGAGGAGCATAATTTTTCTCATATGCTTTCAGTTTCTAGGATTCATAGGCTACCACTTGTTCATCTTGCATAAGCACTCCTCCCAAACCTTCTCTTGAGGCATCAATTATGACAACAAATTGAATTTTTGGATCTAGAACTTTCAATATTGGGGCAGTTGTCAACCTTTCTTTTAACTGGTCAAATGCCTTCTAACATTCCATTGTCTAGTCAAAATGCTTTCCTTTTCTCTGAATCAAAGTAATTGGGCTTGCAATCTTAGAAAAGTTAAGAATGAACTTCCTATAATATCCTGCTAACACCATGAAACTACACACTTAATGCACATTCTTTGGCACAGGCCACTCAATTATATTTTTTATCTTTGTCAGGTCTACAAATATTCCTTCAACTGATATAATATGCCCTAAGTATTGTATCTCTTTCTGAAATAAGGTACACTTAGAAAGCTTCCTAAATAATTTATGTTCTCTCAACTGCTGCAAAACTATCCAAAGATGTTGTAAGTACTCTTCCTCATTCTTAGAGTAAATAAGAATGTCATCTAGAAACACTAAAAAAAAATTATCCAAGCAATCTCATAAAATATTGTTCATCAAATTCATGAATGCAGCAGGGGTGTTTGTAAGTCCAAAAGGTAAAACCGTGAACTCATAATTCCCATATCTGGTTTTGAAAGTTGTCTTATGAATGTCCTCATCCTTTATTCTTAGCTGATGGTATCCAGATCACAAATCAATCTTGGAAAACACTATTGCACCTCACACTTGATCAAAAAGGTCATCTATATGAGGTAGAGGATACTTATTCTTTATCACTGCTTTGTTAAGCATACGATAGTCTATACATAGATCCAAGGTTCCATCTTTCTTTTTGACAAAGATCATTGGGGCTCCCTAAGGAGAGACATTGGGTCTAATCAATCCTTTAGCCAATAACTCTTGTAGTTGGGCTTTCAATTCCATCAATTCTATAGTATTCATATGGTAAGGAGCCTTTAAAATCGGTTCTGATCCAAGTATAATGTCAATTGAGAAATTGAAAGCTCTCTTTGGAGGTAATATTGGTAGTTCTTCTTGGAAAACATCCCAAAAATCTCTAAGAAAGGAATAATTCTCCAAAGATTCACTTTGATTAGAATGATTTTCTTCTACTTACTCCATTCTTACTGGAAAAAGTTGACACCCTTTTCGCCTAGCCCTCTTCAATTGCATTGTAGAGTTTGGTCTAATTTTAACCTCTCTTTGAGTGCCTTGCAAAAAGACTATTTCCTACATCCTCTAGACACTCCACTATTTTTGAAACATAGTCTACATTGGCTCTATGCCTCCACAACTAATTTATTCCTAAGATAACATCATAGGAACTTAAGGGGACTACAAACAAATTCACCCCAGTCGAAAAAACTAGGAAGTTCAATCTTGGCTTCAAACAGACACTACTCTACCTGAGCTTTTATCTAGTTAACATATTCAACTGACCAGGGTTTAGCCATAAAACTAGCTCTTCTAGGAAATTTACTTAATACTCTTGGTGAAATAAAATTTTTAGTTGCACCAGTACAATCAAAATAGAAATAGGAACTCCAAAATAAGTACCTGATGAATCAATGGGAGTAATCTGGTACTCCTCCTAGTGATTATCTAAAGCCGCATGGATCCTTTGCTAAAAAGTTGCTTGCTAAGTAGGTAAATGTCATGCCCACATTTCCCATGCAGTCACGACACACAACACACATATCATGTCCACATTTGTCATGTGGTCATGACATGAATTACCAAAAACTTTTCCACATGTCCCTAGGAACCCCCTCGCATGCGTCTGCGTGCTTGGTGGCAATACACATGAGGCGTAAACATATCATACATATTCGGGAAAGTGTGTCTTCCTACACCATCCCCTGCATGATGAAAGTCGTCTAGGGAGTATGCAACACAATGTGCACTACTTCTAGGGTTAGAACGGTTTTAATCCGAACCCTAAGTTTCCTAGGTGAAGAGATGTTTTCGTCAAAGTCGAAGCCAAACCCTAACTCTAATGCATAAAAGAAATCAAATAATTAAAATATGAAAATCAATGGCATGATAGCCGCATGATAAGATGGAGTGATTAAAAGATGTCGCAAAAATGCCATAACAAAGAAACCCTAAAATCTGGGAAAAATTTGACAGCATAACACATTTTCAATAATTAAAATAAAAATTTTTAAAAGAAAAACTCTAAGAAGAAATTAGTGCAAAAATTAAAATAATTAAAAACGTAAGGAAAATTAAATAAATTTCCAAGATTAAATAAATTTTTCCACTCAACAAAATTATAAAATTCGAATTAAAATAAATGACCCAAAAAAATACAATTCAATACTTGAGTCCATTAATAAATATAATCTCGACAATTACATTTATTAATTAATTCAAGTTAAAATAATTAAGAAGAGGATGAATTAAAATATCCCCTCTAGAATAAATTCGATTAAAATAAAATAAAATTTAATAAAAGATTTCCCCACAACATTAATTTAAAACACACTAGAGTTCAAAATAAATGTCCCAAAATAATTAACTTACTAAGGGATAAAACATCCCATCTAAAATAAAACAACCCATTCAATTTATTTAACTCTCCATAAGGAATTAAAATCAAAACCCCCCAAATAATATTAAAACCACTAAGATGAAGCACCAAGAAAGTCAAATAATTAAAATGGCTTGAAAATCAAAAGTGGAGGGAACTTAGTTTCACCTTCACATGGAAGAAAATTAGAATTTAAATAAAATAAAACCTCTAATTTCCTACTCACTCACCAACTAAGCCCTAGTCTATTATTTTATTTGTTGCTCACACAAAGAAAGCCCTAATTTCCTTATTCTATCATTTTCTTATGAGTTTGCCCTAACTAGCTCATTTGTTTCTCTCCTCTCATTGTTTCACTTCTCTTTTATTTTGCTCCTCTATTTTTGTTTTAGGTTGAAGGTTCTCTCCTCCATGGCTGCCAGGGGCAAACTCACACACAGGGGTATATTTGTAGCAAGAATTAGCACAGTGATCTAATAATGTTGGTGCCCCCTTATATATATATCATAAATGTCAAAAAAAAATTGTAGGTAAAAAAAAAGAGACGAAGTGGCAGACCAAAGGAGAAGGGGGGACTGTGTCAGAAGTAGGGCTGACGGCCGCACAGATCCCCACCACTGTCGTTGTGTTTTAAGTGTGGAAGGGTGCGAATGGGAGTTTTGGGGGGTGTGGGGAGGAGGCGCAGGTGTGGGTGGAGGCACCGCCTCCTCCCCACACCCCTCATCCATACATTGGCTGTGGGCGCCACCACCCACAACCATACCTTCACATTTTTTTTTGTTTCCATTTGTGCCCACAGCCATACCTTCACATTTTTTTTTGTTTCCATTTTTTTTATTGTTTAAACCGTAATTCCAATCTACAGGGGTTCGCTCCATCCAATCCTTACTCTGCTCTGTTCTTTATTTTGAGCAGTATAAATATAATTACTATTTGATATATATGTTATTTGATACAGTTTTGTTATTATATATATAGGTATATATATAGTGGTTATCTAGTTTCAACATTGAGGTACTATGTATTTAAAATCAGAAGTATGTATATGTTTAATATATATATATATATATGTATATATATTCACCAATGTGTGTGTGTGTGTGTGTGTGTGTGTGTTTAACTAATTTTCACAATAACAATAATCTTAAATAACATAGAATAATAATTTCAGTTTTGTATCATAAAACAATTCAGTAGCATCTTTTTTTTTTGAAAAATAAATATACAGAAATACCCTCTTTTTTTTTTTACAAAATCTATAAGGCAGGAAATATAATTTTAGTTTGAAATTGATTTTTACTCTACAACTATCCTTTCAACAACAATAAAATGACAGTTCTATTTCCTTTTTTTTTTAACATACAATAACATCTGAACAACATTATCCCTTTTTTTTAATAAATGCAACATAATACAGAAATAACATTTAATATAGATCAACAAGAATATTTTCTTTTGTCAACATTCCAAACCATATAAGCACAAACAACAAAACATAATAAACATATTCTTAAAATCACTACAATAAGATTTTCACGTTGAAATTTCTTTTCCACAGCAAATGTATGGAGAGTGCAATAAATTTTCAATCCAACAATAAGGCCTTCAAGGCCATGGCTTTCAAAAACTAGCCAAAACAAATAAAGTAAAAGATGCTAAAATAAAACTTCTTCTTCAATTTTTCCAAGAGCCCAACAATGACCTGCAAAACATAAACACAAAGGCAGAACCAAGCCACTAAGGAATGCCCTCCTCCCTACCATAGACCCGCTAGTGGGTCACCCCCGAACTAGGGAGGTAGGATTCACACGGTTGCACACACACACCACAACAAAGGAAAATTTCCAAACACTCAAAAGAATACTCTCAAGGATTTGTACAATACGAAACTCATGAAAATGAGTTTGATGGGGGTAGGGGAGTGGACCCCTCAACTCAAGAGGTCACTCCATGATCTCAAAATCACCAAGTCTCAAGGCCTCAAGCCACAACCATAAAATGCAAATCTCCAAATAACTCAAAAAAACTATTATGGTACTCTTGCCATCAAAAATGCTCTCACACCATAGAAAAGCCCTCAAGGCTATAAGTAGCACAAAAATAAGGAGGTGACCTCGAGGAGGTTCACTCTCCTCTACCCCATACAAGTTGAGCCTTACCTCCAAATGGAGGTGCTCTCACCAAACTCCCAACACACACAAAAAAATGAAAACAACAATCAACATAAATAAAATATACAAGGGAAAATGGCCATAGCCATGGAGCTTACCTTCAAAAGCCCTAAATATTGAAGCACATTTGGTGAAGAGCTCCAAGCTTCTCCAAGTCTCCCAATATCCAAATTTCTCTAACTCCCAAAGAAAGAACTCCAAGAATAGAAAGCAAAATCCCAAAATGCAAGAACCCCACACTCCTCTTCAAGAAGAGGTAATACAGGCCTTCCAATTTGGCCTTGAGGAATGAGAAGGTGACACTTGTCACCTTCTCCTTCCTCATCCCATGCCACTTGCAAGGGAGAGGAAGTGTGAGAGGTCACCTTCTCATTCCTCATCCCATGCCGCTTGCAAGGGAGAGGAAGTGTGAGAGTGACAAGTGTCACCCTCCAATTCCATTCCAATCCTAACCTTATCCACTTGTGCTCTCACACATGTGTGAGAGACCAAGTGGTGAGGTGGCAATTCCCTTCAAGCCTCCATGAGGATAAGGGATGCCATATGGCATCCTCTTATTCTTCAAGAGAGCCATCTCCTTCCAAGATGCTCTCACACGTGTGTGAGATTCTTGGAGGGAGATCCCACACACTTGGGAGTCTTGGAGACCTCCTAGTCTTCTTGGTGAAGGGATCCCCAAACTTTGGGAAGGGAGATGGGTCTTTCCCAAAGCATGACTCATCTCCCACCCTTAGCCATTTCAAAATTCGTCACTTTGACTAAACTTTAGTTTAGAGTGACCAAAAGTGAGTTACCCCAAGGTTTAGTTAGTCAAAATTGACCCTAAACCCATGGGTAACCACTTAGGGTAAGTTTTGGGACACTAAGGTACACCTAGGGAGTCATAAATTCACTTTAAATGGCCCATAAATGAAAACAATACCAAGTGGTGTAAAACAATAAAATATACAACACAAGATATAAATTAATTTACAAAAAAAGGTACTAGGCCAAAATAGTAAATCAAACAAGTACTCAAATAACATCTGATCAAATGTGATCCTTATCCCTCTTGGGAATGGATCGGTTTCACAGGGAATAACATATGTGTGAACACTACCTCCAATTTCCTGTGGCCTGGGAATATAATCCTGCACAACTAGATCAAGTGTCAATTATATCATGAACAATCATAGCCGAAGCAACTAAAATTAAATTCATGCCATTGTATACAACATTAATCATTTACAACATAATTCAAGATTAAACTGCATTTTCTATCTAATGTCACTTAATCATCATCAATTAATGAACCCACATGATGAACTAGAAATTACATCAATAATCATCCTCTAATATATCTCGCATGTCTAATCTCATCCTAGCATCAAAATATGATTTAAATCAAATCACCACATGTCTAATCAATGTCAAACTAGAATCAGGAGATATAATCAACTCTGCATAAAGGAACAATAGTCTCTAAAATTCTAATAATGTCACCAACTATAATGTAAAATGATCAAAATAAGGAAGGAAAATAATCGGCCTCATAGTAAAACATTACCACATTGTTGAATTCCCTAATTCGTAGTTGGGCATTGATTTGCATAATGATTACCACCATAGGTGAAACATCCTCCAGGAGGTCCTCGTTTCTTAGCAGGGTTACCAAAATTATTATCACTCCTTCGAACATTAACACTATTCTTATTCGCATTCCTAGGTTTCCTCTTGTTATTTATCAAACCCTTGTCACTTTTCTTCGACACGTCTTGCTTGTCGTTCTTTTTCTTGTAAGGCTAAGAAGTTGGTGTTTTATTAAACCTTTTGCGATTCTTCTCGTGATAAGTAGAAATTGAATTCAATTTTTGCTCTTGCTTAATTGCCTTTTCTAACACTTGGTCCATAATAGAAGGGCCATGAACATCCAATTCTCCACCTATCTGGGCATTCAAACTCATGATAAATTTCCTAATCCTAAACCTTTCATCTTTCTAATATTGAGGCACATACTTCAAGAGTCAGGTAAATTTTTCCCAATATTCAACCACTAACATATCTCCTTGTCTCAGATTCTAGAAATCTGTTAGCTTTTGATCAAAAAAAAGTTGTGGTGACCACCTTTGGTGAAATAAAACCACAAATTAATCCCAGGTCAAGCTCAAAGAACTTAATCCCAATTCCATCTTTTTATTCATCCACAACATGGACGCTTCTATTACCAACTGAAAAGCACCTCACACTACCTTGGTTATCTCAGAGTAATTTTGAATCTCAAAATATTTCTCCATCTCTGTCAACCAAGCTTCAGTAGCATCACCACTTTATGTTCCATTGAACATGGGTGGCATTCATACTTCATATCCTGAGATAGTTCAGAGGCAAGTCTACTTTTCTTCTCTTCCTGAGACTTAGTTTTATCAACATTCTCCCTTTGTTTGCTATGAATACTAGATTCATGGACATATTCATCATCTCCTTGATGAGAATCCTCATGTCCTATTTCAGATTTACCATGACCCCTAAGCTCCTGTTCCAGGTTTCCAAGCCTTTCCTTGGTTTCATTCAACATGGTCAATATCTGGTCCAACTTAGCCACAGGGTTTTTAGAGGGATTAGACTCTCCTTGACTATCTTCAAGAGTTGTTCGAGTTCAAACCATAATGACACTCTATATCACACTTGATATTTGTATCATACTATAAATTAGAATTCAGACTAATGGATTTCAATAATTCAAAATTCATATTTTCAACAATAAACCATTCACCAAAAACTCAAATGGAAAACAATCTCATCTTTATTATAGTTTATTCTGGGTATAAATACATCCTTATTTAGATAATTAACTTGACAAGACTACATGTCACTGTCGGTTAAAGGATATTCATTAGGTTCCTCTTCACCATCGGAATCCAGCAAAATAAACTTAGAGGGTGGATGTACTCACAGGTACTCTTCTAAAACATCTTTTCCTATAGCAGGGGCATCATGACCAAACCCAAATGGCATGTCGTGTCTTGTAGATGGTTTACTTGGTTTAACTACACAAGTAGGAACAATAGGTTTCTTGGCCAGTTTTATATGTTGCTTCCTTTATAAATGTATACGCTTAAGAGCATCAGCCAAAGTCTCTGAATCCTCCAACCATGTACCCTTAGCATAATCAATATGCTCCTTGAGTTCAATCTCCTTAGTAAGTTTTTTCTTAACTACTAACTTAGGTAAACGTTGGGGAACATACTTTCTGGCAGTTCTCTTGGTTCTTCTCCACGTCATTATGACATAAAACCAATTTCAAACATTAGCTAACTACTTAATGTTGACTGATTTTCTCATAGTGAGCTCCAAGGTCCATGTGTTGAACCCAATTAGCTCTGATACCATATGTAACATGCCTTCTCATATTACTCATTTTAACTCAAGAATTTACAAGAAAGTAAATAAACAACCATGATAATCATGAGTGATTTTTTTTTATAAACATATTATTTCCATAATCATAAATAAATAAAAATATATCTTTTCTGAATATTTTCAACCTTGAAATTACAACATATTCAAAGAAGAATCATAGTGAATTCAATTCACTTTACATGTACAACACATATTTTGTACTTGACAATGAGAATAATTTTACATCAAATTTACAAAAGAATATTGCATCTAGAATCTTGACATATGTCACTCAAGTCTTGGCGAGTCATCTACTACAGAGGGAGAGCATCATTCGAGTACTTTACCTCCAACAATAGACCGTCAGTCCCCTGCTCACTTTCCATCCTAGAAGTCGCCCTACCCTTCACGAATAGTATAGAAATATGGAACCAACAAGTTTTTGCCATCTAATTCCTAGTGTTGTATCCTACATAACACATTCGACCATACAACTCTAGACTACCTTCAATCTAAGTATGATCATCCTGACGAGTTACGCCATTTGGACACTTGTGAACCAACTATTGCATGCAGAGACAAATGCATCACTTTGGCCAAAGTTTCAATATAAAGAAACATTTACTATAAATGTAGTCATATGTTCACACACTTCTAACCCGACTTGGGAATTATCTCATTCTACAACTTGGCTTGTTAAGACACTTGACTAAAAATGTCTAGACTATGCCTTATTCATAGTCAATCTGACTTAGAATTTAACCTGATACTCTAGGTTATCCATTTATACATTGTATAGGTTTAAAGGATTTAACTCTTCAATGAGTTCTTAGTTTCATTCTTGCAACCCTAAGAGTCTATGAATTTATGTCACTTTACTCAAATCTGAAGATAAAAACATTATATGATCTATAAGTCTTGTTTCAACTCTACCAAGAAAACATTAATTATCATCAAAGAGCTTCTCATACTCTTAATGTTAACTTCTTATTTTGGGGTATTTCGACCTTATCTATCAACCAAACTATGCAATAGAATGATAAAGTGCCATAATCAAACTTAAGAGATTCTAAGATCTCTAAACTCATCCGAGTTAGCAACATGTTGAAGCTTTACACATTAACAATCTCAAATAATAGATTATAAATATATTCGCTGGTCTATTCTTGACCTCTTTAACAATAAAGTATTTACATATCATGTATCATGGAAAACATCTCATCTAAGATTTAGCCACTTCATAAATAAATATACTATCAGTTTCACAGTTAAACTCTAAACTTGTTCAATCTTTCTCTTTGACAGGTTTAAGTCTATACTAATGCTGATGACCTCATGGTCTACTCAAATCCTCAGACTCGAAACAAGAAAAATATTTATCTTCTCTGAAAACTCCTTTAGACAAGAATGATAATTCTTACCATAATTATTTACTAAAGATAAACTTAAAGTTCTAACCTTATATAATCCCAAAGATATCGTTATCATAGATATTTCTGAATAAAATATTACTAATTACATCACATTTAGTTTACAAATAGTAGAACTTATACTTAAGTCCTCAATAGATATACATCTATCTCTGCCCATTTACTCATTATGACTCGAATCTTGGAAAATAGAGAACTTAAAAGATCTCATATCTTAATTCTATGGATATACTATTAGATTGAATTGGTTTAATGATGGTTACTCATCATTCCACAACCTTGTCTTGGCCTTGAAATAGAAACCTGATTACAAACATGAACTAACTTTAGAACAAAGTTCTATAAACCATCGACTGACTATCTATTTGGTGTTTTTCTCACTAGATAACCTTAGTCATTTGACTTGTATGGCTTCTATCCAACAGACACATTATACTCAGATCTAGTTGGCCATTCGGTCTGCATAGCATACCTATGCAAAAGATACATACAAATTCTTGGCTATCACTTTTAAGATTATTCAAAGCACAATCAAGACTATCAGCCACAAAGAAAGAATACTATCAAAACCTAAACTATAGGTTTGCTTGAGGAGATGTTTTATGCCTATCATTCATAAGCATACATAAAATACTTAGCTCCTCTATCAAGGTAACATAAGAATAACCAACACTGTCAGTCTCAAAACACATGTGTTCATTGGTAAATTGACCACAATAAACATAGTACCCTCCATACATAACTAGCTTAGTTTAACATAGTAATATGATAGGCACAGTTGATTTAGGTGTAAATTCAATTTATGATAAAGCACACTAGCCTTGGGTATTCATTGAAACATATCAAGCACTTCAACTTTTAAAAAGGCACTGTAAGTATTTTAAACACCTTGTCCTGTACATAGAATTGTGCATATGTATTAAGCATACCGGCCTTTAAATAGCACTGCATAAATAGATAAGCACGTCGGCTCATAGCTTATACTTTTACACATAAAAAATCTTTAGGCACAACCGAAATAGATAAGCACATCAACACTAGTAAGAACTATATAAAAATCTTAACGGCTTCGAGTATAAACAACAATGGTCATATTTTAATTAAAAACACAATGATAGTCTAAAAACTTTGGCCTCATTAATACTAAACTACTGTGTCGAAAACATAGAAAATATTTCCAACTTATATAACATTACTTAAACAGGAAAGAACCTGAATATTCGAAGAAGTGTGCAGGATTCTCCTACAACCTTTCTCTGTTTCTTTCTTCAATGAGCTCTAACAAGCACTAGTAAAAAAACAAAAATAAATGACTAAATAAACTACCAAAAATTGGTCACGTGATCAGTAGTTTGGTCACATGACCATTGGTAGTTTGTTGCTGGTCATTTATCTTGCAACCAAATTTATGACCAAACAAATTTTAGTCATTAATTTAGTCATTAATTTGGTAGTATATTTAGTCATTAATTTGGTAGTATATTTAGTCATCAATTTGGTAGTATATTTAGTCACGTGACCATTGGTAGTTTATTGCTGGTCATTTATCTCGCGACCAAATTTATGACTAAACAAATTTTAGCCATTAATTTGGTAGTATATTTAGTCATCAATTTGGTAGTATATTTGGTAATTTGGTAGTATATTTAATCATCAATTTGGTAGTATATTTAGTCATTGATTATTGTTAACTGTCATTTATTTAGTCATTGTAATCATTAATTGCCATCAATTGGTAGTATATTTAGTCATTTATTTAGTCACTGATTTTCATCCATTGGTAGTATATTTAGTCATTTGTATTAAGTAATTTCCATTCATTGGTAGTATATTTGGTCATTTTAATTATTATTTTTCTATCAACTAATCATATATAAACAACTAGTACATGATAAACATCAACTATGCCATTTTTTGTTGATAAACTTCAACAAATCTGCTCAAAGGATTGAAATAACAATGCTGGAAAATAATTCACGGAATATTCAAATTGTATATAAAATATGTTACAAAGAACTCGTTTATCAACAAATCTGCTCAAAGGATTGAAACAACAATGCTGGAAAATAATTCACTGTATATTCAAATTGTATATAAAATATGTTACAAAGAACTCTATATATAGAGTTTTGAAGACAAAATCTTTCTGCAGTATGCAAACTACTGATTTATTATGCTTTTAAAAATGAAAAAAACTAAAACTAAAGCTAAAAAGCCATCGGTGTGAATGCATGTCTTCAGTGATGCCATTGTTGCACATGGGGTGGGCTATAAATGCATCTAGAATGCACTGGTTTTGCACTTTCTCCTTGCTCTGTACATGTCCACAATCAAAAAACTCAAAATTTGTTAATATTTTTAAAAGATTTATGAAACTTTGAAATATGAAAAACAAAGTGGGATGATAAGGAATTTTACAATAATATAGGCATATATTATGAAAGTATTCAAGAAGAAATGCATATACATGTCTGATAGTCAAACTCCATAGTTCATTTATTCATATTTGATTGAATCACAGTATGATCTATGCAAAGGTAACCCCCAGTCATAAACAATTTCAATTGAACAACATTGAGGACTGATGTTCAAGTTTGACTCACACAAATAATGCTACAGCAATATGAAATTTACCAATAATTACTAATCTATCTACAACAACAAATGACTTTAAATGCATTGACTGAGTAAATGCATATTGAATGTCTTTAAATACAAGTACATGGCAATATTCACATGAAACTTGTACCAAGTCATCTCATGGCAAGAAAGGAATGGGTGTGAGTTGACCAAATTTTGAATTTCAACTTTCAAATTTTAGGGGTTAGATCTATAGGTGTAGGATTGATCTTGCACCCATTTTTGTATTGCTGACATGACTTACTCCATCACTCTAAAATACAATAAACCATAATTACCCAAAGAAAGCACTAGCATATAAATAGTCTTCCAATATTAAAGAATTTTACAAAACTGAATGCACTAATACTGAATGTAACTCAATAGCATTAATGCAATAAGATCCACCTTACACTATATGTATCTTACACACAGATATGACAATAAAGACTGAAGCAGATTGGAAGACAGGAGGAAAACCAAGAAATGGTACCAAAGAAGTAGTCAGTCATGACAAGAAAGAAATATGCATATTCAAAAAAACTCACTTACACGCCCTCCTTCTTGGTCTTGTGCTCCAGATACTTTCTCAAAATATCATCCACTGTTGGGTTATGTGGAAGCTTAACCAACTGCAATCAAAACAATATGAATTGTATATAACTTTGATGCTAAATAGCCAAAACACCTAGACCATCACATACTAATCAAAACATAAGCATGTCAATTCTGGTAAAAATATTCTAGTAAATGGCTGTGAAAGTCTAAATGATACATACTACTCAAAATATAAATTGAATATACATATTAGACTCAAGTTATAAAGATATGCACAAAATGGATTTTGCAAGGACGCTCTCAAAATCTTTGAATTAATTAATCACTCTGGAACATATCCTAACATTGTAAGCTTTACTTGTATTCTAGGTGCATGCAGCCATGCAGATTTAGTGGATGAGAGTTGTACATACTTCAATCACATTTGTAACCCTTATTGCATTACACCTACATTTGATCATTATGTGTGCATGGTTGACTTCCTTGCCCATGCTGGCTATCATGAAGACACCCTAAACTTTATCATTGAGATACCTATTAAATCTATGCTAGTTGTGTTGGTTTTTCCCTGACTGGATACTCATTCCCAGATATCCCTACAAGGTAGCCATCGGTGATCAACAAGATCTCTGGGCCAGGGGCCAACAGTGTAGGAGATAGACTCTATTTTTATCTCCTCTTCTTCTTCAGGCTCTGCAAAACCTAGGGGGGTTCCCTACTCAACACCCATGAGATATAACTATACAAAGACTGGGATGCTGACACAAAGCAGATAAATCCTCTATTAAGCAGACCAAAACTGTGAGATAAGAGCAAAGGGGCTAGCTTTGGGCCTATGTTCAGTTGTGAATCAGAGGATCTTGGTCCTAAACTACTTCTATAGTCCTAACGGTTTGAATTGGAAGTATGAGTTTGATTTATGTTTGGATGCAAACTTGGACTTGGTGTATAACCTTAATACAAAGCTAGATTGGTGCCTATCTAGGGCTCGGAGTCAATAGACATACACCTATGAATGTTCAGCTTGAACACACTAAAACTAGATTTCAAGGGGATTTGTGTGATATTTGCCTTACAGATACCTCCCAATACAGAGTGTTAAGTTATCTCTACTTATGGCATCCCTATTGCAGTATATCTTTCCCAACACTTAATCTGAAAACACTTTAATCTACCCCTTGAGCAGAAGTTGAAAGATCAAGCATTCAATACAGGAATTCTATATTCTAGAATACCAAACACCCCTTAGATATCTAAATTTAGAAGAAGGACACATGCAATATTAGAGACAGAATTAACAAAACACATGCAAATACAGCATTACTTATATAAAATCAATCATGAAATCAGTAGATTCATGCATGAGACATACAACAAGAGATACATAAACTCACAAGACCTCCTGCACAGAGCAACCAAAACCACTTGTATCTTATTACAATGCCAGATATGTTCAGTTTTTAACAACCACAAAAATGAGAAAACACAACCTACTAAATACAGCAAGGAAGGTCCTCAGCATTAATTACATGGCACCTTTCAAAAATCGCCAGATACCGTACTCATGAGAAGAATGGTGCTCCTCCAAAATGAATGTAGCAGGGGACAAGATGGGAAAGAGCAAGAGAAGGGCAAGGGGCAACCAAACTTCAAGCCCTGTGCTGCCACTGGAAGGCTTTCCATTATAAATCAAGTGCATGGCTATTCGACCGTCGGCCCATAACTCTGCATATCACCATTGATGGCTCAACAACCCACATCTTCTCTTGGAAACCGTCACAGTGCTCCTATGGAAAATTCCCACTCAAAACAAGCCTAAAGACACAAAAGAAAACTAATGCTCCAACTTTAAAACATGGTCGTCGATCATTCCAATGGTTGAAAATCCGTGGCACCAAATCATCATTGAAAAGTCACCGTCCTACAAAAATGTGCCACGTAGGCACCTTGCATATGCATGTTCTGCTTTGTGTATCACATCATCAGTGTGACCAAAACTATCAGGAAGACCTTCCAATGTGCATGATTCAATATCCCACATTTGTCCTGCAGGGACCTTTCTATCAATTTATAAACGGGGCCGCATGTAAACAAAGTGTCAAGCGTTTTGCCCCGCTCGACCCACGAATATTCTACCAATAGCCTATCAGCCAAACCCAATAGCATATCGGCCAATCCAAAATTTCTCCTGCCGATACACATGTCATCTCGATCGCCAATGAATCATACCCCATCGGCCAAACATAAACCGTCGAAACGACCTCCATTGGCTAGCCCGATATGCGATGTTACGCTGATGGACACTCTCAAAATCACAAACCGCCCTCCGTCGGCGAGACAAACCACATTGGAGCACAAACCAATTGCTGCACCAATGAGCGATGTCATTCTGATGGCATCCTCCATCGGGGTGACCCCCTCCCGTCGGCAGAACTCAAAATAGCTCTGCCGATATCACACATTACGCCGATGGCAACCCCATCGGCTAGATCAAACACATAAGAGGGTCTCAAAAATCTTTCGCCGATAACATCAATCACTCCGATGAACATTTCTTTCGGTAAGACACACGCCGATGACACCATCGGCCAAACCTCCCACTGTCGGCCCAACTCAAAATTCCTTCGCCGATAGCCAACACTACATCGATAACACTTCATCGGTGATACTTCACAATAGTCACCCCGATGGCACATTATGATGACCCCCTCCCATCGGAATATGATGCTGATGCTGAAACATGCTGAGGAGACCCCAAAACTTAGAATTTTTTTGGATTTTTTGGGAAGGTACCTGCATGAAAATTTGCTCAAAAACTGACAGTCAATTTAGGCACCAACAGTGGCTCTATCTGGGGATGCATGCCTCTTGCAATCATGGCAAGAACCTCAGATCTCTGGAATGCAGACCAGTCCCCTATCTATTGGGCATAGAGTCATGAAGTTACAATGATCTGCATCACCAATCAAACTTGATGGCCTAAGGCCACCAAGAAAGGGAAAACCTGTATTTCCCCTTGTCAAATACCTTGTTTTCATCTGCATACACTGGGTCAAGCCTGAGAATGCTGCCATGATCTGACCATAAGCAACCTTGGTCATTTGCATATTCAACCTTCTGATTTAGTTTGTCACTGTCAACCCTATGCAAACAACCCTCAGCATCAGGCAACAAATGGATGCAGAATTTATCAAGCAATGCATATTCAAATGGTACATAACACTTATCATCATCTGCATCATCAGTATGCATTGCAAAGTGATCCCCTAGTTGGACTAAAAACAGGAAGCATTCAGAGTCCACCACATAGCTAGGAAAAACAAGGCTCTCCTGATGAGTTGGCATATTAAAGGAAAGGCTTTCAAATTCATAATTGTGCACATCATGTACACAACCAACAGCAGCACCAAACTGGAAAAGATCAGGCTCTGGCACCTCTTTACAATCAAGCACATTTTTACAGTCAATTACCTGATGTATGTTGGTTTCTCTTTCATCAATATGAGAAACAGAATCCAAGTCAAAAACAGTGCTCAAACCTTCACCATACTCAAATAGATCCTCATCACCATATGTGTCAAAAATGGGTGATCCAGGTACATCAGCTTGATCACAATATGCCATTTGTTCATGGACAGCAGAGCATGCATCTTCATCACCAATGGGTTCATTTTGTGGAAGAATATCAGCTTGTGTGTCATAAGCAAAACAATCACCAAATAAAAAACAATCATGCTCTGCACTAGCACTTGTTTCAATCTATGACTGCTCTTCATGATCTCCATGTGTTTGAAAAGAAGGCAATGGTTCACACATGGAACTGTTTCTCTATTTGCTTATATCTTCTCTGTCTTGATTACAATACTCACAATTATCTCCACAAATCCATTCAAAAAGTTGCTCATTTCTATCCACAACCTCATTATTGCTTTCATGGCCAAATGCCTCATCATTGCAATGGGAGTCCTCATTAGTCCTTTCACTGGCATCTTCACATGATGCCTTAATCTCTTGGTCATTTGCAACTTCACAACCATTTCTCATACCAAGGCCTGGAGACAGGGATTTCTGCAGGTGCTCATTTCTCATTTCTTCTACATTTTCTAAAAAAATGTATGCCATTTGCATGCTTATCACCTTGAATTCCCTCAGTATTGCACTAGAGCCCTCCTCAAAAGCCTCAAAATATATGCCAACACAGGCTGAAATATCAAGTCTGAAGACTTCTAGGATCTGTGAAAGGGCTAGTACAAACCTATGGCCGAAATCAATACATGGCTTCTCATCTTATTTTCTGATTTTCATTAATTCTGCAACAAGATCAGCTGGTTTTCTCGCAAATTCTTTTTTTAAACAGTCAGCAAGCTCATCCCAACAGGCAAAGGATCTCTTTGGAAAGCCGAAATACCAATCTCTAGTTTTTGCATCAAAGGATCTAACAAAAAACCTCATCCACATATCCTCATCTCTAAATGAATGTTTTTCCATAAAACTGCAAAAATTTTGGATATGTGCACCCCCATCACATACACTATGACCACTAAATCTAGGCATCTGATAGTATATCCTAGCAGGCATACTTTCTACTTTATAATCAACCCATGACAAATCCAGTTGGTCATACAAAGGATCAAAAGGGCTGACAAGAGGTTTAGCTTTCTGACTGGCAGACACAATAGGGTTATCATTATTCAACTGAGCCTGCCTAGCCTCTAAGAGTATCAACCTATTTCTTATCTCTTCTATTCTGTCACATAACATTGCATCTTCCTCTTGGTTGAGCACGGGTGTATACATATTTGGATTCATATAAGTCCCATTTTCAAACATCTTATATATACCTAAGACCTACAACCCCCCCTGACATCTAACCTATGCAATAAAACAACAATTACAAGTAGGAAGGAGCAAGGGACCTTTTCTCATCTAGATGCTGAAGTCTGAATAGCACATTTTTTTTCTTCTTTTTACAACACACACACATCAACTTTCATGTGCACTTGAATCTTTCTTGCAGAGTCGCCACCTCTCCAGAGAGGACAAAATTTTCAATAGTTGAAAGCTTTTTTTCCAGGTTCATTCCACTAGCAGAGTCAGGCAAAACTTCACCAGAGGCTGTAAGATATCACTTTTCTTGTTCATTCCCCAGCGGAGTCGCCAATTCCTGTTGGTGACTCGGATGGGCAATAATATATCACCAGGGATGACTAGATAGTACTTTTGATAAATCACATCCCCAGAAGAGTTGCCAATTCCTGTTGGTTTTTTCCCTGACTGGATACTCATTCCCAGATATCCCTACAAGGTAGCCATCGGTGATCAACAAGATCTCTGGGCTAGGGGCCAACAGTGTAGGAGATAGACTTTATTTTTATCTCCTCTTCTTCTTCAGGCTCTGCAAAACCTAGGGGGGTATTCCCTACTCAACACCCATGAGATATAACTATACAAAGACTGGGATGCTGACACAAAGCAGATAAATCCTCTATTAAGCAGACCAAAACTGTGAGATAAGAGCAAAGGGGCTAGCTTTGGGCCTATGTTCACTTGTGAATCAGAGGATCTTGGTCCTAAACTACTTCTACAGTCCTAACTATTTGAATTGGAAGTATGAGTTTTATTTATGTTTGGATGCAAACCTGGACCTGGTGTACAACCTTAATACAGAGCTAGATTGGTGCCTATCCAGGGCTCGGAGTCAATAGACATACACCTGTGAATGTTCAGCATGAACACACTAAAACTGGATTTCAAGGGGATTTGTGTGATATCTGCCTTATAGATACCTCCCAATATAGAGTGTTAAGTTATCTCTACTTATGGCATCCCTATTGCAGTATATCTTTCCCAACACTTAATCTAAAAACACTTTAATCTACCCCCTGAGCAGAAGTTGAAAGATCAAGCATTCAATACAGGAATTCTATATTCTAGAATACCAGACACCCCTTAGATATCTAGACTCAGAAGGACACATGCAATATTAGAGACAGAATTAACAAAACACATGCAAATACAGCATTACTCATATAAAATCAATCATGAAATCAGTAGATTCATGCATGAGACATACAACAAGAGATACATAAATTCACAAGACCTCCTACACAAAGCAACCAAAACTAGTTGTATCTTATTACAATGCCAGATATGTCCAGTTTTTAACAACCACAAAAATGAGAAAACACAACCTGCTAAATACAACAAGGAAGGTCCTCAGCATTAATTACATGGCACCTTTCAAAAATCACCAGATACTGTACTCATGAGAAGAATGGTGCTCCTCCAAAATGAATGCAGCAGGGGACAAGATGGGAAAGAGCAAGAGAAGGGCAAGGGGCAACCAAACTTTGAGCCCTGCGCCACCGCTGGAAGGCTCTCCATTATAAATTAGGTACATGGTTGTTTGACCGTCAGCCCATAACTCTGCATATCGCCATTGATGGCTCAACAACCCACATCTTCTTTTGGAAACCATCACAGTGCTCCTATGGAAAATTCCCACTCAAAACAAGCCTAAAGACGCAAAAGAAAACCAATGCTCCAACTTTAAAACATGGCCGTCGATCATTCCACTGGTTGAAAATCCATGGCACCAAATCATCGTTGAAAAGTCATCGTCCTATGAAAATGTGCCATGTAGGCACCTTGCATATGCATGTTCTACTTTGTGTATCACGTCATCGGCTTGACCAAAACTATCAGGAAGACCTTCCAATGTGCATGATTCAATATCCCACATTTGTCCTGCAGGGACCTTTCTATCAATTTATAAACGGGGCCGCATGTAAACAAAGTGTCGAGCATTTTGCCCCGTTCGACCCACGAATCTTCTGCCAATAGTCTATCGGCCAGACCTAATAGCATATCGGCCAATTCAAAATTTCTCCCGCCGATACACATGTCATCCTGATCGCCAATGAATCATACCCCATCGGCCAGACATAAACTGTCGAAATGACCTCGATTGGCTAGCCTGATATGCGATGTTACGCCGATGGACACTCTCAAAATCACAAATCGCCCTCCGTCGGTGAGACAAACCACATCGGAGCACAAACCAATCGCTGCACCGATGAGCGATGTCATTCTAATGGCATCCTCCATCGGGGTGACCCCCTCCCGTCAGCGGAACTCAAAATAGCTTTGCCGATATCACGTGTTACGCCAATGGCAACCCCATCAGCTAGATCGAACACATTAGAGGGTCTAAAAAATCTTTCACCGATAACATCGATCACTCCGATGAACATTTCTTTCGGCAAGACACACGTCGATGACACCATCGGCCAAACCTCCCACTGTCGGCCCAAATCAAAATTCCGTTGCCGATAGCCAACACTACACCGATAACACTTCATCGGTGATACTTCACAATAGTCACCCTGATGGCACATTATGATGACCCCCTCCCATCGGAATATGATGTTGATGCTGAAACATGCTGAGGAGACCCCAAAACTTAGAAATTTTTTGGATTTTTTGGGAAGGTGCCTACATGAAAATTTGCTCAAAAACTGACAGTCAATTCAAGCACCAATAGGTTGTATGGATGTGTTTTCTTGGTGCACCTAAAATTGAGAAAAACTACAATTATAGCAGACAACACATGTTTGAGCATCCATATGTTTATGGACAGGGTCTTCCCTCATCACCGTGGGAGCTATCAAGAGTCAGTGCGGGAGTACGGGAAGCTTCCTGCACTCCCACACTGACTCTTGATAGCTCCTATGGTGATGCGGGAAGAGCGTGGACTGCATCTCCCGGAAGGATAGAGGAATTTTGTCATTTGTTGTAGTGGTAACTTCCCTGGTAGACATGTATGTAAAATGTGGAAGCATTGACAAGGCATGTGAACTGTTTGGCAGAATGCCTCAAAGAGATGTCATCTCATGGAATGCAATGATTGTGGGATATGCACAAAATGGATTTTTTTGAAAAGGCTTAGGTGTAAAGCCAAATTCCACAACCTTTTCCAATATCCTCCCCGCCTATGCAAAAATGGGAGCTTTGGAATAGGGTATGGACATCCATCAAAGCATAAAGGATAAAGGAATTATGTCAGATGTTGTAGTTGCAACTACCCTAGTAGACATGTATGCAAAATGTGGAAGCATAGAGAAGGCACGTGAATTGTTTGAAAAAATGCCTAAAAGAAATATGGTCTCGTGGAATGCCATGATTACAGGATATGGACAAAATGGATTTTTTGAAAAGGCTTTAGAAACTTTCAAGCAAATGCAATTGGCAGGTCTAAAGCCAAATTCCACAACCTTTGCCATCATCTTCCCTGCCTGTGCCAAAATGGGAGCTTTGGAATAGGGTATGGACATCCATCAAAGCATAATGGAAGGGGGATTTTTGTTAGAAATTATAGTTGGAAATGCTCTGGTATACATGTATGAAAAATGAGGAAGTATAGACAAGGCACGTGACCTGTTTGACAAAATGCCTCAAAGAAATGTGGTCTCATGGAATGCCATGATTGCAGGATATGCACAAAATGGATTTTGCAAGGATGCTCTCAAAATCTTTGAATTAATGAAGCACTCTGGAGCATATCCTAACATTGTAAGCTTTGATTGTGTTCTATGTGCATGCAACTATTCAAGTTTAGGGGATGAGGGTTGTACATACTTCAATCACATGAGTAACCCTTATTGCATTACTCCTACAGTCGATCATTATGTGTGCATGGTTGACCTTCTTGCCCGTGCTGGCTATCTTGAGGATAGCCTAAACTTTATCATTAAGATGCCAGTTAAACATGTGATGGTTGTGTGGATGTGTTTTCTTGGTGCCTGTAAATCACATATGAATATAGGCTTAGGATTATTTATAGAAATGTTGCTTTTTGATTTAGATCCTAAAAATGTTACAACTTATGTTCTTGTCTCAAACATATATGCAGAAGTGGGCAGCTGGGGTGAGGTTCAAATGGTAAGGAGATTGATGAAAGATAGAGGAATTAAAAAGATCCCTGGATGTAGTTGGATTGAAGACCATAAAATAGTACTAGACATTTTACAAAGATCTTTTAGAGAAAAATGTAACTAAGAATAGCAAAGAATTGAAAAGGCTCTTGAAGTTTGGTAGGAAAGCCCATAATAGCTCAACATCTGTCAATAACAAAGATGCACAATGACTGAGAGAAATGGTAAGCAAAGCATCTGAAGATCAAGGTGGCAGACTTGAAGGACTAGAGATTATGTCAATGCCAAGAGTCAGCTATCATGGCTAACAACCAGAGTAATATTAGATCATGGCATTTCTAGCCAAGCAATTCCTCTTGGAAGCCTTATTTCTCAGGATAATAATAGTTATGTGACCTATACAAATAAAGTACCTCACCCCTTCTTTTCACTTTCAAAGTCCAAAACAAGGTCAATTGCACCACTTCTTTTCACTTCCAAATTACGCAGTAAGGGCAGTGAAACAAAGTTTAGAAATGTCGTGTCTGATATTAGCAATCATTGATTGCTGATTAGCAATAGTTGATTCAAGTGGTCTAAATAGTTTTTCTTCATGAGTATAGGTTTTTTTTATTTAAAGTTATTATGTAATTTCTTATAGCTATATTTCTGATTCCACTGTACATGGAATGAAATTGCTAGAAGCATCAGTGAATTTGGTTTCAAAGACTATTTAAATCCTATAAAGTCACACACTTTGAATCTCACAAGATACCATTGGTAGGTTGATTGCATAAGCCTTTTAGGTTAGCTTGTCCTATATGCTAATGTTGTATACATTGAAAAAATGAGGCACTTCAGTATAAGAAAAGAACATGGATGCTCAAATTAGAAAGGGAGTTGACCCACACAATGACAATTCACTTCATACACTGAATAAAATGAATGTGATGCCTCCAAATAGATCCCTTACTCAGGCACCATGTAGTTAACCAGTTTTAAAATGTGTCACTCTAGTACTATGTAGGCTCTAAAATCATGAAACCCTAATCACAAATTTGCATATATCAACATGTGCTTCACCAAACAAGTAATATGCCTGCATGTTCTATGCTTGTAACATTAACTGTTTAATGGATTGGCTTAAAAGAAAGCTCCTAATTTATTTACAAGAGCACATAAATAGTATAACTTAAACATGCATACAAAAGAGTAAAAAAAATTGCATGTGTTTATGATAATGATTGTGAGAAAAGTAAGGACTTTAAGGCACTACATGAACTAAAAGCTTTGTCAATTAGCTAGCAGACTTTGGGCTGCAAAGTCTAAGGTGCATTAGCATTTTCTTTCTATAGATTACAAGCTTGTAACTGAGCATTTTACAAAGATCTTTTAGAGAAAAATGTAAATTTTAATATGCCTTTTATCACCTTGGAGAATAGAAAATGGTAGAAAAACAATTCAGGCATCTCATTCATGTGACTAGAACACAAGTAACAGTGTGGCAGTTGGAAATCTATTAAGTGATGATGTAATAGTAAAATTATTAACTTCCTTTACCAAAGTGGAAAATAAGCATCTAATCAACTTCCATTATCCTATTAGGCATTAATATCACCACTAAATAAGGGGATAAAAGGGGAATGATCCAGTGTCTTATGCATAGTGAGTGTTACTTTGTTGATCAATTTTCACTGTCACAAAATGGATTTGTTGAAAAGGCTTTAGAAACTTTCATGCATATGAAATTGGCAGGTGTAAAGCCAGATTCCACAACCTTTGCTAGCATCCTCTCTTCCTATATCAAAATGGTAAGCTTTGGGACAGGGTATGGACATCCATCAAGGCATAATAGAAGGCAGATTTTTGTTAGATAGTATAGTTGGAAATGCTCTAATAGACATATATGAAAAATGTGGAAGCACAGACAAGGCACACAAACCGTTTGACATAATGCCTCAAAGAGATGTCATCTCATGGAATGCAATGATTGCAGGATTGCACAAAATGGATTTGTTGAGCAGGCTTTAGAAACTTTCAAGAAAATGCAATTGTCAGCTATAAATCCAAATTCTACAACCTTTGCCAACATCCTCCCTGCCTGTGCCCAAATGGGAGCTTTGGAACATGCTTCAAAGAATAATGGTAGGGGCATTCTTGTGAGATATTATAGTTTGAAATGCTTTCATAGACATGTATGCAAAATATGGAATCATAGACAAAAAATGTGAACTATTTGACATAATTCCTCAAAGAGATGTCATCTCATGGAATGCAATGATTGCAGGATATGCACAAAATGGATTTTGCAAGGATGCTCTCAAAATCTTTGAATTAATTAAGCACTCTGGAACATATCCTAACATTGTAAGCTTTGCTTGCATTCTAGGTGCATGCAGCCATACAGGTTTAGTGGATGAGAGCTGTACATACTTCAATCACATTTGTAACCCTTATTGCATTACACCTATAGTTGATCATTATGTGTGCATGGTTGACCTCCTTGCCTATGTTGGCTATCTTGAAGACACCCTAAAATTTATCATTGAGATACCTATTAAATATGCACTGGTTGTATGGATGTGTTTTCTCGGTGCCTGTAGATCACATATGAATATAGGCTTAGGAGTATTTACAACAACACTGCTTTTTTATTTGGATCCTAAAAATGTTGCACAACTTATGTTCTTCTCTCAAACATCTATCCAGAAGTGGGGAGGTGTGGTGAGGTAAGGAGATTGATGAAAGATAGAGGAATTAAAAAAATCCCTGGATGCAGTTGGATTGAAGGGCATAAAATAGTACATGCTTTTTGTGTAGGAGACAGATCACATCCATGCTTTTTATTTTTGCAAGGGGAAGGAAGCATAACCTTTGCCATATTGAAAGAAAGAAAAAGAAAAAAATTAATAGTATGAAAATGTGATTAAGTTTCTAGAATGGTCAAAAAAATAAAAATGGCAAAACAATAGAGTATTGTACATCATGCTCTCAAGAGCCGTCTTCTACAGTCCTAGATCCAAATCCTGAACTCTTTCGACATATACTTCTAACTGATGTTTCAAAGCTAAATCTTCCTCCGACTATTTCCACAGAAAGAGCATAAAAGGAAAATGAATCAAAACCCTAACCCTAGCTTTGAGTAGATTAATTAGTACAAAAACTAGGCAAATAAATACCAGGTCTTCTTCCTTTTCATATTTGATTTTCTTAGCATCCTTGGATGGAGGAAGAGGTGCTTCCACATTGCCATTACCGATGTGGGCTGAAGCAAGAGCCATTTTCACTAACCTTTACTGAGCAGCAATAACAAAGGAGACCAGAAGTCTGATATTTCCTTAATGGTGCATTGGCGCAAAGGATATTTTCAAAAGAAAAATCAACGATGCCATTTCAAGTTCAATCAGGGTTTAAATTTGACAGTTGTACAGCTATAAATTTTGGTGCCCATATTTTAGGTTAGGGTGAAAATTAAATTTGGCACCCATATAATTAAATATATTATAATATTATATTATTATATAATATTAAATATATTATAATATAATATATAATATATAATATAATATATAATATATAATATAATATATAATATATAATATAATATAATATAATAATATTATATAATATTATAATATTTTATAATATTATAATATTATATTATATATGATGCAGGGGCGTCATGCTCCTATCAAATTTTGGTTTTAGTTTTTTTTTTGTTTGCCTTCTTGGTGTTTGGTTTAAGCTCCTATCACCGACAGTTTTCTTTCTCTGCCTCAATGAACTGAATATTAGACATTTGTTTGAATTTACATTGAAGGATTGGGATGGAATTAGAATCTTGGCTGGCGGTTGTTGACAGTTGTAAAAGGAAAAAAAGAACCTAATTTGCAGTCGATGGTTAGAAGAGAGCAAAAGACAGCAATGACAAAAGATGAAACGACAGATAGAAGGCCGAGAGGATAGGAGGAAAGTGAATCGACTGCAGCTTTTTAGGAAGAATCTTCAGTGAGAGCATCGTGGAGGGTGTGAAGAAACATAAACTGCCACCATTCTCTAACAGAAATAGGAAGATGAAGAGCCCGACTTCTCAAGGTTGGCGGTGGAGAGAATAAAGGCATCGATGTCAAGGAGTTCTGGAGGAGGGGCAGATCGGGGCAAAAGGCATCGTTTGATTTTGCATTTATCCGTGAAGGTCATCAAGGCCGATATGGTATTGTTTACCTACTTTTAGAAAGGCCGAATGTGTGAAGGGAAATAGTGGAGTTTGTATTGTTTTTTATAATAGATTTAAAATAGTGAAACATGATGGTTTTGATTCTGTCATAAGGATCCATATCAATGAGAAACTCCTTTCATTCTTCCTATCACTTTGGGGTTCGATATTAAGCTCCTGTCATTTTCTTATTCTAATTTTCTTTTCTATTTTGAAGCTTTTTAAAGTTTGTTTGTTATTGCTCTGTGACTGGCGAGGCTTCCATCAGATTGGTATCAGAGCTAGGTTGTGATTGAGCATTGGTAAGAGGTCAATATGCCTCCCAGAAAAATGGGAACAGGAGGAGGTCGTGGCAGAGGTCGAAGAGACCATGGTGAGCCTGAGTTATTGTAGAATTTGATTGCCAGGATGGAAGCCCTAGAGAGAGCACAAAGGAGAGGAACCCCTAATATTGAAGATGTAAGTGATGAAGAGGAAGAACAATAGAGAGAAGAGAATGAGGCAGGACAGGTAGATCAAGAAGAAGAATTTGGGGAAAGACTACTGAAGTCAATCATAAGTTTGGGTTCTAAACCCAAGATAGAGGTGTCAACATATGCTGGAAGCCTCAATGGTGAAGATTTGATCGATTGGATCAATGACCTAGATAAATATTTTGAATATGAGGGTGTAGTAGAGGAGAAAAGAGTGAAGTTTGCCTGCACCAGATTGAAGGGCCATGCTGCCATGTGCTGGGACTTTGTCCAAGCTGAGAGGAGAAGAAGAAATAAGGGAAGATTAACTCCTGGGATCAAATGGTTGCCAAGTTGAAGGCCAAATTTCTGCCTAGTGACTATCAAGCTAATCTCTATAAGAGATTGTAGAATTTGAAGCAAAAGGATATGTCTATGAAAGATTATACTGAGGAATTTTACAAGTTGATAATCAAATATGGGCATGTTGAAGAAGATGTGGAGAAGATAGCCCAATATGTGAATGGTCTCAAGTATAGTTTGCAAGATGAAATTAGTCTTTTGTCCCCAAGGAGACTAGAAGAGGCTTATCAACTTGCCTTAAAGGTAGAAGAGAAGTTGCAAAGGAAGCAAAGTCAGCAAGAGAAGAAGATAGGAAAAGGTTTTAGAGGAAGGGGATAGCAAACAAGTAGGGGACAACAACATCATCAAGGTGAAGAGGTTGGAAGTTCCAGTGAGACAACCAACAATGATAGAGGTGGTTATCAAAATAGAGGAGGAAGGTCTTATGGAAGAGGTGGTTCACAAGGTAGAGGAAGAGGATTTGTTGGAAAATGTTTCAAGGGCAACCAATATGGGCACAAGAGTTAGGAATGCTCTGAATCATCACAAGGAGGACATTCAAAATTTGAGAAAAGAAATCAAGTTGTTCATGCTAATCAAGAGAGTGTGGGATCACCAGTACATCACAAGGATGAAGCAAAATCAGGAGAATCTTTGATGCTTAAGAGGGTGTTGATAAAACCACAAAAAGAAAGTCAAGAGCCAATTCAAAGGAGAGCATTGTTCAGAACCAAATGTAAGTCACAAGGTAAATGTTGTAAGTGTTGGCAAGAGACACTGTGTGGCTTCACGATTGTTGTCATTGATGGCAACAAAACTTATCCCACACATCCGTAGCACATAATATGTCTATACCGGAAGTCAGATTGAAGAGTGTTTTGGTCAAGTGAACAAGAACAGAGCATGCGGCAAGGTCTGACAATCAAGTCCGGATCTCTCAGAGGATGTATCTCAGCAAAGTGTAGACTTGGGGAACTCAAGAGGAATACCATGACTGCCACATTCCAGAGATTAAGCCTTCGGTGATGAAGAGTGAAAAGATATGAGCACCTAAGTGTTGGGTTCCTGACAGGCAGAATAGACTGAGAAAGAACTGACTGATAGAGCATTAGACCTTAATCTGGATGAGAAATTGATGGTGATCAAGCTACTTAAGGGATCATTCATGGTTGGCTGACATGATTGATGACTTCTATAACTATCTCTTTGATACGCATCACTTAGTAAGCATGGATTCAACTGACAGACCAGAGTTTGGGAAAATCTTGAGTATTCCAGATGCCGACTAGAATGATGTTGAAATCCTTGGTGCGGATCTATATACCAGATGGATTTTGATGTGAAGGTGTGTGTGTGTGGATATATAGTGTGTGCAAGAAAAGGCAGAGATAAGTGTGGAAGTGGCTATACAGGTCCAGTATGTGACAGAACAACAGCACCAAAACAAAGGAAGAATGAAGTGTAGTAGATCAGTATATTGAGCCTAACCAGAATTAAACCTCAGCATATGTAGATGCTTCTCATCAATTCAAATACTTGGTTACCTTCTATAAACCATTATAGGCAGTGAGCCTCTTGTGAGTAGTGTGCTCGGGTAGTGAGCCCTAATTGGTAAGTGCCATTTTGTGCTTCTTATTCTTTTAACATAGAATACAATCTTGGGTTAGTTACCCCGTGGTTTTTCCCTTAACAGGGTTTTCCACATAAAAATCCTTGTGTTATGTGTGTTGATTTCATTTCTTATCTCATCTTCATTTATGCTTATATGTTTTGATACTGTACTATTGTTAAAGAAGAAAAGAAAGTTAAGAAATGTAAGATAACTGATTCACCCCCCCTCTCAGTTATCTACCTTGTTTCCAACAATTGGTATCAAAGCCAAGTTCCTCCAAACAGAGCCTAACAGCTTGAGGAAGATCTGGGAATCTCAATGGATATGTATGGTATGAGGGAACAACTTCAGTCTACCCTAGATGATCTTGAGCAATCTCACTCTGAAGTTAATAACCTAAGGGAAAGACTCAAACAAGATGATGACTTCATAAATGAATTAAAAGAAAAACTAAGTATCTCTGTGAAAAAGAGAAAGGAACTTCTTCAACAATTAGCAAGTCAAAGTGAAGCCAATGATACTAATGAAGATTTGAATGAGAAAAAAAAGTGATGTGAGAAGCTTTCAAAAGAGGTCATTATGGTAAGACATGAAATGGAATCAGGGGTTATGAAATTCACCCAAGAAATTGAAGAGAAAAGAAAAATGGAAGATAATCTAAAACAATCTCTCAAGGAGAAGTAAGAAGACTGCCACAAAATGGATAGAATAATCAGGCATCTGGAATTTGATCTTGAAGAAGCTAGAGATAATGAAGAACAACTTGAAAATCAGATAGACACTCTTAAAAGGGATCTTCAAACAGCAAATGAATACAAAGAAAAATTCAAGATAAGCTCTGCTCAACTTGAAGTTCTTCTTGAAAGCCAAAAGAGGGTAGATGACAAGCATGGCTTGGGATATGAGAAAGGTGAAAGCTCTGGATCTGGTTAGAAGAACTCTAGATTAGGAAATCCAAGGTACAGGCCTAGAAGACCTCTGGTAAGACAACCAAATGCTCAAAGATATCCATCCTTCAATGGATACTGCCACAATTGCAATAACTTTGGTCATAAAGCAAATTAGTGCAGAAGAAGAATGAATCAGACTAATTCATCCTTCTCTGGACAGTGTTTTAACTACAAAAGGTATGGTCACAAATCTCATGAATGTATAAATATGCAAATAAATAATTCATTCAATGGTAGATGCTTTGCATGCAATAGAATGGGACATATGGCTAATCAATGCAGATCAAGAGGATATCAGTCAAATATGCAAAGAAATATAGCTTTCTACAATTCCAATAGATCCGGTCATATTGCCAAATTCTGCAAAAGTAAGAATCAAGATAGAAGGGGTCCAGTGCATCATAATCAAAATCAAGACAAAGGAAAAGGAAAAGTGAATGCAGATGAAGTTCAAAGGGAGATGAACAAGATTTGGGTGAAGAGAAGTACAAAAAATGTTGGGGATGGATCCGCACCAGAATCTGGTGCTGATATTCCTTCCAAAAACTAAATAGATGAGCTCTGGCTCAGGGAGAGTCACAAAGGAAAACAATTTCCCCTAGCCAGTCAATTGGTGCCTAAAATTGGTACATGGAGTATTGCGGATTGAAGAGTTCTCAAAGAGATATCTAAATAATCCTTGGTAAAAATATAAAAGATCCGCAAGGAGTTTTGAAGAGGTCAATCATCCAAGATTGATCTGGTTTAACAGTCATCTGCTAAAAGCAAGATTTTAGCAGTTAGATCCGGTATGATTCAAAATTGAAATATCTTGATCTGCGGATAAATGGAATGATTGGAGAAAGGAAGATAGATTGTCAATTATCACCAAGAATAATTCTAAGTGCATCTCAGTGATTCGGAAGGATCTCTCTCAGAACAAGGTCAAAACAAGGGAACTAGAATGACTTAAGGTGTGCATTTATTGCAATATGAATTTAGGGTTTGCACAGAAATATAAGAGTTCTTTTTGTTCATCATTTGCACATCTGCATTTGATAAGAAGAAAGAAAGAGCTCTACAACAAGATTGCTTCAACCCTCTCAAAGATCAACCGCAGAATTTGATTCAACCAGCGATCTTTTCAGCTCATATCATTAACCCTAGAAGCGTAAAAAGGTATTTCCGCTCTTGAACACCTCTCTCTGAATCTTTTTGATGATGGCTACTCCAAATATTGTTAAGATCACTGATAGTCTGCGCCCTAAGTTTAAGAAACATCCTTACAAATCCCTAGAAGTTGATCCTTTAGGCGCATTCTCAAGCATTCTGCATGGGGTTCTACACGTAGAGGATGTTAGGGTATACATTCACACCAACATTGAGGAATTTGGGGAATCCAAGCTAATGGATATCTATCACAATCAATTAATAGATGAAACATTTGAACTTAAACCCCAATACAAGGCCATCTGGGATAAGCATTTTGGACATTGCATCCACTTCCCCTATTTTGCAGAAGATGAATGGGTCCAGTATGTTCTCAATAGAATACATGATAACTTATGTGGTTGTTGAAACCCTTCAAAATAACAAAGGATGCAATTAGGGCAGTAACTAGCTTGCACTCATCCGGTGGGTTGCCTGCTCTCAAATCGATCAAGAACCAAACTGTAAGTGAGGCTACTAGATCAAAATTTGACAAAAGAGCAATGACAATAGAGGATATCACAGATCCGGATATCAAATTTGCTTCTATGATAATTGGTTATAAAATATATCACTCTAGCAGGGAGAATTCTGTATCCGAAATAGCAATATACACTGCTTATCAGATGCTAAGGGAAAATGTTGATTATGATCTTTGTGAGCTTCTCCTAAACCAACTATTAGAGAATTTGTAGAAAATAAAGAAGGATAAGAATAATTCATTTAAGTACGGTGGCTTGATACTATGTCTCTTCTTTTACTATATGAATGATTTACCCGGATCCAGTGGTTGATTATGGCAAAATGACAGACTGGTTGCCATACAAATCAGAGATTATATGTATGGGCTTGGTGATGCCAAGGCTCAAAGCACAGCTCTCTGGGGATATTTCAAGAATTTCCAAGGCATGATGCAGGCCAGAGAAAGAATTCCACAAACATTAGTTGAAAAATACAAAGATACAGTGTGTTTCATGGTAGACACTGATCAATGCCTAATGGAGGCAGTGGAGCCCAGGACAGTCTGGATTATGCCAATGGGCTATGAGGTAGATGAGAAAATCTTGGAGCTGCATATCCAACACCTGCTGAGTCAGCCTAAGGACCCTGAGGTAGAAAGGTTTGGAACCTTTCAAGAATTGAGTGTAAAAATTCATGTTGAACAAAGACAACTAGAGATGGAGAGAAAAGTAAGAAGGGAAGTAGAGGAAGTTGCCAAAAGATATCGCATCTCAAAAGAAGCAGTTGATGTAAACAGAGAAAAATTAGAAAGAGATGAGAAGGAGAGACAAGAAGCAGAAAAAGAAAGTAATCCAGTACAAGCCCCCTCCCGAACCAGATCCTCCAAGAGCTCTGCACCTGCCACCTCCAAGAGCCCAAAAGCCTCAAAACTGGAAACCAAGACATCTGGAAAGGGAGAGAAGGGAATGAAGACAAAGGCCACAAGGTCATACATAAGCCAAAAGGATGATGAAGAAATAGAATCTGATGAAGTTAAGAAAATGAGGAAGAAGAAGAAAACATCTGGGGAATCCTCTACCGATCAAAACAAGGAAGAAGAGGCAGAAGAATTTGTTGAAAGGCCTACTCTCTCCATTGATGATGTCATCAAGGCAGTTACTGTGGATGGGAATTTGCAACCAATGATAGAATTCTATGATGAGTATAGTGACATAGACAAAAGGATCTTGGAAGAAGCTACAGTTAAGTACTTAAACATATATAATAAAGCATTCATTGAAATCATCTCTCTAATCCCCAAGAGTTTAGAGAAAGTACTTGAACTCAGAAAAAGACAATGCTAAGGAAAAGGATTTGGAGATCTGGGAACAAATAGCTATTTAGCTCTATCCTTCCATCACCCCAAAACAAATGAACATGATCTTCAAGGATTGCAAGGATGAGTTCTGGAGCAAAGCTAGAATGAACAAACTTATGCTCAGAGAGACTGATCAAGAGGTAAAAGAGACTGAAGACATCCTTCAAAATGCATATAAAAGATTCAATCTTCCTATTATAGAGGACATAAGTTATGAACCTTCTGCCATGGATGTTGAAGGATCAAGTGCATCAAAGGAAGATTCTACTGAGAAAATTGCAGAAGAGTCAAAGGAGATAGGTGAAGAGAAAACTAAGGACTTGGATTCCTTTGTTCTGGAAGAGGAAGCCCATGAAGAAGTAAACATCTCTCTTCCGAATCCCCCAGCAGACTTCGAAACTGAAGGAGAACCAAGAAAAGAGAAGAAATCAAGTCAAGAAGAAGAGGTAAAGGGAAGAGAAGAAGATCAAATAGAAAAGACCCCAGGTGACAGTTCTGAGACTGCAAAAGGAAAGAAGACTCTGTCTCCAGTAAGAGACACTGCAGAAGCAGTTAAAGACTTCCTGATCAAAGAAATGATGGAATTAGATGAACCAGAGCTATTTCAAGGACCACTCAATTTTGACTCTCTCTCTAGTCTAGACAATGAAGGTAGCATCTTTTGCTCAAGCCAAAGCAAAAGAAAAGCTTTTGAAGTCTCACATGGAAGATTGTGAGCTAATAGAGATTGCATCTGGTGTGTTGGAGAAGATCATGCCATCCTTCTAGAAGGATCCTTTGGCCTCTTCATCCGGTAACTTGAAATCTCTTGTTAATTCTATTAGCACACATTTTGATTCCTTGGAGAAATCAGCAGAAGAGAAAGTCCAGAAAGAGTTTTTGGGAAAGAGATTCTCTAAAGTGCAGGGACTCATAGCAAATGATAGGAGAAATCTAGATATTGGGATAAAGAGCTTAGAAAATTCTCTTAAAGATGGTGGAGAATTATACAAATTTTGTTTATCTTGGTCCACAGTGACAGCAGACATTGCAAAGAAGGTGGAAGAACAAGAGGGTAAACTATCAAGTTTATCTCAAAATTTTGATCCTCTAACCTCATCCATAATGAATCAAGAGTGCCAAACTATTGTCACTATAAATGAGTTAAAGAGGCTTGAGAAGGAGAAGAAGAATAGAATAAGCAGAATGAGCAAACTTAGAGGGATAATTATCCCTAAGTTAGAGGCCATGCATGAGTCCCTAACTGATGGCTCAGACCACAACCCGGACTAGTGATCCGATAGACTTAAAGAGGGCAGAAGCTTTTGCATTTTAGTTAAGTGGTCACATCTCAATTTTGGATAGGATGAAGCAGAGTTGGGTAGCAGAATTTGTCCAGTTGAAAACCAGCTTTGTGGATATACTGAAGTATATGTAAGTACAACTTGTATATATACTTATGCGGTAATATATAGATTGATTTTTGAAAGTTTTGGTGTGTGGATTTCACCCTTTACCATTGATGTCAAAGGGGGAGTGAGGAGTAGTGAAAAATGTGGAATCCAGCTAAGGGGGAGCTCTAGTAATAGTGTACATAAGACAGAGCATCAGCCAAGGGGGAGTTTGTTACAACACTTAGTCATTTTTCACTAAGTGTTGCCATCAATGCCAAAGGGGGAGATTGTTGGCAAGAGACACTGTGTGGCTTCATGATTGTTGTCATTGATGGCAACAAATCTTATCCCACACATCCACAACACATAATATGTCTATACCGAAAGTCAAATTGAAGAGTGTTTTGGTCTGATGAATAAGAACAGAGCATGCAGCAAGGTCCAACAATCAGGTCCGGATCTCTCAGAGGATGTATCTCAGCAAAGTACAGACTTGGGGAAGTCAAGAGGAATACCATGACTGCCACATTCCAGAGATTGAGCCTCTGGTGATAAAAGAGTGAAAAGATATGAGCACCTAAGTGTTGGGTTCTTGACAAGCAGAATAGACTGAGAAAGAACTGACCAGCAAAGCATCAGACCTTAATCCAGATGAGAAATTGATGGTGATCAAGCTACTTAAGGGATCATTCATGGTTGGTTGACATGATTGATGACTTCTATAACTATATCTTTGATATGCATCACTTAGTAAGCATGGATTCGGCCGACAGACCAGAGTTTGGAAAAATCTTGAGTATTCTAGATGCTGACTAGAATGATGTTGAAATCCTTGGTGCGGATATATATACCAGATGGATTTTGATGTGAAGGTGTGTGTGGAGATATAGTGTGTGCGAGAAAAGGTAGAGATAAGTGTGGAAGCAGCTATACAGGTCCGGTATGTGACAGAACATCAGCACCAAAACAGAGGAAGAATGAAGTGTAGTAGATCAGTATATTGTGCCTAACCGAAACTGAACCTCAGCATATGTGCATGCTTCTCATCAGTTCAAATACCTGGTTACCTTATATAAATTATTGTAGGTAGTGAGCCTCTTGTGAGAAATGTGCTCGGGCAGTGAGCCCTAATTGGCAAGTGTCATTTTGTACTTCTTATTCTTTTAACAGAGAATACAATCTTGGGTTAGTCACCCAGTGGTTTTTCCCTTAACAGGGTTTTCCACATAAAAATCCTTGTGTTATTTGTGTTGATTTCATTTCTGCTCTCATGTTCATTTATGCTTATATGTTTTGATACTGCACTATTGTTAAAGAAGAAAAGAAAGTTAAGAAATATAAGATAACTGATTCACCCCCCCTCTCAGTTATCTCCCTTGTTTCCAACAGTAAGCTCATTATAGATAGTGGTAGTACTGATAACATTGTTGCAATTGAGATGGTAGAAAAGTTGAATCTAAAAAGGATTAAACACCCCACTCCGTATAAAGTAACTTGGGTACAAAAAGGTCATCAAATATTGGTTAGTGAGCAAGCCTATGTTGATTTTCAGATTGGCAGTTATAAAGATTGTGTTTTATGTGATATAATGCCCATGGATGTGTGCCATATTTTGCTTGGAAGACTATGGTAGTTTTATAGAAAATCAGTACATGATGGAAAGGAGAATACATATACTATTGAAAAGAATGGTGAGAAGCATACCTTGCTGCCCATGAAGGAGAAAGAAGAGGACAATAGCAGCAGCAGTAGTAAGGTAATGTTAGTGAGTGGTAAAGAGTTTTTGAATGATTTGAAGAATGAAGAAATTAGTTATGCTTTGGTTCCTAAACCTAGATGTGTAATGACTTCTACAAAATTGGAGGATTTGCCTATGGAAGTGCAAGATATTTTGAATGAGAACTTAGATATTGTTTCAAACGAGTTGCCTAATGAATTTCCTCCTATTAGAAGCATTAGCCATCATATGGATTTGATTTTGGGTGCTAGCCTTCCAAATAAGGCTACTTATAAGTTAACACCTATGGAAAATGAGGAGATAAGGAAGCAAGTGGAGGACCTTTTGAACAAAGGATTGATAAGGGAAAGTCTAAGCCCTTGTGTTGTTCCTGCAGTGTTGGTTCCAAAGAAAGGAGGGGAATGGTGTATGTGTACTTATTCAAGGGCAATCAATAAAATTACAATAAGATATAGGTTTCCCATGCCTAGAATTGAAGATTTGATGGATTGTTTAAGTAGCTCCATGTATTTTTCCAAGATAGATTTAAAAAGTGGCTATCACCAAATAAGAATTAGGTTGGGGGATGAATGGAAGACAGCTTTTAAAACTAGTGATGGGTTGTATGAGTGGTTGGTTATGGCTTTTGGATTGTCTAATGCCCCTAGTACTTTTATGAGACTAATGAATGAGGTCATTAAACCATTTCTTGGTAAATTTGTGATTGTATATTTGGATGACATTTTGGTGTTTAGCAGGTCCAAAGAGGAGCATATGTAACATTTGAGGCAGGTTATGAGAAGATTGTATAAAGAAAAGTTGCAGATCAATTTGGAGAAGTGTGTGTTTATGCATACCGAATTGGTTTACTTAGGTTTTGTGATGTCAAAAGATGGGTTGAAGATGGATAAAGAGAAGGTTTAGGCCATACTTGATTGGCCATCACCAAGAAGTATCATGGAGGTAAGAAGTTTTCATGGTCTTTCCAGTTTTTATAGGAAGTTTATAAGAAATTTCAGTCATGTGGTAGCACCTATATTGGAAACTATTAAAGGGCATAAAAGACCATTTGTGTGGACTAAAGAGGTTGAATAAAATTTCAGATTTCTCAAGAAGAAGGTGAGTGAACAGCCCGTACTTGCTTTGCTTGATTTTGATAAAGTGTTTCAAGTAAAGGGTGATGCTAGTGGGTTAGCTATTGGGGAAGTCCTAAGTCAAGAGGGAAAACCAATTGCATATTTTAGTGAGAAATTAAATGAAGCAAAAAGAAAGTATTCTTCTTATTATTTGAAGTTTTATGCTTTGGTTCAATCCCTCAAGAAATGGAGACATTATCTATTGCCCAAAGAGTTCATTGTGTATACAGATAATCATGCTTTGCAGTTCATTAACAATCAATACAAATTGAATCAAAGGCATGCTAGATGGGTTGAGTACATTCAGAGTTTTAATTTTGTTTTGAAGCATAAGAATGGTCAAATGAATATAGTTGTTGATGCATTGAGTAGGAAAAGTTTATTGTTGTGTGAAATACAAACTAACAGTGTGGGGTTTGAAAGTTTGAAAGATTTGTATGCAGAGGATGCAGATTTTAGTGAAGCATTTACAGCTTGCAATGATCCTATTTGTTGAAATAAAGAGCCATGGACTGATTACATGATTCAAGAAGGTTTGTTGTTTAAGGAAAACAAGTTGTGTATCCCTAGAGGATCTATGAGAGATAATTTGTTGAAGGAAAAGCATATTGGTAGTCTTGTTGGTCACTTTGGACGGGATAAAACTTTTTAACAGTTGAATGCTCATTATTATTGGCCAAAGATGAAATCAGATCTGAAAAGATATGTGGAAAAGTGCAGAATTTGTCAACATGCCAAGGGAAGAAGTCAAAATGTTGGGCTTTATCAGCCATTACCAGTTCCAACCAGGCCTTGCGATTCAAGGAGTATGGATTTTGCTTTGGGTTTGCCTCGTACACTAAGAGGTAATGATTCAATCTTTGTTGTGGTAGATCAATTTTCTAAAATGGTGCATTTTATACCATGTAAGAAGACCAGTGATGCCACTAACATTGCCAGTTTGTTCTTTAAAGAAGTTGTAAGGCTACATGGTATTCCAAGAAGCCTAATTTCTGACAGGGATACTGTTGTTCTCAAAATTAGCTACGCTCATTTTTGTAGACAACCCCCTTGAAACTTGTCTACTTCGTGATCTACACTCTAAGTTCACAAATCGAGACAAGATTCTCTTGGTCTTGTGCGAAGTCGTTTAACATCCTAAACTAGTTTGCGACTTTCCCTTGAATCGATTCCTAGAAGTTGGAGCAAATTGATTAAGTCGTAAACCAATCAAAATATCAATTTTTGGTCTTTTTTTAAGTGTTAGTAAATTTTTGAGTTTTCACATGTAAAGTCAACCAAATTTGTTGCTATTACATGTCTTTTTTTCACTTATGCAATGTCGGTAGAAATTGCCGACTTGACACATCTTTTTGGTTTAATGTGTAATGGTGGCACTTTTTACTGTATGCCTGAGAGGCACTTTTCGCCGTCGTTGAATGTTTCCTCAAAAGGTTTATTGAATGCATCGTTGGTGAATTTAACCGCTTTTGCATTTTTCTACAACATGTGTGAGGACGGCCGAAATTGCAACCCGAGCAAGATCTCTGAGATCTTGAACTTCGAGTGCCATTAATGGTCACTCGTGCCAAATATTAAAGGCTTGATTTCAAGCTTTTAAGTATGTCTTTCCGGTTGTTTCTTTTGTCATTTCATTCTTCCTAGCTATTCACTGGACTCCCCTCGCGCCATTCTACTGCATCATTTTGGATTCAACCGAACTCGCCGTTGTCGAACTTAGGGTTTCCTCTGTTTGAACAGGTAACTCTTTTAATTGCTTTCATTTTCTTTTTTAGGGTTTTCGTTAGTATAATGGTTTGAATGACTTTGTTTGATTTTGTTATAAACTTCTGTCGAATGTTGTTTTCCTATTGTTGTGGTCATCTATGTTTTAATCTAGGTTCATTTTTCTAAACCTGCATCAAATGTGTCTTCAAATAGATTGATCTTTGTGCCCTAAGTCTTATACCAATATGGGTTGTCGGCGGTTTTACCGATCACGCATCAAAACCAGTTCACACTTCATAGTTCCTATATGTATTTGCTGCGTTAGCATGTTTCTTCCTATGGTTTGAGTTAAATGCACAATCGGCAATTTGTGCCACTTAAACTTTTCAATACTTATCAAGACACAAGGTGTATGGGCGACAAAATTTACTGCCCTTACATGAAAACCTTGTAACTTCTACTGTGCATTGTCGACAAAAATTGCCGCTCAAACATCACCTGCAATCTCCTGTCAAATGCAAGGTCGGCAATTTTTGCCGCTTAAACATCAAACTTGGAATGTCCGTCTTACTTGCGGCGTCGGTGAAATTCGCCGCTCCAACATACACTTTTTTCCTATCATATGCAACGGTAGTTGAAATTGCCGACCATGCATGTGCTATATTTTTCCTGTGATCATGAGCAATAGCGGTGTTTTTCACCGACTTTGCATAATAATCATCTTCCCACACATACATAAGCGGTGAAAATACTCACTTTTACACATGCAAACACTTCCTCATGCAGGAGTGGTCATTTTGACCGCAATGCATGTTTTCCTAAATTTTTCCCCAACACTGGGAAAATTCACCTTTCAAGACCTGTTAGCCCGCTTTCGCCTTTGCCTCGATTTGCGCGCACTCAAGCCCTTCAACGCATGCTTTCCCATCCATGATCATTGAATCGCGGTTATCCTAGTTTATCCATTTTTCCCCTAACTACGAGATCATGGCCTTTTGCAGTTCTCAACCAGCATTCATGGCAGATATCAATCTCAAAGTTCTCTTCAAGAGCTCATGTCAGAACCATCTCCGTCGAAGGCAAAAATCATGAAGTACAAGTACCAAGGTGTCTTTCCAGTGACAGTAGTGCAGTCAAATATTGATGAAATCAAAGACACAGAAATTGGGCATGTGGACATGTCAAAATTTGTAGATAGAACAAAACAGACAAATCCTTCTAAGCCTATGTAGAAAATCATTGACAGTAATATTCATTTGGTTGCATCATTTCTAGTTTCTGCACACAATTCTGAATTTGTTCTTCAAGTGACCAATCATTACAACAGAGACACCAGAGTTGTGACAGATTCTCAGGGGAATGTAATCATGAGATTGGATGTAGAATTCCTTGACAAAATCTTCATGTGTCCACCCATTGAAAATATTGGACGGATTGACTTTGCTCAGGGGCAATAGGATTATGATAAAGATGTGGAAGCTGCCAGAAGGTACATCAACAACAAATGGTTGAAAATCCCTAGAAGTAACTTGACTAGATGGCCAAAAGACCTTCACAGGAGTGACTTTGTAGAAGAAGTTTGTGATTTGATTACTCTTTTGAGTCACATCAGAGGACTCCCTTCTGCTTCCAAATTCTAGGACTGGATGTACACTTACATCAAGGTAATTCTACGGGGCAATCAGAAAATATTCTAGGGAGAACAGATCAGTAATGCATTACATGAGCAACTGGTAAAAGTCAATACCACATTCAAATTTTATATGACCTCTTATCTTGTCTATGTTGCTAAAAGCATGAGAAACTTTCCAGTTTTAACTCAGGTAGGAGATAGGAGATTGATCCTAGTATATGAATATTACCCTCAAATCACTCTAAAGGGATTAATTCATCATTTCTGAAGGGTCAATGATGCATTCTTTTCTATGTTCATGTGCTTATGGGATAGTGAACTTGTTCAGAAAAGGGTCTCTGATGAAGCTTGGCACATTGTAAATTCTTTTGGTTGCTTGTTCCTACAATTTCCCACTTTCACATATCTTCGGGTAGGGTATTATCTTGGTTACCCTTATATGCTTCCACGATATCCTAGTGATCATATTGTTCTTATGGAGCTATGTAGACAGCTGATTGTAGTGCACAATAAATAGATGGAGCTGAAGAAGTCGGGGATAAAGTTCCCTGTTGAAATTAGGAGATATAGTGGAACGTCTATTAGCTCAAGGACAAATCCTACTGAAAACCACTGTGGAAAGAAAAGAGAAGATGGAAAAATCTAAAACTGAGCTGGACAACCTGGTAGATCTACTTTCACAAGAGCTGCAAGATCAAGAAGAGAGTCTGGAAGAGTAGATAGATATGAAAAAGATTAAGATAAAGAATCTGATCACCATTGGGGTCATTAAAAATAGGGAATCATATCTCAAGACCAAGGAGACTCTGGTGCATCGAATCCACATAATAAAAGGTCTACTTGAAGATCTATGTCAAGCTCGAGAGGCCAGTGAAGATAGTGATGTCACACTTCTACACCAGCTAGAAGAACTTCCATGCACCCTGATAGGGGAAGATCACAAGTTTCTCTCACCAGAGGAAATGGTGAGTTCCTTTGAAGAGATGGTCCAAAGAAAATTCGAAGAGGAGATGCCCTTAGTGCTTTCAATGGATAATCTATATGACCAACACTCAACTCTAGAGAACCTGAAAGATAATCTAGAAAAGCATGAAAAGGCAATAAAGGCAGTGAAAGACTCAATTCTCCAGGCTCGCACCATCTCAGAGAATACAGCAAAACCAGATGCATGCGTGATGGCAGCCATCCAAGCTATGTACCAGAACTTTTTGAAGAAGAATGACGGAGGAAGCTAGTGCCTTAGTTTATTTTTCTTATATATGATATGTAATTTGAATTTTGTTTTGGAAACTTTCATATGTAATTTTCCAAAATGTAATTACATGTGAGACAAGAGAAGTCCCAAGTCAAATAGGACTCTTTTGTTGAATAAGTCAAAGTAGTTGTAAATTTCCTATTTTTGCTCCAGGCTCCTCCTTATAAATAAAGAGGGCCTCTTTTGTAAATATTATCTTTTATCTATTGCAAGAAAACTCTAGCGAATTGAAAAGCAAATCAAGACTTTGTGCTTATTTGTGTAAATCAATTTTCAAATATTTATCAATACAAGAGAGCAAGTTAAATTCCAATATTTGTCTTGGAGTGATTTGTTTTATGATAGAATTGTTCTTATGTCTTTGCTATCATATTATCTTTGATAAGTAATTGAAGTGTGAGAGTTTATTTCAAGTGATTAAGGAGTATTCTAAATCTAATTTTAATAGACTTTGAGCTATAAAATCATTTGTGAGAATTGTGTTGTGTTCGTGAATGAGAAATAGCTTGAAGACTTTGTGCTGCAAGTTGTTATCTTTAATCTATTTATCTCATCTTGGCGTATAGTGAAGACTTTGGGCTGTACTCTACTCCAAATCATTTTATTTTCTGTTGGTGAACGAAGTAACGGAAGACTTTGTGTTTCCGTGGGTTTCGTGGTAATTCATAGTTCTTTGCATTGTATTAGTTTTGTTGAAATCATTATCTTAAAGTGTAAACATATATTCTGAAAAAAGAGAATATGAAGGAATGGAATCACCCCAAATATAGTTCTTAGTATAAATAAGCTTTATCAGTTATTAGTTTGTAATAGCTAGCAATCAGAGGGAACCTTCCCTTACTGAGAGGAGAGACTTTGTCTCATCATAGCTGTAGCTGATATACCCATTTTGCTGTTAGTGAGTTAATGACAAAATATTCACCCAACAGATACTAAGTTCGTGGGTCATTTTTGGAGGACTTTATGGAGGAAATTGGGCACAAATTTGAACTTTAGTTCTACTTATCATTCACAAACGGATTGTCAGACCGAGGTTGTCAATAGAGGCCTTAGCAATTTGTTGAGATGTCTTATTGGTGATTCATCCAAAGGTTGGGATCTCATGTTAGCACAAGTTGAATTTGCATATAATGATTCCCCAAATAAAAGCACATGTTTCATTCCTTTCTATGTGGTGTATGGTATGTACCCAAGAGGTGTATTTGAACTTCAAGATTTTACTGGTATGGAAAAGAGGAGTACAGATGGGGAAGAGTTTTCTCAAGTCATTCATGACATTCAAGAGAAGGTGAAGTGTAACATTGAGGACAACAATTAGCAATATAATAAGTATGTTGATCAAAAGAGGAGACAGTTAGAGTTTTAGATTGGAGACCTTGTATTGGTACATCTTCGAAAGGAGAGATTTCCTACTGGAACATACAACAAACTTCAAATGAAGAAGATTGTTCATTGCCAAGTCCTTAGGAAGTTTTCTGCCAATTCCTATGAAATTGCTCTACCTGCAAATTTGAATATATCTCCTATCTTTAATGTAGAAGATTTATACCCATACAGGGGGAATATAGAAGCAAAGGAAATTGAAACAGTCATTCCATCTCTGGAAGAATAATATGGGACAGTTGCTGCTTCACAGCAGATAGAATACTATGATGAATGTTTTATCCTCCATACTATGATTTGATATGATCATCGTTCTAAAATCAATAAGTAGATGGTCGATTCAATATACTATAACAAAATACTCACTTGTATTACCAAGTATCAACCATATAATTTACATTCATTGTCTCATCGATTACAGAAATAGATCAAAATAGTTTACTTAAAATGTTATCTACATTTTCCTAAGTTGACACTTAATAGTTTTTTACTGTTACACCGTAAATACAGGAGGTTAAACCTCATTGGTGAACTCATATAATCGCCCATAATACAATGATGTATAGTCTAAAAGGAACTATTCGATTTCCTCATGGTTAATAAACACATGAAATGAGGAATACTTGATAATGGATGATCTTGAGTTGGCAGAGATGTGCAAATAAGACATAGGGTCGATGCCTCTTGACTGTGTATTCACTCTATGTTCCAACCACTATACTTCTCTCTATATATCTTTGATCCTTTTCAAGTTTTTAACCTTAGTAATATATAACCAATGGCTCATCTGAGTCATTATTATTAACAACTGAGGCACGAATCCTACAGAATCACCTCATTTCGCACCTCCTCTATGATTCAGTTGCGAACTTTAATGAAAGATTAACAGTGCACAATGATTTAGTCTTAACTGAAACCAAATTTTAAGCAAAAATCCCACATGTCGATGGGAGATAGCCGCTCCATGGCTCGTTAGTTGTGGTAGTTAAAACCACAGTCCTCCTCTTTAGGATGAGGCTGACACATCACTTAAACACTACTGATCTTTAAATGATCACAATAAGTGGTTTGATCCACCACTAATACTATTGAAGACTCCTAAAAGTAAGCCTTCAGCTACTCAAACATAACACCATCGACTCATTATGAGGTATTATACTCATTCGATGCTAAGGCATTTACATATTTGATTACATCAAATATAATTCTCATAACATTGCCTCTATATTAGATAGTTATGGTTTAATTGATAAAATCATAATATTTAAACAAGGATTACAGATAATGTGATTGGGTTGAGCTTGTATCCCCATCACAATCTGTCGACAATAATCACGTATTCTTAACTTGATGAAATCGTCTTAATGGTAAGAATCATTTATAACACATCAAGTGACTTAATAATAATAAGAGAACCATTTTACGACAATAACGTCGTAATTTTTACGTTAAACGTAAATGGTCACGATTCATACACAAATGACGTCGTTTACATTACTAACAACTATGACAACTTACTACAACTTACAAAGATTTACAAGGTATCGACTACCTGTCGATTGGGTTCCAAAAGTAAACTAACAAGACAAGACTTACCTCTTACGACACATTGGTTCACGTTTTCGTTAAACACTTATACTCGTTTTGGCAAATAAACCACTCGTAACCCAAGGTCTATATTCCTCTCCTCAAAAGATACTCTCTCTTTTCTCTGAGAGTCATCTTGAAACCTGTAATCCTGTATCAGACTTGTTACCAAACAAATTATGATCAGTGCATAATTATTCAAATAATAAATTAAATCTCATAATGCAAATATTAAATCGATAATAACATAATCATTTCTCTAATTTCATAAATGACATTCAATATAATCCATATCTTTCCTTGTCATTAATCTAAACATCATAATAAATTTACTTATGTCCAAGTAAAAGTAAAAAGTATAGCAAGACAAAACTTGGGGATGTACAACATATCCTTCCCCTAAAGATTCATCATCCTCGATGATATAAAGTATCAAAAAGTAACTAAAAAGCAAGTTCATTGTTTTCAACTAGTAACAACATTAAATAAATGAGGAAACTTTTGATAAAATTCATGGTAATCCTCCCATGTAGCATTTTCCTCAGCATATTGGTCCCATTGGACCTTGCATTGCAAGACCTCTCTGTTACACAAGCGGAGCTTGCTCATTTCTAACACCTTGAGTGGCTCGATCGTGACCACCCCTGGGTCTTGCATCTGTAAAGAATTCCAATTCAAAATATGATTATCACCTACGATATATTTCTTCAAATAAGACACATGAAAAACATTGTGCATTCTAGACAAGGCTAGTGGTAGAGCAATTCTGTAGGCAACCGGATTGACCACTTCAAGCACTTCAAAGGGTCCCACATAATGAGAGGCTAGCTTAGAAGACTTCCCAAACTTAATAGAACTTTTCTGAGGTTTGACCCTCAAAAAAACTTTTTCTCCAACAGAGAATTGCCTCAGAACATGTTTTGCATCCGCATAGCTCTTTTGCCTATCATTGGCTTCTGCCAATCTTTTTCTAATCAACTTAACTTTTTCTTCCATTTCAACTAGAATTTATGGTCTAATGCTAATCCTATCTTATAGCTTATCCCAGCTTATAGGAGTTCAAAATCTTCTTCCATACAATGCTTCAAATGGCACCATCTTAATAGAGGAATGATAGGAATTGTTATAAGCAAATTCCACAAGTGGTAAGTATTCCTCCCACTTGTATTGTTGATCCATGCAATACATTTGCAATAAGTCTTCTAAAACCTATTTTACTCTCTCAGTTTGCCCATCAATTTTAGGATGATAAATTGTACTCACGTTGAGTTTAGTTCCTAGCGCAGAAAATAAAGTTTGCCAAAGCTTTGATGTTACACGCACATATCTATCCGAGATAATCTTTTTAGGGAAGCCATGCAATCTAAACACCTCTTACACAAATTTGCGAGCTAACACAGGTGCTCCATCAGTCAAATTCCCTAGTATAAAATTTGCTACCTTTGTGAGTTTATCAACCACAACTAAAATGGCATCATGTCTATTCCTTGACAAAGGAAGACCTTGAACAAAATCCATACTGATAACTTGCCATTTCCACTTTGGCACATCATGTGGGTACAACAATCCTACAGGGTGTTGGTGCTCTCCTTTTACCCTTTGACATTCTAAATAGCTCGCTACAAATCTTGTAGCATCATTCTTCATTCCTTTCCAGAAATAAAGAGGTTTAACATCCGCTAGAAGTTTGATTACTTCTGGATGTCTAGAATATGGTGTAGTATGAACTTCTTTCCATACTAAATCCCTTAAACCAGTTGAATTAGGAACATAAATTCTTCCCTTATACCTCAATAGTCCATCTGACTCAAATAGAAAACCATCATACCTTGGATCTCTAGAATTATCTTTTAGAGCCTGCTTAACCTGCCCATAATATTCATCATCAGACAAATTTTGCAACACCAAATCCTGGAAATTTCCATGAATAGAAACAATAGAAGCTATATGCCTTCTACGACTCAGAGCATCAGCTACTCTATTCTCTTTCCCTTTGATGTAGTTTATCTCAAAGTCATAGTTAGATATCAATTCTAACCATCTCCTTTGTCGAGCATTCAAATGTAGTTGAGAGAAAATATACTTAAGACTTTGATGGTCTGACTTAAGTACAAAAGTCTTCCCCAACAAATAGTGTCTCCACATCTGCAAGGCATGTGTTACTATTGCCAATTCCAGACCATGTGGTGCATAATTTTTCATTAGATTTCAATTTCCTTGACTCATATGCTATAACTCTTCCATATTGCATAAGCAATCCTCCTAATCCTTCTCCCGAGGCATCTGTAATTACCTCAAATTGTCCTTTGGGGTTAGGAACTTTCATGATTGGAGCTGTAGTTAACTTTTCCTTTAAGAGATCAAATGCATCCTGACATTTGTCTGTCCATTCAAATATCTTTGCTTTCCTCTGCAGGGAAGTGATTGGACTAGAAATACTGGAGAAATTTAGAACAAACTTTCTATAATAGCCAGCCAAGCCCATGAAACTATGCACCTCATGCACATTTGTTGGTACAGGCCAATCTAGAATAGCTATGATTTTTGCAGGATCAACAGATATTCCATTAGCAGAAATAATATGACCTAGATATTGAATCTCCTTCTGGAAGAATGTGCACTTAGATAGTTTTTCATATAACTTATGTTCTCTTAAACATTGCAGAACTATTTGCAAATGTCGTTGATGTTCTTCTTCATTCTTAGAATAAAAGAGTATATCATCCAGAAAGACAAACAAACTTGTCCAAATAATCTCTAAATACACTATTCATGAGATTCATGAATGCACCAAGTGCATTTGTCAAACCAAATGGCAACACTGTGAACATAGTGTCCATATCTGGTTCTAAAAGTCATCTTATGAATATCTTCATCCTTCAATCTTAACTGATGATATCCTGATTGCAAATCAATCTTTGAAAACATAGTAGCTTCATGCATCTAATCAAAAAGATCATCAATACGTGGAAAATGATAGTTATTCTTTACCATTGCTTTATTAAGCATACGATAATCTATAACAAATGAAGGGTTCCATCCTTCTTCTTAACAAAAATAACCAGAGCACCCCAAGGTGAAACACCGAGCCTGATCAAACCTTTTGCCAATAATTCTTGTAATTGTGCTTTCAATTCCATTAAATCCGTAGTTGTCATATGGTAGGGTGCTTTGATATAGGCTCAGATCCTGGTTTAATGTCAATTGCAAAATCAAAAACCCTCTTGGGAGGCAATCCTGGAAATTCTTCTGGGAACACATCTTGAAACTCCTGAAGAAAAGGATACTTTTCTCCAAAACTTGAACTAGGGTTTTCTATCCCTTCCTCCACTTGTTCCATTTTGACTATAAATAACTGACAACCTTTCCAACTAACCCTTTTCAATTGCTTGGCAGAGATAGGTCTGATTTTAACTTCTCTTTGAATCCCTTGAAATTGGGTCTGATTTCCCAAATCATCTAAGCATTCAACTATTTTTAAAAAATAGTCAACCTTAGCTCTATGCTTCCACAGCCAACTCATTCCTAGGATTACATCATAGGAACCCAAGGGAGCTACATACAGGTTTACTTCAGTTGAGAAACTAGGGAGATTAATCTTGGCTTCAAACAAACATTGCTCTACCTGAGCCTTAGATTGGTTAGCATATTCTACTGAATGTACCTAGCTTTTCTAGGAACTTTATTCAAAATTCTAGGAGAAACAAAGTTTTCAGTGGCTCCTGTATCAATCAAAATAGATATAGGGACTCCAAACAAAGTACTTGTCATCTCAATGGGTGTGATTTGATAGTCTGCTTGACGATTGTCGAGAGGTGCATGAATTTTTTGTTGGAATGCTTCTTGCTAAGTAGGTAATGTAGTACCTCTTTGTTGACCATTTTGATTCTTGTTAGGGCAATGATTTGCATAATGGTCACCCCCACAAGTAAAGCATCCTCTAATGGGTCCTTTCTTATCTGAAGTCTCCCCATTGTTATCCTCATTTCTTTTGAAATTGGCATTCTTCTTCTCATTAGCAGATCCACCCTTGTTCTTTTGAGATCCTTTATCTTTTCTCTTGTTATCATAGCTCTTTTCATATCTTTTCTTTTATGGTTGATTATTAGGAGTTCCATTAAACCTCTTGCGGCTTCTATCACGATAAGCTGAGATAGATTTCAACTTTTGCTCTTGCTTGATCACCTTCTCGTACACTTGATCCATTGTTGTGGGACCATGCGCATCAATTTCACCACCAATTTGAGCATTTAATCCCATGATGAATTTTCTGATCCTGAATCTCTCATCCTTTTGGTATTGAGGAACATACTTCAAGAGTCGAGTGAATTTTTCTCCATATTCCACCACTGTCATATCTCCTTGACGAAGATTCTAAAAATCAGTCAATTTCTAATCAAAATAGAGTTGTGGTAACGATCTCTTGCAAAAGAGTTCCATAAATTCATCCCAAGTTACCCTTAGAGAGCTTAAATTTAATTCCATCTTCTTATTCATCCACCAGGTAGATGCTTCTCCTGCCAGTTGGAATGTGATGCAAAGGTAGGAGGACCAAAACTATCTTCAATAACATTAAAAAATCAAAGAAATAATCCAATTGCTTTGGTCAGGTTGAATAGAACATTAATACATATTTTTCCTCCAATTTTCATGAAGATCCAATGGTAGGGGAGAAGGTTATGATTTTTTTCCCAAAACTGCAAACCCTAGGCAGCGTTCAGACCTGCCCTCACCAAAATTGCAATATCTCTCACAAAATTTAATGAAATTATACCAAACCAAAATAATTGTAAACTAGAAACACGTCTTTCCATCCATCTATTATATACATCAATGTGAGGCTGTACTAGGCTGTACCATGCATATTTTCAGACTTCATTTTTAGAAAATTAAACTCTACAGACCTACCCTCAATAAAAATGCCATAACTTATTCAAATCTTAATGAAATTTGATGCAACAAAAAGAAATGGAAATTAGACTCAATACTCTTTCCATCCATACTACATTCTGGTCAAATAAAATCTGTACAAATCTGTACCAATCTCTGAAACAGCAATTTAACATTCGGAAATGCAGAAACAAGGGTATCTTTTATTGATATCACATCAAAATGTAACAACCCACATTCTCCAACCTTCTCCCCTCTACCTTCACAAATGGATACAAGGCCTTTTAAAGGCATTAAATCATGACCTTTCAGTTTCTAACTACCTCCAAATGAATGAAACTACTCTATGACCTTTCATCTTCCATATGTTGCATCATTTGCAACTTTACAATTTTGCATCATTTACACAAATTTGAACTTAGACCTCTCTTAGTGACTTTAATAAAAGTAAAATGACTTAAATTATCTCATTACATTGTTAAATCATCAAAAATCAATCAAACTCCTATGGAAACATTAATTTGTCAAGGTGCTCCTGCACCATACAACCAACCAACAAAATTTCCAAGTCCCTTGGAAATGTACCTGCAACAAAAACCTTTTTCTACATCTCTTCTGGCTTTATCTTCAATCTTCTCAGCTTCAATCTTCCAATCTTAAGATCAATAGAAAGGTGACCAACCAACTTGTGATCAGTGAAATCAACTGAAGATAATAACTAATCTAATGCATAAACAAACAATTATACCTTCAATGATGATTCACAAATCCATGCAGGAAGGAGCTTGCACCCAATAGAGCTCCTCAGATGTTTCCCTAATTAGAGTGTAGATGTGGATATGCTCAAATGCTCACAACACAATGTAGATGAGATTAGATGATGGATTGGATGGGGTTGAGCCAAGATTTTGGCAGAGGTTTGATAGGATTAGGAGCTTGTGGACTAATTTGGGCAAAGTTCTGATGCCTCCAAGTGGTCTCTCTGGAGAGATTTGGACAGAAGTTTGGTACCTGAAAAATGGTCTCTTTAATGGCCTAGAGAGGGGTCCTATTTATAGGATTTTAGAGATGAGACTGGAGGGTCAAGATTCATCTGACAAGATCAAAGGCTAGGAATAAAAGTGATTCTTTTATTCCTTAGTGGATGAATTAAAAATTCCCATTTTGGGAAGAGTGGAGGAGTGGATGAATAAATAATTCATCTTTGGGGAGAGTGAAGGATAATGGGGGACAACTGAATATTAAATTCAGTTTAGTGGATGAGAGTGGGGGACAACTGAATATTAAATTCAGTGAGTGGATGAGAGTGGGGGACAAGTGAATATTAAATTCAGTTTAGTGGATGAGTGGGAGACAAGGTTATTTAAGTGTTTTCTTAATTAACTTAAGTTTAGATTAATCAGATAATCAAGATTTATCTAATTAATCAGGGATTAGGAAAATGGACAAATCATCTGAATGAATATTAGGAATATTCATTTAATTGATAGGATAGGGTTGTAAGGTTAAATGGATCAATTAGGTGAATTAATTGATCGTCAGGGATATGCAGATTGGGGGAGTAGATGAGTGCAGAGGTACGGACAATTGGTTTGCAAAGCAGTCCAATTTTAGGTGTCTACATTTTGCCCCTCTTTGAGATGGTGTTGCGGCTAAGCAGCATTATTTCAAAGAAGTTAAAACATAGAGATGGATTGGATAGAAAAAAGATTTTGGTTTGGAAGAATAGGGCTTGGGGATAATTGGTAAGGGTGATGTCCCCTCGAGAGGATAGGCGGGTTGCGAGAACACGGTTGTGCTCTCAAAATGGATGGGACAGATTGGTAGATGATCATTGTGCTGAAACTAAATTTGACCAATCCTAGGTTTGATATAGCAAAGTGGATATGTTCACCAAGGTATAGAAGACCAGGGTGATGATGTTTATCCAACATTTGCATGGACTAGACACGCAGACAAAGGGATGATCCCATGCATGCCCAAGATAGTACAACCTTGTCTTGACAAGGGAAGGGGACTCATAGCATAAGCTCTTAGAACAAAAAAGGTATGATGAACCTTAGATGCATAAGGAGATCAATATGCTAGAACCGACCCTATGATCAATCAAGATATGAATACTAGCTTGGAGTAATGAGACCAACCCACAAGCACAGCATACAAAAGAAAGACTATGCCCCATTCTAGATGTTTTCGCCACATACCATGATATAGTAAGATCAAGGTAGCTTTGATGTGATCTTCGAATAGGACAAAAGATAAAAATCAAAAACTAAAAGACCAACGAACCAACCATGTAACCATTGTATCTTTTGCCAAGATAGATAATGATGTGATAGATTCTGCCTATCGTAGGAAAGATATATCCTAAGGTAGGGATCAATTGATGATTGGATAGATTCTGCCTATCGTAGGAACGACATATCCTAAGGCAAGATATGATTGATGATTGGATCATGTTTTGTTGATGTAAGATTGGCTCAAGATATGATGGTGACAAGTTATGATTGATGCTGATTTGATAGTTGTTGATTTTTTATTAAGGACCATGCTTTGATAGGTGATGCGATGCTTGGATCTGGTGCAAGCTTATTGATGATAGATGTGATGACGAACAAATTATTTTTGGAATTTTGTGTTTTCTATTGTTTTGGTATTTTTGATATTTGCAATGTTTTTGGATTTTTTTGATGTGTGGAAAGGGCATGATTTATTATGATGGTTTTCTGGTTGAATTTCAAAATTCTGAAGCAAATGATATTTATGGAAGCTGCAAGGAAGTGCCAATAACAGAGGAGGACTTAAATGTTGATGATCAGGAGTGTAAGATGAGTAAAATCCATACTCTAAGAACACAACCAGAGATCTGTAAAGAGTGCATAGAGGACAGAGAAAGCTGTGAATTTATGCGTAAATTGGAATATAGAAATGAGGAGATTCGTATGCATCTTTTTTGAGGTAAAGAACCTTCTAGGTCCATTTTAGCTTCCTCTAGGTCTTTATCTAATGTTTGAATGGTGCACATCAAAGAGGTCTCGGAAGACATCGACAAATGGTAGCTCAATTAACTTGAGAGTTTCTGGATGCTCAACCGTGTATCAATTGAAGATGATGAGGGATTTTTGTTTGGAAGTGGACTATGTTGCTCTTGTTTGTCTAGCAGAAGGTATCACAATCCTTATTGGTGGGATGGACGACAAGACATGGATGGACTAGAAGAAAGACAACAAGAAAGACGACAAGAAGTGGGACGGATGGGGAAGCGGAGTGGACTTAGACATATAGAAGGACTAGACATGGGATGAATAGGGAAAGTGGAGCCTCGGAGGCACATTGATAATGGCCTTGCCTACATGACAACGCAGAGGCAGCGTAGTTCAGGGCTTGGACCATGGATGGACTTGAGGATAGATGACAAGATATTACATAGACAGGGAAGTAGAGCCTCGGGGGTGCATTGATAATGGCCTTGCCTACGTGATAGCTTAGAGGTGACGTAGTTCGACAAGAACCCTAAAGGACCTAAGATATGGATCGGATGAGACACGATATGGAACTGATATGGATCAGATAAGGCACAATATGGATCAGATATGGATCAGATAAGACATGATATGGATTAGATATGGATCAGACAAGACATGATATAGAATAGATATGGAACAAAAAGAGACATGACATGGAATAGATATGGAACAAACAATATTGATGACCAGGAACCACCACGGATATGTAGATGTATGGGTGATAGTAGATACAGATGGTCAGGTAGAAGGAACCAAGGATGTGATCTCCAAGGACTATGTCGCATAAGTGTAACATGCCCCATTGTAGGTAGAGTACGTAGGATTGTTCATGGCAGTGTTTATGACTATAGGAGGATGAGAGGATAATGAAGGATTTGCATGGTATGGAGGGATAAGGTATGGCAAGAGACATCTAGAACATTTGTCAACATTGTGCCCCCAATCTTTATCAAGACCAAAGAATAGAGGAAAAGAAGTTTGGATGGATGGACGAGACATGATAGGCATGCAACAGATAGGGGATAGGATAGGAAATGGTATGAAAGGAAACTGGTAGGAGAGAAGTGATATGCCAATGAGATAAGGTGCCCCCAAGTATAGAAGATCAACTTACACATGACGCCTATTTGCCAGGTTTTCATCATGGTACTTATCCAAGGCGCATGTTTGCCTGGTTTTCACCATTGGATGAAGGGTTTTTTCTTTACTATTTTCTTTTGGTTTATTTTTCTCTTTCTTCTTTTTTTTTTTGAATATTGAGATTGGAGAAGGTGGATATGGAAAGACTTAAGTATATAGTTCCATGAAAGGGGATAGTCCCGCTAGATATATACTGTCGAATGGACCATGTCCCGTGTGCTCATAGATGTTGGTAGGGGATCGTATGAAAGTGATATGGCATAGGTAGATAGTGGATTATGATGCAGAATATGGAGGGAAGGCTTATGCAAAAACATGGACCATAGGCATAGGATGAGGAAGATGTGTAGGATAATGGATGTAAGATGGGGAGATGTAGTTATGTGGAGGTGTTGTAAAGTGGAAAGGAACCATGACCAACGGTTGCACACACCGTGATAAACATTGAAGCTTTTGATGATATGGTGGTGTAGGAAGCAATGGAGATGTTTGCGTAGGAGATGGTTGATGAAGTGATTTAGGAACCCACATAGATTTAGTATTTTTAGTGCTTTTGTTTTGCTTGTGGGATTTGTGAAGGGAATGGAAGTTTTGGATGGAAGTAGGCTTTGGGATGGATATAGGTGGTTGGGATTCTTGAGATGTGGATGAGGATGCCTCATTTGACTTGCTAGCTATTTTCTTAGGGACCCAAATCATTTTGCTTTTGGACTTGGCATTTGGAGGTATGGGCTTGGATGGCTGTTTAGATGAACTTTGTTTTGATTTTGATTCTTTATGTCCTAAGGTATGAAAACCATTAGGATTTTTGGTAAGATTTTTAGCTTTATGGATAAAGGCATCAAAAATTTTGCTTTTGAATCCCATGGGATGGATGGAATGAGTGAAATGATTGGAAGTTGTATGCTTAAATGATGTGTGCTTTTATTGGCCATGTTTAGGGATGTAGGGATACTTATGAATGAGAGGTATGGTAGGTGTCAGAAGCAACGGTGGCAATGTGGATGGAGGGACATTTGGAGTTGGAAGTAGTGGAGGGAGATTGGATGTTGGAAGGTGTATGGTCACATGCTTTGGACAATTATAGGATGATGGAGGTGGAATGGCGACATATGTTTTGGGGATATGATAGTGTTTACGATGGAAAGTGGTAGACTTAGGAGGAGTGGAGGAAGTACCAACATCTTGAGTTTGTGCAACTTGGGGTATGTATCCAAGGCCGTATGAAGGTGGAGGAACATTGACGTGGATAGGTTCCAAAATACCTTGTTCATGAAGGCCTAAGCCTTTACCTTGATAGTTCATCTTCTGGAGTATGCGGTGGATAGCGGGATTATGTGTACGTGGAACACTAGACACAAGTTCTTTATTGGATGGAGAAGGCAAGATAGTGGATAATGGTTGTTGGTGTTCTAAGAAAGAACATTCATGCATGAAGGTAGTAAGACCAAGGATATATGGTGCAGAATTTGCCGCTTGGTCAATAATGGATGGTGAAGGAGTATCACTGGTTTGATCTTCTATGCTTGCTTGGGAGGCAAGTGTCTCATCAGGGGAAGTGGAAGTTGTTGGATTTTGGGTAGGACTAGATGGGGTGATAGGCTCAAGACCATGGAACACATAGAGTGGGATAAGCGGATCATCATGATCGGCTTGATCATAGATAGGTTCATCATCATAGATGGGATCGTGATCATAGATAGGATTTAGCATGATGGGATTAATGTTCTCTTGTATAGGTTCGTCATCAGTGATAATATCTTGATCATAGGAGAGATATAGGTTATGCATGGTTGGAAATTGAATCTCTTGCTCATGTATAGGATCAAGTGGCTCCTGGAGAGGTTCATTATTATGGATATAATCTTGATCATAGAATAGCCATTGGATCTCTAGTTCATGCATAGGATCAAGTTGCTCATGGATAGCTTCTTCATCAACACTAGTATCTTGATTAGGGAAAAGATATAGGTTATGGATGGGTTGCATGAAAGTGTTTTGATCTTGAGTTGGACTAGGGCTTAATGTTTCCACATTCTTAGGATTAAACTCTTGACATACCTCTTGGGTTGCTTGAATGGAAGTGGAAGGCTCTCGGATAGGCTCTTGGTCAACAATACGAGAACATGATGACTCTTGACTTGGATTCATAAGAGGAGACTCTTGAATAGGCTTGATGGCTTGTTGGTCACATGATGGGCTTGAAGGGATAAGAATGTTAATTGAGGGCTCTTGGATAGGCTCGTGGTCAACAATATGAGGGTGTGATGGACCCTGACTTTGGGGCATGGTAGAAGGCTCTTTGAGAAGCTCAAGGGGTTGTGGATGACATGAAGGCATTGTAGGCGTTGACAAGACATCGGAAGAATCTGTGGTGAGGTCAAGGACCAGACTTTGGGGACATGGTTGACTCTCAGATAATAGTCCTTGGATCACATCCTTCGTAGGTGTATGGGTAGATGAATGAGGTAATGGAGGTTGATATGAGGATTTTGGAATTCTCCCTAGCTTTTCATATGTTGCATATCTTTCCCAAAAATCATCTGAGAATGTTATGTTTGTCAGTCTAGACGGTGGGGAACTTGAGGTCGGTCTTGGTGTAGAACTGGTATGTTTTGGAATAGGTGTCTTAGAGTATGGTGAAGGAGGACTAGTAGACGGGGTGATATATGATTTCCCTCTTGAAGTGGTGGTTGCCTTATCGATAGTATCATTAAGACGGGAAAAGAAGGTATATTTTGGGACGAGGCATAGCTAGTACTGGCTCGTTCAGCGTTCAAGCTTGTCAATTCTTGTTGTAAGGCGTCCATTTGTTGAAGAATTGCTATACACTCTTGGGGTGAGGGACCTAAGTTTGCTTTCCTTATCAGAGATTGAAATTTTTGTTCAAGATATTCTAATTTGTTTGCCATGGACACAAGGCTGGAAAAGCTTACTAGTTTGGATGTGCAAAAACAAATGCGTCACAAGTCGAGACAAGTGTGCTTGGAAGGATGAGTTGAATGACATGTCTTATGTGTTTGGTGTTTAACTTGATTTTGGCAATATTTAGCAAATGATCACATGTATAAACAAGAAGCACTCACACAAGACACAAGCAAATTTGAATTTTGAATTTGAAGAATATGATAATGATTAACAAGCACCTATGTAAGACAAATCAACATGCCCTAATGCTTAGTTTGATGTAAGGTATGGCCAGTTAGGTTTGGTCAATGTTTAGATGAAGTTGACTAGGAATTTGAAAATGAAATCTTGCCACACAGCCGAGAAAAGGGGGTAACCCACCCTTCACCTTCACTTCCCAAAGGTAGAAAGTTCTTTGGGGCTTAGCCAAGAGTGACAGGATTGTGATTTCAAAGAGGGTGTCTTTCAATTCAGCCTCGAATGAGGTCGTCCCTAGGGGTGATGAAATCCCCTAGCAGGCCTCTGAGGAAAGGATTGACAAAAGTGAATTGAGTGAGGTGTTTTTGATCTCTAAGATCACCTTGCAGTGCGAGGAGAGAGCATACACACACTCACTGGATTCACACTCGCAATTGATGAATTGACCTTAGAAAATTGAAATGTGATGAAAAAAAATCAAGCAGTGATTCTTTTTCACCCAATTTCAAAGTGTGATTGAAGACACTGATTTGTTTTAAGCCTGATTTCAATATGTGATTGATCAAACAATGTTCATTTTAGAGGCCCAAATTGAAGTGTGTTTTGCAACCAAGATTATGATGGAATGAGAAATAGGATGAGTGCACCTGATTAAATTACTGTCCAAATTGATGTGTTTGCTGCTCTAGATGTTGCTGCAGTCTCGAATGATCACCTGCAAGTCACAAAAATGACAACGAAGCAAGTAGACTAGCCCAAGAGATTGCAATGCAAAAATTGAGAAACTGATAAAATCTGCTGAAAAATGAACTAATATAAGAAAAATAAGTGCATGAACAGATTCTATGTGAAATTCTATGCAATTTGAAAAAAAAATTTGGGAAAATTCGATCAAAATTACAAAAGATATGACGATTTGAAGTTTAGATGCAATTTGGACTTTGACTGAGAAAAACGGTGGGAAAAAGGTACATTCACCTGATAAAAACCTCACAAGTGCAAAGTTGGCCACTCCAGCTTTCCAACAAGTCTTTGTTTGCAAAAATCCACCTCTGTATGACCAAGTTATGTGAGTTTGAAAAAAAATGCCTCCTTGAGGGTTTAGAAGAAAGGGGTGCAGTCCTAACCATAACACTAACCGCTAGCGATTAGAGACAGTTTGCTCACATGTGTTTTTAGTCTGGCGGTTTAGTGTTAGGCGGTTAAGTTGGAGCGATGCCCCTGGTCGCTCATATGACCAGGGGCTAGAGAAAGTGAAAAATAAAAACAAGTTAAGGGTGTGTTGCCCGCGAGGTGGAGGTTAGGGTTTGTGTTTTTTTGTTTGTTGTTTGTTTTGTGCAGGGGCATTTAGGGCGAGCGACGCAGAGGTTTGTATGCAGAGGTCAGCGGGGAGTTGCAGGCGAAGGAGGGAAGGGATCTCGGGTGGTGCGGGGGTGGTAAGGCGGAGGACTGCGCAGGAGGTGGGAAGGGAGTTCCGCGGAGGTGGCTCTGCGGGGGGTGGGAGTCAGGCGGAAGGGAGTGGGAGGTATAAGGGTTGCGGGTGTGTGGCGGTCGGCTGGGAGGTGTTCACCAAGAGGCGGGGGAGGATACTTACAAAAACTATAAAACTGTGAGGATGCGGTGGCTGAGTGGTGTTCGCAAGGCAGCGGGAGCTTGGATGCAGTGGCCAGGCATGGGGGAGCGGCCGACAGGGGCGGTGGGTACCTAATAATCTTGCAACACAAACAATTAAACCTACAACTACAAACCTTGATCCTGCAAGCAAACAATGGTTGAAACAGAGAATGCACCGATTAGCTCAAACAGGGTACGGTTCCATACGGTACAGACTGTACCCTAAAAAAATTTCAAATTTTTGCCAAAAAAATTTTCACAGAACCTACTCGAGTTTACTGTCAAAATTCACATAAACAGCGTCCTGAGCACGAAAATGATGTCCGTTTCTACTCAAAATGAAACCTTCAATAGCTTATCACCAAAACTTGCAAAAATGGTTAGAAAAAGAAGATTTTGACAACAAAACCTTCTCAAATTGACGATTGGATTCAATTGCGGGCATGCCAAAATGTGATCAATGAAATCAACTGAAGATAATAACTAATCTAATGCATAAACAAATGATTATACCTTCAATGATGATTCACAAATCCATGCGGGAAGGAGCTTGCACCCAATAGAGCTCCTCAGATGTTTCCCTGATTAGAGTGTAGATGTGGATATGCTCAAATGCTCACAACACAATGTAGATGAGATTAGATGATGGATCGGATGGGGTTGAGCCAAGATTTTGGTAGAGGTTTGATAAGATTAGGAGCTTGTGGACTAATTTGGGCAGAGTTTTGATGCCTCCAAGTGGTCTCTCTGGAGAGATTTGGACGGAAGTTTGGTACCTGAAAAATGGTCTCTTTAATGGCCTAGAGAGGGGTCCTATTTATAGGATTTTAGAGATGAGAATGGAGGGTCAGGATTCATCTGACAAGATCAAAGGCTAGGAATAAAAGTGATTCTTTTATTCCTTAGTGGATGAATTAAAAATTCCCATTTTGGGAAGAGTGGAGGAGTGGATGAATAAATAATTCATCTTTGGGGAGAGTGAAGGATAATGGGGGACAACCGAATATTAAATTCAGTTTAGTGGATGAGAGTGGGGGACAACTGAATATTAAATTCAATGAGTGGATGAGAGTGGGGGACAAGTGAATATTAAATTCAGTTTAGTGGATGAGTGGGAGACAAGGTTAATTAAGTGTTTTCTTAATTAACTTAAGTTTAGATTAATCAGATAATCAAGATTTATCTAATTAATCAGGGATTAGGAAAATGGACAAATCATCTAAATGAATATTAGGAATATTCATTTAATTGATAGGATAGGGTTGTAAGGTTAAATGGATCAATTAGGTGAATTAATTGATCGCTAGGGATATACAAATTGGGGGAGTAGATGAGTGCAGAGGTACGGACAATTGGTTTGCAAAGCAGTCCAATTTTAGGTGTCTACACAACCAACAAAATCTGAACTACCATCATCTTAGAGCATCTTTAGGCTCCTTCTACTCCCATCAGTGGAGTACTCTTCAGACTGCAACATCAAGTGCTTCTTCAGTCAGGTATCCATCTCTCTACTGCTTCACAACACCAACTCACCAAACCATTCATCTCACCCGACAGCAGATCCTAGTGATGCACCTACCACTCTCTCCTCATTGGTTTCTCTCTACACCCTTATCCAGCCTAATATCCATTAGAGAATGGTCATGATAGACCTCATCTTGTCTGCCCACACACACAACCTCAGAAAACATCCTTCTGCAGCTAGATGGACCAAGCACCTACAACCAAACAACTTAGCAAACAAAATAATGGTCACCAACACAATCTTTCCTTCAGTTCTTCACCTGCCTTCTCAGTGACAGGAATAAATACAACACCCAAATCTTTTGCCAGCTCTGATACTAATATGATGCAGAGGTAGGAGGACCAAAACTATCCTCAATAACATTAAAAAATTAAAGAAATAATCCAATTGCTTTGGTCAGGTTGAATAGAACATTAATACATATTTTTTCTCCAATTTTCATGAAGATCCAATGGTAGGGGAGAAGGTTATGATTTTTTTCCCAAAACTGCAAACCCTAGGCAGCGTTCAGACCTGCCCTCACCAAAATTGCAATATCTCTCACAAAACTTAATGAAACTATACCAAACCAAAATAATTGTAAACTAGAAACACATATCTTTCCATCCATCTATTATATACATCAATGTGAGGCTGTACCAGGCCGTACCATGCATATTTTCAGACTACATTTTTAGAAAATTAAACTCTACAGACCTACCCTCAATAAAAATGCCATAACTTATTCAAATCTTAATGAAATTTGATGCAACAAAAAGAAATGGAAAGTAGACTCAATACTCTTTCCATCCATACCACATTCTAGTCAAATAAAATCTATACAAATCCATACCAATCTCTGAAATAGCAGTTTAACATTCAGAAATGCAGAAACAAGGGTATCTTTTATTGATATCACATCAAAATGTAACAACCCACATTCTCCAACCTTCTCCCCTCTACCTTCACAAATGGATACAAGGCCTTTTAAAGGCATGAAATCATGACCTTTCAGTTTCTAACTACCTCCAAATGAATGAAACTACTCTATGACCTTTCATCTTCCATATGTTGCATCATTTGCAACTTTACAATTTTGCATCATTTACACAAATTTGAACTTAGACCTCTCTTAGTGACTTTAATAAAAGTAAAATGACTTAAATTATCTCATTACATTGTTAAATCATCAAATTTCAATCAAACTCCTATGGAAACATTAATTTGTCAAGGTGCTCCTGCACCAAAATGCTCCCCATACTACCTGGGTCACCTCTGAGTAATTTCTTATCTCGAAATATTTTTCCATCTCTGTTAACCAAGCTTCTATAGCATCTTTGGTCTCTGTCCCATCAAATTTTGGTGGAGTAACCTTCTTCATATCCTTTGAGAGCTCTGAGGTCAATTTATCCCTTGCCTCTTTATGAGGTTCCGTACTCTTACTTTGATCTTCATGATTTTCTCTGCTTTCACCATGAGAATTTTCACCTTCTCCCTCAGTATTCCCTCTATCATCCACCTTCTTTTCCAAATCACCCAGTCTTTTCTTGGTTTCCTCAAGCATGGTTATGATTTGGTCCAGCTTATTATTTGGCAGGTGGTTTTCCTCTTCACTTTCTCCTTGGTTAGTTTTTTGTCTGAACCATGTTTATCGATTTCTCACACCTGAGAATATTGAGTTGTCCATTAGTTCATGATTATAATGTATCCCATTAAATCAAAACATAATAAACTCAATTTAAACAATAGTTTGTCACAAAAACAACTCTTTTTATTTATTTCATTTCAAAAGCAAAGAGTATTCTTCATTTATACAATAAATGACTTCAAAAGTCATGCTCAAGAGGAGTATATCCTTCAAACTCATTTTTAGATACATATCTCGAGGTATATAACCCTCTGACTGACTATTGGACCTAACTTCTATGATCTCAATAGTTGGGGGTATGCGGGGATCTCGCCTAACCATAGTCATTTCCTCATCTAACAAAAACTCTATGATTTTGGCAGTGATCCTAACTCTTTCCATATTTTCCCTTCTTACTCGCTTGATTCGAGTTAAGGCAGTCGCTAGAGTTTCAGTATCCATCAACCTAATGTCACTCTCATCATTGATTCCCTCAAAGGTTTTGATAATGGCCTCACGTTCTCTTTTTGCTTTAAGGAAACATTGACTCGTATTAACAAACTTTCTTGCTGTCTTCTTAAGACGTACCATCCTGGCACATAAATTTTCACACATTAGCTAACCGCATAATGTTGACTACAGGCAAGCATAGTGATCTCATAAGCCCTAGTGTTGAACCTGATAGCTCTGATACCATATGTAACATCCACGTTCTAAAAACATAGTAAAACAACAAAATTTACCATGGAGTAATTCAACAAGGTAAAAATGAGAGAGAATTTTTTTTTCTTTTATTCAACATATAATCAAGTAACTACAATTACAAGATTTTCTCAATACAAAATACAATAAACCATATTGTCTTTCTCAATTACAATGTTTACAAATGTAAATCAATTACATATACAAATTTTGGAATAATAACTCCTATACAAGGAACGTAGAATACCTTTGATACTATGATAAAACAAAACATACCCTATATACATCTCCCTACAAGGTCATTCTCTAGTAGACTTTGGTCTTGTTGGTGCCTGAATTGACTGTCAGTTTTTGAGCAATTTTTCATGCAAGCACCTTCCCAAAAAATCCAAAAAATTTCTAAGGTTTGGGGCCCCTCAGTGTTTTTCAGCATCAGCATCATATTTCTTTAGGAGGGGGTCATCATGATGTGCCATCGGTGTGACTTTGCTTATTGGGCGAGCTGGCGAGAGGTCCGCCGATGGTTGGTGTCCAGCTGAAGGATTGTGGTTTGAAGCTTTTATCAAGTGTTCATCGACATGAATTTTGTTATCGACGGATGAATTTTTGGCTCCGCCGATGTGTTTGGTCACACCGATGGGGGATGTCCATCAGCGTGAATTGTGCTATCGGCGAAGGAAATTTTGTGGTTCTCCGATGTGGTTTGTCTGGCCGACGCGGAGGGTGGTCTATGGAATCAAAATTGTGAGCTCGTCGGTAAGAGTATTGCTATCGGCAAGGGGATTTTTGGTTGGGCCGATGGTTGTGGTCTTGCCGACGAAGGTAGGCTGGTGACCATCAGGGTGACATAGACTGTCGGCCAGGCAGGTGAAGGGTTCACCGATGGTTGGTGTCTGGCCGACAAGGGGATTACGGAGGCTTCATTGGTGAGAGTGGTTGTATCGGCGTGGGAGTTTTTGGTTATGCCGACGGCGTGGGTCTTATCGACGGAGGCGGTTTGGAGTAGACCATCAGAATGACATGGTGCATTGGCGAAGGAGCTTTTCGATGCTCCGATGGTCTTGGTCATGCTGATGGGATATGCATCAGAGAGAGTTGGTACATTGGCGAAGGTGGAATGAGTTGGGCCGACGGTGGTTTTCTCGCCGATCAGGAGGCATCGGTGTGATTCCGCGTATCGGGGAGGTTGGCAGAGTGTTCACCAATGCAGTTGGTCTGGCTGATGGTAGGTGGTTGGAGGCTTTCAAGGTTGTGCGGTCATCGGCGTGATGAGGTCTATCAGGAAGATGAACAGGGAGTGTGCCAATGATGCAGGTCTTACCAATATGATGGTCATCAGGTGTTCATCGGTGCAGCATCGGTGTGTGGTTCCGATGCTTTGGGTCTCGTCGACGAGGCATAGCGGTGGCTTCGTCGATGAGATCGATGTGATCGGTGGGAGAATTTTTGGGCGAGCCGATGGAGGCGGTCTCGCTGAAGGAAGTGGGCTATCAGTAGGAGTTAGGCCAATAAGCTATTGGTGAAAGGTTCGTGGGTCGAGCAGGGCAAAATGCTCGACACTTAGTTTGCTCATGGCCACGCTTATAAAGTGTTTTGGAGGTCCCTGTCTGGCGAATGTGGGATTTTAAATCTTGCAGATAAGAGGGTCTTCCCGCTATTCTTGCTCATGCCGATGGCGTGATATGCAGGGCAGAACATGCATTTTCAGGGTGCCTACGTGGCACATTTTCATGGGACAGTGACTTTTCAACATGAATTTGGTGCCATGGATTTTCAAGCGGTGGAATGATCGACGGCCATGTTTAAAAGTTGGAGTTTGGTTTTCTTTGTGTCCTCAGGTGTGTTTTGAGCAGGAGATTTCCATATGAGTGCTGCGACAGTCTCCATGCAAAGACGCGGGTGGTTGGAGCCTTTAATGGCAGGGTTATGCAGAGGCATGGGCCGGTGATTGACAGCATGTACCTGATTTATGGCAAGAAAATTCTCCAATGATGGTACAAGGCTCGAGTTCATCTGCCCCTCATCCTTTTCTTGCTTCTCCATGTTTTGTCCCCTACTGCATTGAATTTTTAAGGCCATTTTCCTCAGAATGAATGTATTTGGCGAATTTTGGACTAGCCATGTAATTAATTGCTGAAGGTACACTTTTTGGTTGTTTTAAGCAGACTGTGTTACTTTTTCTGTGGTTGTTGAAAATTGGACATATCTAGCTCTGTAATAAAATACAATTGGTTTTGGTTGCTCTGTATAGGAGGTCTTGGGAGTTTATGTATCTCTTGTTGTATGTCTCATGCATGAATTTACTGATTTCATGATTGGTTTTATATGAGAAATGTTGTATTTGCATGTGTTTTGTTAATTTTGTCTCCAGTATTGCATGTGTCCTTTTTCTGAATCTAGATATCTAAGGGATGTCTGGTATTCTAGAGTATAGAATTCCTGTATTGAATGCTTGATCTTTCAACTTCTGCTCAAGGGGTGGATTAAAGTGTTTTCAGATTGAGTATTGGGAAGGATATACTGCAATAGGGATGCCATAAGTAGAGATAACTTAACACTCTGTATTGGGAGATATCTATAAGGTAGATATCACACAAATCCCCTTGAAATTGAGTTTTGTTGTGTTCATGCTGGTCATTCACAGGTGTATGTCTACCGATTCCAAGCCCTAGATAGGCACCAATCTAGCTCTGTGTTGAGGTTATACACCAGGTCCAGATTTGCATCCAAACATCAAATCAAACCATTTCATCCTTCCACCTGTTAGTTGTAGGAGTAGGAGTAGGAAACCCCTGCATGCTCTCATACCTAACTAGACATATGTGTCCAAGAATGTTGCCAACCTTGTGATTTGTTACACAAATCTTGGTCCATACATGAGAGTATTCTGCTTGTTGCTGTCAAGTTAAATCCTTATGTCATTGAGCTAGTCAAGGTCATATCTTTATCAAATAGGGACACCCCCCTTGGTGTGGCAGAACCAGAAGTGAAGGGGAGGAGCTCACGCAACCTCCTGTATTTAGTTGGTTGAATCTACCTGTGCATTAGAACTGGCAAACCCTAATGCCGATTCAGAAGCAAAACCAACAAAATGGCAACTCCACTGGGGAGAATTGATAAAAATAGAATATATTTGTGGCCCATCCGAGTCGCAACAAAATGGCGACTCCACTGGGGACTTAACAGAAAAAGTGATATCTTACAGCCTCTGGTGAAGTTTTTCCTGGCTCTACTGGTGGATTGAACCTGGAAAAGTAGCTTTCAGTCATTGAAAATTTTGTCCTCTCTGGAGAGGTGGCGACTTTGCAAAAAGATTCAAGTGCACATGAAAGATAGATGTATGTTACGTGACAAAGGATGTTCATATTTCTACATCTGGATGAGAAAAGGTACCTTGTTTCTTCCCACTTATATTTGTTGTTTTGTTGCATAATTTAGATGCAGGGGGGAAACCTTAGGTCTTAGGTATATATAAGATGTCTGAAAATGGGACTTATATGAATCCAAATATGTATACACCCGTGCTCAACCAAGAGGGAGATGCAATGTTATGTGATAGAATAGAAGAGATAAGAAATAGGTTGATACTCTTAGAGGCTAGGCAGGCTCAGTTGAATAATGATAACCCTATTGTGTCTGCCAGTCAGAAAGATAAACCTCTTGTCAGCCCTTTTGATCCTTTGTGTATCAACTGGATTTGTCATGGGTTGATTATAAAGTAGAAAGTATGCCTGCTAGGATATACTGTCATATGCCTAGATTTAGTGGTCATAGTGTATGTGATGGGGGTGCACATATCCAAAAAATTTGCAGTTTTATGGAAAAACATTCAATCAAAGATGAGGATATGTGGATGAGGTTTTTTATTAGATCCTTTGATGCAAAAGTAAAGGAGTGGTATTTGAGCTTTCCAAAGAGATCCTTTGCCTATTGGGATGAGCTTGCTGACTATTTCAAAAAAGAATTTGCGAGAAAACCAGCTGATCTTGTTGTAGAATTAATGAAAATCAAAAAACAAGATGAGGAGCCATGTATTGATTTCAGCCATAGGTTTGCACTAGCCCTTTCACAGATCCCAGAAGTCTTCAGACCTGATATTTCAGCTTGTGTTGGCATATATTTTGAGGCTTTTGAGGAGGGCTCTAGTGCAATACTGAGGGAATTCAAGGTGACAAGCAAGCAAATGGCATACATTTTTTTAGAAAATGTAGAAGAAATGAGAAATGAGCACCTGCAGAAATCTCTGTCTCTAGGCCTTGGTGTGAGAAATGGTTGTGAAGCTGCAAATGACCAAATGATTAAGGCATCATGTGAAGATGAAAAGATGAATATTGAGGATGCCAATGAAAGGACAAATGAGGACTCCCATTGCAATGTTGAGGCAACTAGCCATGAAAGCAATAATGAGGTTGTGGACAGCAATGAACAACTTTTTGAATGGATTTGTGGAGATAATTGTGAGTATTGTACTCAAGATAGAGAAGATATAAGCAAACAGAGATGCAATCCCATGTGTGAACCATTGCCTTCTTTTCAAACACATGGAGATCATGAAGAGCAGTCAAAGATTGAAACAAGTGCTAGTGCAGAGCATGATTGTTTTTCATTTGATGATTGTTTTTCTTATGACACACAGGCTGATATTCTTCCACAAAATGAACCCATTGGTGATGAAGATGCATGCTCTGCTGCCCTGAACAAATGGCATATTGTGATCAAGCTGATGTACCTGGATCACCCATTTTTGACACATATGGTGATGAGGATCTATCTAAGTATGGTGAAGGTTTGAGCACTATTTTTGACTTGGATTCTATTTCTCATCCTGATGAAAGAGGAACCAACATACATCAGGTAAGTGACTGTAAAAATGTGCCTGATTTGAAAGAGGTGCCAAAGCCCAATCTTTTCTAGTTTGGTGCTGCTATTGGTTGTGTGCATGATGTGCACAATTATGAATTTGAAAGCTTTTCTTTTGATGGGCCAGCTGATGAAATGAGCCCTGATCTTCCCAGCTGTGTGGTGGACTCTGAGTGTTTCTTGTTTTCAGTCCAGCTAGAGGATCACTTTGCAATGCATAGTGATGATAACCTGTGTTATGTGTCATTTGAATATGCATTGCTTGATAGATATTGCATCCACTTGTTGCATAATGCTAAGGGTTGTTTGCATAGGGTTGACAATGACAAGCTAGATCAGAGGGCTAAATGTGCAAATGACCAAAGTTGCTTATGGTCAAATCATCGCAGCATTCTCAGGCTTGACCCAGTGTATGCAAATGAGAATAAGGTGTTTAATAAGGGGAAATATTGGTTTTCCTTTTCTTGGTGGCCTCAGGCCATCAAGTGTGTTTGGTGATGCAAATTTGTAGCTTTATGACTCTCTGCCCAATAGATAAGGGACTGGTCTGCATCCCAAAGTTCTGTGGTGCTTGCCATGCCTACAAGAGGCATGCATCCCCAGACAGAGCCACTATTGGTGCCTGAATTGACTGTCAATTTTTGAGCAATTTTTCATGTAGGCACCTTCCCAAAAAATCCAAAAAATTTCTAAGTTTTGGGGCCCCTCAGTGTTTTTCAACATCAGCATCATATTTCTTTAGGAGGGGGTCATCATGATGTGTCATCAGTGTGACTTTGCTTATCAGGCGGGCTGGCAAGAGGTCCGCCGATGGTTGGTGTCCAGCCAATGGATTGTGGTTTGAAGCTTTCATCAAGTGTATCGGCATGAATTTTGTTATCGACGGATGAATTTTTGGCTCCGCCGATGTGTTTGGTCACACCGATGGGGGATGTCCATCGCCGTGAATTGTGCTATCGGCGAAGGAAATTTTGTGGTTCTCCGATGTGGTTTGTCTGCCTGACACAGAGGGTGGTCTGTGGAATCAGAATTGTGAGCTCATCGATAAGAGTATTGCTATCGACGAGGGGATTTTCGGCTGGGCTGATGGTTGTGGTCTTGCCGACGAAGGTAGGCTGGTGACCATCGGGGTGACATAGACTGTCAGCCAGGCAGGTGAAGGGTTAGCTGATGGTTGGTGTCTAGCTGACAAGGGGATTAAGGAGGCTTCATAGGTGAGAGTGGTTGTATCGGCGTGGGATTTTTTGGTTATGCCGATGGTGTAGGTCTTATCGACGGAGGCGGTTTGGAGTAGACCATCGGAATGACATGGTGCGTCGACGAAGGAGCTTTTCGATGCTCCGATGGTCTTGGTCATGCTGACGGGATATGCATCAAAGAGAGTTGGTGCGTCAGTGAAGGTGGAATGAGTTGGGCCGACGGTGGTTTACTCACCGATCGGGAGGCATCAGTGTGACTCTACATATCAGGGAGGTTGGCAGATTGTTCACTGATGCAGTTGGTCTGGCCGATGGCGGGTGGTTGGAGGCTTTCGAGGTCGTGCGGTCATCGGCATGATGAGGTATATCGAGAAGATGAACAAGGAGTGTGTCGATGATGCAGGTCTTACCGATATGATGGTCATCAGGTGTTCATCGGTGCAACATCGGTGTGTGGTTCTGATGGTTTGGGTCTCACCGACGAGGCATAGCGGTGGCTTCGTCGGTGAGATCGATGTGATCGGTGGGAGAATTTTTGGGCGAGCCGATGGAGGCGGTCTCGCCGAAGGAAGGAGGCTGTCTCGCCGAAGGAAGTGGGCTATCAGTAGGAGTTAGGCCAATAAGCTATTGGTGGAAGGTTCGTGGGTCAAGTGGGGAAAAATGCTCGACACTTAGTTTGCCCATGGCCACGCTTATAAAGTGTTTTGGAGGTCCCTGTCTGGCGAATGTGGGATTTTAAATCTTGCAGATAAGAGGGTCTTCCCGATAGTCTTGCTCACATCGATGGCGTGATATGCAGGGCAGAACATGCATTTTCAGGGTGCCTATGTGGCACATTTTCACAGGACGGTGACTTTTCAACATGAATTTGGTGCCATGGATTTTTAAACGGTGGAATGATCGACGGCCATGTTTAAAAGTTGGAGTTTGGTTTTCTTTGTGTCCTCAGGTGCATTTTGAGCGGGAGATTTCTATATGAGTGTTGCAACAGTCTCCATGTGAAGACGCGGGTGGTTGGAGCCTTTAATGGCAGGGTTATGCAGAGGCATGGGCTGGTGATTGACAGCCATGTACCTGATTTATGGCAAGAAAATTCTCCAACGATGGCACAAGGCTCGAGTTCATCTGCCCCTTGTTCTTTTCTTGCTTCTCCATGTTTTGTCCCCTGCGGCATTGAATTTTTAAGGCCATTTTCCTCAGAATGAATGTATCTGGCAAATTTTGGACTAGCCATGTAATTAATTGCTGAAGGTACACTTTCTGGTTGTTTTAAGCAGACTGTGTTGCTCTTTCTGTGGTTGTTGAAAACTGGACATATCTGGCTCTGTAATAAAATATAACTGGTTTTGGTTGCTTTGTATAGGAGGTCTTGTGAGTTTATGTATCTCTTGTTGTATGTCTCATGCATGAATTTACTGATTTCATGATTGGTTTTATATGAGAAATGTTGTATTTGCATGTGTTTTGTTAATTCTGTCTCCAGTATTGCATGTGTCCTTCTTCTGAATCTAGATATCTAAGGGGTGTCTGGTATTCTAGAGTATAGAATTCCTATATTGAATGCTTGATCTTTCAACTTCTGCTCAAGGGGTGGATTAAAGCGTTTTCAGATTGAGTATTGGGAAGGATATACTGCAATAGGGATGCCATAAGTAGAGATAACTTAACACTCTGTATTGGGAGATATCTGTAAGGTAGATATCACACAAATCTCCTTAAAATTGAGTTTTGTTGTGTTCATGCTAATCATTCATAAGTGTATGTCTACTGATTCCAAGCCCTGGATAGGCACCAATCTAGCTCTGTGTTGAGGTTATACACCAGGTCCAGGTTTGCATCCAAACATCAAATCAAACCATTTCATCCTTCCACCTGTTAGTTGTAGGAGTAGGAGTAGGAAACCCCTGCATGCTCTCATACCTAACCAGACATATGTGTCCAAGAATGTTGCCAACCTTGTGATTTGTTACACAAATCTTGGTCCATACATGAGAGTATTCTGCTTATTGCTGTCAAGTTAAATCCTTATGTCATTGAGCTATTCAAGGTCATATCTTTATCAAATAGGGACACCCCCTTGGTGCGGCAGAACCAGAAGTGAAGGGGAGGAGCTCACGCAACCTCCTGTATTTAGTTGGCTGAATCTACCTGTGCATTAGAACTGGCAAACCCTAATGCTGATTTAGAAGAAAAACCAACAAGTCTACTCCATTGTGTTGGATCTTTCCAAGATTAATATGAACAATAATGATAAATAGACATTTAAGGGTTCCCATATAAACCTTATTTCCATCTACCATAATATCACTAAGTTACTTTCGTTTAATGAGATATAATAGTTTACTAGAGATTCCTATGAATCTAAGTTCTCATGGATAGATATCATTTCTGTTATATATATAGAATTGAAACAAGATAAATAATTTAAATGAGTTTTATCTCGACTCAAGGTCAAACTATACTACTCAAGTCTAAGAGTATATTATCAAAATTCAGTCATCACTATAAAATTCGAGAGTCTATTGTATGGTTATCTCACAATCGCTTCATTGGTCTTTACTACAAACTTAATTCAATAAGGAGATTGTTTTAAAAGCTCAAGACAACTATGACAACCTCTTACTATGATGAATGTTTTATCCTCCATACTATGATTTGATATGATCATCATTCTAAAATCAATAAGTAGATGGTCTATTCAATATACTATAACAAAATACTCACTTGTATTACCAAGTATCAACCATATAATTTATATTCGTTGTCTCATCGATTACAGAAATAGATCAAAATAGCTTACTTAAAATGTTATCTGCATTTTCCTAAGTTGACACTTAATAGTTTTCGACTGTTACACCATAAATACAGGAGATCAAACCTCACTGGCGAACTCATATAATCGCCCATAATACAACAATGTACAGTCTAAAAGGAACTATTCGATTTCCTCATGGTTAATAAACACATGAACTGAGGAATACCTGATAATGGACGATCTTGAGTTGGCAGAGATGTGTGAATAAGACACAGGGTCGATGCCTCTTGACTGCATATTCACTCTCTGTTCCAGTCACTATACTTCTCTTTGTATATCTTCGATCCTTTTCAAGTTTTTAACCTTATTAATATATAAACGATGGCCCATCTGAGTCGTTATTATTAATGACTGAGGCACGACTCCTACAGAGTCACCTCGTTTTGCACCTCCTCTATGATTCAGTTGCAAACTTTAATGAAAGCTTAACAGTCCACAGTGATTTAGTCTTAACTGAAACCAATTTTTAAGCAAAAATCCCACATGTCGATGGGAGATGGCCGCTCCATGGCTCATCGGTTGTGGCGGTTAAAACCACAGTCCTCCTCTTTAGGATGAGGTTGACACATCACTTAAACACTATTGATCTTTAAATGATCACAATAAGTGGTTTGATCCACCACTAATACTATTGAAGACTCTCCTAAAAGTAAGCCTTCGGCTACTCAAACATAACACCATCGACTCATTATAAGGTATTATCCTCATTCGATGCTAAGGCATTTACATATTTGATTACATCAAATATAATTCTCATAACATTGCCTCTATATTAGATAGTTATGGTTTAATCAATAAAATTATAATATTTAAACAAGGATTACGGATAATGTGATTGGGTTGAGCTTGTCTCCCCATCACAATCCATCAACAATAATCACGTATTCTTAACTTGATGAAATCGTCTTAACATTAAGAATCATTTATAACACATCAAGTGACTTAATAATAATAAGAGAACCATTTTACGACAATAACATCGTAATTTTTAAGTTAAACGTAAATGGTCATGGTTCATACACAAATGACATTGTTTATGTTACTAACGACTATGATGACTTACTACGACTTACAAAGATTTACAAGGTATCGACTACTTGTCAATTGGGTTCCAAAAGTAAACTGACAAGACAAGACTTACCTCTTACAACACATTGGTTCACATTTTCGTTAAACACTTATACTCGATTTAGCAAATAAACCACTCGTAACTCGAGGTCTATATTCCTCTCCTCGAAAGATACTCTCTCTCTCTTTTCTCTGAGAGTCATCTAAAACCCTGTAACCTCTATCAAACTTGTTACCAAACAAATTATGATCAGTGCATCATTATTCAAATAATAAATCAAATCTCATAATGCAAATATTAAATCGATAATAACATAATCATTTCTATAATTTCATAAATGACATTCAATATAATCCATATCTTTCCTTGTCATTAATCTAAACATCATAATAAATTTACGTATGTCCAAGTAAAAGTAAAAAGTATAGCAAGACAAAAATTGGGGATGTAACAGAATTAGAATCTTGGAGCTGGTGGTTGTTGACAGTTGTAAAAGGAAATAAAGAACCCGATCTGCAGATGATGGTTAGAAGACAGCAAAAGACAACAATGAAAAAAGATGAAATGGCAGATAGAATGCCGAGAGGATAGGAGGAAAGTGAATCGACTGTGGCTTTTTCGGAAGAATCTTTGGTGAGAGCATCATGGAGGGTGTGAAGAAATAGAAACCGCGACCATTCTCTAACAAAAATAGGAAGATGAAGAGCCCAACTTCTCAAGGTTGGCGATGGAGAGAATAAAGGCATCGATGTGAAGGAGTTCTGGAGGAGGGGCAGACCAGGGCATAAGGCATCGTTTGATTTTGTATTTATCTGTGAAGGTCGTCGAGGCCGATATTGTATTGTTTACCTGCTTTTAGAAAGGCTGATTGTGTGAAGGCCAACAGTGGAGTTTGTATTATTTTTTATAATAGATTTAAAACAGTGAAACATGATGGTTTTGATTGTCATAAGGATCCATATCAATAAGAAACTCCTTTCATTCTTCTTGTCACTTTGGGGTTCAATATTAAGCTCCTGTCATTTTCTTATTCTGAGTTTCTTTTCTATTTTGAAGCTTTGTGAAGTTTGTTTGTTATTGCTCTGTGACTGGCAAGGCTGCCATCAATATAATATAATATAATATAATAATATTATATTATATTATAAATATTATATTATATTATATTATATTATTATATTATATTATATTATATTATATTATAATATTATATTATATTATATATAATTTAATATATATTATATTATTATAGAATATATAATATAAATATAATATTGTAATATTAATAATATAATATTATATAATAATAATAATATAATATTATATAATATATATATTATATAATTATATAATATCATATTATAATATATTATTATTATATTATATTATATTATAATACAACCCACTCCCTCAATTCAAAATATTTTTTAAATTATCCACTTTAATCTCATATTTTCTAAACTTGAAACCCTAAATCTGAAACCCTAAACCCTAAACCCTAAACCCTACACCTGAAACCTGAAACCCTAAACCTGAAACCTGAAACCTGAAACTGAAACACTAAACCCTAAACCTAAAACCCTAAACCCTAAACCCTAAACTTGAAACCCTAAACACTAAACCCTAAACCCTAAACCCTAAAAACCAAACCCTAAACCCTAACTCAAAACCCTAAACCCGAACCTAAACTCTAAACCCTAAACCCTAAACACTAAACCCTATATTTAAAAGTTTTATAATTAATAATTTTGTCTTTATTTTATTTGTATCTATCCAGTTTGTCTATTTTCTTGTCTTATTTTTAAATTTTTTTGTATATTTCCTATTGTATGATTTGTCTTTTTTCTTCTTAACCCTTTGTTCAATTCTTTCTCTCCCTTTATTCCTTTGGTCTAAGTGGACATTTATTGCCTTGCCTTGTATTGTCTTTGAATTCATGGATTATGATCAAATTGGAAAGAAAAAAGAATAGAAGAGTAATAGTCATTTAGTCATTTTTATTTGTCTGACCAATTACTTAGTTGTGTTTTTGTTTTCTGATGACCAAATTAGTCATTTATTTGGTCATTTATTTGTCATATTTCTACTAGTGAAGCCATTCTCCTGTCATCTCAACCCAACATAAGCTTTTACACCAAGCTCCTTTTGTGTCTCTTCGTGTGCTTCTAAGAGAATCTCCCTCTTCGATGGTAAATAGAACTTCTTCCTATCGATCACCTTCTCCACTCCTATAATGATGCCTCCATGATTTCCACGAAGGCACCTCAATAAATGGAAGTTATGGTCATAAAAGACCACTTCCCATAATCAGTCAAAGAACGTCTCCACTTCTCTAAGCAGTTAGAGAATGTAAGGGAAATCAAACAACCTCATTATTAAACATGGAATCATTTCCCACTTTCATAGAAAAGATTGTCGACCACCTCACTAGGCCTTCTCCTTAAACTATAGTAAAATATGAATATATATATATATATATAACATAACCACAAAATAAACTAAAAAAACCTCCACTTCTTACTTACGTTATTACTAACATCTGCAAGGTTACGAGAATAGGGTCAAGATTATCTCCCCTATTTGTCTTGCAAAAACATCAAAGAATGGTTATGTTACCAAAATGGATGACTTAACTGAAATCATCCAGTTAGCATAACTAACCTCTAATTTAAATCGTTATAATAACATAACTATTATCATAGCATATAGGGAAAACAACATCTATCGACCAAATCTTGTCAATGGTTATTTTATCCTGACTTGGTTTTGACAAAACCAACCCTAAAGGATCATGATGTCAAATTGACAACTATCGAGACATAATCCAAACTCTTGACCAAAAAGGACAATTACACCTTACCAAGTCTTGACATTGGTTCACTAAACAATAAGAAAAAGACTTAGATGACATCAACCTATTCCTTCTCATACGTCTATTCACTTCTCTTTGATGATGCTCTCCCTCTCTTTCTCGGAGGGTGGAAACATGTTTCCTGATTACCACTTGCATTCACCAAACTAGGATTAGTACATCTTTAGTAAATCCATAAATCTTTTAAATAAATAATCTTGACATCATATGATCATATATCTAAATCCTTATGCATATTAATTCAAACTCGTAAAATCATTTATTCATCCTGACATTTTCACTAAATGTCAAATCATTATTCCATACAAATTTATCTACTAATTACATAAAAGTAAAAAGTAAAACATAGTAAAAATTAGGGATGTGACATTTTCAAAAATATTTCTTTATTTATGTGAATTATCAATTTTCTATTTATTTCTATAGCTCTTTGTTAGTTAGGTTGCTAGTGAAGAACTGGACTAGACTTGGCTAGGTTAATCTGTTCTTCCTGAGTGGATAGAAGTAGATTACTCTTCTAGAGGTTGGTTAGGTCCTATGTGTAAGTGATTAGAATTGAATGCTAGTTAGAACAACTTAGACTTTTCAATTTTTATCATCTACACTAGTGTTCTCATAATTTATTACATGTACACATTTATGAGCTCTTTTCAATTTAAACTATGAAATACCATATAAGTTAATAAAAACAAACTAATTATTGAAATTTCTAATGATTGTATTTAAACACTTAAGACACCTATACAAAATGGTATAAAACAAAAGAGAAAAATATGTAAGTGATAGGGTGATTCAAACACATAGAGAGTTCCATTTTTGAACCAAAATGATCATGCTTAGAATTGCATATGTTTGATCGAAGACATCTTCAATTGAATTGACTTAGCACATGTGTGGTGCCACATGGTGCACCATGGTAGGACAACATTTGATCAAGTACCATTCGATCAAAGATCCTTGGGCATTTGCCTGTAAGAAAGGGCTCATCCATTGTTTTGGCATTGGCACTTTTGCTTATAAGCAAAATCTCTCTTTGTGTATTGATAAAATATGGTGCGTGAGACATGATAGAGGTTGTTTTCTTGAAGGTAGATGTTGATTAGATGACTGTATTTCTTTCGACTAATTGGTGCTACCAACCCATTGACAAAAATCCTTGATTTGCTAGTTAGTTGATGAAAAGCCTTGATCTGAGTTATGTCTTTATATGGATCAAATTTGATCTTTTGATATCTACTTCGATCAAAGCTCTTTCGGTTGAACTTGCTTTGGTCAAAGCTCTTTATGTAGAAACCTTTTTTTCTCCTATTGAGATGTTGTAATTTTATTGGTCAAAATAGTCAATTTTGGATCGTGTGTCCCAAGGTCAAGCAAAATCACCTAGAAACAAGATTTTACATGTACATAGCTCTCAAAAATTATCTTTTCAAGAAACAGGATAGATATATATGTTTTCTTAATATTATATTTTTATTTATTTTATAAGAAAAATTAGTTCATTACAAAAAAGGCCTTTATTCGAGATAGGTAAAAATAGTAAAGTAGGTCACTATTTTTATAAAACAATTGCATTACACTCTACATTAATATCCTTGTTTCAACAACAAAATATTAATTTCAACAAATAAACAAAGGGTAACATGTTATGAATTTAATTTTATTTCAACAAGAAAATTGTAACATGGGCAGAAGCGGGAGCGAGAACGCTGGTTTTTCCTGCGCAAAGGAGGATGAAGCCGATGAAGCAGATGAGGACGGGGATGTGGGGCTCTGGTGTGCTAAGAACATTCTATTCTCTCAGGGCTTCCAGGTCCTTCCTCCTTCTAGGGCCTTAGCGGCTGCAGAGGTGTCCTCTACACTACAAAAACTTTAGAGATGTATTTCAAGGTGTCGGCTGTGACTGATAGTGTGGCATATGTTGGTGCTGGAAAATAGACCAAAGACAGTGGTGGGGTTTTAGGGCTAGGGTTTCTAGCTATTCCACAGTGACTTAATCTCCATGTTTTGGACATGGCTTGGTCTACCCCTGCTCTCTCTTTGGGTAAGACTCTGGGTGGGATGTTTCGGATCCCTGTTTCTCTTATTGAGAAGGTTGTTTTCAAGAGGGGGTTTTCCCTATTTGGGAACAAACCCAATATTGTTGTCTTTAGTTTGTGGGCCAACAGAATATGGAAGCCCTTTGTTTATACTCTGTGTGCAAAGAAGCAGAGAGGTGTGACTGGGAATGGGTTTGATGGGTGTCTATTCAACCCTGTTGAGTGTTCATTGAATAGGTCTCTTGAGATGGAGATGCCTTTTTTGTTTGAGAAATCTCGTGGCTGGAGAAGGCGTGGCTGAGCTTGTTTTGTGGATCATGTCCTAGTGACTAAGAGTTGTCTAGGCTTCCTATGGTGAAGGTGTTGCATGACGAGGGAGTGATTGCCTCCTCTCTCAACTATGCTGATGAACAAACTAGCGAAGGTGGTTGTGTTTTTGGGTTGGGGTTTGTTCTCCAATGCCAAAATATCTAAGATTTGGACATGGCTAGGTTGGTCTCTGACCTCTCTTTGGGTGAGACTCTGTATGGGAAGATCTGGTCCCTTATTCTACTTTGGTGTAGTCTGTCTTCAAGAGGGGGTTTGCCCTATTCTAGTGCAAACCCTATAGTGATGTTTTTAGATTATGGGCCAGAAGAAAATGGAAGCCCTATTATTATATTCTGCATGTGGAGCATGGTTGCTTCTAAAGGCAGGTATGATGGTTATTTGTCCAACCCTACCAAGGGTTTGATGAACATGTTTATTCATGTCCCAATGACTGTTGTTAAGCTATCTAGGTCTCCTTCGGAGGAGCCATCTTTCTGCTGGATTATTTTCTATGTTCCTGATCCAGTTTTTTCAGATCCTTGGAAAAGGGTTTCCTTGCCAAAGGGTTTCAAACCCTGGAGAGTGCGTGACCTGGGGTCTCTTGTTCAGACCATAAGAATGTTTTTATGTGGATGGGGTTATATTTGTAGTTGGGGTTAGTGAGTTTTCTCATTAACTATTGTTTCTAGTTGCATTGCCTCTGTTGTTTCTCTATGGGTCAGCATCTGGGATGCTGATGTTTGGCTATGTGTTGTTGTGGATTCGTTGTTGGCGTTTCTTTTGTTGTTGTTGTTAGGCAACGTTTGGTTGTAAAGGGTTTTAGGTCCAGGCTTCAAAACCTATTTTAGCCCTAATCAAAAACATGTTATGAATTTATGTTAGTAGTAATTAAAAACTTAATAATAAATAAAGTTTAATAAAAATACAAAAAATATTCGTGCACTAGATATTGGAGTTAGCAATCTAATTCTAAGCAATTTTTGAAAAAAAATTATTTTTAGTAAAACATTATGTATTAAGTAAAATGTCACTCACCATATTTGAAATTATCTCCTAAAATGTTGCACTCATCTGCTGAAACCCTAGGCCGAACTACCTCTTTCTCCTTGCCAGGTGAAGGCATTTCTGGCTCCAAGGCGTTGAGAAAAGCAAATTTGCATCCTAGTCTCCATCTGAATTACAAGGAGACTCTTTTTGGGTCGCAAACGGAAAAGGCCATGATTGGTAAATCTTCGTCAGGTTTTGATGCATCACAGAGGTATTTCATAGGTGGTCTACAAAGGCCATTAGCACAGGGCAAATTGCCTCCATCAATTTCCAGTGACCATCAACCTACGATTGATCTAAGTGATTTTTCCACGGAGGAGGAAGAATTGCATAAAAAGCATTCTCTGGTATGTCGCTTCCAAAATTTTTGGCCTAGTTTGGCAAAGTTGAATGAATAAATTTTAAAACATTGGCAACCTTTACTAGATGGAGAACTTCGTATTGGTCCTTGCACCAAAGGTTTCTTCTATGTTGTACATGTGAGCTCCCTGAGGATAGAACAACCCTAATATAAAAAGGCCCTTGGAGTTGGAATAATTCATTTCTGGGCATGAAGCCGTGGTATCCAAATTTTAACCCCTTCATAGAAACCTTCTTTGCTACTCACGTCTGGGTGTGGTTACCAAATCTGTCATTGCATTTTTGGGGATCTTCATGCTTATGCTCCATCGGTAAATACATTTCTGGACCGCCATCTTCAAAAGACCATTCCTTCTTTACTCTGTGTTCCTCCTTCACATTTGCATGAATCCTTGTGAAAATGATCTTGCTCATCCACTTCCTACTGAGGTCAAAATTAAAGTCAGTTTCAAGTTTTGGAATCAAATGATAGACTATGAAGGAATTGCCTTCAGGTGCAGATGTTGTTATGCTACAAGACACAAATTAGAGGAATGTTCAAAATATTCTCCTCCAACAAATATTGTTGATTCATGGAAGCAAGCTACCTAGTGGAAAGGGGCTAACCTCAGTCATCAACACATTTTTCATCTTGCGTAGGAGGGTGTTAATGTCGATGTCCTAGCAAATTTTAATTTGCCCAAAAAGTTGGAGCCATGTGACAAAGCCTTAACACTGTCACAAAGGGTAGTGTTTTCTCCTAGCAATTGATATGAAACTGTGGAGCCTATTGTATCAAATAGTTCAGAGATGGCCAATAAGGCTTCTAGTGGCGTTAATGCTTGGGCCCTTTTTTTTTAAATAAGGCTTTTGCAGTGGCATTAAGGCCAATATGGTTTCCAGCAATGTTAATGAAGTCAATATTTTTGTTGAATCAGAGAAGGCTATTATGGTTTCCAGTGGTGTAAAACCACCCTTGGAGGAGATTAGCCAAAACTTGAGCATTGAAGATCCATGTAAGGATGTTACAAATGATTGGACCCTTGTCAAGCGGGGGAATAAGGTAAAATCATCAAATGGTAGGACTCTGATGACTTTGCGCTCTCATGATAAAATGGGAAGACAAGAACCATAGGCAAAATTGCCTTCATCAATGGGCGGGTATGAACTTTTAGTTTCAGAGTTAAATTGTGATGCCCCCCCAGTTTATAGGTCCGATGCACTTTATTTTATTTTTTTGGTTATACTATTTATGGGTATGGCTCCCTAAAGCCATTTTCATCCATCAAAAGAAAATGTCACTCACTATACATAATAAAAACTAATCATTCTTTGTAATAAAAATTAACCAAAGACAATAGAAAGTATTTTTTAATTTTAAAAAATTGAAAAAAAATATAAATCATTAATTTACATTATCTTTAAATTTTTAAAAACTTACTCAATATAATTAATTTTAATTTTAATTTTAATTTTTTATATTCTTTCATCCAATGCACTTTTCACCTTGTAGTAAATACGATGACCATTGCCGACATTGGTACAGTGATCGTACCAATATTACAACATTATATTCCAAGTCCAACTTTGTAATTGTCGAATATTCTTGCAATGACCAGTCAAGTCAAAGAGCTTCGGATGCTTTCAGTTCGAAGCTCGGAATCTTCAATCAGTCAATGTCAAAAAAAAATGGCTCTGAATTATAGCCTTTCATTTTTATTTGTTTATACATTGCTTGCAGGATACCTGATTAGAAAGGAAGTAATAATAATAGGTATAGAGTGTATTTGGATTCAATTGTATTTTTCGCAAGGTAAAAAATGAAGTTTTTTCGCCAGACCAAAAACATACCAAAGCCATTTTTATTGGGGTGGTGAAATGAGAGATTCAAATTTGGCGGAATGGATGTCCCATCCTTGGCCCTTGTTCGTGCAAAAACAATCTTGTGGATGATCTCCATAAAAAAAATTAAGGGATTAGAATTCTATTTTAGATATTATCTGTGGGATTTGAATTTGGGTCTTCACAATGAGAAACAAATGTTTTAATTACTTGATCTTAACCTCTTGAACTCTTAAAATTATTAAAAAATAAAATATATTCAATTATAAATTTTCCCAATAATAAATGGATGTTACAATTCTAAAATTTTTATAACATGTTTGCAGTTTGCTATATCACCACCTAGTACACCACGTACACCCAATGGACGGTCTATATATTATGCCATAGGTGATGACAATGGAAACATAAAGGATGGATATGAGTGGCCTTCTTTCATCTTCAAGGGAAATGACCTCAACAAATTGAAAACAAAGTTGCAGGAGCAAACTGGTCTTCATGACATCATTATGTGTGTTCGTCATCATCTCACTAAAAAGTTGGTCACATTGGGTTTGCAACTTCCTCCCAATAATACACCTATGCATTTAGTACTTCTCCCAGCATCATCAAAGGGTAAGTTCTCTCATCTATATCTTTCTTTTACTTTATCAGTTGTTTAAAAAATAGGAATTATATCTAAATGGACATTATTGGCTATACGTTTTTCTTTGAACTATAAAATAATTTTGTTTTCACATCCATTATGGATTTTTACCCAACAAATAAGATCTTGTCTTAAGAAGTAGTTAAAACTAATATTCATGTCATCTACCCTCTTCAACTTCTAGATATGCATGTAACTTATAAAGCAAATTATTATTTAAGTTTGAGTAATAGTTAAGTGTTAAATTAATGAGTAAGAATTGATTATGAAAGCTACTATATTCTATAGATTGAGGTATATTTCAGAATCCTAAGGGGTGGTTATATATGCTTCCAAAAACTAAAAATATTGCATATAACAGATTTGTCAATTTATTTATTTATTTTAATTAACACTTAGGACCTTTTATATTTAAAATTCATATGTTTAACTAACAAGTAAGGTTACATGTGTTGCCCATACACTTAATGGAGAAAATAATATAGTTATTACAATTATAACAACCTCTTATACCACTCAACTGAAGGAAAAAGTTAGTTATAACAACTATAACTAGGATTTAAAATTAGACACCTCTCAATAAATATATGGAAGGCTAAAGTGATATATATATATATATATATAGTCTACATAACTTCTTACCATGTTGAATGTTGTTTATTAATACACCCATTTTAAGTTTTTAATTTTATTATGAGAACTCTTTTAATTATACATGTTCTTGATTTCTATATTTGTGTGCTATGGTGTAGGAACAAGAAGCTTGGCATAAATCTACGTTTTATGTGACTACTTAGTGGTGGAGATACGTGAGTGTGTGCGCTTGGAATCGCCTTGTACATTCTTGATGCTTGATTATTTAATCTTTGTCACTAGACATGATCATTATTGGCGGAAGACGAGGCAAGCAACATATCCTACCGCAGGTTACCGTAGATGGTATGCGAAGGATAGAGCTGACATACAAAGAGGTATTTTGGGAAAAGACACACCTCTATGTAATATGTAGATAGGATATATGATGTGCATGCAAGAGAAAGGAATAGAGAGCAAGTGTAAGAATGTAATAAGAGAGTAAGAATATGCAAAAGGGTGGAGACTAAGACCTACTGGTATGAATGTACAATTACCCATTGAATATAAATATATAAAAAGGAGATATAAGGGTTCTAATATGTTTAGGTATAGCTTATGAATGCTTGTATGATACTTATGTGTACCACAAGTTATTATCCCTTATTGTTTATCTGGAATTCTCTCACTGTATCACTGGGGTATAAAGTGACTTTAGAGATCTGATTGAGGACTAAATCTCCAAACTGGTTCCTTCCCATTTCTTGCCAACATTTGGTTCCGTTGTTGGGACCCTGGAAAAAGATAGTGAAAAATAGAGAGGATAAAACAATAAAAAGGGAAGTGCAGGGTAGTGGAAAGAAAGAAAACTAAAGTGACAAAAAAAATTATGATCTACGGAGAAGATTGATTTCTCTTAGGTTCCTACCCTTGTGAAAGGGGGGCAGACACTTAAGGGGATGACAAATGGAAAAGGGGGAGGATCTAAAAGGATCCTTGAAAAGATGTAACTCTTCAAAAAATAAAATATATTTAAAATGGGTGTTACGAATAGCAATAGAAACTTACATGTTACCGAATGTCATTTTGTGTGACAATCCCCTCTATGTAAGTATTACAAATAAATGAATAACAAGGATAAGGGAAGAGCTTACCCTTTAATTTTAATTGAAATACAAAGGTCATTTACATTTATATCTATATGTAGAACTATGGTTAGAATTAGGGTTGTGGTTAGGGTTAGAATTAGGGTTAAGTAGATCTAGGGCAAAATTAGGATTACAATTAAGGTTGGGGTTAGGGTTAGGGTTAGAATTGGGGTTACGACTATAATTAGGGTTAATGTTAGAATTAGAGTTACGGTCAGGGTTATAATTAAGGTTATGTTTAATATTAACGTTAGGGTTAGGGTTTGAATTATGGTTAGGCTTAGGGTTAAAATAAAGCAATGTTTAGAGTTAGAATAAGGGTTAGGGTTAGAATTAGGGTTAGGGTTAGGGTTAGGGTTAGGATTACAATTAGGCTTAGGGTTAGGGTTAGAATTATGGTTAATGTTAGAACTAGGGTTAGGGTTATAATTAAGGTTGGGGTTGGAATTGCAATTAGAATTAGGGTTAGGATAAGGGCTAGAATTACAATTAGAGTTAGGGTTACAGTTAGAAATAGGGTGAGAATTAGAATGAGAATTAGGGTTAGGGTTAGAATTAGAGTTAGGATTACAATTAGCATTGTGGTTAGGATTAGGGTTAGAATTAGAGTTAATGTTAGAATTTGGTTAGGGTTATAATTAGGGTTAGGGTTGGAATTGTAGTTATAAATAGGTTTAGGATTACAATTAGCATTGTGGTTAGGGTTAGAATTAGGGTCAATGTTAGAATTAGGTTAGGGTTATAATTAGGGTTAAGGTTGGAATTACAGTCAGAATTAGGGTTACAATTTGAAATCTAGGTTGATAATTAGAATGAGAATTAGGGTTAAAACTAGGGTTAATGTTAGAATTAAGGTTAGGGTTAGGGTTAGAGTTTGAATTAGTGTTAGAATTAGAAATTATGGTTCGACTCAATTTTATGGTTAGGGTTAGAATTAGGATTAGTGTTAGGGTTAGGGTTAGGTTTAGAATTATGGATACAGTTATGGTTAGAATTATAGATAGGGTTAAAATTAGGGTTGCATATAGGCATATGATTAGGGTTAGAATTAAGGTCAAGGTTCAGATTAGGATTATTATATAATATATTATAATAATATATCTAACCTATATTATAACATTATATATAATAATTATATAAAATATTATGATAATATATCTAACCTATATTATAATATTATATTATATATAATTCTTAAGATATATAATATAGTTAGAATTAGGCTTGCCACTCCGGATGCTACTAGCATACCTATATTTAAAAATATATCTAAAGTAAGTGGAGAGATATCCTTCTCCTATTTTTAATCACTAATCCTAACATTATTATATAAAATACAATATGTAATAATACACATAATTATAATATAGATTTAAAATATAAAATAAATATATAGTTACATAATAAATATAAAAAAATATGTTGTATTATTTATTATTAATTTAATATATTAAATTTATATTTTATATACATGTGATATACATTGCTTTCTATTTTTACTTATGTATGTATGTTTGTCTTTATTATGACTAATTATATGTTGTATTATTTATTATTTATCTAATATATTATATTTATATTTTATATTATATAAATTACGATATATAATAATAATACTACATATAATTATAATATAAATTTAAAATAAAATAAAATATATGGTTACATAATTAGGTCGAAGGCGTTCCCTATCTGAGAGGGATGACCTTGCTTGGAAGATCCATGGTTAGGAATTAGTGAGAGGGCAGGTAGACGATTGAAATCATCATCGCTGCCCATTTTTTCGTCTTACCGTTGAAAAATTCACACTGAGAAATTTTTTAAACTCGTCATTTGTTCTCACGCCAGGAAAAATATCATGTTAGAAGAAGTCTTATGTCATTTAAATGTACCCCTGTAGGATACCCTGCTATTTCTATTTTTTCGAGCAATCATTAGATCTTTTGAGCAGCAAATTTATCTATGCTTTTTCGAGGGCAATATATTTTCTCAGTTGCATTGTGCAAAACCTTTTGGGTTTGTTTTTGCAAGAAATAGGGTAAATATTTAAATGTTTCAATGTTTCATAGTTCGGAGTGTGTTGGCCCTCCGAGATTGGCTACATAAAATTTCAAGATCTACGAATATTAATATATTATATTGGCACCCGCTATAATATGCTTCCATCCAATCCCAACTAACTAAGAACAATAAGGTGTGGTCATTATTGGATGGGAGACTAAGAGAATGAAGTAGAGAAGAGCCAGACATTACGAAGAAGAGACAAGAGTAGACGGACAGTGACCCCAACTATGACGTGGAATTGGAAAGGTTTTGATGGCAAAATTTTATAACTGCACACAGGAAGAGTAGATATAAGTATTATTATTAAAATATAAATTGTGTCCAACCTACATGGACAAAAAGGAAACTTTAACATACGTACTTCAAAACTTTGGAAAATTTGACCAATTTATAATAAAAATGTTATAGCTCAGAACATGCAATCAATAAAGTGATCTTATTATGAGGAGACATTTAATGCATTGTTGTTTTTTATTTAAATTAGGTTGTGAAGGGATCACCAAATAATGCAGTGGACAAAATGAGGTATCGTCATCTTATTTTTAGTTTTTAACATCATCTTGTTCTAAAGATAGGAGATACACATACCATCTTCAAACTAGACTACTTTTAATAGGGTTTAAGACCATAAAACTATGAAGCTGAGTTGTCTATCTAAGATGCACATTTTATCAACTTAATTATGTGAGTTGGTAATCGCACTCAATGTGCAATCGATATGTTAATAAGGATTGATCTAAGGTAAGGTTGTTAATTATTTTGAAATATATAGAATATGTAAAGAAAAAGTTTTGTAAGAAGAGCAGTAGAAAAATTTATTTCAACTTTATGGCACTTCAAATATGTACCTCAAACACAGTGAGGAGTAATGAAGATTAGTAAGATGTTATAAGTGCAAGATAGTAGTAAATGTGAGGCATTGACGATCCATGTTTCCACTATCAATTTTTGCTCTCTCAAGCATTAACCCTTAAGGTTTATGGATTGTCAAGGCCCACACCATCTTAAGGGGAGCTAGAAGTGCCTTCCAGAAGTAACCAAAATGATTGGCACAAGTTGTGAGTCATCCAGGTCCCAAAATGGACATACGTAATGTTGGAACTTGACCACGACAAAAAGTGGAAGATTAGTTGGGTTGCTCTTACTTTTGTACGTAATAGTAAGAATTTTCCCTGATGCCCCATTGACAAAACATGCACTACAATCCATAAATTTGAAGTGAACATAATTTATTGGGCAACGTGCAAGAGCACCCTGACATCTAACCATTTATCCACAAGGTTTGAACACAATCAACCCCTTGTTTGCTCTATATTACAATATACAATAGGCATCCCCAATGATTTAAGAATGTGTTTATTATGTACAAACAAATGTTTGGGGACTATAACACAGCTTGTTCCTCATTGGTAAGGAAAGGATTAGAGTGTGACATAGGAGTTCCCAGTCCTAAATTATTGGTTCTACATTATTGATATTGGAAAGAAGGCTACAAAAAGCTAGCTAAGATGGCTCATCACCATGGTCATGGAAGATTGTGTTTAATGTAACAATTGTGTGAAATTTACGCATACATAAGAATTTCTTTTACACACAAAAGCATGGGATATCCTCATATCTATCATTGCATATATAGCTAGACAATGCATGCTATAATGATTATGTTATCCACATCCAATGCAATACATCAATCATGTGGTGGCAAGGATACCCCTTATCAAATGACATTATCTTTGATCATGATAATGCCTTGGCATATTTTGCACTAGAATCCTTCTCTTTGCAATGCCCCCAAAATCAACCCCTCGATATATTTTTTGAAAGGAATAACTTGTGGACAAGGCACATGCAAAGATTCTCATCTCAAGTTCATCCCTAATGAACTCCAAGAATACTCACACACATCTATAGAAAACATATTTACCAATCATGTTTCCTTGGAGTCCTTGTGTTTATCATCGGACCTTGCTAGAATTGACCTTGATTTTTAAGACTTAACATGCATTGAGCCACAAGTTTAGTTTGCTAACCTACTACATCTAGAGACCAACATTTATCAAGTATTTCTTGATCAAATAAGACTTATGCAATTGTCAAGTGTTACTTGACTAATCTATGTCAATACATAAACTAGGTGTTGCTTAACATATGTCAGCACCATACATGAGCCAAGTGTCACATGGCTTGTATTGTATAGGTCAAAAGTGCATTGGATGAAAGTTTAATTTTGCGTCATAAGAATTGACTTTTCAAAAAAAATTAATTATATTAAATAAATTTTTAAAAATTTAAAGATAATGTAAATTAATGATTTATATTTTTTTCAATTTTTTGAAATTAAAAAATATTTTCTATTATTTCTAGTTAATTTTTATCAATGAAAATGGTTTTAGGGAACCATACCCGTAAATAATATAACCACAAAAATAAAATAAAGTGCATCAGACCCATAAACCAGGGTGCATCACAATTTAACTTTGAGACTAGAAGTTCATATCTACCCATTCATCGAGGCAATTTTGCCTATGGTTCCTACCTTCCCATTTTATCACGGGAGCGCAAAGTCATCAGAGTCCTACCATTTGATGATTTTGCCTTCTTCCCCTGCTTGATAAGGGTCTAATCATTTGCAATATCCTTACATGGATCTTCAATGCCTGAGTTTTGGCTAATCTCCTCCAAGGGTGGCTTTACACCACTGGAAACCATAATAGCTCCTTCTTCGATTCAGCATAATTATTGACTTCATTAACACTGCTAGAAACCATATTGCCCTTCTCTAGATCTGCAGAAGCCTTAATGCCACTAGAAGCCTTATTGCCCATCTCTAAACTATTTGATACAGTAGGCTCCACAATTTCAAATCTATTGCTAGGAGAAAACACCACCCTTTGTGACAATGTTGAGGCTTTGTCACATGGCTCCAGCTTGTTGGGCAAATTAGATTTTGCTACAACATCAGCATCAACACCCTCCTATGTAAGAGAAAAAAGGTGTTGACGACTAAGGTTAGTCCCTTTCAACCAAGTAGCTTGCTTTCGTGAATCAATAGTATTTGTTGAAGGAGAAGATTTTGAACATTCCTCTACTTTGTGTCTTGTAGCATTACAAGATCTACACCTGAAGGCAAGCATTTCATAGTCTATCATTTGATTCCAAAACTTGGAACCGACTTTAATTTTGACCTCAGTCGAAAGGGGATGAGCAAGATCTATTTCCACAAGAACTCATGCAAATGTGAAGGAGGGGCATAGAGTAAAGGAGGAATGGTCTTCTGAAGATGGCAGTCCAAAAATTTATTTCTTGATGAAGCGTAAGCATGAAGATCCCCAAAAATGGCAGATTTGGTAACCGTGCCCAAACCGGAGTAGCAGAGAAGGTTTCTATGAAGGGGTTAAAATCTAGATACCATGTCTTGGTGCCTACAAATGAATTATTCTAGCTCCAAGGGCCTTTTTGTACCAGTGTTGCTTTGCCCTCAAGGAGCTTGGACGTAACATAGAAGAAACCCTTGGCGCAAAGGGCCAATACAAAGTTCTCCATCCAGTAAAAAAATCAATTCATTAAACTTTGCCAAACTAGACCAAAATTTGTGGAAGCAACATACCAGAGAATGTTTTTTTATGTAATTCTTCCTCCTCCGTGGCTAAATCACCAAGATCAATCGTAGGCAAATGGTCGCTAGGAATTGATGGAGGTGATTTGCCTTGCACTGATGGCCTTTGTGGACCACCTATGAAATGCCTCTGTGAGGCATCTGAACCCGATGAAGATTTATCAATCACGTCCTTTTTTGTTCGTGACCCCAAAAGAGTCTCCTTGTAACTCGGATGGAGGCCAGGATGCAAATTTGCTTGACTTTTCAATGCCTTGGAGCTAGAATCGTCATCACCTGGCGAAGAGAAAGAGGCATTCGGCCTAGGGTTTCAGCAGACAGATGCAACATTTTGGGAGATAATTTCAAATATAGTGAGTGACATTTTACTTAATACAAAACTTTTTACTAAAAATATTTTTTTTTTCAAAAATTCCTTGAAATTAGATTGCTAACTCCAATATCCAGTGCACGAATATTTTTTATACTTTTTTATTAAATACTTTATTTTTTATTAAATTTTTAATTACTACTAACATAAATTCATAACATGTTTTTATTTATCGTTTTTTTTTTTTTTTTTTTTTAAAACAAAAACATTAATATAGAGTGCAAAAAAGATACTTGCATTTCTTTGTGTTCCATGGACAATGTTTTCATCCTCTCCTCAACAAAGATACTTGTCGTAGTGGCTTCGAAGTCTCACATACTTTGCCTCGTGAAAAAACTCCATTACCAATCGCTACCTGATAAAAGAAATGAAACATATATGTATGACCTGCGGTTTCTCCGTCATTTAACAGAGGAATTGCGGTAAGTGTGAATAGAATATTGTATATGCACAAGAGTTTCGAGGAAGGGGAATGGGAGTTCCTTTGATAGGGCGCTTCAACTCGGATTTTTCTGCGAATAAAACGACGTGGCATATCCTTTGATAGGGCCCACAGATCGTAAATAATCTCATGGACTAGAAATATAACACGTCGTTTAGCGGGTGGTTTTATACGGCGTATGATTGAGAATTGCGTAAAGGTATTCGATCAACGCTACTAATTCATCAACTAATTAAATTTAAGAGATTCCCACCAGATGTGGAAATTGACGTTTCATAGACTTGTTTCAATTTTGGGGCGAGGGAAAGTTCCCATAGATGTGTCCAACAATTTTTTTTATGTTTTTTCAAGGAAAACGACCTTTCCCTAATGTTGATTTAGACTAATTTAATAAATGTAAGTAATTAATTATAAACTAGCAATTGGACCTATAGGTTCAATGGGCAGGCTGAAAACTTTATGAGGAAATTATAGAATTTGGTAAATATTTTCTATTATTTATTAATTTATAAGTTATTTAATCCACTAAATTATTTTATCAATTCTTATTGAAATTTTATCACATTAACTATTGTCTTCTTTCACTCATATTAGTAATTTTTTTTTTTACATTACATATTGAGATAAACAAATATAGTTGGGTAAAATTATTATCATGTCAATTCCTTACCACATAAATATTTATATTTTTTAAGTTATCTTTACTTTACATTCACTCCCTATCAGGGCTTAAATTTGCAGTAGCTGTAAAATACAATCAACATTTTAGAAAGACTGTATCATATGAAAGGAGAGATTTTGGACAAACTGTCAAAATTTATATAGGATTATGATTATATATATGATTTTTATATGATTTACATATACTAAGGCATGTCATAGTATTTGAAAGACACTTTTGAGTAGATAACTGTCATTAAAAAATTGTTTGACAAGCAAGGTTGATTGTCAAATTTAAGCCCTGCTCCCTATGGGAGATCATTTATCCCTATATATGTGTGTGTGTGTGTGTGTGTAATTTTTATATGATTTACTTATACTAAGGCATGTCATAGTATTTGAAAGACACTTTTGAGTAGATAACTATCATTAAAAAATTGCTTGACAAGCAAGGTTGACTGTCAAATTTAAGCCCTACTCCCTATGGGAGATCATTTATCCTATAGATCATTTAAAAAATACAATTTTGAAAATTATAGTGCACCTTCTAAGTAACTTGTCTATATTGTATATATGTAGTAAATTAATTAAATATATATAATCAACAATACTACCCTAACTAACTATATCATATATTATTGTTTGTTAATATTATATTACTATTTAATATTATATTAGTATGTAATACATTATGAGGGTATAAATATAATACATTTCAATAACTTAATACCCTCTATATCATTATGAAATTTGATCTAATCTATTCATTATGAGTATATAAATATAATAAATTTCAATAACTTAATACCCTCTATATAGAAATTTATCCTCTATATATGTATTTAAAAATTCTAAACAAATAATTATAAGATATAGTCTAACTTAAATATTTGTTTTTCATAGAAATTGTGTTTTAATGGATTATTCCTTTATTGAACTACTATTATGATATTGTTTAAACCTAGGTATACACTAATCTAAGAGTTTTTGAATTATAAATTAAAACTCATAAGTATTCTTATTAGAAGAAGAAAATACCAAGTATAGGTAAATAGTTAAAAAGGTAGGTGTTACAAGTGATATAAAAAAGTTTGAGGGTTTTTTAAAAAATCTAAATTAATTAGTTTTTTCTTGCAAAAACATACACAATTGAATCCAAATCCCTCTCATTGTAGTTTTTTAACTATTTACCTATACTTGGTATTTTCTTTTTCTTCTCACAATCCCCAAACTATTATTTTACTAAATATAATTTTATTTTTCATAATTAATTTTTAGTTATTTAATTTTACTTTAGAACTATTCTATTACTATAAACACATAAATTTTATTTTTTTTAAGGATTTTTGTTTATATATCTATATATTGTTTACTTTATTAGTACCTACCTTTTACAATGAGTTCGCACTTACCTAGTTATTAATCTATTGATTGTAAACCAATTAAAAGATATGATTATTTTTCTTGTCGAGCAAATTTGATTTAAATTTGTACTTTTCCTATGTCAACATGATAAATTTTTAACAAAAAAATTATTGAAAAATGATTTATTTGTATTGTCATTGGTGAGAGAATTTTGGTTTGAGGGGAGGATGTGGCAAGTAGACAAATTATGAACACAAATTTTGTCTCCCACTAGTTAAGTCATGCCTAAATGGATGGTGATAATTATGAGAGGGAAGAATCATCAGTTTTTATGAATTTAATTTTTTGCTTCATTAGCTAAACATAAAAATTACTTTTTGTCAAAGGGACAAAGTTATAATATTAATAATACTATTAAAAATATAGGGTTCTACACATTTTATTTTATGAAATTGGATTATTTTTGGGATCTTGATTTTATTTACTCAAGATTAAAAATCTAGTATTTCAATTTTATTTACTAAAAAGTTAAAAATCTATAGTATCATGAAAAATATTTCTCCATGTTATTACATTTTTTATTTTCTTCTTCAAACATACAATATTTTAATGCATTTTAAATTATCATAGTATTAATATTATTACATTTTAATATCTTAAGTAGACATTTCAAATCTTTATACACTTAAGTAGGGCCAAGACTCTCCACATAATACAAATATGATGGCTTTGTAAAGTTTAGTTTTATAGTTAAGGAAATATTTATGTTATTTAATAGGCTTTGTAAATTTTAGTTTTATACCTGAGTAAATATTTTAGTGTTATTTTATTTTTACTAAATTAAATTATTTTCAAGATTTCAATTTTATTTACCCAAGACATTTCAAAAGGAGTTCACATAAATTTTTTCTTATAAATTTAGTTTTGGAAATATGATAGTTACAAATTTAAAATGATAAACAATTCTTTATCTAGATTAATTAAAATAATTAAAATCATGTTCTCTAAAAGTACTTATTGTTATTACTTAAAGAAAAAATTAAGTGACTAAGATCAAATACTGTAGTGATCTAAATATTATTGTTATTATATTGTGTAATTATTCTTCAAACTTACAATATTTTAATACATTTTTAGACAAACATTTCAAATCTCTCCACACCCAACTAGGGTTAGAGTCTACACATTTTATTTTATGAAATTAGATTATTTTTGGGATTTCAATTTTATTTACTCAAGAGTTAAAAATTTAGGATTTCAATTTTATTTAGTCAAAAGTTAAAAATTTACAGTATCACGACTATGTTATTACATTTTTTATTTTATTCTTCAAACTTACAATATTTTAATGCATTTTAAATTATAAAAGTAAAATATTTGTGTTATTTAATAGGTTTGTAAAGTTTAGTTTTATAGTTAAGAAAATATTTTAGTCCTATTTTATTTTTACCAAATTAGATTATTTTTGAGATTTCAATTTTATTTACCCAAGACATTTCAACACTCTTCAAAAATTAATTTTTCAATTATTGGAATGCAATTTGTCTATACAACCAATACCTAATCAATAAAAAATTACAACTAAACAAATACTATATACAACCAATAGCTAATCAACAAAAAAAAATTACAACTAAACAAATACTATAATAACAACACTACAAGGTAGGTACTGGGCACTACGTAGCACTTGTTTTAACTTTTTTTTTAGAAATAGAGGTGTTTTACTATTGTATTACATTTACAAAAGCCACTCGTATTTTTCTCCTAATAAATTTCAAGACTTCACAAGTACACACATCATCTATTCATAACAAAAGTAATTTTTATAAATCACCACTCATAAAATATAAATGAATAAAATTCAAGATGGGTGTCCTCCCCTCAAAATTACAAATGCTCAATGAAAGATTTGTTCCAATAGAACCGCACTAAGGTTTCTCTAGGCAATGCCCATTCAAATGTGGACTTGGCTGACCACTCCCTGTTTTAAGGGATGTGACTTTATGAGAAGATTAAAATGTTTGAATTGCATCCCTGCTGCCCTTGACATTTAAACATTTTAAAATCTAATTTTTCTTTTTACACGCGTCTTTCCTATCACCAAAAGTTTACTCTCTGACAGAAAATTTCCTCTTCTATAGTGGGCCTCCTACGATTTCTCACATGCCAATAAAAACCGCTGACAAATGGTGACAAAATTATTTTGGTATTTTGGTCGTTGCTCAACTGTCTATTTATAAATATTTTTTCATTTATTAATTCTTTCAATTTTGTTGTCTTTTGTCATTTATTAGATTTTTCAAATGAATGGTTGAGATGTATTCTATAGTAGTCTTTTTAATCTGGACCATTTATCTATGTATTTGAGGTAGTGCTGCTCACTAAGGGAAGGCTTTCAGCCTAATTACTCTAGATTAATTTGGAATGATAAATTGAATAATTAATATTATTGTTAGCAAGTAATGGTGATGAAGATAATAGATTGACGTAGTGTAGATTCTGATGATTTGATATAAACGATTAATTTCTTTGTTTTATGTGTTGTTTGGAATTATGTGTAGGAATGTAACTATTTTGGGGTCAATTGTGTGAATCTTGATCACTTTTATGGGCACAAATCTGTCATATAACCTACAAATCTAATTTAATAAAATGCACACTTATGTCCCTATATGTATCCATTTTTGCATGTCCACACATGGGTCGACATTTTGAGTCTGATGATGATAAATGCCCCCTAAAGTACCATAATGATACAAACAAATGAATAGTTGTGACACCTGGAGTCTCCCCTTAGTCCTATTTGACCCAATTTCCATGTGTAGTTTCACCCTTGTTTGTTTATTTGTCAGTTGTGCCTTCGTTTGCCCCTCAAAATCTTGCCAATTGTGCCCACCTTGGTGAAACCATCAATAGCAACTAGGTGACAGTCTCAAAACTACCATAATGATCCATGTAGTCACCACACTAGGCTTGTAATTGCACTAGTAGTTTTGGGAGTGTTGTGACATATTACTTTGATGTCATGACAATTTAGTAGTTACTATGGTGGTTTCAAAGTTGCCCCTTTGTGGTAACCAAAAGTTTTATTAACCATGCAAAAAATGAGAATTTTAAGTGTTTTGTCTCCCATCCTTCTCATGTACCCTATCCTTCGACCTTCCCTTCACATCTCACACCTTTAAATTTTTCCCATCATGTTATATATGCGAGTTAGACTTTATTTTGAGAGGGCTTCAAGATAAAGAAGGATTCGATACATAATGAATTTTGCTTCAGACATTCCTATCAAAGCTCTACTCACCTACCCTCTTCTACACCCTCACCCTATTTAGTTTCTTTTGTCCTAGCAACCTCATCTCCTAGTTAGTCTTCACAATCCAGTCATTTACCTGCAACTTTGTACTCTACAACCTTTGTCCATATTACTCTAGTTACCATACAAACTAATTGGCATTCTCAACATACCTCTCTAATAGCTTATCCTCTTCAAGGCATCCTTCATCAACTAGATAAGTCATTGGATAACAAGGTAACTATGTTGCTTAGAATGTGACTCAGACACAATGCAAGTGAGTCAGACTTTGATATGGCACATGAATTATGTCCTTGTAGCTGGTGCCTGCCCAGTCACTCCTTCTCTCATGGCAAGAGCTAGTCAAGTGGAGGCAGAACTGTAAGTATGAAAAAGACGCACAAGCTTACATGGTAGTCCAAGGATGATCTATAGTCATAATCATGTACATGTAAGTGTGAAATATATACATGTCTTCATTTGTTTTTCACTTTGTTCTTTTCTAACCTCCAAGCCAACCTTCTAAGGTCCTGCACACCTTCTTGCTATCCACTTGACCAATGTTCGACGAATCTTCACTGTCACTTTCTAGCCCCAACAATCTCACCAGTCCACTTCATAAGAGGGAAAATTCATGTTCCATAGGGGCAGTTGCATAATTTCATCTTATCATCCAATTGACCTCCCCATACCTTCCATGACCTCGAATTGCCTATCCAATCTTTTCTTTCTGGGTCACCCCCTATGACTTTAGGATCTCCTTGGTTGATCTTGCAGTTGAAATGGGATCTCCAAGGGTGAATTGCCCTAGGGAAAGGGGTGACTCACCCTGCAAAAGTCCTATGATTAGTTTCAAGGCCCTAAAATCATCTTTAGCCCTTATAGATCATTTTCCATCCCATAAACCACTTGTGCAAAACCTCCTCTATGGGTAACCCCTATGCCTTCAAGATCTCCTTGGGTGACCCAGGATGTTAAGTAGGATCAATCCCACATGCCAAAGGTCATTCATGTGCATTAGATCATTCCCATGGCACTCGGTTTCAATCTTGAGGGACTCAAATTTAACCTACAAAGGTATTTGAGATCGTATAGATCTTGAATTATTTATCAAATTATGAGCACGATTTTTTTATGCCTTGGTGGCTGAATTTTTTGTGGCATTAACATTATTATTCATCGTTGATCCCAAAGATAAGTGTGCTTATCCTCCTCATCTAATTTCAAAATATTATCAAAATCACAAAACTAATCAAATCTAAGTTAATTATGTACTTATTGTTTGCATTAATTTAATTAACTAAGATTTATGTAAAAGTGATTTTATTCCTTTACAAATCCATATATTAAAAGATTATTAAATTGATTATAACCATAACACAACTTTATTTTTCTAGAATTCATTCAATTATAAATTATTTTATTTTCTATGCTATATCTAAAAATTATAATCGGTATTGAAGCTCACTAATGCACAATCTTGAAGCTCGCTAATATATAGTATTGACAAGTATGTGGCAAAAATTAATCTCACATTATTGAGGATGACATGAATCTCACTTTTAAGCAATATGTACTACAATTTACTTAAATTGAGGTAATTTTTTATTTTATATCCACATTGCATGCTCAACATATCCAATTAGAATGGGAAATTGGTTAAGTTAGGATTTTGCAGTGACAAGTGAAAGACTACAACATAAATGGATGGCCTTGACCCAAATGAATTGATGATCATGTCTAGTGACAAAGATTAAATAATCAAGCATCAAGAATCTACAAGGCGATTCTAAGCATACACACTCACGTATCTCCACCACTAGGTAGAAAGACTACAACATAAATGGATGGCCTTAACCCAAATGAATTGATGATCATGTATAGTGGCAAAGATTAAATAATCAAGCATCAAGAATCTACAAGGTGATTCCAAGCATACACACTCACGTATCTCCACCACCAAGTAGAAAGACTACAACATAAATGGATGGCCTTAACCCAAACGAATTGATGATTATTGGCAAGAAATGGGAAGGAACCAGTCTGGAGATCTGGTCCTCAGTCAGATCTCTAAAGTCAGTTTATACCCCAGTCATACAGTGAGAGAATTCCAGATAAACAGTAAGGGATAATAACTTGAAATGCACATAAGTCACATACAAGCATTCATAAGCTACACCTAAACATATTAGAACCCTTATATCTCCTTTGTATATATTTATATTCAATGGGTAATTGTACATTCATACTAGTAGGTCTTAGTCTCTACCCTTTTGTATATTCTTACTTTCTTATTACATTCTTACACTTACTCTCTATTCCTTGCTCTTACATGCACATTATATATCCTATCTATATATTACATAGAGGTGTGTATTTTCCCAAAATACCTCTTTGTATGTCAGCTCTATCCTCCGCATACCATTTGCGGTAACCTATGGTAGGATCTGTTGCTTGCCCTATCTTTCACCAACATCATTCTCCCTTTTAAAATTATGTCTTGTCCTCAAGACATGCTCTATTCAACTTGAAGGTAGGATATTCTTATAGATGACTCTGAGCTGAGCCAGAGTTGTGTCCCATTGCTTCTTGGCTGATGTCAAAATTTAAGTTTGGCTCTCTATTTGTATATATGTATCTTCCACATCTCCTAGTGTAGTAGGAATTTGAATACTCTGGGTTGTCTACTTAGCCTCTATGAAAATGCTAGTCAAGGATTCTAGTCTCAAGCTTACTACTTCCCTTAGTTGCTTGATTTGTGCCTTTATTTGTTCCCTCTGGTCTTGGGATTGCTGGAGCTGAGTGTGTAATGAATCTACTTATGCCCTTATATTACTCCATTAGTATCTTTTATAGGATCATATGTGGTGGCTACCTGTGTTATTTGTGCTTCTAGTGCATTATTTGATCCTTAATATTTTTAGTAGTGGTAGGCCATTGTAGACAAACTGATACAATACCTTTGCTTCCTCCATGCCTTGCTAGACACTTCTTATTTGTGTTTCCAGTTTAGTATGTACCTTAGCACATTTATTTGATGCTTCTGCTAATCTTTTCTTATTCATTTGCTCCGTTATGTGTTATTTTTCCTTATTCTCTAGGTAGCTAGAATGGGCCTTAAAGCTTTGCATTAATTGTCTCAGTTATTGTGTGAGAGGTAGGGTTGTGTCCCTTTGTGCCTTCAGCATCTCATTCTAAATTAAATTTATTGTATCCTAAAGTAGTTCACTACCTAAAATATGTTGCAAAATTTCTTCCCTCGCTGTGGAGTGGAAGATGTCACCAAGATGTAGCTTCTAGATAGGTGAGATCCCAAATAAATTTACCTGTCCTCCTACTAATGGTAATTGTAGTAGCTAAGGTGTTACCATAGGCTGAATTTTGTTTCTGTTGCACCAAGAAATCTTTTATACAGAGGAGGATGCATCTTGGCTATCTGATCTTTGTAACTCTTCCTCTTTCTGATTATCATCTATATTGTGTGCATCCTCTCTATTTTCTTGCTCTTATTGTGTATTTATGTTGTGAGGAGGAGATACCCTTTGTTGTTCTTCTTGTGCATTGTGTGGAGAGGATATCTCCTATTGTTCTATATTTTTGTCTCCCTCCTTCACAGTATCATACAATTTCTTTGTTATCCATTATGTTTCTTGTTGAATCTTGTCCCTATCTTCTTGTTCCATATTCATCAAGGTATCAACCCTATACTTTGTCCTCAATTCCTTAGCCTGTAATTGGGCTATCCTATCTTTCTCCTCTGTTGATATAGAGGTACCTACCCCATCAATAGCTTGTCTCAATTCCTCTTCTAGATGCAAGGCTTTCTCCCTCCTTTGTCTCAAGGCTTCTACTAGGTCCTCTGATAACCTTTCTAAGATTTCATCCATTGTCTTATTTGTTTTAATCATATATCTTATTATTGCCCTTTAGATTTTTTTTTGTTCTCAATGGAGACTTCATTGTGTAATGTTGTTGTTTCTTGCAATAAGCCATGACATTCTATTCCATTTACTATTGCATCAATGTTCAATGGTTCTTAGGGGGCTTCTTCTTCTGTTTGCTTCTTTTTCTTTCTCTTTTATACTTGTGAGACTTATTCTTCCCCTTCTTCCTCTTCAATTTTTTCTACAGAAGTTTGATTTTTCTTCCTTTTAGCCTGTTGTTTTTGTCTAGGTGCTTTCTTTTTCTCCACACTTAATTGTACAAGGGTTTCTGATGCTACCCTTCTTCTTGTTGAAATCATTTGTGTTGAAGATGTAGGCTGTGGTGCAGTTTGTGCACTAGGTATTGCAGATGCACTTCCCCCTGATCTCCTTGGATTTTGTGGTGAAGTAGCCACTTGCATAGCTAATGAAGTGGGTTGTAGAGCCTCCACAATGGCTTGTGATGCTGATGATGAAGGATGCGGTGCAGATGTGTCTATCTTGGGTGGTATCTCCCATTGTTTGTGAAGTTTTTCCTTGTTTTTCTCCAATTGCTCCTCTGCATTCTTTTTATGTTGTTTCTCCATTACCTCCTTTTATGTCCCAAATCTCTCTACAGAAGTATCATTGGGCTTACTTAACAAAATTGTCGTATAAGCTTTTATTTTTGTTGTGTTGATCTCATATGGTAGCCTGAGAGTCCAAAATGTTTGAGGCTCCATTGCTTCCATATATGTATAGTCTTTATCAACCATGAATGTTGTGTGATTTATATATTGTTTGACTGATTCATAAGGGATTATTTCCCTAGCTTGCATCTCTATTTGGAGGGATTTAAAGAAACCCTAATACATGGTACTAAATAATTTTGTATCACTAAGTTTTCTTATATGTTATTTAATTTATACCGCTACTATTAAATGTTGTTGCCATACTTTCCCCTTAAACCCCGGTAGCTCATTTAAAAAGTAAAATACTAAAAAAATGATCAAGGTTCCATATAGCTTCTAATTTAGATTAATTGTAGTTATAATTGGACTCCTTAGTTCTCCTCAAATTCTCCATCAATTGTTCTCACATTACTTCACAGAGGTTGAAGTCTTTTCCTTCTTTCACCATTTGATAGGCAGTGTGGATTGTAGTAGCAGTGGTAGATCCCTCTCTATTTGCATAGTAGATTTTGTAGGCTATCCCCATTGTCGCGTACTTGACCCCTAGATCTATTATGTCTTTGATGCTTAGGCTACGACCATATGGTTTTGCACCCATGAGATCTGTTACTTTGTCATTTTTAATGGTTTTCATTGCTGGCACAATTCCAATTGAGCTAAGCCATGTTACCACCCTAATTGCCTCCTTTGTAATCCGATAGGGTTTGTCCAAGTATATGAATTCATCATGAATTATGCTGAGCACAATTCTAACCCATTCATGTGTGTCACTGAAGTCTGGGTAATCTTTCCAAATATCCAGCTTCTTACTTGCAATATTCTGATATTCTGGTGAATATCCTGTATCATCTAGCAACATGTCTCTCAATTCTTCAAATTTCATATGATCTATCTTGGAGATTGTAGCATGAATGTATTTCCTCACATCTTCTATATATACTACATCCACCAATACTTTAGAGAATGCTCCTTCTTTATCGATTTCCATCACCTTGTAGCCTGGGTATTTATTGTATTTAAGCCTAGGCTTCTCTGTAACATCAATGAGTACTGGTGTGGCTATTTCTCCATCTTTGCAGTTGACAAGTAGGGTTTTCTTGGTTCACAACTTACAACTAGGGTTTCTTCACAATTCTTTGCTTTGTGCTTCAGAGCTCAAATTTTCAATTCACCGGATGCAAATGAGGAGTAGATTGAAGGATTAGGGTTTATATAGCCCTAATAGTCACTTTATGCATTTATTACGTCTATCTGTTTTGCTTTTTGCAGGTTTTTGTAGCCGTTGAGTGTTGTTAAGATGCTAACGGTTAGTTATAATATAGTATGATACATTATTATGATACATGTGATGCTTTCTCTGCATTACTCCTTATTCTAGCTCCATTCACGTAATCAGCTGTTAATTTTCCTTCCATGTCTCTTAGTCTTACTGCTCTAGATCTTGCAAATTCATCTATATGGTATGGTCCTAACCATCTTACCTTTAATTTTCCCTATTTTTTGAATTTGATATCATACAGTAGTACCAAATCACCTTCTTAGACCTCAAGATTCCATCATGCCATTCTTTCTGGTGCTTCCTCTCCAAATTCATATTATATGCCGCCATTAATCTATTTTCATCCATTTTTTCTAATTCTTCAATCCTCTGTACTAGGTATTCCTCCTCATTTAGCCTCAAAGTCAACGCGGTACTAAATTTGGTAGTATGAAGTGTACCGGTATTGTGGCGTCCATTCCATATACTAGCTCATATGGTGTGAAGTTTGTAGTTCTTTTATAGGTTGTGTGGTAGGCCCAAAGTACTATAGATACTTTTAGGTCCCAGTCTGTTCTATTCCCATTACACATTTTTGTTAATGTTTTCCCAATGATCTTATTCAAGGATTCACTTGCACGGTTTTCTTGTGGGCGATAAGGTGAACTTTTGTTATGTGTTATCATGAATTTCTGTAATAGCTCCGCAATCATTTTATTCACAAAGTGTTTCCCTTGGTCACTTTTTATGCTTAGTGGGCAACCAAATCTAGTTATTATATTTTCATATAGGAATTTTGTGGCGGTTTTGGTAGTATAATCTTTAGTTGGTTGAGCCTCTACCCACTTGGTAAGGTATTCCACTCCTGTTATGATATATCTTTCTTTTGAATGCTTAGTAGGGGGATCTATAGGACCAATGAAGTCAATTACCTATTTTTCAAATGAGATTTGTGATAGTACCAATCTAAGTGGCATTTCATCTTTTGTGGTAGGTCTTCCTACATTGACATATATCACAGTACTTTATATACCTTTTTTCATATTGAAATAATGTGGGCCACCATAAACCTGCTAACTTTATCTTCCTTTCGGTAAGTATTTTTTGAATACAAGTATAATTCGTGAACAAAATTATTTTTTTTACCAATTATTCATTAGGATTCAGCATGATTTTATAAAAAATTATAATAACAAGCATAAATTTGCTAGGACAATTAATATTCTTTTCAAAAAGGAAAGATTCACCAAGAAAATTATAGCACTTAGCTAGGATTCGCCAGGATTTTACAGGTTTTTTGGGGGGGTTCCTTAAAGTTATCCCTGGCTAAGTGTGAATGTCTTTAGCAATATTTTTTTGAGTTGAATGGATTTTAATGATGTCCCTTTAGTCAACTTGGCTTAGCATTAAGCTAACTCTTTGGTACTCTATTCATGTCAGGGTATATAAAAGATAGACATGCTAGTTAGCTTCTAAGATGGATTATAGACTTGGATGCTTGACTAAGGGAGATGGAGGTATTGTGAGGATGGACTAGAGCCAATCATCTATCTGGCACAAAGTAGGTAGGATATAATAAGGCTATAATCAAGGGGTTTGGAACATGAAACCACATAGTCTAAAATAGTGTCAAGCAAGAAATATGCCCATGTATGCAATGCCACCTATGTACAATATAGAGCTAATATGTAGTATGCATATTCATTTTTACCTTTCATGTGTATAAACAAGAAAATGTTCATTGTCTGAATCATCTGTTAGGAATTTGGGGTGTGATAAGGTATATTTGGGGTTAAGCCCTCTAGTATCAAACACTTGGAGGATCACTTCAACAAGAAATGTTGCCTCATTGGGTTCCTCCTCCTACTAATATAAGGTAAGGCTCATGGAAATAGGTTGGCTAACCTCCTAAAGGGAAGGATGTCTAGATTTCAAGGTTCTAACCATACCAACATATAGAATACCTTGGGCAAGAATAGGGGCAAGTCCTACTAGAGTATCTATGCCTATTAAATTACGATTAGATGGAAAGATGATTGGTTGATCCTATATAATTGTTTAATGATTTCAACAGTAGATACTATGCAAAGATCTACTTTAGGAGTTTTAATTTTCTTGGTTTCTACCTTAGATTCAGGTTTTGGCATAGTGTCCTTGGTTTTACTAACACTAGCTTTAGTTTCATCAAGAAAGGGCTCAAAGGTCTTAATAACATTGGCTCTTTGTATTTCCCTATTATCTTAGTATCCATTGAAAGGATCATGATTCCCCTTCACACCATGAATATGACCAAGGTTGAGAAAATAAATCTCCTAAAATAAAGTAGAGGGGATGGCCTTCATTCTATGTATCCAAGGTCATTGTAAAATCATGTTGTAATTGGTTTCTTTGTCTATGACAAATAACTCCATAGGTAGGGTGTTGCATGATCATTTTAAGAGCAATGGTATTAAAATTGGTGTATTCTCTAAGGGTATTTCCAACATGTGTAATGTATGATTCATCAATCCCATCCTCTAGAGAATGGAAGGAGGGAAATCATTAATTGCAACCCCACTGTCAATCATGAAACACTTATTGTAATTATTGTAATCCTTGACTTGTAGGTAAAGGGCGGGATCACGTCCCCTAAAAGTTTCAACATCTAAAGGTAATTGTCTAGTGTTGCATGTGAAGGTAGTGTCCTTAGGAGGAAATCTAGGAAGTTGAAAGTCAAGGTTAAGATTGTTAATGTGAGAGATTGAAGCAGACTTTGCTAGATGGTCTAAGCCTATGGCATCAAGGAGATAATTCTTGTGTGTGTGTGTGTGTGTGTGTGTGTGTGTGTGTGTGTGTGTGTGTGTGTGTGTGTGTGTGTGTGTGTGTGTGTGTGTGTGTGTGTGTGTGTGTGTGTGTGTGTGTGTGTGTGTGTGTGTGTGTGTGTGTGTGTGTGTGTGTGTGAGAGAGAGAGAGAGAGAGAGAACTCCTAAGAAAATCAAGCAAAGAGATGTGAGAAAAGGTCTTACTTAAGTTCTCTACCAAATCATAAGGTTTGATAGGAGTGAGTGTTTTGTATGGATCCATAGGTGGCATATATTTCTTGATCTATATTGATTTCTATAAGGCCCAACATATCCTAGTTGAGGGAATCATGACAAGTGCATGGGTGAGGTCTAGGATCAAGTTTTGAATCCTATGAATGCAAGAATGACTTAATAAACAACTAGCATTGATTCTCAAGAAGGCATTGAATGAGCTTGGTGTACTCACTACAAGTTGATGTATCGTGCCCCTTAAGCTTATGAAACATATGGTAGAGGTCAAGATCATGTTGCAAAGGTGAACTATTATGTCTGTTTCTATATTTCCTTTGTTGATGGCAAAGGAGAGTAATGGCATCCACATCAATGTTATGATGTCATGGATTTTTAGCCTTCTAGCATTATCCTTGATTCACAGGATACTAGTTTGAACTTCTATGGTGCTTCATATCAACTTGTCATGGGCATCTTAAGTCTTTCAACCACTATCAATAGTTTTTTGATCAATTGGTGAAGAATTATCCATGGCATCATGATAACTTTGATAAGGGAATTTCTAAACCTCCTCTTGAATGTCTATGTTTATTGAATGGAGGAATAGATTGCATATTTGATCTCTAGAGTCCATATGGGAAGCACTAGTTGAAGCATAGAGGATTGACTCCTTCAAGTGATGAAGTGAGCAACTAATTCATGAGGCTCTTATTTGGTATAGAGGAACTCCCTAGTGTTAATCTTAGGCTATTTATTTATGTCGAAAGCCTTGAAAATTTTATGTATTATTTATCAAAATGAATGAATGGATGCTTATGGTATCTTGTAGTACCAATCCAAATCAATGCCCTCCATCTTGTTAAAAAATATTTTAGTCACTAAAGTGTTGTAAGGGAGATCACAAATAATAGTCATGTACGTCTTGATATGGGTGTCAAAGTCTCCTTCAACTTTGTACTTGGGTAGGATTTGTAATGGTCTAGGTAGGATAACACTCCTAACTAAATGTTTCAAAGGTTCTCTAAGGAATTATAGATAGAATCCCAAGCCCAAGTCATGAGTAGGAGGGGAATGGCTCTAAAATTGATGCATAAGGATGTCATGAGCCATCGATTGGTCTATGGTATGGCTTGGAGGAGACAACTATCATTGTGGATCACAATTTAGCCCATTCACACTAGTCTAGGTTCTTAATCCTACATCTAAGATCAACTAAGAATAAGTTAATACCAAGTTGCTTTGAATGATCTAAAGGAGAGGATGGGTAGTTGATGTCCATAGAGATAGGTGATGTGTCATGACCAGAAAATAGATTGGTTGTGAAGGAAGGTGCGAAGTTTCATTTTCTAATTAGGGAAAGCAAGTTCTATAGATATATTCTTAGTTTATATTATAGAAAGGCTGAATGGAGGTAGTATACCCAAGTACATTAACAATAAACTTAGTAGTGGTTGAGGACAAGTTAGTTAATGCCATGGGTTTTGCATGC